>JARHVA010001068.1:317500-1517500 GCA_037957365.1 Torreya grandis
TGTTTTTTAATAGCTTGACTTATATTGATATTCTTGAATATCAATAATAGTAAGCTTAACGTTATATAATGTTTCAAAGACATTTTACTAGTCTATATATAATAGTAATTAAATATCTTCTATTAGATTTACGTTTCATAATCATTAACAAACACAAGTAACCTTATATAATTATACTACACCATTTAAATATTAAGTCTATGTATGATATACAAAATGCAATTGAGTACAATATTTATTCCTTATATATGTATTAACATTTAAAACATGCAAACTCTAATATCTAATTTTAATAAACTCTCAAAACATACTAACTCTAACAAATCAAACACACAATGCATATAATATATTAAATCTATTATGGTGTGTGCACGGGTCTTAACAATTCCTCTTTCGTTCTTCACCATCTCCATCAACGTCACCCTCTCTGTTGATACTATCCCTCCATCATGCTCTGAGGGATGAACTCTTCTACATCCAAATCACAACAAGAAGGTAGTTAGTCAAGTGTATCATGATACATATAAAATAATGTTATAACAATAAATGTAACAAAATAATTATCTATAGAATTCATAATTAACTATCTCATAATAATGAACTCATGAAAGCTAAGTAACATACATTTTTCCCATGACAACATATGACTTAAAATTTAGTTAAAAAGTAACAAATCAATTTAACAACCATAATAATCCACAAATAATGAGGTAAATTAGTTTAGTGAGAGAATTGGGATGTGACATCCTTCCCCTCTAAAGTTGGGCATCGTCTCGATGATACTTATTCAAACAATAATTCTGAATAACAAACAAAATTTAGTAGAAAAAAATAACATAGTATCAAGCATCAAATCAAGCAAATATATGTGAAAATAGCCTAGAGAACTCATTATAGTCCTTCCAAGTAGCACTATCCTCAGAGTATTAGTCCAGCACTATCCTCAGAGTATTAGTCCCACAAGACCTTGCACTATGACACTTCTCTATTATGTAAACTAAGTTTGTGAGTGTCAATTACTTTGATTGGTTCTACTATGACCACCTAAAGATCCAGAACCTACAAAACATTCCAATCCAACACATGCAAAGGATTAGCTATATACTTTTTAAGATAAGATACATGCAAGACATTATGCAATAGAGTTAGAGCTAGTGGAAATGCAAGCCTATACATTACAATATTGACCACTTCTCAAATATTGAAGGTTTCCACATATCTTGGTGAAAGTTTTGTTGACTTCTCGAATGTAATCAAGCTTTTTTACAGCTTAACCTACACAAATACTTTATCACCTACTAAAAACTACCTAGCTATTCTCTTTAGATCAACATAGCTCTTCTGCCTGTCATTGGCCTTGGCTAATCTCTGCTTGTTTGTTTTAACCTGCTCCTCCATTTCTGAAAGCATCTCAAGTCTAAAGACTACCCTATCTTCCAAACTATCCCAATTGATTGGTGTATGTTAGAGTATGTATGTGTTTTCTCACATTTGTTAGTATCTTAGCTAACTTTTTTTTGTCTTGTAGTGAGTGTATCCTATGTGAGACTTTATCCCACATTGGCCAACTTAGCTTGTTTAATATTTTGCCCTGTCTATATATGGAAGTGCCTTCATTTATACTAGCATTATTTAATATGCTTCATTTCTAAATATATAAGATCTACCTTGTTTTGAATTTCATATCTGTAGCTTCCTTGTAATGTTTTATTGTCAACACTTTAGATTATTTTTGGGTTGGAATACGTTTACCATTCCTAACATGGTACCAGAGCCTTCAAGGTGTAACCATCCAGTAACTTACAATTCAAATAGTTTTGTTCTGCTTCCCTCTTGTCACTAAAAAATCATAGAATAGAAGCATGTGAGAAGATCTTGGTGCCTCTTTTTAGACTTCTCAAAAATTTTGAATCTTTTTTTGAGGCAAAGATCTAGCATGGAGATCTTAGCAGCTTATTTTTTATCTAAGGCATTGAGTAGTCTTAGATCTAAGAAATTAAAGGAGATTGGCATCATAATATGTCTAAGGCATTGAGATCTTGGTTTTTGACTCAAATTAGCATTTTTTTAAAAATTTTGACATCATTTGCTATCTCTTGTAAGGCATTTCTATTGTTTTCTTGTTTCAGATTTAAGTAAGATCTATTTTATTAAGGCAATAGAATCAAACATGGTGTTTAGATATGTTTGGAGGAGCTTGGCATCATCTTTTTTTTGGGCATTCAAGGAGAAAGGAGATTTGGCATTAGAGATCTACCAATATACTAGTGGCATTTTAGATTTTGGTGTTGAAATCTTCAAATAAAATCATTCCTAATATGGTATTAGATCTTGATACTCATGAAGTTCATTTTTGAACACATGTATAATTTGATGAGTGTTTTACTTCTCATGACTCTTCATCTTCTTCCATGCCTTATTCTTCTTTCCATGATTCACTTCCTCTCAAGGATTCATTATTTAAGGAGCTAGTTCATGAGATTTACTAAGGAGGTTATAGAGGATGAGGATCTTGTTCACACTGATGTTGCCATTATGTCTAGGTGGGCTTGTACTATATTTTTTGAGGTAACACCATTCATATAAGATCTTCCACCTATTTGACATTATCATGCTCATTTTATGGGTACTGAACTTTTGTGTCAGACATTCTTTGGGGATCCACAATACTTTTCACAAGGTCATGGGATACATGAGTGGGATGATGTGATGACAGATGAATATTCTTCATTGATGAAGAATCACACTTGGTATTTGGTCGCTCTTTCTAAGGGAAGAAAGTTGGTCTGGTGTAAATGGATTTACCTCCCCAAGTATGCAGTTGATGGGTCCATTGATAAGAATAAGGCATGTCTTGCTACAAAGAGATTATCGTAAGTTAAAGGTATTGACTATTCTAAGACTTTTTCACCCATTGCCAAGATGGATTCTATTTGCCTTGTATTTTATCTTACTGCATCATAGGGTTGGCCAGTATATCAGATGGATGTTAAGAGTGCTTTCTTGCATGAGGAAATTGATATGGAGCAGCCTGCTAGATTTGTTCACAATTCTTCTCTTGTTTATTAACTTAGGAGGTCTCTTTATAGTCTCAAATAGGCCCCTCGGGCTTGCTATGAGAAGATGGATTCATTTCTTCTCTCTACTAGCTTTTTTCATTGCCACTCTAATTCCATAGTGTATATTTAGTGTATTGGGGAGGACATTATTATTTTGGTCTTATATGTCGATAATCTACTTCTCACAAGCAGCTCCTCATCTCATATTCAAACTATTCAATAGGCATTTTTAGCATAATTCGACATGATAGATCTTGGCCTTCTGCATTCTTCCTTGGTCTACAAATTTTACAATTAGATATAGGGATCTATTTGAATTAGTAAAAATACACACTTGATATACTTCAACATTTCGACATGGTTGATTGCAAGCCAAGTCCTTCACCTTTTTAATCTAGAGTGACTCTCACTACCTCTTATACGACTCCACTTTGTGATCTTATATTATATAGACAGATGGTTGGGAGTCTTATGTATTCGACCCATACTCACCCCAACATTTTATTTTTAGTTGGGCTTGTATCTAAGTTTGTATATGACTGTAATGATAGTCATTGATAGGATATCAAGAGGATTTTGATATATCTACTAGGCACTACTCATTTTATATTACACTACATCAAGAGTTTGACTCAGTTGATTAGATACAATGATTTAGATTGGGCAGGTTATCTTGATGGCATGAATTTAATTTTTAGTTGCATATTTTATCTTGGTTCTTCACCTATTTTTTAGTTATGCAATAATTAGTAGGCTATTGCACTTTCATCTATAGAGGTTGAGTATAGGGCAATAGTTATGGTGAGTTAGAAGGTTCTTTGGCTTCATCAGTTGTTGACAGAGTTTGGCTTCATGCAAGACTTACCCACTGTACTTTGGTGTGACAAAAAGAGTGATATATATATATATCACAACCCAATTGAGTATCAATAGACCCCAAGTATATATATGCCATCTTGTGCTAAAAAATGAAGTGCATATGAACCTTAATATACTTGGGGTCTGTTGATGCTCAATTGGGTTGTGATATATATATATATATATATATATATATATATATATATATATATATATATATATATATATATCACAACCCAATTGAGCATCAACAGACCCCAAGTATATTAAGGTTCATATGCACTTCATTTTTTAGCACAAGATGACATTCTTAGGTTGGAGTATATTCTAACTTAGTAACAAGTTACATACATCTTCACGAAGCCTTTTGCATCACCTCATTTCCTTGATTTGTATGATGTGCTTGGGGTTTTAGAAGTTGTCCTTGGGGGGTGTTCATGAGGACATCTTCCATCTTCATTTCATGGATACATATTGTATATGAGTACCTTATCAGGTCTAGTTACTGGGACTCATACTGTGGATATACCACTTTTTCATTTTTGGATTGTGTTAGCCCCTAGCTTCACTTGAGGGGGGAGAGGTGTTATAGTATGTATATGTTTTCTCACGTTTGTTATCTTAGCTAGATTTTTCATCTTATAGTGAGTTTGTACTATGTGAGGCTTTATCCTACATTTACTAGCTTAGCTAGTTTAGTATTTCTCCTTACCTATATATGCAAGTGCCTTCATTTATACTAACATATTTTGATATGCTTCATTTCTAAATATATATGATCTATCGTATTTTCCATTTCATATCTATAGCTTCCTTGTGATGTTTTTTTTTCAACACTTTGGATTCTTTTTGGGTTGGAATGCCTTTACCATTCCTAACAGTGTCCTACACCTCCCAAAAAATGATTCAAATGGTGCCATCTTCAAAGCAGATTGGTATGATTTGTTGTATATAAAGTCAACTAATGGAAGGTATTCTTCTCATTTGTATTGCTAATCCATGCAATACATATGAAGAAGATCCTCTAATACCTAATTAACTCACTCAATTTGACTGTCAATTTATGGGTGATAAATAGTGCTAAATTTAGTTACGTATCTAAAGCTAAATTCAAAGTTAACCAAAATATAGAATTCACTCTTAGATCATGATTTGATATGATCTTCTCTGAGAAACCATGCAATCAATACATTTACTTTACAAATCTCTTCATGAGAGTTGGTGTATTGTTTGTCAAATTACTTAGTATAAAATGTGCTACGTTGGTTAGTTTATCAACTTTAACCAAGACCGTGTCATGCTTATTATGTGATAAAGGTAATATTTGGATAAAATCCATAATGATCACCTACCACTTCCAATCTGGTATATCATGTAGATATAATAATCTAGTCAAATGCACATGTTCAACTTTCACTCTTTGACATTCCAGACAACATGACACTTAGTCCGTTGCATATTTATTGATTCCTTTCTAGAAATAAAGTGGTCTAAGCTCTGCCATACACTTGGTTACTCTTAGATGTCCTAAATACAATGTGTTTTGCATTTCTTTTAGCACCATGCTCCTCAAATTTTCCCTATTTGGCACATACATCCTGTTGGCCAAATTTGACCCTACAGGTTAAATTGAGACCCCTATAGGTAAAAAATTGATCCTTAGAGGTTTATAATGATATTTTGTCATGGGGTGTCTTATAAGCTATTTGATGTCATTTAATTCCATATTAGCCTTGGTCTTGGTCTAATTATTTAATATATCATTTTGAGTCATTTAGAAGCCATTTAGTAGTCATAAATGCAAGTGGCATGGTTTTCAAGGTGTCCAAGTATTTTAGTTTCATTTAAAACATCAAATAAGTTATATTCCTTCTCAAGAATGTCATTTCATCTGAAACTTGTAGGTTATCTAACTAAAAATTAGGAAATCAATTGAAAAGGAGAGGATTTTGGCACTTATACGACCCATGAGGGAAGGTGACACATGGGAGAAGGTCATGGAATGTTTCTTCATCTTCCTCAGACTCAATTCCATGTTTAAAATTCTATGGAAGTGCTAAATTTGAGTTAAAACTATTCTACTCCTTTTTTGCCTTTCTAGACACACAAAAGTGGTCTACAGATTTATGCTTGGTATGGATAGTTGGAAAAGTTTCAGGTCAAATGCCTTTTAGAGGTGAAAGTACATTTTATCGAAAAATTGTGCACCCTAAGACACTCTATGAAGCTCACTAAATTTGATTCAACATTAAATCATCTCTCAAGTTTGTGGGAACTTATAGGAGAGATGAATCTCTAGGATTGAAAGGGCTAGCTCCCTGAATTCTTATTTAAGTTCCTATCACCTAATCTAATGCTTGTTCATGAAAAGAGTCAATAGTTTGCATAAAATGGAAACTATTATAGAGAGGTGATCCACCAAGAATATATCCCACAAACTATCATACTTATACTAAGCAACAATGCTTTCCAAGACCAATTCCATGCATTGAAAGATCCTAACATAGTGTTTCAATGTGAAGGTAACATGTTTGGGACAATCAACAAGATACTTGACCTAAGAGGTAGATTGCAAACCATAAATACAATTTCATACTTGAAAGAGAGATTAGTACATTCAACACACTTCACATGACATGTTAACATCAGAACCCTTACTTAAACATGAAGGATAAAGGGAGTAAGGATGATTCTACCACTTAGCTCCACTATACATCACTCACACACTTAGACAAAAATTTCACAAAATCAAAATTGGACTTGTATTCAATTATCAAAAGCAAAATATAATGTCATTTTATCAGGGCTTCGCCATACCAAAAATGTGGTCCTTTACAATAGCCAAAAAAGGCTCAATTTATAAAACTTTGAAGAAGAAAGAGAGAAAGGGAGTCTAAGAGGCACAAGGATAAGTGTCTAAAAGATAAAGTTAGTTATAATTCATGTGGATTGAGAGATGGGGTGAGACATGCAACATCAGGAGTAACAAGTGTCTTTTCCAATCATTTAGAACCTGTAAAATATCAAGAAACTCCTTTTGCACAAAAAATTGCCTTTTATGATTAGTCCTCTAAAACTACCTTATGATTGAAACTAATCAAGTTTGATGATTGATATAAATAGGGAGGGTCACTAAGAATATTTCACATGCATTGGAGAGGCTCCTAACCCTTCGTATCATTCATGCCATGCATGAGTATACTTGATAGTCTCAAAATAGCTCTTTTCCTTTCACCTCCAACACTTGACACTTCCAAGCTCTACAAACCTATAGTTTGATCCATAAAAGAGGATAAATGACATTTTTGAGGATTTATCATACCATTAATTTCAATAATTTGTCCTTAAAAGGCTCCCAAAATGAAAATTCACCATTTCTTCTAAGTCATCACTAGGTGGCTCACTGGACTGGATAAAAAGAATGAATTGGTAGGCACACATAGAATCTTAGGCACTTGATATAATAACCATAAGGACTTATAAAAAGGCCTTATCTTCCTTCCAAAAGTGATTTCATCTCCTAAAAGTTCTCCATGCTTGCAAAACACAAAAAATGTTTCAAATAAGCACTATTTTCCCTTTTTTTTGTATAGTTCCATACAATACAAGGCCATAGATGTGATCCTCATAGAGTTTTTAATGACTTATCTTCAGAATTTAGGGTCAAATTCATTCATTTGGATGTACTTTGAGCCTCATTTCTCTAGTTGAGTCCTTATGGAGGGTTCGCAAGGGTTTTGGAGTGATTTTCATTCTCAGCATTTGTTCATAGCCATGACACATTGGAATTTCAATAAAATTCCATTTATGGCTCCTAAATTACCTCCTTTAACTTCTTGTAAGGGCTCAAGGTCCCATGCAAAGTTTGGTGGAAGTTCTATACACTTAAAGTTGTCATTTGAGCTCATTTTTTCCTTCCTGGTGGGGTCTGAATGCTTCCTGAACCAAAAATGGATTCCTAGAGACTTTATTTTAAAAATAAAGGTTGGAAAATTTCTATATACACCCTAAAAACTTCCTTAAACCATTATAATGGATTTTCAAAATCTTGAAATGGAAATTGACCCCTATTTGGTTTTAGGCCTAGCCCTGCCTACATCTTTGAGCTCATCTTGACCCTCTAATGGTTTTATTTGAAATGTGATGGATTGAAAACACCAAAAATACCTCTTAAAACATGGATTTATCACTTGGAAATCATATGTTAAGTTTGAAATATACATGACCTCCAATTTGGCTTCTAGCCCTAAGGTTTTCCTTCACACTTTACTGTAACCCTTGTTGTGTAGGGTGCCCTTTTTAGTTTCAAGCCTTATATAAATGTTTATTAGGTTACTCCATGTGTCTCCAAAATTATATAACCTTTATTTGGACTTTGTTTTCCTTGATATCATCAATTCATCACTTTTCCCCAAAATTGCCATTCTTGTGCATGAAGGGACTTTCCTTGCTCTGAGACAAAACATAGAGTATTAGGTCTATTTGGTTAGGCAAAGTGAGTATTTGAGAAGCTCCATATGGTCCTAATGAAAAATTTTACTAAAGGGTTTGGTACAATTCCATGTGTAGGAGGTCTAACCACCCCAATTTCTTCAAAAAATGGGTAAAAAACCTTATTTTTTCATGCTCTTGTTCGAACCTTCTCATCAATGCTCTTTCCAACACTATTTGATGCATCTAAGATGTTCATACATTCTCATTACCCTCATTTAATGCTTTTAGAACCTAGGAATATACTCAAAACCTCTCTCCTAAGTGGAATCACCAAGTTCATCTCTTGGAACAAGGCTTTCCCATCCCTGCCTGTACGGATTGAGTCCATTTTGCTTATGAGAAAAGTGTCTTGGGTGGCTTGAGGATGTCTTAGAAATATCCTTTCCTTAATTTGGTCATGAGTAATCCATATCACATTTTTTTAAACTCTCCTTCCCTTCTTTAGGCATCAACCTCTCAACATGTCCTTCTCTTGCTTATGCCCCTGTCTAACTATGACAGTGAATATGGGTACTCTTTCTTTGTGCCTTTCTTTGGAGGTTTAAATCAAGGTTTTAACACATTACATAGTAATTTTTAAACCATATCTTTATGATAATTTGAACCCATATTTAAAACCTATCATCTTTCCCTTTTAAGCCTTCCAATTGCTCACTATCCTCTTGGATTGAGATAGTCCTAGGATCCTACCTGTAGGTTATTTGGGGTTAGAGTAACATGAAGTTGATCTTGGTTTGTGATTTAGAAACTCCTTTACATCTCCAAGTCACTTAGGTTTTAACACTATATCCTTATTTATCCTAGAAGTACCTTAAGACTCCTCCAAATGCCATAGTCCTCATTCACTACCTGCTCAGTTGTAGGTGACTATCCCTTCCTTCATTTTAGGCCTATAGGTTATTTCTTAGGTCAAGATAGACTTGATCATGGTGGCATTGATGGCATGAATGTATTTGCTTGCCTAAAAACCATGAAACTTTCCTTAACCTCATCCATGATAAGGCCTATTTCACAAACCTTTACCTCTCTACCTATAGGTGACTATCACAATCCTGTGTACAGACATAAAAGTATGCATTAGGGTTTCAAGACATTGGATTTCTCCTTTTCTCATTTCACTTAGAACTTACAAGCATAATTTGAACTATTAGCATCACTTAACTTGATAGAATAGTCCAATATCATCAAAATGGGATGCAAATTAACATTTTGATCATTGTCTTATAGACATCACTGCCCTACTTTAGTGACTTTTAGCCATCTTTAAGCTTTGCAACATCCAACCTCCACTCATCTTTGGATTCTGAAAATTGGCACAACTATTGTAGGTGGATAAGGATACCAAAATGTCCAATTTGAAAACTTTTATCATCTAGAAAGTGGATTTTGTGAGGTCCTCAAAAACCTTTAAGGCCTCTATTTGACTTTTTTAGGGTAAAAGGGCTTGAGTACAGTCCAAAGTTCTAATTGATGTTTTGACATTTCTCTTGCCAAAATTGGATGATCAATAGGCATATCTAGGCCTTACTATAGCAATAAATCCCAAATTTTGATTGATAAATCTATTATAATACATCCAAAAGGTTTATTTATGCCCTCAACTATAGATGGCCATCTCCTTCATACAGGCAAAGTTGAGAACATTCTCTAAACACACAAGTTTATAGCACCTACATGCTTCCATCAACTTTTCAATGCACATTAATGGTATCAAGAGAATAAGAACCATGTCAAACCTTCAAAATCACACTTGTGATGTCAGCATGCTTCTGTAGGTGGAGTTTTATGATTGAGACATATAAGGAATTCCTAAAATGGCAAAGAACATGCAAGGAATGCCTTTAAAACACCTCAAGGGAAATTGTAAACACTTTAATTCTCATCATACACCAATATTATTTCTAAAAAAACATTAAAACATCATCTATAGCATGAAGGTAACATTTTCAAAGCAGTGGGATGACTGTGAATGCAAACTAGCCATTTCACAAGCCTAGAAGAGGGTTTCTCACAAAATTGAACTCTCAAAAATAATAAGAAGCATGGAAACATCTTTAAAATAATGTGGAGGAACTTATAACACACAAATACATCAATCCAAGATAATAAAATCTGTGACAAGCTCAAATAATGACCCCCTCATGGTTGAACATGTATAAAAAGCTACCTGAGAACAAACTAATGGTTCATAAAGGGGAATGCACAAAATAATAATTTATTTTTGTGAAAATTAATTAAACTTAGATTAATATCCACCCTTAGAAGCAATCCTCCCAATTCCACTTGTACAACCCATGCCAAGTATATGAAGTTGCTCCTTCTTTGCTTGCCAAGTGAAAATGAAAGAAAACAAGTTACAAATGAATTTTTTTGCATTATTCTTAAAAAAAAACATTTAAATGGATTATGGGAGGTGAATATTTACTATTACAATGTTTTGAGCTAATTATGGACTTGAGAAGTCTGTACAAGTGCCTAATAGCTTCTATTTTTGAGGGAAAACTGCCATCCACTAAACATAAATACTTATTGGCTAAAAAATAACTGTTTTGAAATTATAAAAACATTATTAACATTTAAAATCACTTGGGTGTCAAATTTTGTTGCATGAAAATCCATACAAGTCATTAAATGGACTGAAATATGACCAAAAGTCCCCTTTTTCCACATAAGACAAGACCTATGACTAATTTATGACTTGTAAACATATTAAAACATGTTGAGGAAAAAATTAGGATATTTTAAACACAATTTTAATCTTTTAATACCTTTGACTAGGGTTGAACAACCTTTGACTCAAGTTGACTAGCCTAGTATATAAGGGGTGGACCTCAACAAGGACTAGGGAGAGGATGAGTAAGATAATAGACTAACATGACACCTTATAAGACACATAGGAACCTTATAAAAAGTTAAAAATATTAGGGGTTTACCCAAATTTTACTTGGGGTCAAATTTCATTAATAGTACACTTAGATATATCCATTTCCATAATAAGATTTTAAAGATTAGTCAACCATGCTTTATAAACCGACCTTTACAAGCTGATTGTGTTTTTATGCAAACTATTTCCTGTAGCCTATAGGTTTTTATCTATTTTGGATAGGTCTATACAATTCAATTGGTTATGTTGGATCTCTTCTCATATGCTCTCTATGCTTACTTTCATGTTTCATAGTGTTTTTATAAGCAAGTTATCCCATGTTGCCATGGAGGTGTCACCATTATGAAGCTTCAGTCAAGTTTTCCTTGTTGCAAACTTTGTGTTTCTCTTAAAAGGTCTCATGGTAATGGTATGTGATGTCCCACAAGTCTCAAGTCCATATGATCTCTTATTTTCATGTTTGGTTTCATCACACCATGTTTGATCAAATATTCAGTCTTGCCTTTCTCATAGTCAATCTTTCACTCACTCTTACTTGCAGTCACATGTATGGGGCTTGCCAAGCTTTTTCATGGAGTTGTAATCAAAGTGTATGAATTTGTTCAAGTAATTAGGAGCTAGATAGAGTTAATTTTAATGTCTAAAGGAGATATAAGGTTGGTTGCTAGCTCATGCACCACATAAACCAATCATTAGATACCCTTGCCTGCTCTATTCCAGATGTTTGCAAGAGGTTTTCACATTGGAATAGATGTTTTGGAGATTGTATTAATATATACTTAATTAAAATAATTCATTTTAGGGATTTAAAATGATTTTAAGTTGTTTATGAGGCCATCCATCCACATATATTGCTCCATTCCATGTTCACTGCTTGCATACAACTCATACACACCTATAGGAGCCTCTTTGATGACATCATGCTGAGAGGAAAAGTTTGATATGTGTTTCAATCTCTTAATATTGATAAGAGTGTACTGGGATACTTGGTGAAATCATATAATTTATTATAAGCATATGTACCTTGTATACTACCCAAGTTTACCCACTACTTGTCTATGCAAATGCCCACCTACATGTGGTACCATAGAGCTTTAAAGGTCCTTATATGGGGAATTAGAGACATGGTAAAACCCTATTTTAATTTATATAATGTGAGTTGACCATTGCAAACCTATATGAGGTGTCTAATGTGAAAATGTAAAGGTAAACCATCTTGGAGGAAGCAATGACTGAGTTCAGGGAGATTTTCCCAAAAAAGTGAAAATAAAGGCCTAAAGCATTTTAGTGAGGGTCATATAACAAGGTTTCCAAAAGTTTCGAGGCATCTAAGTGACCAAATATTGTAATCCCTTCATAAGAAAATATTCATGAAAAATATGGAGGGGATAAAGTTAGTGGAAGATAGAAATTGGAGGTCCTAAAGTTGCCCATTTATGCAATAAATTTGGTCAGTGAAACCTACAGAATCTAAGTTATAAAAGACCTATTCAACCAAGGGTTTAATGTGAGATCATGCCACCATGATATAATTATTTTAGATTATGAGTAAGAATTAATTACCTAAGGTTAATATAAAGAGTTGGAGTTATATGTTTTGGACCCTATGTATACCTACAAGGGTCCCTTCATTTGAAATATTCACCTACAATGAATTGTAGATGGCTATGATAAGCAGTTAACAAAAAGGGTGATGATTATTAATGTTGGTATAGTACAAACCATTGATTAATAACATGAAACCTTAAAGGATGGGTCTTTACACATTATGATCAAGTCCAACTAACTCAACATGCACCTATAGGTCATCCTTTGGCCAAAAGAATAGGGTAACACAATCAATTATCTATGACTGGTTTTAAGAATAACCCATCTTCAAGGTGTGAGATGGAATAGAGCATGAACGAAAGGAGTCTTAGAAATATTAAAATAAGGATAAAACACTTGATTCCAAGGTATTAAGCACATAATCATTTCTTACAGGGTCACTTTTCCTGAGCAGGCAGGGTCAACTTATCACTCAGGCCTAATTGAGTAAGAACACAGTTCATGGAGCAAGCATGGGTGATAAATGTTTGTAAGAATAATGAAAACCTATAGAATGATAGTGACCAAATTTTGAAACCATAATGAGTTGGAAATAGGAAAATAAAGGGTTAGGACATCCCTTTCACTTAGAGAAGCCCATCCAATACTTGGTTTGTCTGGGAAAACAGGGGAAGTGCCCTCTATTTTGTCTCATAAAGAGGACACTCCCCTTGAGCATAAATCTTGCAATCCTTAAGATGGGAGATAAAGGATGAGATAAGAGTTGTTTTTAAATTATAGAGAGATGTAAGAGGATGGAACACACTTGAACAAACATGAGTAACCTTTCTGAGAAGGGAGAAACTCAACAAATGGTCTAAATCATCAAGTATGCAGTCAGGCTTATGTAGGCAAGGTTTAGGCCTAAAACCAAATGGAGAGTCATTTTAAATTTCACCATGAGAGGGGAATTATAATACATTTGGGCATGTTCATAGGGTCATAGCAGATGTGACTTATTTATTTGGATGCAAAGGAAGCCATGAAGAAGCCATTTTTTGGCTTTAAGACAAATCATGCCTGTTGGAATGGAAAAAAGAGCCCGATAAGGCAAATTGGAATGTTCATATATCATTTGGAACCTTACATGGAGATATAAGGAGTTTATGGATGTATTTAACCTTAAATTTTTGTAATTTATTAGAAGTTCCAACATTAGAGCTTCATGAACAAAACCTAAGAGCCTAAAACACTCAAAACCCTCACAAACCGTAGTTATAGACCCGATAAATGAAATGGAGATGGAAATATAGTATAATGGCCTAATTTTACCATGAAAGTGATTTGAGGTTGTAGAATACTTAGTTAGGCTCCCTACCATCAGGATTAGCTATATAGAATTGTATGGATGGAGTGAAAAATAGGTTTTTATTGACCTTTTTATGTGTTGTGTAGGTTCTACAAGGAGTTTGAAGATGCCAATCACATGGAGGGGAAGATTGAGACTTAAGAAAACTCCTCTTGACAATTTATTACCTTAGAATAACTCCTAGGTGCCTTAATAAATAACTTCATCTTAGCCAGTCAAAATTGGCATAGTGAACATGATGGTGAGAAGGGTGAAAAGCTTCAAGAAAGTTGATTTCAAGGTGTCCCTAATGCCTCTAAGGACATGGATGGTATTGAAACATATCATTCACTCCATTTAATATATTTTAATAAGAAACTAAAGCCAATTTTGAGGCCAAGTGTGAAGGGTGACTAAAATAGGAGTTTTTAAGATTACAGGCAGTGATGGCTCATTTCCAGGAGATTTCAGATGCGTAAGACTGAAACCAATGCATCAAGTGGCATGTATGAAAAAATTACCTCATAGTATAATTATTATACCTATCCCTAATTAGTTTTGGGATGTTCAAATAGGGATAAATCATGAAGGTAGTTTTTTAAGCTAGTAAAGGGAATTCCATGCCACTTTTCATGAGTTTCATGACTTGGAAAGCCACTTGTATCTTCTGACCTTGCATGGTCCATTTCACATTCCCTTTTCATGCACAAGTAATTCATTCTCTCATCTTTACAAGTTTCCTTTTAACCTTTGGATTTATTTCTTCTCCTCTCTCTCTCTCAAGTTCTATAAGAACTAGCCATTTTGGCCTTTGTAGATTATGCTCCACCTGAGTATGGTGAAGCCCTGCTCATTTACATACCATTGATCAATAAATACTAATGATTTTTACCTCTTACATGACTATTCATAGTGTGTTTTAATTGGATGATTGATCTTGCTTAGTGATAACTCTTGTTTCCTTAGCATGTTGTCTTATTCTCTCACCTATTTGTAGTTGGAAAGCTTCTTCTTGTAGGTCATGTGATGTATTTTATAATGTGTCAAGGTTGAGTAAGTTAGTATATTCAAATAGTGCCATTGTAGGCATCTTGTCTATTCCTCCTAGCCTAAACATTCATCATAACCTCATAATGCAATATTGATGTGAGAAGATGCATATTAGAAAAATGTATGTCTGGTTAGTCCCTTGTTCTCTTGTGTAACATGCAGTTGGTTGGTAGTCATCAAATAATTTGGTGTATCACCTCTTTTAGGATAGTTTACTTTCAATTTTCTCTCCCTTTTCCCTCACAAATTTTATGTGTAGTAGTGATTTATAAGTGGTACATCAAGGAAGCTAGCCCTATCTCGAGATTCACCTCATCTTTAAGCTACCCATAACCTAGAGGTGATTTAATTGTGGCACTTGGCTAAGGAGAGCTGAGACATCTCCTCAAAGAGTGAAAATCTAAGTGACAACACATACTTTTGTTGTATCATAGAAGACCATCACTCTCAAAGTTGTATTCTTTATACCTAGGATTCTGAGCATTATTAGATAAAGCTTTCCTGACTTGATCATAGAATTAATATCCTGGTGAGAAATTGATGACACGATCCTTTAAAGTACTCCTAATGAGAGCCACAATTGTTATGTACCTTTTATGACTTAAGGTGTCAACTACTCTATTCTTTTTACCTTTGATGTAATTGATATTAAATTAATAGTTAGATAAAAACTCTAACCAATGCCTTTAATGAGAATTCAAATTTGGTTGGGTGAAGATGTATTTGAGTCCCATGTTATCATTCTTGAGCTCAAATGTTTTTTCCAACAAATAATGTCTCCAAACTTGTAAACCATGAACAATTGATGCAAGTTCAAGATCATGAAGGGCATAATTTAACTTATAAGGCTTCAACTTCCTTGACTCATAAGCTACTACTACACCATCCTGCATAAAGACTCCTCCTAGTTCATCCCCAAATGCATATGTTATCATTAAAAATTGACCATTGGGATCAAGAACTCTTAACACTAGTGCAAAATTAAGCCTACTTTTCATTTCCAAAAAAGCTAATTCACACTTTTTTGACCAATAAAACTTTGATTCTTATGCTACAGAGAGGCAATCAGATTAACTATCTTAGAAAAATTCAAGATGAAGTATCTATAATATCCTGCTAATCCCATGAAACTCCTTACGTCATGGACATTCCTTAGTGCTGGCCACTCCATAATGGCTCTTATCTTAGCTGAATCAATAGAAATGCTATCTACTAAGATAATATGTCCTAGATATTGTACTTTTTTTTGGAAAAATATACACTTGGATAATTTCTATATAACTCGTGCTTTCATAGACATTGCAAAACTAGCTCTAGATGTTGAAGGTGCTCTTCTTCGTTATTATAATATAGAAGAATGTCAGCTAGAAATACCAAGAAAAAATGATCTAGGTAATCTTTGCACACACTATTCATGAGATTCATGAATGTTATAGGTGTATTTGTCAACCCAAATGGTTACACTATAAACTCATAATGCCCATAGTGAGTTCTAAATGTTGTCTTTAAAATATCTTCATCTTTTATTCTTGATTGATGATATCCAACTCTAAGATCAATCTTATGAAAGACTATTTCTCTTCACATTTGATTGTAAAGATCATCTATTTAAGTTAGTGGATACATGTTCTTGATGGTTGCTTTATTCAACATTTTATAATCAATACAAAGTTGAAGAGTGCCATCCTTATTCTTAACGAATACAACTGGTGTACCCCATGGTGACACACTTGGTCTGATTAATCCTTTAGACAACAATTTTTGAAGTTGTGCTTTAAATTCTACTAACTTAGTGGTTATCATTCTATATAGCGCCTTAGACTAAGGTTCTGATCTTGGTTTGATATCAATATAGAAATTAAACTCCCTTTTAGGAGGTAATCCTGACATTCTTATGGAAACACATCATGAAAATTCCTAAAGAAAGGATAATCTTCAATTAATGGTTCCTTAGTTTACTCCATTTCATTTATCTTAATGATAAATGCCTAAAATCCTTTACCTTGGGCCTTCTTGAGTTGTATTTCAAAAATATTCCTAAGCCTTAACTCCCTTTTTTAGCCTAAATTAGTGTTTGATTTATAGAATCATCAAGACACTCAACCCTTTTTAGATAGAAATCAACCTCAGCCTTGTGCTTCACAAGCTATTTGAATCCTAAGATCACATCAAATGACCCTAGTGGTGATATATAAAGATCAACACTTATTATGAATTCTGACAGTCTAATTTCTAATTCTACTAAACACTTGTTAACCTGGACTTTAGAATCATTCCCATATTGTAAAAACCATGCATTTACCATTAAACAAACTTTCCTAGATAATTTATTTAGAATCTTAGGAGCTATAAAACTTTTTGTAGCCCTGTATCTATCAAAATAAAAATTGGATATTCAAATAAAATACCTAACATTTCTATGGGTGAAGCTTAGAATTTGGCTTGTCGATTGTCAACCACTGCATGAATGCATTGATAAAAATTTCCTTGTTGAGGGGTAAAACCTTTATTCCTCAACTTATCTTGGGTACATTCACACATAAAATAATCACCTCCATAGATGAAACAACCTCCTAATGGTCCCTTTCTATCAGACTATTGATTTTCATTAAAACTACCTTTATAACCATTACCAAGTTTCTTTCTACCTGAACCACTATTGAATATAGTATTCTGATTCTTGAACTGATTCTTAGAGTCTCCACTCCTCTACTTCTAATTTTTCTTCTTGAAAGTTGGTTTAAAACTTTAAATTTTTTTATTAAACTTGCCCCTGACCTAAACAAGAGATTTCAACTTTTGCTCCTACTTGATTGCGTTCTCAAAGACTTGATCCATGGTAGGTGGTCCATGAACATTCTCTTGTCCACCAATCTAGGGTTTTCATCTCATGATGAACTTCTTAATATTGAACCTTTCATCTTCTTGATACCGAGGTACATATTTCAAAAGTTTGATGAACTATTCCTAGTGCTCATTCACTGACAAATCTCCTTGTTTCATTTGTTGAAAATTTGTTAGCTTTTGATCAAAATATAACTATAAAAGCCACCATGATCTAAATAGTGTCACAAATTGCTCCCGAGTAGTGGTGGTTAAAGTCAAATTCATTTCCAACTTCTTATTGGCCCCTCATGTGGCTACTTCTCCAACCAATGAATAAACTCCCCAAATGGCTTTGGTGACCTTGGAGTAGTTTCAAATTTTAAAATACTTCTCCATTTTAGTCAGCCATGCTTCATCTCCATCTTTCATAATGGTTACATAAAACTTATGTGGATTCACCTTTTTCATATCCCTTGCCAATTCTATGGCTACATGTGCTCTCGCATCTTGAGGCACTTTCTCGTGTCTCTATCTTTGAGGAATTTTTTGGTCAACAAGATGCTCTTCAGGATCATCCTAATGGGCTTCCTCCTCTTGTCCATGAATTTCTTGTTCTAGGGCTATGATTCTGTCCCTAGTCTCATTCATGGTTGCAATAATTTTATCTAACTTTGCTATTTGTTTAGTGATAAAGTGATTAGGATCAAACAGAGGGTTATCATCATTATCATTCAAAGGACCCTTGCCCAATGTTCTTGCTCACACCATTCTTATTTATGATATTAGAAGAATATGAAAACATTAGTGAACTCATTAAGTCCTAGATTTTGAGCCATAACTCTGATACCATAATGTAACATCCCCATAAAGATTTACTAGAATAATGCAGTATTTTTTTTAAAAATATTTACACAACACTTATTATTTCATTAGATTACACCAAGAAAATCTAATTAATGACCTTAAAATACTAATTAAGTATATTAAACACAAGTAAACATGTAACACTAACATTTATTGATCACTACCATCTTATGTAACATAACATAACTGCATAAGGAAAGTAATTATTTGTAAACCCAGCCATGGTTGGTGCAATAATATAACCACTATTGTCAATGTAAAATAATGGATCAATTACAATTCCAATGGGAATTATGCCTTAACATAAATACAATGTTCCATGAAGCTTGAGTCACTCTAACTCCTATATCTCTAATAATCTCAAGTGTAGTCTCCAAGTAAGTACTAAAGTAGAGAGGTAGAGCATCCTCACTTCATGGATGGGTAGATAGTGATGGTGTGAGAATACAGAGAGACATGCTAGTACCTATGTGACGTAAGATTTATACTACGTAATGTGTACCATAAAGAAATACGTTCTAACATGATATCGCACAAGCCTATAAATCACACATATGAAATGATAATGTCTATCTAAACATTATTTTGGCTAGAGTTTTCAAATAGCTATTGATCTCTAGGATTAGTCAAATTCATACACACCACTTGATCATATTACCTTCATCTAGCATTGGTGGTGCTAAGTAAGCTAGTGAAGTCCATCCCATTGCTTAGCTAGTATTAACAATGCAAGATTTGGTTAACATCATTATAATCAATAAGTTCACGTTATTTTTTCTACTAGTAAGTACAAACACATGCTAATCAATAAGATAATTACTAGACACACATTTAGTCCATCAAACATATAATTGAACCTTATTCTTATTATTCATCACATAAATAATAATCATGACAAACAAGTTTATTTACCAAATGGGTAGAATACAACATATTTGAAAGAATCTACTTTCCATAAGTAAATGTAATGTAATAAAATTAATCATATCAGATCATATCACACATACTACTTTATTATATCTGCAACAATAAGAAATTTATTTATAAATCCAAAGTATAATCTTTCTTTTCATTATGCCTATTGAGAGGTTTTATTGCATAAAATTTAAAGCACCCTAACCTTTATGTTTTTGACTTTATTATTTAATCTGTAATATAACAATAGGTGTTCTTGCAATTTATTCATACCTGCTATATATGTGTATGTGAACCCATCCTCACATATAAATATAAATCATATATTTTTATAAAATGTTTGTATATATCCCATAATATATGTGAACCCATGCTCACATATAAATATACAACATATATATTTATAAATTGTTCATAAATATATATATATATATATATATTGTTCTGCCATACTATGGAATTTTCATTTATCTCTAGATTATTTTATATAATAATATTTTTGTGAACAATCAGATAAATTTAAAAGAGTCTATTTAATTCCTTTAACCCCTAATTTAAAATTCATAATAAACTCTATTTTAGATGTGGTGCATTTTTGGCTACAAAATTGTGCCACAACCTTTACTCTATTTTACCCAAATTCCTATATCATACATCTTTGCTTAATACTCTCATGTATACAATTTTCACACAGTCCTATAAATATACACTCACAATGTTTTTAGTCATATAACTAAAGACATAATCAAAAAACTCAAGAATTTCTTGTATTTGTTATAAACCAACTATGCATATTTAAATCCATTTGGTTTAAGTAAAAAAACATAATCAACTATTTAGATGTAAACATCCTATTCAATCGTAGTCACAATCTTTATCTTGCTCACATATATTCCATAGTCCTATGTATGTCTATATATGCACAATCTTAAAATTTTACAATGTTTTCAAAGGACAAGACACAAAGGATACATATTTAACATATGTATATATCTATATGCAGGTCATATTTAAAACAACCCACACACAATCGACATATATGTAATCATTGTTAAAAAATAAATTTAAATGTAAATCAACTTAATATCACTGTATACAAATCTGTTATGTAATACACAATCTGACTGTATGTCTTATTGTAATATTAAAATAATCTTACAATTATGGCTTCGACATAACTATTTATGTTTTAAGTTTTGAACAACAAATATTTATCTATATATCTTCATACATATATATTTATATGTTTCCTATTTGCACATGTCATATATGAATATATATGTACCCTGCGTCTATGCTCTAAATACCCAAACCCTATGTATACAGAAATATAACCATTTTACTCATTGTTTGTCTATCAAATTTACACAGTGTAAAATCATGTCGACAATCCACATAATAACTTTATTGTGTATTTATAAGATTGAAACAAATAATATAAAGAATGATCAATTTAAAGCATTTTAAAACCTTTTAACTTAGATCCAGTTAATATATATTCATCCTAATTTGTATATATCCCTATTTACAAATATATATCCATATATATATGTATATAGGTAACTTACCCATCAAGTCATTTATCTTTTTGATTTCATGATGTATTTATAAATTAAACCCATGTATATATCTTTTAATATTTAAAACTCAGTTATGTGTATATATACTAGAACTACATTCACTTAGGGTTTTTATTTCAATTAGGGCATTGTATTTCCATGAATTTAAATTCATTATTCCCAAACGAATCATCACCCAAAACTAACCAATGTATTAATTTCAAAATTGTTCATGTCAACCTACGTTTTCAAGACCTAGTATGCCACTCAAATTTCACTTTTTCATTCATTTACGAAATGATAAATATACTTCCAATTTTAACATAGGCCATGCAAAACAACAAGATTAGGCTTAGCACTAGGTTAGTATTTTAGGATAATTCAACCTTCTTAAATATTAAATAAAGGTAATTATCTCCTTTGACAATGTCAATTATCTTTTATATATCAAAATGGTAGACCAATCAATTATTGATTCCAATTATTACAAGATAATTGTTTTATTCAATTACTAGTGTATATAGGTGACATGTCTTTATTTATTTTAATAGATTGACTTATATTGATATTCTCGAATAACAATAATAGTAAGCTTAACATTCTAAAATGTTTTAAAGACATTTTAATCACACACACACACACACACACACACACACACACACACACACACACACACACACACACACACACACACACACACACACACACACACACACACATAATAGTAATTAGATATCATCTATTAGATTTACGTTTCATAATCATTCACAAACACAAGTAAAGGAACTTTATATAATCATACTGCAATATTTAAATATTAAGTCTACATATGGTATACAAAATGTAATCACATAAAATATTTATTACTTATATATGTACTAACATTTAAAACATGTAAACTCTAATTTCTAACTACAATAAACTCTCAAAATGTACTAACTCTAAGAAATCAAACACACAATGCATATAATATATTAAATCTATTGTGGTGTGTGCAGGGGTCTTAGCAATTCCTATGTCATCCTTCACTATCTCCATCAACGTCACCCTCTCTGATGATGCTCTCCCTCTGTCATGCTCTGAGGGATGAACTCTCTTGCATCCAACTCATGACAAGAAGGTAGTTAGTCAAGTCTATCATGATACATATAAAACAATATTATAACAATAAATGTAACAAAATCATTACATATAAAATTCATAATTAGCCATCTCATTATAATGAACTCATGAAATCTAAGTAACATACATTTGTCCCATGACAACATATGACTTAAAATTTAGTTAAAAATTAAAAATCAATTTAACAACCATAATAATCTACAGATAATTAGGTAAATTAGTTTAGTGAGAAAATCGAGATGTAACATCTTAAGATTGAATACTTGTGGGCAAGTCTAAGCATTTTTGAAGTTGACATCATTTTAAATAATTCTCTCTTATAACCAAATTCCAAGCTTCTTTATGTTAGTCATCTATATCACTCATGTTTGGTTGTTTAAAATCTATACGAAAGAGGAATAACAAAATTCATAAAAGTTAAAAGCCAAATCATTCTAACAGAAGGCAAAAATAAATACTCAAAATTAAAAATCACACCAAAATAAATGATTCTTTTTTGGCACATCTCATATCCTAGTTAAATCTTAAACTTCACAATTGGCCTCATGATAAAACTAAGGTACATTGAGGTGTGTTAGGCCAATAGACTGGGATAGGAGGTCTCATTATTAAAGCTAGTGCCATATACTACCTCACATAAGTACCCAATCTTTGTAGTAGATTGATGACTTTATAAGGCATCTTGAGAAATGGGTAACACATCATGGGGAGGTAGCTTCATTTTAATTTGTCTATAAATAGCCTTCATGAGATCATCTAAGTACTTCACTCATTAGCCAACAACTTTGCATCTACTAGTAAGATTATCTTAAGTATTTATTATCCAAACAAAATATTAAGTCCTTACAAATTTATTTAGTATGTCTGATTTCTACTAAGGATTGTTACAACATCTAAGTACAACTTTTTATTGCATGTTTTCATAATATCATTCCTAATAACTCCCCTTGATGGATATCACTTCTTAGCTAATCATACCTCTTTGATTATTATTTTGTGAGTTGTAGTGTAAGACCTTAGATATGACCAAGCCTTCCTCACAAAATTCTCTTTTCCACATAAGTAAATCCCACTTCTACCTCATTGGTTATCTATTTGTGAGTTGTAGTGTAAGACCTTGGATAAGACTAGGTCTTCCTCACAAAATTCCCTTTTCCCTACAAACAAATCCCACTTCTACCTTATTTGTTATCCATTTGTGAGTTACAATGTAAGGCCTTGGATAGGACCAAGCTTTCATCACTATAAATAAATAAATAAATATATATATATATATATATATATATATATATATGTATGTATGTATGTATGTATGTATGTATGTATGTATGTATATTCCTATGTAATCTACATGCAGTATTTTGTCACAAAATAACTTTACTCTTTCACATTATTGACTAACACAAACCCTAACTTTGATTTTTCATTCTTATTACCACTTTTATTTTCACATATTTCATATCTTTCTTATTCACATATTTTTGTTTACATATTCTTGACTTTGTTTACATTGATATTCCCTATTTTCCATATCTTTGTTTACATAATTTTGACTTTGTTTACATTGATATTTCTTATTCACATACTTTGGTTTGCATATCCTTGTTTACATTGATCTTCGTTTTGATCAATAGTTCATATTGCACATATTTTGGATTGTTTTTTATTCCATTTTCATTCATGTTTGACATGCATTTACAACTTGGTTTTCCATTTTAATTTATACATAATTTTCATTTCAAAAGTTTCTTTCTTTATCATTCTTTTTGAATATGCATTTGTTCACATTTTCTAGGAAAGAATAACACATACATCATACATTTCCTCATATCAGATAAAGATCAACACATGAGCTAGAAAGAAAATAAATACATCCATAACATCCACAAGTCATAAAAAATAACATATACATACATACATACACATATAAATGGTTCAAAATGTTTGTTACAATATCACATGATACACTCATAGTAAAACAAAAATTGTATATATGTGGTCCACCTTGTCTACCTAGTAGTGGATGGGCTACATTACCCATAGAAACTTATGACTGCCCTTTACAAATAGTCCATTAAAGTGACTTTGTAGGTGTATATAGTATATCAAATTATCCATGTAGATGGGATACTTGGCCTTGTACCTGGGCCAATTGTCTAGCTATCTCAAAATGTGCATCTCGCTCTTCAACTAATGACTGCCATGCTCACGGCTCCCCATCATTGACACCTAGTGGTAATACCACTTGAGCTACATCTAATTATTTTTGAAAATCTCAAGTTGTTACACCAACTAACCAAAATCAACTTGCATACATAGGTGCTGAAGGCACCATTAGATCAATCATTTATATTATATTATGTTGAGGTAACACGTCGTCTAAAATATCATGTTGTGCTCTTTAACCATATTCAACCATCTAGCCTCCTCTATTATAACATCGATAAAACACAAACCAAATATACTTTAGCTCTCACATATATATCTTAAAATCCTACATTTATCTATCATGTATATAAATCTAACACAAACTCAACAAAATACAACCTACTTACTATTAATAGATCCATCGACTTGACCACCAAGTGCCTCCTGTGAAACATAGTTCAATGGTGGTGTGAAGCATCTATAATGACCAAGATGAATAACATGAACATGATTTAGTCCACTATGAATTCACCTCATAATCTACCAACTCAATGTAAGATACACAATAGGATATCCTTGTGGATCTCCTTTATGGTCGTGCATGTGGTGGTCCCTATGGGGATGGTTATTACTGTGTATGTAACTGCACTATAGCCTACCTCCATCTATGACACCCCTATGGTCACTCTAATATCTAATGATATTAAATAATAATCACATATCCTACTCTATTAGCTACTATTGGATCCTATCATTGTCATCAGTGTTGTCATCCCCCATGTCTTAGTTGACAAGGCTATATGACAAGAACATTTATTAGTACTCCTATAGCCCTATACCATGATGCCCCCTCATATGTCATGCCCAGTATATTGACACTACTATAAGATCTGATAGGTGTGGAAAATTGAATTATCTAGGTAAGTAAGTCACTAGATGTGGCTCCACCCACCAAGTTTAGTGCCATGTAATCCTCACATAAACCTATGATTGGAAGGTACTTGGCCATGAGGGCCAAAAGTATCTGTTGTGCCCTGATATGATTACAAATAATCTCTCTTCGTGTGATCATATATAATGTTGGGGCATGTGGTATAACATATAACATATTATGCCTATTGTTGCACATGCAATATGGCAACATACACTACATGCAACAATCTCATAGGCTGATACATCAAAAGCCTCTCATGAATCTAATTACTTAATAAAATAATAGGGCCCATCATCATCTTCCCTTGGGATATAATACTATACAAATTGTGCACCAAATGCACCCAAATCACATATACCAAATCATACATCGTGTCCTATTCTAACATAGATGAGCACAATACAACCATATTTAATGGAAGTTTCCCATATGACTTGTTATAGATCATAAAAGTTGTCACAAGTTTAATAATGGCCTTACATATATCTAGATTGGTTGACACATATACATTAAATAGGTACACTCATAAGTCTGTTTGCGTATATCTCTCACATTAGTCACCCATAAGGCTAGGGCTCGCCTCTCTGCATTTATTTATGGTGTATCACATGACACAAATAAGCTTATAATAAGGAATCCCAATAATGCATGGACATCCTCGAGGGTGATACCCACCTCAATGGTATCACCATATACCACCCACTTAAAAGTCTTAGTCAGTCACTCCCATATTCCTAATAACATGGTGACTAACTCCACACTAAGTGAAACCTATTGCATTTCCATAATACCACCAAAACCTAAAGTATTCAACTGCACTTGACTCACCACAAGCAATATCTTAAGTAGATATAATAACCAAACTATATCCACAAATCTCTAATCTCCATCACCTCTAAAAAATATCAAACAACAAAACATGTATCAATTGTCTATCCCAAATAATAATCAAATATATGTTAAAATTATAAAAAATGCAAGTAATTACATTACCTAACTACTTCATCAACTTGTTTTATCTTTTATTTACCATTTTGGCTAGCTTCTATATCAGGTTAACCACACATTTATTTAATCTTACTAGGTCAACCACATTTTATACCAAGTCAACTACCTAATATTTATACATAGTTGGCCATGGCACACACCATCAACTAACTTTACTCAATATTACTAGGTCAATCACCTTTTATACTAAGTTGGCCACCTAATATTTAGACATAGTTGACCATAGCATATACCATAGACCAACTTATCTGAAACCCACTAGGTCAGCCACCTTATATACTAAGTCAACCACTTGATGTTTCTATGTAGTTGGCCATGATATATGCTATCAGTGACCTATTCTCAAATTCTACTAAATTAGCCACCTTATATACTAATTTGATGACCGTTTTATTCAACTAAGTTGACCATGGCATACACCATCAACCACCTTGGATATTTTAACTAGATCAACCTCCTTGAACATTATCTATCACTATAATCTTCAATAAGATCAACCACCTAATACAGAGCTGGTCATTTACTCAAACACACCCAAACCAACTAAGTTGTCTAGGTCAATCCCATTCAAATTACATGTCAATATTTAACTAGCTCATCATTAATGGCCTAGACGTAAATTTTCAAACGTTTATTCCTACCCACTAATCTTGGTCATTTTTACTCTATTACTAATTTTTTTGGGGCAAATTCCATTACATGGGTTTGACCCAACACCTACTTTTCCTAACATAGTTTATTTTAATCCCAAAATACTATAAACTGGTATTAAATTCACCCCATACCTAGACTATATCTATAGCAGTTATGATACATCCTCCCACTCATCCTCCTCGTATTCAGGACATCATCTCTCTCATCACTAATTTTGGTCACTCAGAGCTCTAGTTTCCAAAATTAGCAAATGTATAAATGAATAGATAATCACCCCTTTTACATTAAAATTTTAGAAAAAATTACCTTACAATTATTTATCCATTTCTTAATATTTTTCTTATATATTTATTTTTTTAAACTCTTTTGATAAACTAAAATAAATTTTGAAATCCTAACAATGTAGAGTTTTTCGGTACTAACCACATATTTTTGCAAAAGTTTCAAAATTTTTGTTATTTTTTAGGTCTGTCTCTATTTCTACACATTAGACACCTCTTCCATCTGCTTGTCGCACAGATCCTATTCCATAACAAAAAAGTAAGTGAAGGTACATATTTATAAATTTAATTTCATTTATTTTCCACTTTCTACTATAATTTGTTAAATCAACATTGTGTGTTGCTCTGTTCTTTCTCGAAGCACCATACCATCACACACCTATGTGACATGTGATGAGCTTTGAGTGGGGCATGTTTACACATAATATTTTTAAACTTTATCATTTACTAATGCTTTCTTTTTAAAAATAACCTATTGAATTTTGATCTCTCTGAGTTCATGCCCTAAAGGGTGCACCAAGAAAGGGGTGGGCAGACCATTGGTGTTTTAAAAGATTGTTGGTCAACTCTATCACTACCTCAACCAATTATAAATATGACTTGTCTAACTCCCCAAGAAAATAAATACCATTTATCCATTTCCCTAAGAAATTATCCTTTCAAATAGCCCATAAATAAGTAATCACCCTATTTTCCTACTAATTTAGCTAGGTTGACCCTTTCATAAAAATTTAAGGACACGTTACATGGCCGACCTATTTCAAGGCCTAAAGGTAACTTTTTATAAAAAAATTGGGGCATGATGGATGACCTTGTTGATTGAATTTATAAAAGGGTTAAGGTTTATATATTGCAATAAATGCAAGGCTCATTTCAATCTAATAAGGAGGAATATTTAATTTTTCATCATTATAGTTTGCAATTCTACTAAATCTACATTTGAAGGAGTCAATAGTTAGGGTTTACCTTGGAGGGAAGATAAATTGTCTTGTGGGAAGCCTTGGATGAAAATTAGGAGTCTCTTAAGCTAGATCTGATTTCTATAGTGTGATATTTATAAAGCCACAACAACCTTTTTCAAATCACCATTGGCTAAGGGAGAGATTGAGACTTGACATGTCCACCCAAGGTAAGTATTCCTAACTCTTGATATTTTATTTGATATATAGATATTATATAACTAATATGTGTTGAATGCATAATTCCTTGCTTAGATTACATATATAATTAAACTTAGTATAGATTTAGGATTTTATTTGCTTTCCATCTCCCACCTTAGGTGATCTAGGCCCCTATTTGCCTACCATGATGCCTTGATTTATTTAGTTTGTTGAACCATCCCCATTTGTGCCACAAGTTTTGGTTAACACTAGATTAGTTTTATTTTATGTATTTAGACCTAGCTAGGGTTATTGCATAATGTCATTTTCCTAAAGGCTTTAGAAACCTCTCCTTTGGTGTTGTGTGGTAAGACATCCCTTGGTTGGTTTTAGCAGATCCAATTTGGTCATGCTCTTGATATAAATAGTATTGAAATAGATGTTTGTTGATTACCTTATCTAATTTTGAATTTACTAAGTTAAATAAGTTATAGATCTATCTTAATTTGTTCTATACACCATGCAAATTTTGAATTGTATTGAGAAAATAAAAAACTATTATAGTGGCTACAAATCATTGTGATGAGGAGCAAAAATGAACTTATTTTATGAGCCTACCCACAATTACCATGATAACATTTTTACCTTCAGACCTCGATAACCCTATAATGAAATCCATTGAAATCTCCTCTCACATCTGGCTAGGGATGGATAAAGGTTTTAGAAAACTTGGTGTCTTAATTTTTTCACTCTTATTTTGTTGACACACCATGCATACTACCAAAAAATTATTTATATCCCCCTTGAGTCCTTCCCAAAATAAACACACTTGATTCTATGATAGGTTTAAAAAATCTTGAGTGCCCCTTTTAGAGATGCATGATGCTCTGAAAGGAACTTATGTTTGCGGATATAATTCTTACATAGGTATAATCTATTTTTATACCATAACACGTTCCCTTTCCACTCAAATTTATCAATAACACCAAAACCATGCTGAAGATTATGAATCATAACTTGTGTATTTCATTTTCCCATTTAGGTCTTGCCTCTTATAACCAATCTACCTGCCAAATGGTCATTGTACATAATAACGTCTCAATTGATTCATCCCTCTTGGATGGTACACATGTTACAATATTCTCTTTTCCTTTCTTATAAACAATTTTAAAGTCATATGCCAACATTTTAGTCATTCATTTTTATTGTTCTTTTGATGACAATTGTTGTTCCAAAAAATATTATAGACTATCATGATTAACCTTTACCTTAAAGTGCCTAACCATCAGATAAAGTCTCAATTGCTTGACTGCATGAAGAATAACTAACATCTCTTTTTCACAGATTGGATTGATCCTATTTTTCCCCTTGAGTTGATAACTCTCAAATGAAATGGGCCTTACTACATGAGTATTACCCCATGCCATATCCTAATGCATCACATTCAACAACATTTTAAAATTTTTTTTAGGGATAACCAAAATTGGAGTGGTGCACATAGTCTCTTTTCACTTCTCAAATGCCTTGGTAATTGTTTCATTCTAATGGAAGGAGTATTTATTCAACAAGGCTATGAGTTAAGATGTTAAGATGCCATAAATTTTTATAAATTTATGATAGTAGCCTATTAGTATTAGCCCCAAAAATCTATGGAGGTTTTTGAAGGTCTTTGACACTTGCCACTCCATCACAGCTTTGTTGTTAGGGTTGACTTTGAATCCTTCATATGAAACAATATGACCCAAGTAATCCACCTCTTGGAATCCAAAAACTCATTTGGAAGGTTTGACATAAAGTTGGTGTTGTTTTAGAACTAACAATACCTATTTCACATGCTTCAAATGTTCTTCCTAAGTTTTTTTTTGTAAATTAGGATGTAAAAAAACACTAACACAAACTTTCTATGAAAAGTCCTAAAAATAGTATTCACCAAAGTTTGAAATGTAGATGGTACATTTGTGAGACCAAAACACATGACTATAAACACATAATGGCCTTCATGAGTTTTAAAAGTTATTTTAGGGATATCCTCATCTCTGATTTGAATTTTATGATACCTAAAATAAAGATCTAGTTTGGTAAATTTAGCAATAACATGTAATTCATCTAAAAAATCATCAACTAATAGAATAAAGAACTTATATTTGATGGTGTACTTGTCTATTTCTATGTATTTTGGGCACATCCTCCAAGTGTCATCCTTCTTGTGCACCATGACCACTAGGGATGAATATTCACTTTAGTTATGTTTTACCAACATATCCCATACTATCTTTTCAATTTCCGTCTTCTAAGCATATGCATACTTGTATGGTTTTATGTTTGGTGGTTAACTACCTAGAACCATTCATATGACATTGTCATGCTATCTTCTTAGTGGTAGTATTTTTGGCATAACACCAAAAACAACTAGGTGGTTATCAAAAATCATCTATAAATTAAGATGTGTAGACACATTTGTTAGTTGAAATTATATGGAAAACAATTGTGCTATAAAACCTTCAACCCCTTTTTTAATAATCTTCATCATCCAATGCAAACTAACCAACTATGGAGATTTTTCTTGTAATCCATGTAGTTCAAATGTCCTATCTTAAAAATTATAACACATGAATAGTTACTAGAAATTCATCTCTATTGTACCCAAATTTGTGATCCATTATACTCCCAAAACAATGCCAGCCCTACCCATGGGAATCTTAAACATAGGAGAATATAGATTGTAGTCTCCAATATCAAGCTTAATACCATGGCATTTTCTAGAATAGTTAACTATGCCATCATCTACAATCATGACCTAAAATTATGGAGCTATGTAAATGAAACATTTCAAACAAGTAATCAATTTATTGTTTATGAATTTGTGTGTACTCTCTGATTCAATCAATGTTATCACTTTCTATTTCTTGAGGAAACCCACCACCTTAAGAGTTTTATGAGTACTAATACCTAAAAGTGCATGGCAATAGATAATAGGGTGGGAATATTCAGATTCCTCCTCTAGCTCATCCTCACCCTCACTTGAAGCCTCATATTCTTCTTCATATTCTATGGAAATTTTAATGTAGAATAAATTATTCTCAACAAATTTATGTCCTTTGATCCACTTACTGTCATAGCCTAAATGTAACGCTTTCACATGCTTCTCTTGAATTTTCTAAAGGGTCAACCTTATAGGTTGAGGAAATGATTGTGCTATAGAATTACACTTGTGGACATTTGTGAAAGCCCTTTGTTTGAACATATCTTATTCCTCTACCTTGCATGCTAATGGGTTGGATTCAAATACTTAAGTTAATTTAAACATGTAAACCTCAAGTTGGATGCTATTATTGAGCCCACCTAAGAACAAGTCAGTCATGTTGTTCTCATTGATGTCATCCAAATGTAAGGATAAAATTTGGAATTATTAAATATAATACTTGATAGTCCCTATTTGTCACAACTTTGATAGCCTACTAAAGTAGTTTTTTGAGATGCTATTATGATAATTGTAACTGTAACTCCTTAGTAAGCACTAACTAGGTAATAAGAAGATCCTTATTTTTATTTTGAGGACACAACCACCTATACCAAATGAATTTCTCAAGTTATAGATATAAATATGTCATGACCACCTTTTTTACACATGGGGTTTTATGTAGATCAAATAAAATTTATACTTGATTGATCCAAGTAAGTGGATCCTTAGCATTAAACTTGTGCACTTCTACTTTTGGCATTACGATCTTCAAATTATTATTTGAGTTTTGATTGATCTGGTTGGTAGAACACAAATGGAGTGGTGGAGGATTATTTGTCTATGGAATATGAGCTATAATAATGGTCAATTACCCATGGATATCTACCAATTGACATTTCACATCATTTATGTCCCCTTTGACCTCTATTATGTCTAATATTACAACATCAAGATCATATTTCTTCACTGTGATTTACATATATAACTAAAGTAGCTAAACCATCACAAAACCCCATGATTTTAAGTTTTGGACTCCATGTCATCCTTGTGAGGCATTTTTCCTAGAGTCTCTTACCCTTTTTTGTGATCATGAGTGTTTAGACTAGCCATGCACAAACCCTAGGATTAGGGTTTCATACCCCTAAAAAGTATACAAGAGGAATATAATGTTGTGATCATCTTGCTTAGATGATTCCAATGAAATATAATTTGCACAAGGGTGGAAAAATTCCACACTTCAAAAAATAACCTCAAACAATACTTTGGTGGCAAAATTTCTTTTCTCGAATCACAAGTTATTTTTTTTGATCCTTTGACTCCATGATAACGGTTGTATCATATCCAAAAAACTACATTGAAGAAACTTGCCTAAATTAAAGCTCTGATACCACTTGTAATGAAATTACTTAGATAGTTCATACCAATTGAATAATATATCATAAAAATATGAGCATAATAAGCAAATCCATAACAATAATCATCAAAAGAGAAGAATACTCAATATATACGACTGAGCCTCTTTGAGGGCGAAACCTCCATAATAATGCAATAAGAATAGAGTTCAAAATATGATGATCAAAGACTAACCACTACCTCATATATATACTCTACTTAGCCATGATTATTCCATATGCTGACCTTACTAAGAATATAAAAAAATGTGACAAGATAATATGAAAGTTATGTAAACCATAATTTAACCACACATAAACCTAGACATGTTATAGGTTAAGAGCATACAAATAAAAAAAATAATAATATCTAAATAAAAGGCTTAATTTATTGTTTATTTAATTTATGCATTATCATTTAAGTTTAATACAATTATAATTATGAAAATATTTAATTTTGTTTTACCATAAGATGGCATGTGGTTAAAGTTTTACTAGCATGTTAATAACTTTAGTAGTATTACTTGGGTGAATGAGATAACATTTCTAATATAACACCAAAACTTGATGTCATATTGGGTAAAATAACTCTTAGCATTGAAATCATGTCATGAAAGAGAAGCCCAGGAAATTCAACATAAACACCACATAATGTTTTTAATCAGAGAAAGAGAGATTAACCAATAAAAGACATTTTATTAACTAAATGTAATATATAATGTATATATGCAACCAACAATAGTTGGACCATAATAATATCTCCTCAGAGACTATATCTCCATTAACTATGGATAAAAGGCTCTAAGCTCCATTCCAAACAAGGACACAAATATTCCTTATATAGGAAAATCAAAAGGTGAGTGGAAGATAATTATCAACAAAGTGAAAGGTGGGATCATTTCCCAAGTTTCTCCTAACCCTTTTCACACATGTGAGGATAACTAGCACAGTAAATGTGTATTTACCAATTATATACATATAATAAATGACACCTTGGTAACAACACTACCTAAGGTGGACATCACAACTAATGTGAACATGACACACACCAACAACATCTCCAAGGATAAAATTTTGTAAATAACACCTCTAAGCTCCATTCCAATAAAGTTCCATTCCAAACAAGGATATACATGTTCTACATATATGAAAATCAAGAAATAAGTGGTAGATAATTATTGGTGGAGTGAAACGTGGGGTCATTCCCTAAAGTACACCTAACCCTTCTCACACATGTAAGGATATCAACTAACATTAAATGTGCATTAAATAATGTTATGCACATATTAAATCACACCTTAGTAACAACATTACCTAAGTGTTTTATCAAATTGGGATTAAGAGAGTTTTAATCTTAATTAGACAAATTTTTGCATAAAATTAGATTGAATATAATATGCAATAAATCACACAAACTAATTTGGAACTTTCTAAATATAGAAATGTAATACAAAATGAAGGTACCAATGAATAAAAACTTAGCTATAAATAATATATGCAATACTATGACTGTGACTGTGAGACTGATTGTGTGGCTATAAGAGGTCACTATGAATCAAAAACATGGCTTCCCATCTGCATGGGATAAGGCCACACTATTCAAACTAGGCCAGCCTATGCTGGCATATACAGGGCACATCAATATCCAATAAGGTTTTAGCTCTCTTTTTAAACTAAGATTAGTGTGCCTTCACCTGTAGGTCTTGTGTGCATGATCAAATATGTGCAATTCGTTATAAAAGCCATTGTGTCCCTTATTCTTCATTTGGAACCCTAAATCAATAGATCATACAAGATAAATAGAATAAAATGAGAAAAAGGGGTTAGTGGTTGAAGTTGTGTTTGACCTCAACATCCCCTGTGTTGAGCATTTACTAATACCAATACTCTAAATGGAGATTAAAATCCATGTAGTTCTTGTATTTTATGGTGGTGTGTGTAGAAATCTAATGTAAAGTTATATGCTAGTGAAATCTTGGTGTGATTAAGTGCTTCAATAATGACTTGTGAACTTGGAGGTGTATTCAAACTTAGCTTAGAGATACTAAAAATGTGTGGGATTAGAATTGGGGAGAATAAATGCTTTCCTCTCAATGTGTTGTTAGATATTCTATTGTTTTCCCTTGATATGAGTCTTTAGTGATCAATTATTTTAAAATATAGATTTATAGTGATCATTTTATAATTCCTTCAGATTGGAATTATAAAAATTATGGGATGACCCTTTAAGAGAGTTGGAATTTGATAAATTAGAATTTATTTATAGGGAGGATGGGGTCGATGGATTCAAACACTACTAGCGATCAGGATAATCTTGAAGGAACAACCCTATATGAGGAGCAAAACCAACTAAGTTGAAAGTGTGGATCAATCTAGGGGTGAGTTTAGGCTATTTGGAGTGAATAATATGAATATCTAGTAATTAATGGTTATTTTTAGGAATATGTCACCTACATAATAGTGAAGGAATGGTAGTCAAGGATCATGGATTTAGGCAAGAGTTAAGTGTGTATAAGAGGATGGTCACAAGTGGACTATTTTATCAATAAATGCTAATTTATGTGTTTACATTTTCTCCATTTTTATTTTAGTAATGCATAAAATTGAAATTACTAGGGTAAAAAGAAAAAAAGTTATACCTAAACTTACCTATGAAAAACAATATTGATTTTAGGCCACAAGTTGAACTATGCTTCATGCAAACCTATAATGAAACATATATAAATTAGTCCTTAACTAAAATGAAAATATGAAATTAAAGATAGGAAACATATAGATTAAATAATAAGAAATGAATACACTTTTTTGTATACTCAAACCTTTGTGCTTTTCTAGTGCAAAACTTATGATTGTAGAGGGTAGGACCCTTGGAGATTTTGTCATTGAGACATAAGGATTGGACTATGCATGCCCTAGTACTCATTAGAATGAGATTTTTTAGGAATATAAAACACAAATCAATATTAATGAAATAAATATAGAATTAAAATATATAAAACACAACACAACATAGATATAGTTTTAACGTGGTTTACTCAATATGGGTCACGTCCACACATAAACAACTAGTTCTTCTCTTTATTCAATCCAACAAAATGAATGGATAAAACCTATAATACATCCATTATAATATTATCTTCACTCACATCCATTATGATTCCATGATTACAATTCCCTCATATCAAAGGAGGGTTACATATTACAGCAACAATCCACAAACATAATTTCTACCTTTAGATCTATAACTTAATAGTGAACGGTCTAGATTTACTATGAAATTACAATATTTTACAATGCATTTTTATTAAAATTTTACTTTAGGGGCACTACCCCAAAACATGGTGACCATAGTGGGGGGGAGGGGGGGTGTTACCCCCCCACACCCCCTATCAGGAACTAGGCATTATAATAAGATCAGGCTCTACCATCCAACAATCTCCCACTTAGAGATTGATTCCTGTAACTCCACCACTACAACTCTTCCTTGGAATTTTCTTTGAACTTTGACCCTGGCATGTTTCTCATATTACTTATTATTATTGAAGACCTATTGAATCTAAACAAATCTCCAACTTCTCTTTATTTATTGCCTTTGTTAACATATCTATAAGATTTTGACTCGTATGGATCTTTTCCAACTTCGGTTGACCATCCTCCAAAACTGAATGAATGAAGTGATACCTGAGTCGTATATGTTTGGTTCTTGAGTGGAATGCCAAGTTTTGTTCTAAATGAATCACACTTTATTTATCACTTTATAACCTAAAATCTTCTTTATTATGCCTCAATTATTCCATGAACCATTACATCCATATGATATCCTTTCTAGCTTCTATAGCTACAACATACTCTACCTCTGTAGTTGACAAAGCAACTATCTTATATAATTTTGAAATCCAACTAACCGCTATGTCACCAACAGTGAATACATAACCTGTGATGCTCCTCCTATCATATAAATCTCCAACCATGTTTGCACCAACATATCCTTGTAAGGTAACATCTAAAACTTCATAACACAAACATCTATTAGTGGTCCCTCTCAAGTACATGAGAATCCAATAGATTACATCTTAGTGCTCTTTTATTGGATTATTCATAAAGCTATTGACAACTCCCACTACATGAGCAATATCTGGTCTCGTGCATACCATAACATACATTACACTTCTAACTGATGAAGCATATGAAACTTTAGATATTTAATTGATTTATTCCTAAGTTTTATGACATTATTCCTTGATTAATTTAAAGTGCCCTCCTAAAGGCGTACTTATAGGTTTTTCATCTTGCATATTGAACTTGAATAACACCTTCTTGATGTACTCTTCTTGAGACAATGTCAATTTTCTATTTTTACTATCTCTTGTTATTTTCATACCAAGGATTTGCTTTGTAACACCCAAATATTTCATTGCAAAAGAATTTGCTAATTTTCTTTTGAGATCATTTATATCCTACATGTTAGACCCTGCAACAAACATGTCATCTAAATACAATAACAAGATAATATATCTTCTATTATCTAATATCTTAAAGTAAACACAATGGTTAGAATGACATCTACTTTAACCTTGTTCTATCATAAACATGTCAAATTTTAAATACCACTACCTTGGATCTTGCTTTATATCATATAAAATATTCTTCAACCTGAACACCATTTTATCCTTACATTTTAATTTGTATCCCTATAACTCCTCCATATATATTTCCTCCTCCAAATCACCATGAAGGAAATCAGTCTTCACATCTAATTGTTCAAGGTGCAAATCTTCTACTGCTACCAAACTTAAAATAGTTCTTATAGAAGTCATTTTTAAAACTAGAGAAAATATTTCATCAAAATCAATACCTTTATTTTATGCAAACCCCTTTACAACAAGTCTAGCCTTGAACCTCTTTTTGCCTCCATCTTATTTCTTCAACCTATAAACCCATTTATTATGAAATTCTCTTTTACCTACATGAAACTGAACTAAATCCCATTTTTGGTTATGTACAAAAGAGTCCATCTCCTCTTTCATGCCTTGATCCCACTTCTTTCTAGTTTCTACTTGTATTACTTCTTCATAGCTTTATGGCTTACCACCATCAATTAATAATAAATAATAAAGTGAAGGATAGTATCATTTAGGGAGTCTACTTACTCTGGTATATCTTCTAACTACACTTTCAAGAGTTTGACGTACTTGTTGTACTTATTGCACATTATAATTTTTTGGCACTTTTAGAATTTTTTTTCCTATGATTTCATCAAGTACTACATATTCTACATTTGGATTTTTTTGTTTCTTTCCCTACAACTGATCTCTATACATGACCTTCTCATTAAAGATCACATCTTTACTCCTAATGATTTTGTGATTTTTAAAATCGCATAAATGGTGACCAAAATCATTAACTCCATATCTAATAAAAGTACATTTCTTGGATTTTTCTTTAATCTTGGTTCTATTTTCTTTATCAATATAGATAAATTCTTCACAACTAAAAGTCTTTAGCAATGAATAATCTACCTTTTTACCTATCCATGCTTCTTATGGAATGCCACCATTCAAAGGACTTGAAGGCCCTTTGTTTATTAAGTAAACAATAGTATCCACAACATCTACCCAAAACTGTAAGGGCAACCCTACCTGTAATCTCATGCTCTTTGAATGCTCTATGATTATCTTGTTCATCCTTTCTAACACACCATTTTGTTGTGTTATTTTTGGAACCATATTCTCTCTATGAATCCCATGGGATGAATAATAATTATCAAATTCCTTGCTATAGTATTCACCTCCATTATCTGATTTGACACACTTCAACTTATTTCATGTCTCATTCTCAACCAAAGCTTCCCATTAATTAAAAGTGTCAAAAACATCATATTTTTTTGGCATGCAATAAACCAAAGTTTTTCTAGTTACATCATCAATAAAAATAACATAATAAGAAGAGCCACCAAGGGATGATACATGAGCCAGTCCCCATACATATGTATGTATAAACTCTAACTTTTCATCTTTTTTTGTCTTCTCAAGTTTGAAAATCCTGACTCTCTTATATTTTTCACACACACAATGCTCACAAAATTCCAAATCCACCTTCAAATCTATCAACAAATTATTTGAGTAGAGAACTTTTATCCCCTTCTCACTCATATGCCCAAGTCTATGGTACCATAAATTTGTATCTAATTCTATATAAGCTAAAGTAATAGAAGAGTCAACATTACCATTAGTTAAATATAATGTACCTACCTTCTCTCCTTTTTTTATTACTAGTGATCCTTTAGTGACTTTCCATAAATTTTATACAAATGTAACTATGTAGTCCTCACTTCCCAATTGCCTTATTGAAATTAGATTTCTTCTCAACTTAGGAACATGCCTCACCTCTTTCAACAACCATTTATTTCCATTCTATAATTTTATCTATATCTCACCATTTCTTATAATTTTATAGGGTTCACCATCACCCAAATAAACATGTCCAAAATCACCTTGAACATAGTCTTGAAAACATTTTTTATGGGGTGTAACATGAAATGAAGCCCCTAAATCTAACACCCAAAAATTATTAATGTTATCTAAAGAAAGGATTAAAGCATCTTGTAACACATCACTAGCTACATTTGCTTCCTGATTTTTATCTTGTTGTCCATCTCCTTGTTGTCCTTTTCAAAACCAATAATATTTATTTAGGTGTCCTTTCTTCCCACAAATCTAGCACACCAACATTCCTCTAGATTTGGATCTGCCCTTCTTAGACTTACCATGATTCCCTGGGTCTTTCCTATTTTTTTATCTTCCCTTGTTCTCCATAGCAAAGCATTACCTGATGTCTCACCTATGCTTTTTCATCACATTTCGTCACTAAGAATAACACCAATAACATCCTCAAACTTTAAAGTGTTTGAACCAAAGATATAATTACTCACATATATTACCAAGCTATTCCAACTTTCAACAATGAGCACAAAATTAAAAGAAACCTAACTGTGTCATCAAAATTTACTCCTACAGAGCTTAACTAATTCGTGATCTGTTAAATTCAATTAAATGATCAACAATAGACCCACCTTTTGACATTTCCATATTAAATAAATGCTTCATAAAAAATACCTTGTTGGAGGCTGAGGGTTTTTCATACTCTCTATCCAATAACTTTAGTACATCCTCTATTGTCTTTCAATTTGAAATATTGAAGGCAATTAGCGCTACCAAACATAATTGTATTGTTCCTAGTGCCTTTTTGTTAAGAACCTCTCAATCTTCATATTTCATAGTTACTAGCTTCTTTGATATCCTACGTAATGGTAGGAAAAGATCCTTCTGATATAGATAGTCCTCCATTTGTATCTTCTATAGCTGGTAGTTTTGGCTACTAAATTTTTTGACCTTAAACTTGCCTTCTTATGCCATTGCTCCCACTTGAACCATGAACCCTCTTTTCCTACAAGTTTATCTACCAAATAAACCTTTGACTCTGATACTAGTTATTAGGAATATAGAACACAGAGCAATATTAATGAAATAAATATAGAACTCAATTGTAGAAAACACAACACAAGATAGACATAGATTTAACATGGTTCACCCAATATGGGCTACATCTACACAAAATTAGTCAGTTCTTCTCTTTATTCAATCCAACAAAATGAAGGGATAAAACCTACAATACATCCACTACAACCTCTTCTTCACTCACATCCATTATACCACCATGATTATAATGCCCTCATATCAAAGGAGGGTTACATATTAGGGCAAAAATGCATAAACATAATTTATATCATTAGATTTGTAACCTAATAGTGAACGGTCTAGATTTACTACAAAATTATAATATTTTACAATGCATTTTTAACAAAATTTTACATTGGGGGTACTTTCCCTAAACACAACAAGCATAGTGGGGGGGGCATTGCCCCCCTACACCCCCCTTTTTGGTAACCAGACATTATAATAAGATCAAGCTCCACCATTCAACAAGAGTGTGTTTAAGAATTTGAGGCATGCCTGGCTCCATCATTTCATACATAAGGTAGTAGAGAAGATTAGAATCCTTATATGAATTCTAATAGATAATTCTAGTGAAAATGGTGAATCAATCACTATAGATGGAAAATTATTCATTTCTATTGCAAAATTGGTTCAAAAATAGTATGTTCTGAGTATGGTGTGTAAAATATAGAGACTGAGATGAGTTATCATTCCTTTTATGGAAACTAGTACAAAACTAAGCAAGAAAGTCATCATATGTAATACACATGCTCCCAATTTGATAATTTAACATATTTATTGTGATAACTTGGGAATATCAATTGGATTTATGAGTAAAAACCATGTCAAAAATCTAAAACACATGGTTCATATGATACCCCCAATTTGAGCAAAATTTGTGGGTGACCTATGTATTCATCTAAAATAATTTTTTATACCTATTGTATACTACCTTACAACTAATTGTGATTCTAAGAAATTATGGAAATCACTATTTTTTTACTACTAGGATGATAACACACTATTTTTGATGTGGTTGGCCTATACCCTTATCTAAATGGAGCATTATTGCCTACATTTACTTTTAGAGTGAATTTTAGGTATGACCTATGATCAAATGAGTACAATTTATTTTTTATATTTTTGCAGTGTACTATTGCAACCTAGTTTCTAAGATTAGCCTATGTGTATGCCCCCTCTTTTGAGGTGAGTTGTGAAGCCTATGTAATAACTTAGCTCAAAAGAAGAGATTTATATAAATGATATTATATATAATATTGAATTTTGAGGTAGTAATGATAACATTTGAGATCATGGAATCATCATAGATAAAATGAATAATATAGTAACATAAGATGTATGTAGAACCAATCATACATAGTGTCATGTCTAGATATATATTAGCAATGAGAAATGTAGTAAACAATGAACATATATCAAAAATTTGAAAATTATATATAGAAACTCATGGAGGATCCATGATAGCCATCATGGCATCAAAAAGTTGGGAAGATGCATGATGCCCATCATAGCATCAAAAAATTGAGCAAATTGAGCAAACAAGTGTCAAGGACATGACACATATACAAAGAGTAAGAGCACATGTGAAAGCACATAAAGTACATAATAGAAGGCCAAGGGACCACATACAAGGGACATGTTTAAATTACACTCACATGTATAGAAACATAAAATAATCCTTAGAGTCATAATGAAGGACATGTTTAGATGTCCACAATCCAAACAAGCTGAATACACACAAGAAATTTAATATGGAAGTAAACATGAAAGCTTATAAGTGGAGTTGTTATACATATATAACTTATAACATTACTATATTCAACAACTTAGGTACTAATAAGATAACAATTTGAAAGTAAATGAGAAAATAGTTGTGTAATTTAATGCACCGAAGTAGGAATAATAGGGATAGTCACAGAATGATAAAACCTATATTAAAAGATGCCCCCAATGAAATTGTTGAAATAAAAATAAGTTATAGAAAACCTATGATTGGTTTGGATCTAGAAAATTAGAGCCCATATTCACTAGGACCAGTCCACTAGAATCAAATAAGAGCCCAATGCATTATTCTATAGAGTAGAGTAGTTTTGTTTATGTATAGTTTATGGGTTGAGACAATATCATCACATGTAACTACATATAGAAGTGACAACTTGTATGTTCTACAACTCAATCAAGTATACTAGTGAAATACACTTGATATAAAATTGGATATAGATAAGGACTATATATATACTGAAGCACAAATCAACTAAAGTAAATGAACTAAACATAACATGCATAAGTCATGGTTTTTAATTTTTTTTGAAAAACTATTAGGAATATTAATTTAGTGCTCCACATTGAATATTAGTTTAATTATTAAAATATTTTGTGAGCATAATAAAATTGTAAATGAGTTGATAATACCAACTCATGTAGATTGAATTGTGAGAAAAAATAAAGGAGTGATGTTAGGAAGGATAGAGAGATAAGTGTGAGAGATTTGTGGAGATAAGGGATTGGTGTTGATTCCTCCTTTGTAGGAAAAAATACACTAGATAATGTAATAGTTTAAAATGAATAAATAATTAAAGTTCATTTACCAATTTATGTTATGCACATCTAATCCTTTGACTCTTTCACCATTAAAAAATTTATCTAGTATGAATAATTTCTACATTTGGTATCAAAGTAGGTTTCTATGGACCTTTATTTTCCCCTCCATTCAATGGTTTATGTATCAAAATTGTTTAATATATATGCACTCTAGTGTTATGTAAATGTCATTTTCATCCATCCACCTTGCTTGCATATTACCAACCACTTGCAGTGCAAACCACATGCAAGTTCTTGACATTGTCCATCCATTTGCATTGTCTTCTCTTATAGCATCCTGTTCACCCCTTTTTGATATCTACATGCCATTTTTTCCACTATTTTCACACCCAAAATTGGAAAAATAAAAGTTAAAAAATTATAGTTTCCTGGTTGTTGACTATGCATGAAATTAAAGGAAGTGCATAATAAAAATAACAAACAATTAGTGTTTGAGTGCAACCACAGGTTTAGCCTAAATGTAACTCTACACATGAGGGTTTGAAATTTTTTTATTTTCACTTCTGTCATATGTTTGCAAATTTATTTACAGTTTTGCGTATCAAATCTCTATTGTAATCTGGCTTCAAACACTATCATAATATGAGCTCCAGGTCACAAGCTTCATCTCTAAGATGTTCTTTGCATTCATCACCATCATCACCTATCAAAACTCACCCTATTTAATGACAAATACACCCACATTCATTCTATTATGCTTCTTGAGATTTTTAGTTTTAACTGTGTCAAGATATTCCAACAAAATAGCCTTCCAAATCAACTACAGTTTCAAGTTTTGTTTGTGTATTAGGTTTTATTTTATCATTTTTTATTTATTGTTTAGTGGTTTGTAGATGTTTTAGACATTTTTATAAATTTATAATTAAATTTTGTTTTAATTACGAAGTTGTAGCTATGTGAATCATAGTATTAGCTAGTAATACTAGTATTTCTTTTAGGTTATGTTTTTTTTAGGTTTATAATTAGATTTTTAGTTTTTATTATAGGTTATGTTTAATTATTTAAAGTTTTTTATATTATTTTAATCATTAGGTCTTTCTATATTGTGTTATAGTTTTAGGTTTAAATTTATTTGATATTTGTTAGAGTTTAAATTTTATTTTTATAAATATGTTATGGTTTTAGAAAATTATTCTTATTAGATTTTTTCTGTTAGCTCATAAGTCATATAGTTGAGTCATGTCAATTTAGATATATTAATATTTTTTTAAGTTGAGTCTGTCGAGAATTGTCTATTGTTTGTATTATGTTATTATGCTTTGGTCTAAAGTATTAAATAAGTCTATGTTCAAAGTAAATATCAATAAAACATGGATGATGGATGATTTTCAATGTAATGGATATTCTCAGGTGAACCCGATGTCCATCTTATGGGGGGGTAATATATAATTATTTGATCCATGTGGTCGTCTCCCAACGTCTATCTTGTGGGTGGATAATATATAATTGTTTGGTCCATGTGGTTCCTCTCCCTATGTGAGCACTGAGGGGGAGAATGTTAGGAATATTATTTTAGTGCTCCACATTGAATATTAGATTAGTTATCATAATATTGTGAGCATAATAAAACTGTAAGTGCGATAATACTAATTCATGTAGATAGGATTGTGAGAGAGAATAAATGAGTGATGGTAAGAAAGATAGAGAGATAAGTGTTAGAGATTTTTGGGGATAAGGGATTGGTATTGATTCCTTCTTTGTAGGAGAACAAGTCACTTTATAATTTTATAGTTTCACATAAATAAATAATTGAAGTTGATTGACCAATTTGTGTTGTGCACATCTGCGTCTTTATCTCTTTCACCATTAAATAAATTCTCTAATATGGAGTAATTTCCACCAATTTTTTTAACATATATTAAACATGATAATCTAAAAATCAAACCACATCCAAGGGATGTGGATAACTGAATGGTGGATCTAGTGGAAAATTATCAACTTATAAATACTTAAGCTTATCAAATTATCATAGATCATCATCATTGTGATCATCATAACACTCATGCTCTATGATTGTAGCCTTATCTTTTGCATTGTTCTTAATCTTGTGCATGTGTATAACATGTTGTTCTCTTGTGTATGAATCCTCATGTGTGGTTTTTGGACTAATCAACTTTGAGGCTTTCATATCATTTCTAAATCTACAATTGTCATCAATACCATAATGAAGAATATAAATTGTACTATCCTCAAATTTGAATGTAAGACAATGTTGTAACTTATCAATTGTATCTTCCATTTCATATTACCATAGTTGACTGAAAGTAGCATTTATCTAATTTATTATTATCATAACAAAAAAATAACATGTCCACAACTTTGGGACCCATGTAATTAGTATTGTAATATGTTTTATTTAATCTTGGTAATATATAGATTTTTGTAATTCATCTTGATCATGACCTATGCAATGAAGAAATGAAAGTTTATTCATCTATTTTCACACTATGTTGATATTAATTCTCAATAAAAACTAGAATAGTCAAGGGTTTCCTTCTGGAGTGCTTGTAATTTATGCATATTTGACCTTGCTTTTAAGCCCTACTAGATTGTAATATGGGTTGTATAATATGAATAGTGACTTTATCCTTATATTTATATATTTTCTATTTTAACACTAAATAAGTATCAATAGTATGCCCTATGATTTTGTGGAAATGAAAAAAGGGTTTTCCATCTTGATTAGATAATTTGTTAGTATATCTATGTCTTAATATTGGCAAAGCAATCAATTTTATATCAAGTAACATATGTACAATAACATTTGATCTATAATGTACACTACTAGCTTATATTATAAAAATTGGTTCTATATCCATGACCTCCACATTATTTATCAAATATGTAAATGGTGGTATGTTCAAATAGGTGATGCATTGATCTATGTATTATTCTTCTTGTTCACTACAAATGCTAGATTTGATAAATATGTTACTCCATGGTCCACTTGATAAAATATTATTTAATGTAGTATCTATAATGTAATACATATTATTTACTTTAACAACATCTAAAATCATTGTTTTTCCTTTATCTATGTTAGCTATAATGATTTTCTCTAAATCATCTTTGTATTCACCTAGGCCAACTAATGTAAAATTAAAACCCCATAAAAAATCATCAATGTTTATGTGTATTTCATTTGTATCATCTTCAAAACTAGAATCAGAATAATCATCAACATCCTTTATAGATATAAAGTTTGGATCCTTCAAATTGATTAGTAAAGGTAATTCCCTTACATCATATTCTTGGCCTAACCTTTTAGGTGAAAGTGGTGGAGTTGAAAGAATCGTAGACTATAGTGTGGACTATGTGTATTGGACTCACCAACCTCATATGTATGCATTTTTTATATAGGTATAATTTTTTATGGTGGTACTATTATAGAGAGAGGTGATTTTGATGATGATTGACTCTCAATGGTAGATTATGTAATATTACAATATCTAAATGATTGATTATCAATAAGGCATGTATATAAGTATCTACCATGTAATAATTTGACATAGCGATGTAGAGTATAAGGTATAAATTCTATTTGCATGTATCCATGTCCTACACAATAATATATTATATTACAAATAACTAGGCATGATTTGAAACCAAGTAGAAAATACTTTGGGTCTCACCCTGATATCCAAAGTGATAGAACCCAAAGCTTGATGAGGTATATCATCAAAGCCTTTGATATTATTATATGTATTTTGAAGTGAATCCATGTTGATACCCATCATTTTTAATAAGGTAAGATCTAAAATATTCAACCCTAAACCTTTATCGGTCAAAACCCTTTTTACTATTATACTTTTGATTAGAACTTGTATCAACAAAGGAAGATTTGATCAATAGTAGATTATGCAAGAAAATATACATTTTAAAAAGATATAACATCCTCAATATCCTTCAAAGTGTGTACAATAGGTGAAAAATAAGAAGGCTATGTGTCATGAGGCATATGTGTCTGATTCAAGACTTGATATAAAATATCCTTGAAAATGTGGCATTCTAAAGCAATTCTAACATAGAAATATTAGTTGGTATAATTCTTAGCTGATCAATAATATCATACCCTTTAGGTTAATTAACTAGTCCCAATGGAATGGGTTAGGGAAGGGGAAGAATTGCATGAATTTATTCCTCTTGTCTTAACTAATGAAGTGGCTAACCTCATCTAGTGACAACAACTCAGACTGTAGGATCTACTAGAAGCCTAGGGAAAATAATAGAAGTGGGGTATGAGCTAATATAGTTGTGAGATTTAAGGACATAAAGAACAAAAGGAGCCATTTAATCCTTTTGACATCTATTAGTAATAGGTGGAAACTCAAACTGAGCCATGTAACAATAAGCATCATAGAATCATTCATTATTAAACTCTTGATTGATATGGGATTTTATCTTTTTTTTTAAAATTATACATCTATGGACTTATATGCAATTAAAATATTTTTCACATGAGAGGAAAACAACATGTAAACGAGACCAAAAAACTTTGGACCCAGAAGTGATAGATAGATTCAGTCATTATGATCATGATTAATAGGAAAATCATCAAATTCAAAATCTAAAACCCTAATAGAAATGTTAAAAATATAAGGAAACCCTAAGGGAAGCTAGGGTTTTGTAAAATGTGATCAATATATGAGTCACCAATATGTTTAATCAAAATTAGGATTAAGATATTTTTAATCTTAATTAGACAAACTATTGCATAAAATTAGATCAAATAAAATATGTAATAAATATGATAAACTAATTTGAAACTTGTTAAATATAAAAGTATGCTAAAAAGGGAAGTACTAGAGAAGAATAATTTAGTTGGAAATAAAACATACATTAGACTATGAATGCAACTATGAAATTGACTGTATGGTTGTAAGATGTCACTATGAATTAGGAACAAGGCTTCACATATGCTTGGGATAAGACTATGCTATTTGGATAAGGTTGGCCTACACTAACATCTATATGGTGTGTCAGAGTCTAGTAGGGTTTTAGCTCTATTTGTAAATTTGGATTGGTGCACCTTTACTTGTAGGTCTTATGTACATGATCAAATCTATGTAATTTAATATGAAAGCCATTATGTGCCTTATTCTTCACTTGGAACCATAACTCAATAGGTCATGTGGGATAAATGGATTAAAATGAGAAAAAAGGATTAGTGGTTGTAAGTTGTGCTTGATCTCAACATCCCCTATGTTGAACACTGCCTACATACCAATACTCTGAAGATAGATAAAAATCCATGTATTTATCCCATGCTATGATGGTGTGTGTGAAAAACTAGTGTAATAATATATGTTGGTGTAATCCCAAGGTGATTAAGTGTTTCAATAATTACTTATGACCTTGGAGGTGTATTTAAACTTAGCTTAAGGATACTAGGGCTATGTAGACTTAGAAGTAGGAAGAATAGATGTTTTACTTTTAACGTGAAGTTAGGTATTGTAGTGATTTTCATTGATATGAGTCTCTAGTGATAAATGGTTATATATTGTAGCTTTATAGTGATCATTTTATAATTCCTTTGGATGGGACTTATAAAACATGTGGGATGACCCATTAGGAAAATTTTGAATTTGAGAAACTAGTCATTATTTGGCGGGAGGATGTGATAGATGGATTTAGACACTACCAATGAGTGAGATAGTCCTAAAAGAATGTCCCCATCCAAAGAGAAAAGATAACTAATTTAGAAGTGTGGATCACTCCAACCATGAACTTAGGTTATTTGAAGTTAATAATATAAACATTTAATAATCAATGGTTACTTCGAGGAATAGGTCATCTACATATAAGTGAAGGAATGGTGATCAAGGATAGTGGAATTAGTCATGAGATAATTGTGTATATGAGAATGGTCACAAGCAAACTATTTTAGTAATAATTGTTAATTTGTGTCTACACTAAAGGTGGATTCATGATTAGTGTGAACATGACACACACCAACACCCCCCTAAAAATTACCTTAGGTGATATGGTAAAATAGAATAATTATTAAGCTCATAATTATGGATCCCAGTAACTAGGTCTAATGAGGTACCCATATATAATGAAAGAGAAAAATGAATAATGAAGTTGTTGTAGATATCTTTTGAATCTGATGAAGCTTCCAAAGGAATTGATCAAAAGTGGTTTCCATGAATTTGGTTATGTGACCAAGAGTGAATATAGATATTGGCTCCATTTGACATGAATACATGGGTAAAATACATGAATGAGGGTTGGCTTAGAAACTATTTTGAATTTTGAAACCACTAAAGAATGTTGGTTTATAAACTATATTATAAATTTTTACACCAACAAATATGGCTCAAAAACTATTCTTAATTTTGAAACCAAAAAAAATTCCTAAATAAAGGTTTTGAATTTTGAAACTAGATTATGCATCTACATAGTATATAGGAAAATAAAAAAGTTACATGACATATTAAAATAACTAAGGAAACATTAGTAGTACACAACATCCCCCGGTAATGTTGACTATCGAGTGAAGTCACAATAGCTCAATATCTCCCAAAGGGTCACTACAGTAGGTGTGTAAAAAAGCACAATAAAAATCCTCAAGTGATAGTGCCCAATATGCCACATTATGAAATCAAAAACTATAATTTGAAAATGGAGTGAAACACACACACACATGAAGGTGGACAAAGCTATAAAACCCCATGACACTTTATAAATTAGTGCAAGTATAAAATACATCTAGAAAACCCACCCAAAAGTTGTATAAATCATGAAGAGTAATTTATAATTTACAAAGAATAAATTAAGATAAAAAACTTTAAATATGACTTAGTATCCAAATAAAAATATGTTGCATATGCGAAGAGGATGAAAAAAATACACACTTTAACAAAACAACATGCAAATTTGAGTTATCAGTCAAAAGTTATGGCCTCTAAAGAACTGGATAGAAAAACAAGTAATAAACTATAAATTACAAAAATATGCTTTATCAAATTTAAAAATTGACCCCACCATTGTGTAGATCCTTAAAAAAGGTAATATAAAAGAACCCCTCATAATGGACCTAGATCCAATCTACAGCCAAATATAAAATCTAAAAACTCATCATGAGTTACTTTTAAAATATGAAATTTGGTATTGAAAACATGTTAGATGAGTTGAAAAAGTTATCATTCGATCATTCTTACCCCTGCTAATTCTCCAAATCTACATGAAACATGATGTACATGGTCTGTCAAATGAGTTCTTGGTATTAGATTCAAGTAAAATAAGAGTATGATCTGACTTTTTATCACATTCTAAATGTAATGGGAATGTTTGATTCACACTAAAAACACTTAAAAATGAATAATGGTATAAACATATTCAATGAAACTCCTCCTTATTTAGATATACAAACAATATGAATCCAACTAAAGAAACAACTAGATTTATAACAATGTTATATGGATATTGTGGATATCGATCCAATACCATATTAAAATAAGATAACTTGATGCCATATTGGAAAAATTATCTCTTATCACTTAAATCAAATTAGGAAATATAAAGCCTATGAAATCCAACATAGACACCATCCACATAATCATCTAGACAAGGGAAAAAGAGATTCATCAATAAAATACACTACATAAACTAAATGTAATATACATTATAATGTGCAACCAATAATGGTTGCACCAGAATAAGATCTCTTAAAAGACTATATCTCCATCAGCTTTGGATAAATGAATCTAAGTTCCATTCCAAAAAATGACACAAAGGTTCCTTGTATAGGAAAAATAAGAGGTGAGTGGTAGATAATTTTTGGTGGAGTGAAAGGTGGGATCATTCCCCAAGTTACACCTAACCCTTTTCACATTTGTGAGGATAACTACCACATTAAATGTGAATTCTAAAATTGTTTACATATAATAAATAACTATTTATAATAACACTATCTAAGTTGTAATTCATAACGAGTATGAATATGACACACACCAACAATTTATTATTATTTATATTCATGCAATGACATGCAATCAAATTATGTTGCTTCAATTATTTATATATTATTATATCAAACTAACTACTACCTATTGGATTGAGGTGGATGTAGGGAATTATTAACCCCCTCATAATGGTTGTACCTAGAGGGAGGGCATCATAGGGTATGGAAGATAAATCAAGGTAGACATTTCTGGAACATAATCATGTAGAACATCACATGTGCATAACCTTATTACCTACGTCATTAGTTTAATCTCCTTATCTTATGCACTAGATTTTTTGAGTTATGGTACTTATCATAATTTTTTTATCAATTGATTTTTTTATTTTCACTTTTGTTGTGTGTTTAATTGTTTGGTACCTTAATTCCTAGTGTTTTGGGGTACTATCAAAGATAAATGTTGCTTAAAATACCCTAAGTGGTGTTATCCACTTACAATATTCTAAGAAATGAATACCACTCCTAATGGAACACATTATATAGGTTAGTTGAGGCACTAACATGATATATCTACCTTGGCTTGATAATTATAACCACTAGAAGGAGACAAGATCTTAGTACAGTTTTCCTTATAGTGATTTCTTGGAAAACAATACCATGATTTATAAAGAATAAATGTGGTCATGATATTGGATTATAATCGTATTTATTAAGGACATTGACCTTGATTATATTTACCGTCAAAGATTTTGATGTTTAAAACATCCACTTGGATGTGGTTTAGTCATGCATAAAGCATTTTTGTGGATTATACAAAGGCATTTTATTTTTAGTGTGTCAACTTGAAAGTTTCATTCTTATTATTTAATAATTACATGATTATCTCTAGCCATAGTGCCTAGGGTTTTAATTTACAACATGAAACTTTGAAAGTGGACCGAGGTGAACATTTAAATTGCATATTACCTCATGAATTAAATTCCCTTCATGGACTATTTACATTATTCATACCTTGAAAATTGGGATTCAAGTATAGATATTTATTTATATGAATTGTTTTTATGTTGGAAAACTGAAGTTGTACCTGAGATGTTTATAAGTGTAGACACTCCATTTTTATCACTTCTATATCAAGTTGTAAAATGGAATGACTTCTTGAAATTTCAACAATTTGGTCTAAAGTCATTTGTTCATCTAATATACATGTTTGAATTCACCTTGGGGCATCTCTAGGTGAGCTAATTTATTGTATTAGATATGTTCAATTATCTTTCTCTGTTCAATTTCTCCATTCAATTATTCTTTGATCAATTTCTCTATTCAATTATTATTCTCTAATCAATTATCATTCTCTAGTTAATTATTCTATTTTGGTCAATTCAATAATTCCCCTTCTCTGATCAATTAATGTTATTAATTCCCCTTCTCTAAATCATTCTTCTAATTATATTTCTATTGTAAATAGAATTATAATTATGTTACAATTAATTAATTCCTCTTTTTCCTTCCAAGTGGGCATCTTCATGCATAGAAAGGATCTTAAGAATCTCTAGAATATTCTTTTATGAGATAATTAAATTGATAAGTGAATTAATATACAAGATTACTCTTCACCCTTCATCTTGGAGACAAGATGAAGGGCCCACAATGAATCTTGTGTGAGAGCATTCTCAACCCTTTATCTTGGAAATAGTATGAAGGGATCACATTGGTGATAAATGTGTTTTTTTGGGAATAACTCTACACCCTTCATCTTAGAAATAAGATGAAGGGCTTATATTAACTCTCATTTACTATTTTCAAAGATCATCCACCACCCTTCATCTCGATTAAGATGAAGGGATCACATTAGTCATCCATGTGCATTCTTGAGAACTCATTTGCAATTGTTCATCTTGAAATCAACCTCACTAATCCATATTCATTATAAATAAACTTCTTTGCATCATAATTCAACTTGATCAATTTAGACAATGAATTTTTATCAAATCCTCAAGTCTCTTTATGCATCACCTTCCTAAAATTTTGATCAAGTTCAACATGGTCCATAGTTTTAATGGAGATGTCCTTACATAATTGGCATTGACAAAGATCATTCAAAGCTACATTCAATCCATATCCCATACAAAGACATTTATAATATAGGTTTAAATGTTTCTAGTTTGAATCTAATGCATTATTGACTAACCTTTTTATTACTCATGAGGTCTTAGGCTCTAAGCTTATTTTCATTTGTTTTTATGTTCTTGATTGACTAAAAATTAACAATGATGAAAATATGGCTAAACGAGATTCCTAATGACACATATGGCATGTCCGTTGGTACTAGAAATCCATACCTTTCATTTGATCCTATTTTATAACATTTCTTTGAAGAATATTTGAATATTTTTTCTCTTTTATTTTCTAAAACTAGCATTTTCTATTTTCTATATTTTGGCAAATTCATTCATGAAAATAGTGAATTCATTTTTTTTTTGTTAATTGACAAAATTATCTAGTAATCAATGAAATCAACATTGCTCTATATTCTCTGTTCTCTACACATATTTTTGAAATTAGTGAAATCATTATACTATCATCAAAATCATCACTTTCATCAATAAAATTGACTATTTATCGATGAAATCATCTACCAAAGCATTTTTTACATTTCAATGAATTGGTCATCTTTATCAACAAAATCAATATTATTATCGATGAAATTGACTTTATAATCAATGAAATCATTTCTATTAATTATTTCTCAGCTCTAGTCTATCTATCAAAATTTATTATTATTGATGAAATTGAAGCAAATTGATGAAATTATCTCTATATCAATGAAATTGTTCTCAAGTAACTCTATCTAGTTTTTTGTTCATTAGATTTTTTTTTTAATCAACAAATTTATCTTTTTATTGACAAAATTATTTTTATAATTGATGAAATCATCAAGTAATCAATGAAATCATCCTCTGTATGTACTTTTTTATGTTTCATTTTCTCTTATTTTTAGGTTTTTTCTAAAATTGGTGAAATTATTTCCTATTAAATGGTGAATTCATTTCGATGTCAAAATTTGAGAGTTAGAAAAACATAGAAAATCAACCTCCTTCGCTTGTCAAAGACCCACTAATCAAAACTACTCACCTTGTTTGCTTACAAGTTCTACAAGTAGGGTGATCTATTAAAACAATCATGTTTTCTATTCACATTTCATTTTGAGTGCTTAAAAATCAATTCACATTTTATTTTAGGTTTTAAGAAAACTTGCTTATATTTCAAAGTTTTTTCATTTCATGAAATTTTTCTTTGTTGCTTCTTATTATTTGAGTGTTTTGTAGAGATATTTTGCACATATGCTGTCCCCTTTTTGGTGACTCAGAAACACAAATATTCTATTAATTTTAAATCCCTAAGATTTGCCTATTATGCTATCCACTCACCCTTAATGGGAGTTACACAAATCAAAATAATAATACCTTCATTTTTATTTTGGCTCTGCATTTGGGGTGTCATTGCTTTCTTGCAAAACCTTAGATTATGATGACTAAGATGTAATTAGCTAACATTGTACCAACCCTATTTTCTGATGTGGTATATAAATTGAGGCTACACTAGTAATATTTTATATAGTGGTCCCTCAGAGCTTGATTGTGTTAGTAACACTTCACTAAAACCCCTACAATTAAAGTAGTCACGAAGGGACTAGACCCTCTGGGGAATGGCCTGTAAGATCTTGCATCTAATTAATGAATAGTTATAAAGCACCCATGTATCAAAAGGTATATCAAGACCATATACAAATCCATAGAAAACATTAGTTTAAAACCCTTTGGCCATGACACATTCATTAATACAAGGGTGCAAAGGTTAACATCCTTCAAAGATATATTTTATGTACAAACCTTAGATAGAATAGTGGTGTAAAAACCCTACCAATAACTACAATAATTTATTCAATGAACCTTAAGAATCTTAAATTTTATCCTCTCAAGGCAAGTATATAAAAAGACTCAATGAAAGTGGTGTAATCCTATCAACCACTAATATAGGGTTGATAGATTGAGTATTAGCTTAATTGATTATGGTGTCAAAATTTTGTCATAATTTTCACACACCTACACAAAAAGGTGTTACTTTGTCCATGTTCTTGGTCCAAATTTATTCAAACTTGTACATTGCATACATTCTTTGTGTGTACTGTTACTTTATCCACATTCCAAGTCCAAATTAGTCATGTCTACCACTTGTGTTTAAATTATGTCTCAAACCACACCTCTCTTATATGAAATCATAATGCTACTCTATCTGTGTGAGTTTAAACCTATTCTAGTCTTGTTCCTAGTTTCTTAATTTTAAGGTCATTTCCAATGAGGCTCCATATTATTCCCTTGTGTTTAGGTCAACTTTGTTCAAATCCAATAACTCTTATGTTGATTTCCAAATGTCATATTCTCCCATTCCCATCTAGATCTATTACAAAGTTCATGTCTAATATGCCTCATTACACATGAAGCGGTATGGATTATAATGCCACTTATGAGGATGATTGGTCTCAAGGTCAAACTGATCCATTCACATATTAACCTACTTCTCCCCATGAACACAAGGATTTTATGAATCTAAATAATGTGTAAGTTCACCAAAATGAGTATGAGGAAGTGAAATTGATGTATTATCCATTCCAAACCCAATTTGAGAAAATTTTTGTTGATAATAGAGAAACATTTAGTTGATAATAGAGAAAAAATCATTGTGTATTTATTAGAGATGGGTGTCAAAGCTTCTCATGATTTTACTATAGAAAACATGCATCAAAGGTCATATCCCCCAAATATTGTCCAAATTTCCTAATGGAAGGATGAGGAAACATCTTCTAGTCATGATCCTCCATTTTTTTTAAACATCCACAAATCCAAAAATGCTTAGGAAAGGGAAGGAACTACTTGTAGCCTCACCCTATGCCTTGACCAACATCTTAGCCCAAGTATGACAAATGAATAAAATGTTCAATGACCTTTCCATTTTGGTACTTAATTTAGGAACTAATCTTCCACTTGAACATCAAGATAAACATACATTGGTTGAGCCATTATCAAATGTTGAGACAGTCATTTTTCTTGAGCAACATACACCCAGAGATTGTTTACAATCTATGGTATAAGATATCCAATAAACTTATCCCAATCCTCACCAAGTATCTAGCAATCCCACATGTCAAATTCAACCTCAACAAATTCCTTCCAAATAGTTACAAAGTTCAAGTTCTTTCCAACAAGTCCCTATATAGAATATTCCTTCTAATTCTCATGTTTCCTAACATAATTCTATTAATGTTCCTTATAAAACATAAAAAAGAGTTCCCTTAGTCAAATAAGTTGTTTTTACTTAATAACAAATCCCTATCATTTAACAGGTCCTTAGTCAAACACAATAACTTCCTCCTATGTAATAATGCATTTCCATCCCACAGTCTATCTGTAATCACTATCAATTTCCTCCTATGTAACAACGTGTATCTATTCCTTTTCCTAATTGAAACCAATACCAAATTATGTCTAACCAATCAAACCTTGGAAATAGAAATAATAATTTTAATTGGTTAGGATAAAGAGTTCCCAAAAATACAACAAACTCCCAATTTCATTCTCAAGCAAATAATCCCCCACTACTTCCCAAAATACTACCTTTTCTCAATAATTACAGACTATGAAAGAAGCAATATCAGAATTACAAGCTAGAAATCAAAGTAAAAAATACAAATTGAATAGTATGTGTTCATATCCATTTGATTCAAGTATTTTTTAGATACCACTTCCATCTCATTTTAATATTCTAAAGTTTGATAAGTATAAAGTAAAGGGTGACCCAACAGAACACCTCAACCTATTCTTTGTTTCCTATCAAGAGGTTAGTTATAAATCTAATTTCTTACTTTGATTGTTCTCATGAAGTTCAACTGGTTTTGCCTTAGAGTGATTTACACATCTGCCAAAAGTTTTTGTTACTACTTTTGATGACTTGTTAGAGAAGTTCATTAAACAATTTTCTAATAACATTGAGCATGAGTTAACCATGGTTGACATATGTTATATTAAAAAAATAGGAGAGATCTTTTTTGCATATCTTCAAAACCCCATGCACTTCTTAACATTGAGTTGACACACATTTTTATGATAAATTTGAATTCAGAATTAGCACTTAGTCTCATATTTTAGTGTCTAATTTTTTTTGATGATGTCAATAATAAAGGTGTTAAAATAGAGAAATATGTCATTGACAAAGGATTGATTAAAATATATTCATAGAGTCAAAGTCAATCTCAACATCAGTCTCTAAGTCAGAACTAGAATCAAAACCAACATGCTACTCCAAATCTAGCAACTATGGTAGATAAGCCAAATCCTTTCAATTATAAAAAGAATATGGTGGGAAATGAAGTAACATAGGCTAGACATGTTCAAACCATATAGCTACCACCAATTCAAAAATATCCTCAACTACAACCTCTTGCTTTGCAAAGGCATCCTCAAAAAAATTAGTTTGCTAGATGAACATTTGCTAATCTAGGAGATTCTATTGAGAATGTGTTTTGCAAGCTAATTGTTACAAATATTATTAGATACCCAAATGCAAAATTATTTGATGAGAGTCAACCTAAAGCATAATGGTATAGGCACAATGAATATTATGAGTATCATCAAATCAAAGGACATGCAATTCACATATGTGTACAATTATGATATCTCATTCAAGACATGCTAGAAAGAAGAGAAATTGAGTTGAACAATGCTTCATCCTCTAATTATTGTTATAATATGGGGATTTAGAAAAACCCTTTCCCTTAGCATAAAAATAATGAGCAGAAGCAATATCAACAACAACCAAACAATAATTGTAATAAGAACTAGGATTTCTAGGCTCATAACATTGATAACCATGCTACCCCCTATGATTACAATATAATGGGATGCATCATAGAACATCACCTAGTTACCATCATTATTAATCCCCATTCCCAAAATTCCCAACAAGAAAATCCTTCTATTCTAGAATTAGGTCCATCTATTAGGGAGTTCATCCTTATGATTCTCGTTCATAAGTTACTATTCTAAGAAATATCCATTCTACTTCAAACTCTTGTATTTTTATTCCCAATCAAGATTTTAATATTACAACTCGATGGGATAAGATCACCCTTTAAGGTCCTATGCCTTATTTTGATGATCCTATTCTACCTTCTTGTTTAAATCCTATTCTAGATCAATCAAAACCTATATATGCACTTCCCAAGAAGTAATATGATCTTGTGGATTAGTTGAATAAAAAACCATCACATATTTCCATTTTATATCTGTTATATACCTCTTAGCTACACAAAGATGTCTTATATGAGATTTTGAGTCAATATCAAGCTAAACAATATTCCATTAGATAAATTTCAAGTAATGGCCAAACACTTGTCCCTTGATCTAAAATTGGTGTTCGATCAAAATGATATATCATTTCTAGGGTCTTATCACACTAATTATTTTACATTAAGGTTATAAAATCACAACAAGATCAGGTGAATACTTATTGATAATGGATCAAGTCTTAATATTCCACTAAATCTAGTCTAACATCTTGGCTATACTTTAATGGATCTCAAGAGTCATACTATTACTATCAAGGGGTATGACAATACTGAATGCCAATCAATAAGAATAATTTATTTACCCATTTAGGTGGGATATGTCATCCATATTATCTTATGCCATGTAAGTGATCTTGATTTATAATATAATCTCCCTCTTGGCTGTCCATGGATACAAAATATACATGCAATGCCTTATACACTCCATCAATGTATTAAATATCCTCATGTTGGAACGGAGGTTACTATTCCTAGAGATCTGCAACCAGACCAATATTGTAAACATCTAGAAGTAGAAATTTTCCAATATAATTATTTTCCTAGTGATATCAATCCTATCAAAAAAGAAAAATAAGTAATCTGTGAGCCACCTCCATCTAATTATGTAAACCCTAATACTCTTATTTCTTCTTCCAAATCACCTTTCCCCTCATTAAATTACTCTGATTTCACTATCCATCATAAAAGTATTGTCACATATAGTATGGAAGATGCTTTTCACATGGCCAAATTACCTAGATCACCTAAGTCCTATGGTCAACCCAAGATGGAGTGGCACAAGAAGGGGATGACATCTATTATGAAACCTCTTCCATTTTTTCTAGGAAAGGCTTTCAGTCAAGAAGATTTGAAACCAAAATATGAGTCATCACTATACAATGATGACCTAACTCCTTGTTTTCAAATTAAAAATCACCGTATTCCTAATAGAATAATGGCCCAAAATTCTTATAAAGGCAAGGGATTGGGGGGAAAAGAACAAGGTCGACTAGATCCTATTCTTCCTATGAAACATTTAAAGAAATAAGGTTTAGGATATAAACCACCTAGGTTAGTCCCAAAACATCTGAAAAGTGGTTTAACATGTGTGATAAATGATGATGTTCCTAGTAGTGACACATATTCCTATTATAGTATATATGATGAGATTTACAACATTAACTTGTTCGATTCCTTCTCTATTCTTACCATTTTCATTGTTCCCATAATTCCCCTTACCCTTCAATATCCCAACCTTATTGATTAGGACCAAGAAGGTAATGATATCACTCTTGATGAATTTTCCAATGAAGAAGAACTGTTAGAGTTTCTAGGCCTAAGAGACGGTCTATCGACAAGTGGCCACAAATAGAGATTTATCTTCACTTTAAATCTTATGATCTACTTTCAGGAGAAAGTGAACTTCTTAAGTCAAAATAAAAATGAAACATCGATATCCTTAAGCGAAAACCTTTCTAAGGTATTTTTTGGTCAGGGAAAAATTAAAGATAAAGATGAGTCCTTTGGTGAAAACTTGTTTTAGGCACCATTGGACAAGGAAGTTCAATCTCCTTCATTGGAAGTCTAAGAGTCCATAAGTCTCTGTCTGTCATACAGTGCTGAAATCAAGGTGGAAGATCATGATGAATTTGAGAGTATGGTCTTGGAGAATCCACACTTGGTATTTTATTGGCCATTAGCTAAGGTGAATGATATTGATTATTCTTACATGGGTCTATCTGAGAGTTTTCATTTTGAGCCCGATGATCAATTATCTTCTTTCCTGATAATTTTATAGGATGGTTCCATGCTTTTGGTGGAAGACATGATAGAAGTCAACATTGGTACATATGATGATCTAAAGATAATAAAGCTTATTTCATCCCTCACTTTAGAAGATTGTGAATTGATTATTTTCCTTCTCATGGAGTTGATAGATACATTTACTTGGGCCTATTCAGATATATCAGGTCTAGACCCATCATTAATTGTTTATCACTTGGTTATGTATATATATACACCAAACTTATAAAGCAAAATATAAGAAAGATGCATCCATGAATTGCTCTCCTGGTCAAAGTTCAGCTAGAGAAGTTACTAACAATATGTTTTATCAAACCTATTCCATATATAGATGGAATTTTTAACATTGTTCTTGTCAACAAGAAACTAGTCAACATCCAAATCTGCATGGATTTTTGAGATCTAAACAAAGTTTATCCTGAATATGAATTTTCACTATTTAATATAGATATTATTGTGGATTCAATAATAGGTTACGAGATGATATATCTTATGGATGGATTTTAAGGTTGTAATCAGATTAGGATCACTCCAGAGGATTAAGTCAAGACAACATTTACAACCCCTTGGGGTATAATTTGTTATCAAGTCATGATATTTGGATTGAAAAATGTAGGATTCACTTACCAATGATAAATGACTATAATATTTCATGATCTCATGTATTATATTATCGAAGACTATGTTGATGACATCTTAGGCAAATTCAAAACTCGTGTAGAGATTCTAGTAGTGTTGCAAAGAATATTCAAATGGATTTGTAAGTATAAAGTGAGAATCAACCATAAGAAATATGTTTTTTGGGTTATGCCTAGCAAATTTTTAGGCTTCATTATCTCTTGTAGAGGTATTGAAGCCAATCCAACCAATGTTTAAGCTATAAATAAAATGTCATCTCCTTACAATATAAAATAACTTCACAGTCTATAGGGTAAAATTTAGGCTATTAGATGCTTCAGCTCTCAACTTGTTAATCATTGTCATCTAGTCACACACATCCTAAAGAAAGGCATTACATTTCAATGGAATGAAAAATTCCAAGAGGCTTTTGAGAAACTTAAGCAATATCTAGCAAATCCTCTTGTACTTGTTCCATCTATGCCAAGAAAGCCTTTGTTATTGTACCTTTTCATAATTAATAATGCCTTGAGGGCACTCCTAACTCAACATGGTGATCAAGGGAATGAATGGGATATTTATTATCTAATCATAACATTATTTTATTATGAAAAAAACTATAATCCAATAAAAAAATCATGTATTGCATTAGTTTTCCCTTCCTAGAAGCTTAGACATTACATTTTGAATAACAAGACATTGTTGATTTCTAAAGTGGATCCCTTGAATTATTTGTTAGATAAAGCAACTCTCACAGATTGAATGTAAAAATGAGTTGTCTCTTAGTGAGTTCAATATTGAGTACACACATCAAAAATTAATTAAAGGACAAGTATTAGCTGATCAACTAGTTGAATCAGCTCTATAAGACTTTGTTCTTATCAAAGTACAATTTCCCAATGAGTCTATTATGAATCTCATTGAAGATAAAGAATAAAATCTCTATTTTGATGGTTCTTTCACATCACATGGTTCAAGAGTAGGAATATTGTTCATCATGACACATGGCATTATTATTCCTAAAGCTTTTTGCATTGGATTTCCATTCACATATAATATAAATGAATATGAAGCTTTGCTTGCTAGATTGTATCTTACTGTGACATGGGATATTCAACATTTACAAGTGTATGGAATTAATAGCTTATTATCAATTAGGTCACTAATCAATATCAAACAAAGGATGAAAGTTGGTGCCTTATAAAACTATTGTGGATGCTCTCAAACTCAAGTTTGTTGAGCATATTCCTAGAGCCAACATTAAGTCAGTTAATGCTATGGCTACTATTGATTTAATGATTGCGCTTTCTTCTTATATCTTAGAGTATGAGTTTTTCATCAAACATATTCTTATTCTATCTTAAAACTATTCACATTCTAAGATGATGTGTGTCCTTTCCAGTCCTAATTCCCCTTGGTACCATGCCATCTTTTCCTATCTCCATGATCACATCCTTCCACATAATATATCTTATAACCAAGTGAAATCATTTATCCAAAACACTTCCCATTACACTCTAATTAGAAACTTTCTATATCGTAGAGGATAGGATGAAACTCTGATTCATTGTTTATATATGAGAGAATCTAACATAGCACTTAGAGAAGTTTATGAAGGGATTTGTAGGGCACACACTAGTGGTATGGTCTTAGCTAAGAAGCTCCTCCATACTGGTTATTATTGGCCTACCATTGAACTAGCTACATGTTGTTATGTAAAGAAATGTCTAGTATGTCAAAAACATGGTGATCTCATTCATACTTTGGCATAAGCACTACAACCAGTCATAACTCCTTAGCTATTTTCAAATGGGAGATTGACCTCATAGGCAAGATTAACAATACTTATTCAGATGGTCATAAACACATCCTTACTGCTATTGAATATTTTACCAAATGGGTAGAGGCCATCCCTCTCAATTACATAATTGGTAAGCAGATTTAAAAATTCATCTTGAATCATATCATTTGTCACTACAACATCCCTTCCACCATCATCTTAGATAATGCCATGTCATTTAAAAATAAGTATGTCACCTCCATATATTCTAAATTCCACATCAATCATAAATTTTCCACTCCTTATTATCCTCAAGGTAATGGCTAGGAATAAGTATCCAACAAGAATCTTATTAAAATACTTAAAAAGACTGTCAATACCTTTAGTCATGATTGACACATGAAAATATTCCCAAACTTATGGGGGTATAATACTAATGTTTTCACTCCTACTAGTGCAACTCCTTAATCCTTGGTCTATAGATCTAAAACCATTTTTCTTATTAAGATTGAGTTACCCTCCCTACGTATTTCACTACAAGGTATACTTGATGAAGAAGACTATTGAGTGGCTCGATTAGAAGAGTTGGATCTTATAGATGAAAAATAGATAACCATCCTAAATCACCTCAAGTCCTATTAGAATCATCTATGATGGGGATATAACAAGAGAATTATCTCTCAAGAGTTTGAGCTTGGTGATCTTGTGCTCAAAGATAAACAAAATAATACTAATGTTGAACAAGAAAAGAAAATTAAGTTTGAACCAAATTGGTTAGGCCCTTTTGTTATTATAGCTATTTATGGGTCTGGTGCATATAGATTAGTAATTACAAAAGGTGATAAATTAGATGAGCCAATGTATATTATGCATCTTAAGTGATTTCATGCTTACGGTTGTCATACTCTAGTCTATAAATGTTCTTGCTTGGGGACATCTCTGTTCCATTCTATCTTTCCTTATTCATTTCAACCCTTGCTTGGGGCCATCCTTTCACTATTCCTCACTTCCCTTTCCTATTACCTTCCCGGTCTGATTATAGTTCTACAAGTAACACAAGTGAACAAAAAAAACATTAAATAAGAGCAAAGTAGAAGTGTAGAATGGTTTTGTGTTAGAATCTCTTTGTAGATAAAGTGTCACACTATGAAACATCATTAGTTATCTAGTTTGTATGAATTTTATTGTTCCCTTGAGTTACTTACAATTCTTAATCACATTCATTAATTCATTCACTCCCATTACATCCCGATTCATTATTGGAAAGGAGGAAGTTGTATCCTATTCCAAATTGCTATTGAGTGGTCCTACCTAATTTATGAATGTCTAAATAACCCTCTTCCTATTCCTTATTCAATATCAAGTTTGCACATCCATAAGCCTCCTTTCCTTTGATAAGTGTTTTTGGAGTTAATTGTTCTTGTTCCTATATATGCTCTGGTCAAAATACTATTGTTTATATCCTATTCAAAAAATCCCTAAAAAGTTCAAATATTCCAAAAAAAATTCCTAGAAATCCAAATATTCCCTTATGTTAAAAACCCTAAAAAGTTGCATGACTCAATATTCTAAAGATTCCCCATTTTTGTACCCATCTCTAATGTCGCACAATTGATTAGTTGTTATCTTGTTAATTAACTTAGGTTTTAATTGATTGTATTTAGGTGGAACATACTAAAGTACCTCATTGGTTATTTTCATCTCCTTATGAGCATGACGTTATAAAAAGTGGGACCAACTTTCCACGGTCTCACTATTTTGTGAGTTATCAATTCCATGTTTTCATCATTTTATAAGCATTCACCTTTCATGCTCTCACTATTTTGAGAGCTTAACCATTATATCTCACATTGTTCATTTTCTCATCCTTGATCATACTTATCATTTTTATATGTTCAATTTCAAGTCAAACTACAATGTCTCGAGGTCTGATTGGGATATGTAGGTAGCACTCAATTTTTTGAGGTTAGCTTGGCCATCCCTTGTCCCATATGTTCAACATTTTATGAGCATATCCCTTACCATTTTGACAAACCTATTCCTTATACACTCTCACCATTTTTCAAGTCCCCATCTTTTATAATATATCTTCCTACTTGTCATCAAATTTTTTAATCACAAATCCTTGGGAGAACTACATTTGGTATGAAGTCCATAGGACTATGTAGGCAGTGTCTAATTGCATGGGGCATTTATAGTCAGCTCAACCAACCCTTATTTATTATTCTATTATCCCTTTGGTAATTATTGTTTTTTCATTACCTTTGGTATTAAAGAGTTATGACTTATTGTCATGCACACTGATTTTTGAATTAGGTATTTACTTACTTTCACTTGTGTGTTTGTGTGTTGATTATTTGTTTGCTTATTAGTATGTTATTTATTACTTGGGTGCCTTAATTTAGTACATTATGTTTTCCACTTAAGTCTTGATTATTCATATCATGATTTTGAGTTGTGAACATTTGTATCTAAATTAGAAGTGATTTAAGTACATTATGTTATACATTTAAAGCTTGATTATCTGTATCTTTTTTTAAGTGATATATATTTACATTTTGCATTATTTTTTTACATATTTTGACAAATGAATCTTATTATGATCCTTCCTTGATTATGATGCATACTATCATGTGTAATATAAAAATCAAGTTTCAATATGGTATGCATGTAAATTCCATCAATCGTATACATCTCTATCTATTTGATCCAATCATCTAAGCTAACAAACATCATGATAATCTCATCAATACTAATAGAAAAAAAATCTATACATCAAAAAAAGAAAGTGACATATGCACATAAAATTAACAATCACATGAGATAGCACTGGATATTAATAACATCTCATATATCAAGCATCCAATGTCCATATACATCAAAAAAATGGGGCATATACATCAAATGGTAATACAAGTACATCTTGGATCATCTGAGTACATCATATAACATCAATACATATCACGAACATATTTTCTTCATGGTTTGTGTCTACCTACTTGAATTTTTTACCCTCTTGTGTCACACCATGAAACCTATGATATTTTTAGGGTTGTAATGCATTAAATGCACTCAACACATTGCCCTTTGGGTTGACAGGCCTTATATTTATGGATTCTATGCACTCTAATTGATTTTTTGATATAGGAGATGGAGATAATGGTGATTGAAAAAGCTCAAAAGTTTGTTTCACAATTATATAATGAGGTAATCTCTTTGCCTCCTCCCTTTTAGAGGTAAGAATTCCTACTACTGTTGTTGAACAATGTTGTAAGTGGTATGAAGATTATTCGATTATTGCTTATTTTATTGGCTGCATCCCCTTAGAGGATTACCTCCATAATTAGATCTGTAACCACTAGGAGCCATTAGGGGTCCATGTCTCTAGAATATAAAACCTTAACAAAGGATTTTTCTTGTTTACCTTTAAGGAGCCCTCTAAGATTCATCTGATTCTCATGAAGTCCAATGTTTAGTTCCTTCACAACCAACTTATGATTTTCTCTTCTTTGTCCCAAGATTTTAAGGTTTATGATAATGCCGCACTTTGTGTCCCTATTTGGGTTAAGCTTCTTGGTCTGCCAATCCACCTTTGGGATTTTATCCCCCAAATCATCACTCCTATAGGATGCATGGTTAAAATTTAACTAGATAGGTGGTTCTCCCCCACCCTAACAAGTGATTTTATGTGGAGGTTGTCCTCTCCAAAGAGATAAAAGAGTTCATTTAAATCTAGGTTGGGGAGACCTAGTGGACATAAAAGGTTATATATTTCAACCTTCCTAACACTTGCTTCCACTATTAGGCTTCAGATCACCAAATCATGGATTATCTTTGTGTGGGTCATCCTAAGCCTCCTCAGTTGCCTCATTAGTTTGAGCAGCTAAAACCAACATATTAGGGTGATGGCTAGACCATAGTTCCCCCCAAAAGAACATTGGTTCTTAAGCCACAAAACACACCCTAGCTACCACCTCAGGAGGATTCTTCTCTAGTTATCACACAATATTAGGGGAATTATTTATTACCCCCTTCCAACCCAGCTCCTCCTAACCCTTAAAAGCATTTCTCCAGCCTCTTAGAATTTTAGGATGCCTTTGGCTGAGGTTCACTTGACCAATGGCTCATTCTCTTGGTAGTCTTTAAACCCACCTTATGGAGGTGCTGACTCTCCTTAGGAGGAGCATGATGCCAAATATTGTTAAATTATAGGTGATAAAATTTGTAACCCTCACCAACACAACTTTGCAACAATGGCATATTTTGACGATGTGCAAGGGGAGATTCAAATAGATGATCCCTCCCTATGAATGTTTTATCATGGAATGTAAGGGGTCTTATAAATTCTACTTGTAAAAACTTTGTGCAAGTTGCATGTTAACATATTAGTTTTCTAGATATTTTCTATCTATAGTAAGTTAAATTTTTTGGCTTTCTCCTTTAGATGGCCTTATGCAGTATTTGGTCAAAAGCCACCCAAGTCACCACCTTGCATGAGGTAAGATGTGGTGGCGCATGTATTTTAGTTACTCCTAAGGTATCCTATATCATCATTAACATGGGGTAGGATCCATCACATTGGGTAGTCTAGATTATTCTTGACATTGATGACCGTACTTTTGGCATCCTCAACATCTATGCTCCCAATGATGGCCCTGATCACTCCCTGATCTGATGATCTTTGGTAGGTGGGATACCTCTTACCATGTGGCTTGTGTGTGGTGTATTTAATATGATTGAACACCCCAAGATAAAGTTATGGACTTCCCCATGTGTTTGTGTGTTGGTGAGCATGAGGCTTGGTATTATTTCAAAAATAAATGGGTGATGGCATACCCTCTCCTCTAGAAACAAACATTTAATCATACGTCTTGGTTTATGTGGTTTAACTACCAAATTGGGGATCACCTCATACTCAAATGACTAGAATGATTTATGATGTTAGAACAAAATATTTTTTCCTTTTCTAGCATTGATGGATAGCCTATCCACATCCACTCAAATATTATTTTGTCAGACGACTCACCCATCTCCTACAAAGTGGAATGGAATTTTGGGTAGTACAATGTGCCACATAATTAGTTTTTTTTATCAATACTTATATGATGAGTTACGATAGCACCATACAAAGCATTCACTATATTTAGGACTTGGTCCCACAACACCTATACACTGCCAGCTAAATTGAGTGATGAAATGAGGCAATTCTTTGCACCACCTCCTTCCTCCACCACTATAGCAAACATGTTGACCAGATTCATAAGATTTCAAAGGAGGCTATGCTAAAATAATTCAAATGGGTTTCAACTACCTCAAGATTGATACTTTCAACATAAAACTTCAAATTTCGGTTGCCTCCCTCAAAAACCAACTCAAGGTGGTGGATAGTCATGCACCTAGAGTCACTCAACTTCATACTCAGTTGTATTGTCTCAAAATTGGTGACAAAGCCTCTAAGGAGTTATTCAAAGTGATAAAATCCAAGTAAGCTTATGGGAAAATTAAATTCATTAAAGTTTCTCAATATCAACTTATCTCCTAGTTTGATATCTCCTTAGCCTTTCTAGAGCATTACAAATAGGTTTTATACACCCAACACTTTAAAACTGAATGATCTCAAATTTTTTAGAATTGCCTCAAAGTGGTGCATTGAAATCTCAAACCTATGGATCAATAGATATGTGATGCCCCACTCACCTTGTAGGATCTTATGGAGGCTTTGAAATGTATGAGCAATGACAAATCCCTTAGCCTTGATGGCTTCCCTTATGAGTTTTAAAAAGACACTTGGGAGTTCATGACCCTGACTTACTATAGGTCTATAAATAAGCCTTGTAAAATTGATTTTTTGGCCCAATGATTAATTTAGGAAATATAAAATTTATTCCCAAAGCTAAAGATCTTGATTTTCTCACCAATCAGAGGCTGATAACCCTACTAAATGTCTCTTATAATATTCTATCCAAAGCCCTCATCAACCATGTCTGACTAATCTTACCTACTATTACTAGACCAAAATAAATAGGTTTTATTAGAGGGAGGTATATCTTGGAAAATACTATTTATATTTGGGAGGGCATGGCTCAGGTTCATCCTCTCTTTATAGAATTATTTTTCTAAAGCTAGATTTTGAAAAGGCTTATTACAAGATTGAGTGGCATTTTATTCTTTCCATGCTCAAGGATCTCAACTTTGGTCCCTATTTAATCTATACTATGTAGACCTTGATTCATATACCTCTACCTACCTCACTATTAATGGGCATAAAACCCTAGGGATTGATCTCCAAGGTTCTATCTGACAAGGCTATCCCCTTGTTCTAGTGCTCTATGTTCTAGATGTTAAAGCCCTGGGTTACCTTTTAGCTTCTAAGGCCTCATAGGGGCTTGTTCATAACAATTTGTTGCTTGAATTCACATCTCATCTTATCAATGGCCAATTTATAGATGACACCTTTCTCATGCTTTACTAAAAAAAGACCACTTTTAGTGAAGTTATATAGTGCCTAGATACCTTTTGTCTGGCTTTAGGCTCTAATCTTCAATGGAGGAAAACCTAGTGTTTCCAAAAAAGCATGATGTCGGTACTTTAGTGGCTTAAAAAGTTTAATTGGTAGTGGATTTATTAGGGGAAAAAATATAAGTTTTTGGGCATACCCTTCACTTTTGACAACTCACCAAGCCCCTCTCTCTAGTGGGTAGGTTCTAGATTTGCACCAAGATTTTGGTGGCCACTCATGTTTACTACTCCTATTACTGGGCCCCCTCCAAATCCTCTTATGATAATCTAACTAAGCTTTTATGAGATTTATTCTAGGCCAATTCTAACAAAGCTTGAGGTTTTCATTGGGTGGCTTGGGATATTTTTTGCCTTCCTCATGATAAAGGTGGCATGGGAATAATTGACACTTATCAAAAAAGTATGGCCTTTTGAAATAAATGAGTTATTCAAGCTATTGAGGGAAATTAATCTTAGAAAATCATCCACCATCATTGCATATCTTCAGGATATCCTTATGGCAAAACTAGCTAGAAAAATATTGGATTTCAATCCCTTCTCATCAGTAATGTGCTTGTTAATATTACATGATAATTTGTTGTCAAAAGTATTTAAAAGGCTTTAAAAATAGTTAAACCCCACTTAAAGTGGATAGGGGATGGATTTCAGATAGGGTTATCTTTTAATGATCATAGTTTATGGTGGTATCCTATTCTCACTAGTTCTTCTATTCCCCTGGTTGAATTGCCTAGTGTTAAAGCATTATGATTATTTTTTAAAGGGATTCACACTATCCATGATTTGGTTACTTCTAGAGACTATATCTCCTAACCTAATTTAAAAAGTAGATTTCAATTAAATAATGCTAACTTACCTTCCATCCTTCACATTCAAGAATTACGTCCTGATGTATGCTCCATAAGCTTGGCCTTCAAGATCCTAAGGCATGGTGGAATGATTGGAGGTGGAATTGTGATATGAATTTCAAATCCTACTCTCTTTGAATTTTTTATCAAGTGATGACTCCTTTCTTCACAACTCTTGACAAGATGAATAGATGCTGGGGACTTTAGTCCTCTCTCAAGACTTGGATCACCTTTTTAGAAAATGTGTGGCACCCTAGTTCAAAGCCCAAGTTGTCTAATTATATTTGGTGTTTAATCTAAAAAGGGATCCCCCTAAGTGAGAGGCTACTCCAAATATACATTCCCTATCCCTTCTATCTAGATTTCAAGTAGCCTAAATCTTTGAAGCAATTGTTCTAGTTTTGTTCTAAAGCTCAATCTACATGGTGATAGATTCACTCCCTATTTCAACCCTTTCATCCTAAGCCCTTATCTTAGCGGTAGGTGATTTTTGGGGACTATTAAAATTGGCTAACTTCTATTAATTTTATTTGGTAATTTTTTGTGCAATCATCCTCTTTTAACTTTAGAAATCCAAAAATAATGCTATTTTAAATCATGAGGCTTATGTAATTTCATTTTATGTTAATTAAAAGGTTGTTATTTCTTTGGTTTACTTTCAGATCCAAGATTAGGTGAAAAATATGGTGCTATACCTCTACCACCTATAGCATCTCATTAACCACTGGGGGAGTGCCCCATGCATTATGAATATAGTTCTACCAGACGACCTCCTTGCAGGCCCCTACCACCTCCTTCTAAGAGACATAGAATCAAAACTTAATCTCATAATAAGTGCCACTTTTCAACTTGCCATACCAAAGGGGGTGGTTGGAGTTATTATGGGAAATATGATGCTAGTCCTGCACAACAGTCTCTAGTAAGTGCTATTATTATTGCTCAGCCCACTGATGGTTGGTCGATCACTATGCATGATGACCCCTGGATGGCTGGACTACTCTAGAGACTTTAGATGTGGAACCACCTACTTGGTAGATGATTTACAAGGATGACCATATACCTATACCTCTTAGGGTGATGTCTTGTGCTTGAAAATCTATTTGGTTATATATAGTTTCTCTTGCCATGTTTTGTCTTACTATTTGTTAATGTTTTGAGCTAGTTTCTTTCTTTGGCATGGAATTTGGGCCATGATTTATCTGACCACATTACTATGTAACCTTATATATTATATTTTGATTATTTAATATAATATGAGTCATTCCAATAGTAAAATATGTAGCATTATCTCAAAGAAGTTAACTCTAATTGTGACTATCTCTAGTAGCTCTATCATGTAAATCTTCCTCATGAGAACTCTCTCCTATCCTATCAGGTGGTGGAGGTGGTTGTGTTGGAGGACCATAGAAGATGATCAAGGAGGAAGATATGATACTAATATAACTAATGTTGAGGTCTTATGAGATCGATAGTATCTAGAAGCTAACCTCTATGCATTATACTCAAAAAATGTAGGCCTCCTAGCTACCACTAACACTATTGCCTCATATAAAATCTTGTAATAGACAACCTCATACTTTACCCAAAGGATATTATCATAGATAGATAAAAAAACCCTCTTTATCAAAACCTCTCATTCCTCATCCAAATCTATCTATAACCTATCCATCCTTGCCTATGTTGTATCCCTCTTAGCTCATGTTAAATCCTACATGGTTATAGTTCTATCTCTCTATGTAATAATTTGTGCCTGATATTATAATATGATATCCCTCTCTAATATATCATAATACCTCTTTAAAGTGAGTTTTCCATGTATCTAAATCATCCTATCTATCTCTAAATGTAGTCTATACATCTCTCTTTGATCTACATTAATCTACTAGTACACTGAGGATAACTATTATGATTGGTGATCTAACCTAGCTTGTATGCCTATGATCTCAACCTCCCTAGAACTAAACTCCTATGCCAATTTGTTAATAAGTTCCTAAGTTTCCATAGATATTGTGTGTCTTAAAGAGATAGCCTCCCCAAAATAGCTTGTCCCTTATACACCTTGATCATCACCTATCACACCTACCTCTACCATCTCCTCATATGTGCCTATCTCTACTTCCTCCTCCATATAATATATATCTATATCATCTCCCTCATCTATCTCTATATATTATCCCTCCTCATCTATCTCTTCCTTTCCACCCTCATCCTTTGTTCCCCTATCCATTACCCTAGCTATAAGAACTCCTAGATGTTATCCCTCATCTCTTCTTATTAGAGAAATCAATCTCAAAGGATGATGCTAGGTACACCATGTATTATATTCCTATATCACTCTTGCATCTACTAGTCCACCTACGTACACCTAGGCCACCTATGGTACTAAGCAGAAAAACCACCCTAACCTTAGCCCAATCAGGGGCTGATACCCACTGATGCCTCTCTCTCAAAGCATGCCCAAATTGGTGAGGACCTAGTGGTACATCCTGTTACAATCAAAAATAATGATGTACCCTATCCAACCCATGATGATTAATGGTATACTCTTATTGACCTAATATAGCATACAATATTCATATAGAGCATATACTCCATGTCCTTTAGTAACTAAAACTAAATATTTTGGTATGGCCTCTAGGCTAAGTTAGCATCAATCATATCATCTATCACTTGTCTATAATATCTAAGCTCTCCTATTGAATCATGTGCCCTAGTCCCACCTAATACCAACCATATGCCATTGGCTCATCTATACCCCTTTACTATCATCTACCAATAGGTTGCTTAATGGATATATGCTCCCATGCCCAAACTTGGAGTAGTGTTGATGTGCTAATTTTGCATCCACCTTGGTGAACCACATAATGGAGATCATGGTATAGTTTTGAAAAAATAACTAGTCCCCAGGCAAACACAATTGTATCTAAAAGTATGTCCTTGACCATGCCTCCCAAACCCATGTGAAAGAACTACACACTCTTGTCAGGCAATAGAATGTCATTGATAATAGCTAAGGATTAGAACTAATTAGTCAAAGATAATAGGTATAAAAACATCCTCATCCATAGCCTCATATCATGGTATGTCCTTCACCATCTTAATCTTATCGATTTCAATATATACACCCCACACCATATAAATATCCAAGGGCCCAATAAACTCCTCCAATACTGCCTTTTCATCCCTCATAATAAGCCAATATAAAGGGTGCCATATGATAAGAACTCATAGTATGTGACATACATCCTCTAAAGTGATTATAACCTCTCCTATCAGTAGCTAGAATGTAGATGTATCTAACCTCCATCACTCTACTAAATCACTAAGTAACACCTAATCCACTTAAATGTTTGGCATCCTGACTATGTCTAACAAACCAATAGTATCAAAGAACCCTAACATCTCTCTTGTCTACATAGTGGGTTGACGTAGAACATGTGATCATTGTTCATGAGCTATAAACACATCCACTTGCTCGTGGACTCTAATCAAAGTCACTCTGATCAGTCATTTTTTATTAATGCTAATCACATTTCTACATTCTAATCACATTTCTTTTTTCTAATAGAATCGTGTCATCTAGTCCTATTCAATTTCGATGATAATTTTTTTGTCTCTATTCAATTTTTGTTCATCTGATCAATTAGGATGTTTTCACCATTTTTATGATGAATTCACCATTTAATAGGCCCATTTCATCATTTTATGACAAATTCACCATTAAATAGTCTTTAGACTATTTCACCAATTATCATGATATTTTGATGATATTGTGGACCATTTTGCCATTTTATGTTCAATTTCAACATTTGAACAACATTGATCTTTCTCTAGATGTTTCATCATTAGGGTGATAAATTCACTATTTAAGAGGATGAATTCATCATTTGTGTGGGATAAATTCACCATTTACAAAAATCACTCTTCACTATTTTGATGTTTAGTGATTTCACTATTTGCATGGACAAAATCACTGATGGCATGGACCATTTCACTAATATGTTGATGAATTCATCATTTTTGATGATGAATTCACCATTTGCATGGTTGAATTCATCAATTTGAAAATAACAAATTCATCAAATTCCTAACTTTAACATGCAATAAATGCTAATAAATGAAAACTTAACAAAAAAATGGTACTAACCAATGGTCCCATGCCTTGTGGTTGTCTATGTATACACAAAATATTTTCAACCTTTAGAAATTACTAATGCTTTCTATCTTGAAAGAACCTATCGAGTCTCAATATTTCTAAGTGCATGCCCTAAGGGGTGTACCAAGAAAGGGGTAGATAGACCATTAGTGATTTACAAAATTGTTGTCCCTTTTTTCCACTTATTATCTACACACTTATCTCTTAAAAAACCATTCCCTTAAGCTTTGCCTCTTATTTTTCACACTCCTCTAGTCTTTTACCACCTTCATTAGCCCTTTCCCTAACCAAAACCCATTTTTGGTAGTTTACATGACTATGTCAACCACATTGACCCTATATTATTATTTACAAAGCTTATTAAGAACTAGGTCAACCATGGCCGACATAATTCATAAACTAATTAGTTTTTGCCAATTTCAATACTAGGATGACCAGGTCAACCTTATCAGCCTAAAATTTTAGAAGGTTTTAGGGTTAGATATACCTATATAAACACATCCATTTCACCATTCTTAGAGAGACAATACACGTTAATTATTCATTTATGCTTCTTTAAAATCTACTCTTCCACCATTCAATTTGAAGAGTCTTAGTTTAGGGTTTCTACTTGGAGAAGAATCTAGTCTTGTGGAGAAGTCTTGGATGATTTGGACTTTATTAGCAATCCTTAAAAACCATAATAACCTCTTTCAAAGCACCTTTGGCCAAGGGAGAGATTGAATCTCAATGGGTTCATCTTCTAGGTAAGTATCTCTAACTTTGCTCTTCTCTTTAATAGATAAAAGTAGCATAAGTAATGGATTTTGAATATATTGATCTCTCCATGCATTAGGGTTTTACCTATACATAACCTAAATAGGATTCTATTATACATGTTTACTTTTATAGTTTACTAACCCCAGGTTGTGCCATAAGCTTTGGTGAGCACTAGATTAGACTTTTACTTTACTTATTATTAGTATAGTGAATATGAAAACATAAGATCTAGTTAGGGTTACTACATAGTTTTGCTTAACTGGAGGCTTTGGAACCCTTCCTAATGATATTATTTATGGTAAGAGATCCATTGGCTAGGTCTAGTGGATCCATATTAGTCATGACCTTGATTATATAATGTATCCCCAATCAGAAGTGTATGTAGGATCTATCTTCTTTGAGTTATGATTGATTTGTAGATCTATTTCATTTCTGTTTACATACATTCTAGTGAACTCAATGTGAATATAACCCTTGTAAGTTTTATTTCTTGCTTTCATTTCTATCATTTTATTATTTTTCTATGTTTTCTATACTATGTCAACTAGGCTGGTATAGTTCTAAATTTGTGCACAAGTTTAACAGACACTCATATCAAAATGACTCTATTTTTTCTATGCAGGTCTTCATCAGATACAGGTTACTAGATTGAATAGGTCAACATAATACTCTTATTTAGTCCTAAATAACAAACTAATTCAATCAAGTTGACTTAGTCCTTTAGTCAGCATCTAAAACAAAAAACTATGTCAGGCAAGTCGACTTAGTCTTTCAATCAGCATTCAGATCAACAAACTAAGTCATGCAGGTTGACTTAGCCATCTTATGTTTCTTAAGCAAATAGGGTTTTACAAAACTAGGTCAAACCAGTCGACTTAGTTTGTAGAACTTGAAAGCAACATTCAAGTCACTTTAATAGAAAATTTGCAATCCTCATCATCCTCTAACCCACCAAGGTTCCTCTCTATCTCTCTTTGTCAATTCAGTACTTCACTATGATTCTATTTTATGCAAGTTTGTAGTCTTTAAAACTACGATCTTAGAACAAACTAAGTCAACCTTTGTCAACATAGTCTTTTAGCTTATATTCTATCTAAAAGACTAAGTCAACCTATTTGACTTTGTTCTTAAAGACTTTTGCTTTTGTAGAATAGTAGTGACCTAGTTGAATCTATTTTGTACTATTTGCATATAATGTCATCTAAACTAATTGAATATTATTCTTAATTTGGGAATTAACAACTATTTACTAGTAATTAATTCACACTTTCACATTCAGTTGTTTGCATGCTTAAATTAGCTCATATAGTCTAATTAGGTGTTTTTTCAAATTACCATTTAGTTACACTATTTTTCTCTTTTTTCACACTCTAAAAAATCACACAATATTCAAAACACATTTAACATTTGTCTTCCTAAGGCCTACCTATTTGGATTTGATCATGAAGGGGGAAGCCAGCTTGTTTTTTTGGCTAAGTATAAACACGTGGTTAATGGTATATATTGGAAAATCACCTGACACCTTTATCACTATAGGATTGTGAAGTGAAAGGGTAGGCCCCAATACCAAGCTAGTACCATTGCCAATACATATTCCTTTCAACCTAAACATCCTGAAAACATCCATAGATTGCTTTCTAGTTCCCTATTTTTAGCCAACTTCCTTATCACACTTAAAATAACACTTTATAATAATCTAACAACACTCAAGAAAAACACTTAGTTATAATTTACTTTTTTAGTTGATTACTTACTCTCTGATCATTATGTGTTGTATTGTAAATAATTACATTAGCCAACATTGGTGTAAGGTTTTGTGATGTGTGCCCCAATTGGATCATTATAATTGATCTAATTATTTGTGTGTCTACTTCCATTTCTTGCTTTAAATTATATTGTAAAAACTTTCCCTATTTTATCACACTGCCATTCTACTCAACACAATCTCTTAAAGACCATGTTTTCCTCTATCTGTAGTTCTAAGTCAACCTAGTCAAACCTGTACTCTCTTTTACCAGTCAAGTTACAGTATTAAGTCAACTTGGTTGACCCTATATCCTTATTTTCCTTCTATCTAGTAGTACTTAATCAACCCAATTAACTCTATACTCTTCTTAGTTCCATTTTTAACAATACATAATTGACCTAGTCGACCTTGTATTTGATTACTAACCTTGCTCTCCTATCTAGCTAACTTAGTTTTGTGTTTCTCATTCCTTAACATTCTGTTCATTTCCTCAAAACATAATGAAACCCCATATTAGAATATTATTGGATAAATTAAATCCATTTAGACACTATATGGGGAAATTTTCTATCCCTTTCTTTACCTCCTAAGATAACCCTTACTCTTAGATCACCTCTTCCCCTCCTTCCTCTGTGGATTGTAACATGGTTCAAATCACACCTCAAGATGAAGTAGGTGGATATGATATTTTTTTTACCTATTATTACAATTCTAATCTTTAAGCCTTTTAACATAATGTGGGAGCCATTGATACAAGTATATCTAACAATCCCACTAGTAATCCACCTTCCAACAACCCTCCCCATAATACCAATTCAGGGAGTTTTCCTACAAACACCAACCCACCAATTTATATGACTCAACTTCTTGCACAATTCATATAAAAAATGAACATAATCCAAACTTCAAACACCTCTCAAATAATGCAATTGCAATATCATTTAATCAATATGGCTAATCAACCTCCATTTCTCAATCCTCAAGCCAATCCAAATTTTATTCCTCTACCTCTTAGAGATGCCTTAGGAAATGTTATTCCTCAACCTATCATGAATAACAAAATTCTTAAAAATATACAAAATGAGCCTTTAGCTCCTTTCATCATGTCTATTGATATTGTTCATATATTTCCAACTATCAAGTATGATGGGATTAAAGACCCTATATCCTTTCTCAAATCCTTTAGTAATCTTTATAAAGAGTGGATCTAAACTACTAATTTTGCCACAACTAAACTTATGGTTAAAAACTTCACTAGCGATGTATTATAATGGTACAACCCAATTCCCCAACATTCCATTTGTCAACTTGAGAATTTAGTCAACACTCTAGTTAAAGAGTTTCAACATAATGACCTTCCCAAAAATTACTTTAGCCATTTCATCAATGCTAAGCAATCTCCCACTAAATTAGCTCATGATTTTATCCAATGATGGAAATCTCTAGCCCATAAATCTGACCATAATATGAGTGATGACAATTTGTTCAAACTCTTTATAACTACTTTAACTCCTTTGCTTCAATATAAGGTTCAAAATTTTTCTCTTCAAATGATTAATGAAGATCTTCACCAAGCCAACTGTCAAGACTTCCTCATGAAGCAATTCAAACCTAATACCAAATTAATTAAAGGATCTTTTCAAACATATACCAAATCCATCACCGGAAATACTCCTCAAACCAAACTAGGAGTTGCCAAAGTTGAAAATCCCCCATCTTCTCACACACCACTAATTATGCAGTAAATGAAATAATTATTACTACCCTCTAAACTCTTTACTTATCCTAATAATATGCCTAAATGGTATAACCCTAATCAAATTTTTGGGTTATATACTAACATTGGTCATTCCCATGAAACTTATCGATAGATTACTAAATTTACTATCTCTTACATGCTTGGTGACTCCTTCAATCACAAATCCATGATCCAACTCTATCATCAACAATACAACACCACTTCTCAAAAATGACAAGCTCCCAAAGCTTCTTATTTTAATAACCAAAAATATTTTCCCACATACAATCATTAACAAAATACCAAGGATGTTTGTGTTATTGGTGCTGACTATGGCCAATATTACAGTAATTCTGAATATGTTAATACAACTAAGCTCAAATATCATTGAAAACCATCTCAAAAAGATCCTATCACAAAACCTAATAAACCATCTTTGGAAGAACAACTTATCAAATATACTACAACCACTCATTTAGCTTTAGAAGCCCATGAGGAACCACCTCCATTTGTAAACCCCCAACAACTTCCATTCCTTAAAAATCTACCTTACCTTCTAAAACTCACACTGGTTCTTCTTCTAAATCCCATTGGAACTTTATTGAAGAACTTAACTCCATGCTTTGTAAGATTCCCCTTATGAAATTAGTTTTCACCTCCCCTTATCATCTTAAGTTCCTCATGCAAAAACTCCAAGAAATTGAAGATCCATCTCCTACAAATGAAGAACCACCATCTATTGAGCTTCATCCCACCAATGTGCATACCATAGAATCCATTTATCCTTCTTCCAAGCCTTCTATTGAATTTCTCAAAGAGGACATGATTAATGACAAGATCTTTTTACATGCTAATGAACCACCCTTATTTATTAAAATAGCCATTAATACTACCCTTATTCATAAATTTTTTGTTGATAAAGGGTTTGATATTAATGTGACATCTTTATGGCTTATCCAACTTAGCTATAATAAGGATCATCTCAAGAAAACTCACCTCACCTGTCATGGATTTGATAAAAGTAATCAGAAGCCACTTGGTTGTATTTGGCTTCCCCTAACAATTAGACCTAAGATCATTCAAACTAAACTTATGATCCTTAATTTTCTCTTATCTTCTAACATACTCCTCGATCACCTTTAGACTCATAGAATAAGGGCCATCACTTCTTTTGGTAGACAATGCATCAAATTCTTACATAACAATAAAAGGAATAAGAGTGAGGGCAATTCCAACCCTTGGAGTATTCAACTTCCCAATCTAAAATCTCAATATCACATTCCTACCATTCCTACCATCAATAGTGTTCCCTTTCTTGAATTCATCAACATCAATCTAGATTTATAGGTCACTCTTGTTAATTAAAATGATGATGAACCTAATGACTTGAAACATACTTGCAATAGTACTAAGCTACCTCCTTATCTCTCAAAGTGGTTTCCTCCCTCTTTATTACCTCATGATCACACTATTCCTCTCATTAATGAGATTACTAATTTTACCCTCCATGCAATGCTTAGGAAACTTCTTACCCATAAGATGACTTCACATGCAATGACTATTGGTGGCCAAGTTATTCCAAGATCCTCTAATCATATCTCCACATAAGTTCACTAATCTCATAATTTCACATACTAAAACTCCCATGGAATCTCAAGCATGTACCATTTCTCCAACCTATGATGATAACTATATCATGGCTCAAGCTCAATCCTGAGACTTAGATGTTTAACATTATCAAAAAAATTTAGCTCAAATACATACTTTTATCCTGATGTTCACACCATTTTCAAGGATTTTGAATTTGCTCCCAAAGGTCATGTACCTCCCATTAATACTCTAATTCTTGATACTCCTTGGGCGGTTGAATAAATCCTACCTTCCAAACATATAGAAATTCTATCATCTTCTCTACCACCTATAGATACCATTATTACATCCAATTCTTCCTCATTAAAGAAACTAATGATGCACCAATATCATCTAATCAATCTACTCCTACTCCCAAGATTACATTAGATGTAAAGGCCATAGATGTCCATAAGATACATTATAAATATGATCACCATGGAAATAAATTATTGATCTTTAAATAGATGTTAATTATTATGAATCTCTTCCCACTTGCCTAGTGATGAATCTATTCTTGAATTACTTCATGCCTGAGAACCTCAACTTCCTTGACAACATCACAAACTCAGGAATTTTAAAAATAAATCCCCTTGTTTCAAAAAATTCATTGCTAGCATCAAACCTAAAGCTAATAAAATTTATTATTTACATAATGAACCATATCATTTCCAAGATGGAAATGCTATGCTCATCGAAGAAACTAATCACATCAAATATGGTACTCCATCATGCCCTCAACCTATTACAGTTTCTCATAAACTCACACTTGTTGAACATGATAACTTTAGCTTATTTTTTGATAAATATCATGAGATATTTAACTCATCCTATGAATACATGCATGGTATTGACCTTATCATCATGGTGGAAAATATCATCACTTATCTTGATGCCAAACCTGTGTGCCAAAATCAACATAAATTTCCACCCAAGGTTTCCACCTTATGCCACAAAGAAATTATTAAACTTCTTCATGATAAGTTTGCCAAACCAGTGGACTATTCTTAAATGGTTTCTAATATATTCCTTGCTCATAAAAAGGTCACTATGCTCATTCAAATTTATATTGATTCATATAATCTTAATCTTGCTTGTTCCAAGGATGATTTCCCTCTACCTTTAATAGATGCCATTGTCTATTCCACAACTGGTTATGAAATGTTATCTCTTATGGATGATTTCTTGGGCTATAAACAAATTCACATTAACCTCAAAGACCAACATAAGAGAACTTTCACCATATAATGGGGCACCTATTGCAATGTTAAAATGCCTTTTGGCCTCAAAAATACTGGAGCTATCTATCAACGGGTGATGACTCATATCTTTCATGATCTTATTCATAAAATTGTATTAACCTATGTAGATGACCTTATTGCTAAATCTAAATGTCGTATAACTCATATTTATGATCTGGCCATCATATTCGACCACCTTAATATAAATTTAGATTAAATCCGTATAAATGTGGTTTTGGGGTCACATCTAGCAAACTATTAGGATTCTTAGTTTCTCTTTGTAGCATCGATGCTGTCCCTGCCAAGATTAATGCTATCATTGACATGCCCATCCCTTGATCCATTCTAGACATTCACATTTACCTCAATAAAATTGAGATAATTATTTGATTCATCCTTGAAATGGTTTATCATATCTATTCCATCAATTCTCTTCTTAAGAAAGGTAATGCTTTAGAGTGGATGAATCCCTATAAAAAATCATTTGATAATATGAAAAAATTACTGTTTCACCCACCTACTATTAGTCCCCCTTCAAATGATCAACCTTTGATCCTATATACCTCTTCCACACCCATTATATTTGGGCAATGCTTGCCCAAAAGATGATACTAGAAGAGAATATGCCATCTACTATATCAGTTGAGGCCTCATTGACTATGAGAAATACTACACAAAATTTGAACGTGATTGCCTCACCATATATTTTGCTATTAAAAAACTTTGACATTATATGTTTTATCAAACCACTTATGTTATCATCCATTCCGATCCACTTCATCACTTCTTCTCCAAAGCCTTCCCCCTAGAGATAGAATTGGAAAATGGATGGTCCTTCTCATGGAATTTAATCTCTGAATTATTACTTAAAAATTTATCAAAGGATAAATCATTTTTGATTAACTTGCTATAGCTCTGATGCTTGCTCTCAAACACCTTTAAGATAGTATTCCTAATGATAATATTCTATAAATTTAAGGTCTCAATCAAGCCATATCCCTTAACTATTACTTTCACAATTTCATTGTTGACCTAGCAACAAGTAATCTAGATGAGTCCACTATCTTGTCTGATACTACTAAACAAAAAGTAGGTATTAAAAAAACTCCTAAAATTAATGTCAATTTACATGAGGATAATTAGATCCTTCATTTTGATGTTGTTAAATGCCTTCAAGGAGTTGGGGTAGGTTGTATCCTTATAATACCTCTTGAAAAAATAATCCCATTAGATTTTTGCCTAACATTCAGTGTCACTAATAATATGGTAGAGTATGAAGCTTTAATATTAGGAATGAGAGCTACCTTTGATTTTCATATCTAATATCTACATGCTTTAGGTGATTCTCAGCTCATTTTCTACCAAGTCGATGGTGATTACCAATTCAAAAGTGAGAATCTCATTTTTTATCATCAAATTGTGACCACTCTCACTAAATATTTCATTTATTTCACCATAGAGTCTATCCCTCAAGATCAAAATTTTATTATCGATTCCCTTGCTTCTTCAACATCTATTTTTCATCCGCACCAAGTTATTACCAATCCCAGTTTTCTTATCCAAATAAGAAAATCTACATCTTTTACTCAACCACAAGATTCACTTATCTACCACATTGAGACCATCACCATTCGATAAACCCTGTGGTACAAAGACATCATTCAATTTTTCAAACACCAAACTTATCCTCTCAACCTTGATTTCCATGAAAAGACTCACATTTGAAATCAAGATTTTAAGTATGTATTTAGATATAACATCCTATATTATCATAATGCTGAAGGTACCTTTCTCTACTGTGTTATGAAAGATGAGGTTCCTTTTTTATTAAACAAGCACATGGGGGCATTTATGGTGGCCACTATAGTGGACATGATACAACACACAAATGATTAATATGGGATACTTTTGTCCCACTCTTGAAAAAGATGCCATTGAATTTTTTATAAAGTGTACTCCTTGCTAGATTCATGATGATTTAATTCATTCACCTCCAACCAAGCTTCAAATAATAGAATCTCCCTGGCTATTCTCCATGTGGGGATTAGATCTCATAGATGAATTACCTCGATCTCAAGATGTGCATGTATTTATAATCACAACCATATAATATTTTACCAAATGGGTCAAGGCTATGCCCCTTATTAATGTCACTAGTACCACCATCTCTAAATTAATTCTTAATCAAATCATTTACCACTTTGGTTTCCCTCATACTATCATTTCAAATAATGGTGGTAATTTCAAAAACAATGATGTCAAACAACTTTGTGCTAAATTTAAAATCCATCACAAATTATCCATAATGTAATGGCCAAGGTAAGGCCACCAAACAAATTCTTAATAAAATTATCTAAAAGATAATTCATGAAACCTACATGGATTGGCACCTTCATCTGTATCCTACTCTTTGGGCCTATCGTATTAGCATATGCACTGCCACTGGGGAAACATCATTCTCTCTAGTCTATGGTTTTGAATTAGTGTTCCAACTAGAAGTTGAGCTTATTTCTCTTTGTATATCTCTTCATGGTATCATACTCAATGAATAATTATGTGAATCTCACCTTCATTCTCTCGATCTCCTTGACAAGCATCATCTTTTTGCTTTGCAACATAATTGCTAATACAAGGCCCATATTGCCAAATAACATAATAAACAAGTTAAAGTTTGCATATTTAATATTGGTGATCTTGTCCTTAAATTATACTACACTTATGATAAATAAGGTAAATACACCCAAAAATGATGGGGCCCTTATTTAGTCAAAGATATTCTTGGTCTGAGTACCTATCACCTTCAAACTAATGAAGGCCATATTTTCAAATAACCTACCAATGCGCAAATCCTCAAGAAGTATTTTGCCTAAATCCTTCCCTTATTTTTCATGCTTTTTATATGCTATCTAAATTTTTTTATAGGATACTTACGTAAGACTCACCGTCTATAGTAATTTTATCTTTTCATAAACCGTAGTCCTTTCTTTTAGTTTTTTGGTTTTCCCTTGGGTTTCTCTTTATGAGTTGCAATGTAAGACCATGGGTAGGACCCGACCTTTCTCACAAATACCATATTTTTCTTATTTATTTATTTTTCACATGCTTTTGGCACCCCTTGGATTTCTCTTTTATGAGTTGCCGTGTAAGACCATGGATATGACCTGGCCTTCCTCATAAAATCACCATCTTGTCATTCCTTTTCTAGATTTTTTTTTATAATGGTTACAAGTTTTGGATCTTTATTCTCAACTTTAGCTTTTGCTTCTTTTGTTAGATGAAATTTGCATAACAACCTATGTTAGCATGTTCTCCTACATTTCCCTCATTATTATGATAAGGAATCATAGTTCATTGTCATCATACCTCTTTTTTGTTATTTGTCCCATTTTTAATGATTTGAAGTAATTAAAATTATTTCATTTTTTATTCATATTGATTTCCTTTCCTTTCTATCCACATTGGATAAAATAAGGTTGAAATCAAGATAAAACTTTTATTTCACCTAGATTTATGTGAATCTTAGACACCATGCTCTCTGAGTTCTCTCTCTTAGCAACCAAGTCCCAAGTATTCAAATGAAATTCATCTTTAGCACTATGTTTGGTTTTCCAAATTCATATGGAGGAGGAATAGAAAAATACATCAAAAAAATTTAAAAGCCACATCATTTGCAATAAAAGGTAATGATATACAAAAGATAACATACAAATCTCAAAATTCAAAATCACATAAAAAGACATGATTACAAGCAGATCTCCTATCTCCAATCAAAGCTTAAACTCCATAGTTGACCTCACAACAGAGCTAAGGTCCATTGGGGTATGGTAGGATATTAGATTGGAATAGGAGAATTCAAAAAACTCTATGGTACTAGCTATTTTCTCATGCAAGTATCCAATCTTCATAGTAGATCAGTGGCTCTATAAGGGGTCCTAAGGAATGGGGAACACATTGTGTGAAGGTAGGTTAATTTTATTTTTCATGCATATAGCTTTCATGGGATGATCTACATACTTCATTTGCTGACCTAAGACTTGTGTGGCTAAGAGAATTTCTTCAAAGTCCTTAAGGTTGAAAGTCCTCTTATTTTGACAAACCTAATTTGAGTGTCTTGACTTCTATAAAGAGTTCCTCTACCTTATTTTTTTCTTCACTCTCCCTTCTACCCATTTCATTTCCCCCCTTGACAGGCAAATTGTGATTATAAATCTATTTTCCCTTCTTCTATACTTCCTTATTTTTCACATCTTAAAAACATGATAACACTACTTTGTTTTAGTTTTATCTATTTTTAAAACAAAACAATATTCTTGAGAAAATATGGATTATTTTCTTTATACCATTTCTCTACATTTCGAGATGTGCCTTGCCTTTATTTTACCATTCATCATTATTCTACCACCCTTTTTACAGACACCTGAGTCCATTTTTACTTTCATGTAATTTTTCCATTGTTGAGTGAGGTTGGCTTGTTACTTCTCACTCACCAATGTTTTTTTCCCCTTTTATGCACCTTTTTCCATTTATGATTGAGGAAGGATTGTTGCTTCTCACTCATTAGTGTTGTTCTACCATTTTTACTTGCCCATCTTTATTTAAGTAAGGATTATTATTAATTTTACATTGATGTCTGATTACCATATTTTTTGAAATGTATCCTTGGTTTGACTTGGTGAGTTTGCCTTTCTTACTTAAGATTTACTTGTTTGATTTTTTTAGTCTTAGTAGCCTTGGATTTTTAGTTACCTGATTTACTCTAAATTTTGACTTGGTCATTTGGTCTAACATAACACTTGTCACCCTAGCTTGATAAATTTAAAATTATGTTCTATACACATGACATTAGTTATCATGGCTTTCTTGCATTTGTTTTTTTTTGCTATTTAGTTTTGTATCCTTGGGTTTGTTGAAAGCAATCACTATGCCCTCCATGATCATAACTACAAACACAAAAAACAACCATCTAAAAATAAAGGTAAGTCAAGGCATGCATTAAATTAATTTTTTTAGTTATTTCCCTTTCAATCATTTAATTTTAGTTAATTTATACTTTAGAATATTAATTTTTTTTTTAGCCTCAACATTGTGTGTTATTGTATTCTTTATTGAAGCACCATCCCCTATTGCATCTGAGTGACACATGATGAGCTTCGAGTGGGAATATGTATACACATAATACTTTTAACCTTTATCAATCACTGATGCTTTCTATCTTATAGGAACCTATCAAGTCTCAATCTCTCTGAGTGAATGCCCTAAGGGGTGCATTAGGAAAGGGGTGGGTAGACCATTAGAGCTTCGTAGGATTGTTATCCCCTTTTTCCACTTGATATCTACACACTTATCTCCTAAAAACCATTTCCCTAAGATTTACATCCTATTTTGCACCCTCTTCTAGTCTTTTACCACCTTCATTATCCATTTCCGTAACAAAAACCTCTTTTTGGTAGTTTACATGACTATGTCAGCCACATCAACTTTGTATTGTTATTTACAAAGCTTACTAAGAACTAGGTTGACCATGGCTGACATAGTTCACAACCTAGTTAGTTTTTACCAATTTCAATACCAGAATGACCAGGTCAACCTTGTCAGCATAAAATTTTGGAAGGGTTTAGGGTTAGATCCACCTATATAAACACATCCATTTTGACATTATTAGAGAGATAACAAGAGTTAATTATTCATTTGTAATTCTTTACAATATGCTCTTCCACCATTCTACTTGAGGAGTCTTAGCTTAGGGTTTCTTCTTGGATAAGAATATAGCATTATGGAGAAGTCTTCAATGCTTTGGCCTTTATTAGTGATCATTATAAATCATAACAACCTCTTGTGAATCACCTTTGGCCAAGGGGGAGATTGAGTCTTGATGGGTTCATCTTCCAAGTAAGTATCTCTAACTTTGATCCTCTCTTTAGTAGATAAAAGTAACATAGGTAGTGGCTTTTGAATATATTATTCTCTCCATGCATTAAGGTTTTACCTATACATAGATTAAATATGATTCTCTTACTTTTATTATTTACTAACCCCATGTTGTGCCAAAATATTTGGTGAGCACTAGATTAGACTTTTACTTTTCTTGTTATTAGTATAGTGAATATGAAAACATAGGACCTAGTTAGGGTTACTACATGATTTGAGGCTTTATAACCCTCCCTAATGATATTATTTGTGGTAAGATATCCCTTGGCTAGGTCTAGCAGATCCATATTGGTCATGATATTGATTATCTAATGTATCCCCAATTAGAAGTGTAATTAGGATCTATCTTCTTCGAGCTAGGATTGATTTATAGATCTATTGCATTTCCCATTGCATACACTAAATGGTTGTCCCATGCCTCATGGTCATCTATGCTCTTAAACCTAATATAAAAGTGCCCCTGGTCATAGTCAGTGAGTCATTTTGTCTAGGTCACTAATGCACTAAATCTCAGGAGTAAAATTTGGAACAAAAGGATGAAAATAAACTATTCCCTCCCTAGGGTGAATATATATCCTTTTATTTCAAATATTCCCCCCCCATTACATTGTTTTTCTTTATAAGAGGCTCATTTTTAGCCTTAATATCCATTTTTATTCTGTTTTCACCTATAAATGTTATTTATTCTCATCTTTTGTCATTTCTACACTATTTTTCATCATTTCAAGGGTTCACTTGGCAAAATATTTCTTGACTCTCCCCTCAAGGGGGCATCTGAGGCTTACTAATCATCATTTTGGGACACATTTGAACTTGTTTTGTAGTACTTTTAGAAAAAAATTATCAACACTAACATCCATTAATTTTATTCTACTATCATTTTTTAGGACTTTTTATTCTTTGAAAATTTGTTGCTTCATCTACATCTCACAATTTCTTCTCAAACAAGGGAAAATGTAGACACTCTATTTTTATCACTTCTATTCAAGTTACAAAATAGAATGACTTCTTACAATTTTACACAATTTGGTCTAAAATAATATGTTCATCTAATATATGTGTTTGAATTCACCTCGAGGAATCTCTAGGTGAGCCAATTCATTGCATTAGATCTATTCAATTATCATTCTCTATTTAATTTCTCTTTTTAATTATTTTTTGGTCAATTTATCTATTCAATTATTATTCTTTGGTCAATTTCCTTATTCAATTATCATTCTCTGATCAATTATTTTATTCTGGTCAATTAAATAATTCTCCCTTCTCTATTTAATTAATGCTATTAATTCTACTTCTCTAAACCATTTTTCTAATTATATTTCTATTACAATTAAAATTATAATTATCTTGAAATTAATTAATTCCTCGTTTCCCCTTTAAGTGAGCATATTCATGCAAAGAAAGGATCTTGAGATCCTCTAAAATATTCTTTTATGAGATAATTAAATTGAAAAGCGAATTGATATATGAGATTATTCTTCACCCTTCATCTTGGAGACAAGATGAAGAACCCATAATGAATCTTATGTGAGAGCATTCTAAACCCTTCATCTTGGAAACAAGATGAAGGGCCTACATTGGTGATCCATGAGTTTTATTGGGCATAACTCTCCACCCTTCATCTTAGAAACAAGATGAAGGGATTATATTAACTTTCATTTGATATTTTCAAAGATCATCCTCCACCCTTCATATCAATTAAGATGAAGGGCTCACATCAATGATCCATGTGTAATATTGAAAAATCATTTACAATTGTTCATATTGATATTAAGATTAAGGGTCCTTATTGATCTAGATCTATTATAAATAGACTTCTTTGCATCACAATCAAACATGATAAATTTAGAAAATGAAGTGCTGTCAAATCCTCAAGTCTCTTTATTAAATTCTTGATCAAGTTCAACATGGTCCATAGTTTCAATAGATATTTCCTTATATAATCAACATTGATAAAGATAATTCAAATTTGCATCTGAACCACATCCCATAAAAATACATTTATAATGGAGGTTTGCATATGTCTAGTTTGAATCTAATGTATTATTAATTAACCTTTATATTTCTCATGATCTCTTAGGATACAAGCTTGTTTTCATTTGTTTTTATTTTCTTAATTGACTAAAAACTAATAATGATGAAAATATATCTAAGCAAGATTCCTAATGACATAACAACAGAAGATTCATAATGGTTAGTTGATGGAAGCCTAAGATGCCATGAATATAGAGAGATTATGGAAAATTTAGGCCACATAGGTTTTTAAAAAGAGAAGATAGAAGAGGAAGGAATATTTTTGTGAAAGGAGGAGATAGATTTCATGGATTTCACCTAGAAGACTATTCATCCATTTATGGTTACATTTTTGGGTAAGTGTTTGTTATTTTTATTTATTTCTAATTTTGTATACAACCCTAAGGGATTTCATAATGTTTTGGGAATTTGATTTGGATATGTGGAATGCTTGAATGGATATAATAATTCCATGTTAGGACAATAAATAGTAATATTAAACTTTTTTGTTGTTGTAGGAAATGACAAGATAGATAAAAGATGTTTAATCTTTGAATGGATGTAAGCTAACACAATGAATTAGAAGAGTGTAAGGTTTTGTATAGCTATAGGTTTTTTTTGTTTAAAACACATTAGGCTTTAATATGTCATGCTTTGGCAACCCTTTGAACAATCTAGAATATTGTAGAAGAAATAAAGGAGTAGATTACCAAAACAACCCTATGGTCAAGTTAAGGATTTGGTACAATTGTTCCTTACACTATTTTATTTATATCATACTTTTAAATCAAGTTGTTGTTGATATAGTACCATTTTTGAAGGTCTTAGCTAAAGTATAATGACTTCAACATTGTTACTTATTTATTTTTCCCTTCATAAAGCTTGAGGCCTGTATATAAAATTTCATCTCATGTATTTTTTAAAACACCTCTATGGGTTGTAGGTGAGGAAGGTTAGCAAGTTTTTTAATTTTTTTGATAATTTACAAAGATTATAAACTCACTATAAACCTTAGGAGACTTACCTACAAGCCTATTAAACTTAAATATTTTATTTCAAATCAAATCAATCATATGCTCTCATGGCTAATTCCTAAGAGCATATATTCCATGCTATATTCACATATTAAAAAGACCAAGCCTAGGTATTTTATTGACATAATAAATTATAAATAAATACCATGATTATTCTACACTTATAAAAATACAAATATTGGTGTGGGTATTCATAACTAGTGGAGCTCCTCAAATTCAATTTAGGCACCTTATAAGCTGATTTAATCCACTAGTTTATTGTTTTAAATTATGAAACTAAGTGATGTGAATGTTTTGAGATATGACGGAAAAATATATAAAGATGAGCTAAAAGTATACACATTCATTTATATGCAAGGATTAATCATAATTATAGAGTATTATATATTAAAATATGCATTTATCTTGAACCGATTAAAGGCAAATGTTTTAATTCTCAACCTAAAAATGTAATTATACCTATGTTTTCATTGAATGAGAATTGTACCAACATACATACACATACATGTAATTGTTTTCAACTGTTATATATATATATATATATATATATATATATATATATATATATATATATATATATATATATATATATATATATATATATATATATTATTTTTTCATGTGTGATTTACAATAACATAAACTAGATGTGGAGACTATGCTAAAATAATAAGGCATTAGCTTAGTTGGGAACTACACCAATAAATCATTACTTTCACAGTTGATTTAGTAGGATATTCTCATGTTTACATATCTTATCTGATTTCAAATCATATTTATGGGAAGTAGCAAATGAAAATATAAAGAGATATAGGTATAAAAATTCTTTATAGAAGCCAAATTTCTAAATTTTTATAACCTTATGAGTTGTACTTTATCTCTCAAAATAATAAATTTACTCATAACTTGTAAAACCATAAGTTTTTATATTAAAAAATAGAAGACCATGACTACATGGGTTTAATTAACTCTTACTGATATGATAAATATGCATGCACGAACATAAAAGTGAGTGTGAGGGTGTATGTGGTTAGGGAAAGCTTGTTATGCTACTATATTTCTAGATAAGAAATAAATAAATGATCTTTAACATGTATAAGAATGTTGATATGGATAAGGTTATTAAGGAAGAGGAAGTTATTATTCAAAATTGGGAGATCATCATCCATATATAGGTTAATAAAGCCCCTCCTAAAGTGAACATGAATCTTGTCAAATGGAACATACCTAATATTCCCTAGGTTTAACTCAACTTTGATGAGGTTATGAAAGGTAATCTTGGTAAAGCAGGGGGAGGGAGGTGTTATTAGAGGCAATGACAAATAACTTATCATCATGTGGTAGAATCAAGCACAACTTTGTGGGGAATTAGGGTGGCAAAGGAAAATAAAATTAAATTCTTGGTTATTGAAGGAGACTCCAAAAACATCATCAATTGTCTTAAAATAAACTTTGAATCCTAACTAGACCATCAAGAATTTGATTCTTGAAGCTCTTCATATTGTGTAGAGTTTCAAGGAGATTTACATAAATCATGTGCATAGGAAAGGTAACAAAGAAGTGGGTTGGTTCACCAATTGGGGCATATAGAGCCAAGGTCTTGTCAAATGGGTATTATCTAGGTCCTTGATCCTTTAATCAACCTTATAATTATAATGAAACTTGATCTACTACTTAAGTTATATTTTAAAGGGAATTTTATTTCCTTCATAATTAAGGACTATCTCACACTCCCTTTATTTATGCCTTTTTTAGAATCGTTAGGGTGTAAAATATGGATTTCATTGGGAGTATGACTTATAATCATGTAAATATAGGGATAGGAATGTTGATTCATGTGAAGAATTATATATAATCATTAATTAAGGTGGAGGTATTTAGAAACATCACTCATTTCATGAGAATTAATGGTTTGATTAGGCCTTCCATGCTTCCCATGATCTGTGACATTCATGCTGCATCAGTAAAAATCTTCACTTCAACAACTGAGAAGTAAAACAAATCAAGCTATAATAAATCCATGTTGCAGGTGGAGAAGATGGTTGGTGAATGCCTAAGGGTGGATCCCTCCTATTAATATATCATGTGGAATGCAATAATATGGAATATTCTAAAAAAGAGTGGCCTGAGTAGTTACATGGATAAGATCAAGGGTCATGATCCTAGGATAGTAGAAGACTTTGTCAAAGTGTGAAAACATAAAATAATGAGTATGAGAGTGTAAATAGTGTTTTAAGAAGATTTAATCCCCAAGATGATGAGAATGGACACATAAGGCCTCAAAATAGTCAAGGATAGGAGGTGGAGTAATAAGGATATAAATTCCTTCTTCAAGGACAACAAAAGGATTCATGGATTAGAAGGCGAGATCCATAGGACTTCATTGCCACTGCTATGGGGAGAGGTTTGTCTTGATATTAAGAAGTAAGTGACTATATGATAGATTAAGAAAGTTATATTCACACCATTTTTCATTACTCAACCACTTTATACATAAGAAACTCATGAGTATCTAGTTCTTTCTTGTGTAATACCAGGAGTCCTTAGTGTTAGAATTTCAAACTAGGAGAATTAAGCCCCTATTCATCACACACTCATTATCTTGTTGTTCCTAAATGCTTAGAATACTATTATCATCAAATCCTTTAGTCCTTTTCCCAATTAGTCTAATACATGCATGATGACTCTAGTTCACAATCTTAAACTATCATTATCAAGATTCGACCTCCTGCTAATAGAGAAGAAGAAGCCCCTTATAGGCCCATCTCTTTGGAACTCGATTAATCCTCTAAATAGGTGAAGAGTCCCATTCTAATCTAGATTAACATTACTGGTAAAGATTTGAAGTAGGCCCCTAAATTCAAGACCCTTTTTGCTGTGCGCACTTCACCCAAATCCCTTGTGGACCTTCAACCATCGTACTTTAGTGTCTTGGAGTTGGTTGGTGAAATATTAAAATCTAAAGAATTCAAACCAATTTATAAGGGGATGAGGGATAAGGGGTGGCTGAAAGACCATACTAAGAGAATAGACAAATTGGAGAATTATCTAAGGCTCTAAATGGGCATCATGAAAGGTATTTTCAATGAAAATAAAAAACTTAAGAAGGAAGTTAAATAACTAAAGGAGCAATTGAGTAAGGAAGATAAAAGAGAATCCCAAGATGATGTGGCCCAAATGGGAATTGTTCTAAGATATCTATCAAATTAAAGAAGAGATGAATAAAATTAACAAAAATATGGAGAAATTTAAGGGTGAAGTGCAAGCTGCTAAAGAGAGAGTGGAACAAAGTAATCTCAACAAGCAAAGCTACTATTAAGAATTGCACTCAAAGTTTGAAAATCCTTCAGAACAATATCGAGAGGAAAAAGGAGAAGGATATGCAAGAAGGACCAAGTAAGAGGACTAGAAGCAAAAATTAGAAGCAGGAGGTGCAAATAAATGATTATGAATATGTCTCCTTTGAATATCATATTGAAAACTTAAAGGATGATTAAGAAGTGGTGGAGGGATTATGTGATCTTGCAGGCCACTAGTTTTCTTTTTCATGGGTCCTTGGCTTTTTGTATGACTTTTCATTGACCGAATGTGTATTTTCTCTATTTTTTTTTGTAGCTCAACCTTGGTAGTTTTTTGACTGGTGCTCTCTCATTTTACTTGTTTCTTATTTTGGTCTTTTTGTATTTTTGGCTTCTGATGTAACAAGGTTTTGGCACCTTTTAAAACTAATAGTTTACCTTTTATGAAAAAAATAGTGTTGGTGATTTATATATTTTTAATAAATTTATAGTTTGTAAATGTTTTGTTGGTTTTTTTAAAAAAATAATGTTTAAATGGAATTTAGGCATGATATATGCTGATTATAATGATATTTTAAATCTATTTGAGCTGAGTTAAACCATATATGTGCTTACAAAAAATGAGAAATGTTCTGGTTAGCCTTGGAATGCCAAAATGGGCATGATGGTAAAGTTAATAAGGGAACCCCAACCCTATCAACTTTCCCACCATATCCTTATCTAGGCTCACGTTTATAATTTCTAATTTTTATTATGGGTGTGGTGTGAGATGGTTGTGCTTGTGGGCTTAGGACCTAATTTCACAATTTTATGCTTATGATTACTATTATTTCCCATATGTGGGTATGTAAAATGCTTTGGATAAAGTAATGATAATTATTATTTAATTATCCATCCATTGTAATTCATAGTTCCATATGACTCAAATGAGTTAGTAGATAGTTTTACATGACTGACTATATGTGATAGTGGCTGCACTTCATTGTACATAGTTCTCAATGATTTTGTTTGAAACTAAATTCTTTTATCTACATACCTTATTAAATGGAATGGCCAATCTTAGTTCAAAAGGTGTGTGGGGGACCCACCGGTCTATGGTTGGAGGATAAAATGCCTAGATAGTGCCTCCTTATCACTTGCACATTGTTGTTTTAAAGACACACCTACTAAACTTGTTACCCAATTTCATACTCAATTTATTATTCAATTTATGATTCAATTTTATTACTCAGTTGATAATTAGTTTATTATTTAGCTTATGAATTTAATTTAATACATATTAAATAAAATCATAAATAGTACTTGTTCATATGTAATTTTATTAAGCCAACGAGGTAGGATTGTTCCCCAACATGGTTTTAATTATTGTTATTTAATCAAGGCTATTTATTTTGTATAAAAGTTAAAAATGGGATTATTATGTGAAAAAAAATCAAATTTAGATCTTTCTTTTATTCTTGTATCTGTAATAATAATTAATGTTGATTAAAACTTTGCCATTAAAATTTTGAAATCAACATGCTATCTCATTTGTTGAAAGTTGTTATCATAAAATGCTTAGATTAGAGTATCTTATATGACCCATAAAGGCAAAGGATTAGACATCCTTATATGTTTTTGATGTTCTAAAAATCTAGCATGTGTAAAAAAATTACACATTTCTTTAGTGAATGACCAAACAAGGTATTATAGAACCTTTTTAGAATGGTTTCAATATACTTATTCTAGTCTAACTATAGTTTCCTATTTGCACAATCTTATTTGATTTCCATTCCTAAGGTGAACCATGCCACATTGAGATATTTAATGTTAAACTACATGGATAATTTATACTTCATGTGATTGATCATCCCCATGTCATTTTTGATCAACAAAATGTCATCCATGTAAGGACTATGATGATAAATGATCACCCTCTTCCTTGAAGCAGACATAAAGATCATCATTGTTGCATACATTCCCAAGTCCAACCACATAATTATTGAATTTATGATTCCACATTCTAGGTAATTTATTTAAACCATATAAGGAATTATTTAATCTATAGACAAAGTAATCTCTCCCCTTCACCTTGAAGATGTCAAGGTGCATCATGTAGATTTCTTCTTCAATCTCTCCATGCAGAAATGTTGGCTTGACATCTACATGCTCTATCTTTAGATTGAATGTAGTAATAATAGATAAAATAAACATAATTTAAGTTAGTTTTTAAATTGGAGAAAAGGTCTTACCACTATGAATTCACTAAATCAAATATAATCCTATTTCCACTAAGAAAGCCTTATACCTCTCTATCTTTACTTGAAAATTTTGCTTCTTTTTAAAAATAACTTGTAACCTACAAGTTTTTGTCTAGAAGGTCCATCACTAGATTTCAAGTCTTGTTACTATATAAAGACTCAAAATCCTCCTTCATATCCTTATTCTAATATTTTAGCATTATTTAACATAGAGTTTTCTTCACTGTCTTGGGTTCATCGCTACCAATCACTGATAACAAGTATGTAGAACAAAATTTTGGTGGGCTATAATTTTTAGGAACTCTATGAACCTATTATAATATTATCATAATAGGAGTAGCTAGATAATCCTCTTAATTTTACTCTTGTGACTTATCATCCATCATACCACACTCAAGTACTACCTCTTTAGATTCTGCATCAATTTACATCTTTTTTGTTTCTGCCTTTGGCTAGTTCTTTGGTTCTTTATGCAAAATAACCTTGTGCACCTCTCCAAAGATTGAATTTTGGATATAGATTGCCTTATTCATCTTAGGATTTCACATATTTTACCCTTTTGTGCCATTTATATAGATAAAGGATATACACTTTATAGACTTAGATTCAAGCTTCAACCTCTTTTCCTTTAAGATATGATAGTATGCATTACAACTAAAAGCGTGTAGGTGTTTTAAGCATGGATTTTTTTGAGTACATGATTCTTGAAAAATATTATTGACCACCATTGATGTTGATTTTCAGTTTACTAATTAAAAAAAAGAAGCTAGTACTTTAACCCAAAATTTCTTCTCAAATGTGCACCGGTCAACATAGGATAAGATTTTTCCATCATCATCTTGTTCTTTCGCTCTAGGATTCTAATATGTTAGAACATGTATGGAGTTATATTTTACCTTTGAATACTACTTTGATTACATAATTCATCTAATTGCTTGGATTATTACTCACCCTCATTTTTCGTGCACAACACCTTGATCCTCTTTTCCATCTAGTTCTCTACAAGAGCCTTGAAATCCTTAAATTTATTGAGAGCTTTGGATTTATTCAAGATTAATTATATCCACATATTTTGAGTATATTAATCTATGAAAATCATTAATAATAGAGATATCCTCAATGATGAAATGTTCATTAGTCCAAACACATCACTATGGATCACTTGCAAGATTTGACTTACCCATGCAACACCTTTGGGGAATATTACCCAAATCTACTTGGAAAATATGTAATGCTCACTAAAGTGAAATATAAGGGATAATTTTCAATCCATTTTACCATATCCTTATTCTAAAACATGCCCAAACCTTTCTCATCCTTATGGCCTAGTTTTTGATGCTAGAGCATTATCTCATTTGTTAGAGGCAATGCCCATGTTATTACTTTAATCTTAGGCTCAATAATAACAAATTTATTACATGAACTTATTAAAATAGTCACATCAAGCTTGAATAAAGTTCTTGTGTGCATGATTCTTTCTAATACCATGGATTCATGCACCATTTTGCACCCATCTCTACTGAATGAGACTTGGACATTGACATGATTAATTTTGTTCACAGAGATCAAATTCCTAGAAAGATTAGGAATGTGAAAAACAATTAGGAGAATCTTAATCCTCCCATATTTGAATCCTAACTTCATTTTTCCTCTCTCTATAATTTTGTGGGTTGAGTTATCTTCCAAAAACACATCACCACTTTCATATTATTCATATTTGTAGAACCAATCCTTCATAGGATCCATATGATAGGAGGATATAGAGTTGATCAACCATGAATTATTAGATGAGTATGAGCTTGATATTATGAGATACACATCTCCATCTCCATCATTGGGGACCTTCTCACTTGAGGACTATGTAGTATATAGTGGTTTTCCCTTCTCCATCTTATTCACTCTACAATACTTCATGAATGCCTTATCTTGCCATAGTTCAAAAAAAAAATTTTGAGGATATCTATAGAGACATTGATCTATGTATAACTTAAAATAATTCTCCCTAGTTTTTCACTTGACTCATTCTTGAAAGTGGCCTCACACGGTTAGGGCATTGTTAGTCTAAAAAATTTCATAGGCTTGCATCTTGTCTCCTCTCATAAAAAATATACCACTACATATTTTGAATTCAATTTTGATGCAATGCTAGTGGTATCCATCATAAAATGATCCTAAAATCATATAAAATAACATAGTAGAGTGATATACCTTTCTTCACCATACATCTTCATGTTCATGGATGTCATCTTACTTACCATAGTGTTAAAGGCATTCATTTTCTTTGAAAATGAGTCACCAAACTTCCCTCATAGGAAAATTTTGTTTACCAATTAATTCACTTGGTAATGTGCCTAACTTACCCCACATAAGCTTTGTAGTATTTTCAGTTGATATATTTAATAAAATAAAATTTGAAAAACATACTTTGATAGAGCTTCATGCTTTTATATCAACTTTATCCCACTCTTCCAACTTCATTACAATAGGTGTAATGCCTAATATGGAAATACACTTGTCTATCCACCAAGACATATTCCATTTTAATATTCCATAAGATTCTCTCTGTTTTAGCCTAAGTTTGATTAATCTAATTAAGATATAAACTTTAAATGTAATTCAAATATTAAGATATGAAATTCAAGCATACATGTGAATGCAAAACACTGAGATTAATTTTTCTTATTTGAAAAGAGGTTGATGAATACTTAGATTTTTTAGGTGAATATCTAACTATGACTGTTTATAAAAGCAAAAATTAGGATAAAGCAGTCATGTGATTCATTTGGTTCCAAAATTGATTCTTTATCTATATTTGATTAGTTTTGTCAATCTTGGACAATATCATTATTTGATACCAAAATTTTTATCAGTATTGAACTACGTGGAATTAGTTCACAATGATTATATGATCACATACACTCATATATGCTTTCTTTATGTTTGTGATCCTGAACCCTAATGATGTGTAGCTCAATAAATCAACATTCTTTGCCTTGAAACCCTAAGTGTGTTTGTGAGGGATATAAACTTGCAAAAATGGGGAAAGTGGAATGGGTTGAGCTGACCCTAATCAACATTTATAATGAATAATAATTGCCTACATATCTAATACTTTGAGGATGAAAATCAAGCCACACATAATTTTCTCACCTAGTGTGATTTTGTAATTATGCTCCTTTGCCATATGTATGCAAATAATGATTGGATTTTGATACTTACAATGATTTATTTAACTTGGATTTAATATGCTTTAAACTTGGCTTGTGAATGATCCTAGTGATAGGTTTAGAGTTTGGGAATAATAGGACATATTTGCTTAGTGTGCAATAATGTATAAATTTATATTTGATAAGTATTAAGTCCTTTTTAAATGAGACCTTGATTTTTTTATACATGAATCCAATTGAATAATTTATCATGCTATAAATAAAATACATTAATGGGCCAAAATTAAGGAAGCTTTTGATTTTGAAAAATATTTGTTGCTAAAAGCGAGTTAGTTTTTACCAGATTGGTTAATATTGATCAATAGTTTTGACTAGGATTGGTGGAACTAATTTGTGCATAAGAAAACTAATCTAAAATTCTAGAGATGTATGTGTAGGATATTTAGTAAGTTTAAAATAGATAGCGAGGTTAATTTAGGTATATGGTAGTAGAATGAAAGAGTTAACTCATAAGATAACATGCAAGTGTGAGAGAATGGTGGATTAGGACCTTGTTTGAGTGCTCAAGTAATGCATGGTAAATGTGTGTCAAGCATATCATTGAAAGTACCAAATACTATATTTTAATATCTAAAAATGACCCCTTTTTATTATAATAATAGAATTGCTAGAATAAAAGGATAAAATATACCTGAGTCTATACAATGCACTATCTTTGGTATGAACCTCCAATTATGTAGGTCACTCATTAATAAAACCTACAATCATGTGTAGTTAATATACATATAATGAATATTTTAATATAAAATTCAAATTTTGAAATTTTAAAATAAAAAAGGTTAGATTAAACTTGTGTGTTACTGAAAACCATGTTTCCCTTGTAACTTGTTAGATATGATGCTTTTTTGTTGAAGCATTGGAAAAACTTGTGCTTCCTTATTGAGGCACATGGAGAGTTGGGGTATGTGTGACAAAAAATTACGTAATTATGTAAGATCTTGGGTTGGGAATACAACATGATTTAACTCTCATAAATATGGGGAAAGTACATAATGCATGAATATAAATAACTACGTAGGTAAATGAGAGAAACATCAAGCAAGGTCTTCTCAAAGAAAGTGAATCAACCACTACAAATAGATTAAAAATTCAAGTGTATAGTTTCACTCAAGTTTGGTCAATTTAAATCCATGTAAACAAACATCATTATCAAAAGGGAGTGAAAAATGTTCATGCCCCCATCATGAACATAGATTTGATTATACAATTTTGTTCAACATAGAATAAAATGCATGATTTAAAGAGAATGAACAATGATCATGACCCCATCATGAAAAAAGATCTAACAAGTATGAAGTAGAATGACAACCATTTTTAATTCAACTATAAATTGTGTTGTTTTGTATATGTGTATGAACTAGTATCAGGCCTAATGAATATGGAAATGTGTATATGTGTGCATGAATAAGTATCATGGCCCTCGAATATGTACCAATTTATATAGAATACTATACATATATATGTTGAAATTAATAACTTTTATCTCAAATCTATGTGTATATAGAAACATGTAATTCATATTCCTACAAACTATGTACATATGCCCATGCATATGCGCCCAAGTATGTCTAAATTTGTGCTCAAGTGTTTATAAAGTGAGTGCATATGCATGGAATTTCCCCATATAATTTATATAAATGTGTCAATATTTTTCATGTATCTAAACCCTATGATATCTAAACCATTCCAAATCTATGAAATTTCATACATTGATTTGAGTTTTTACTCACGGAGGCTTATGTCTCTATGACAAGCTCATTGTAATGCCCCCTTTTTGAGATGAGGGTGTATCTTGTAAGTTACTCATCTTAAAATAAGATTTAAATGTATCATGTCATGTATAAACATAACAAAATGTAGTATCATGTGAATATGTGGAGAGTATGTCATCATAGTAGTGTATATACCAATCATGGCATGCATGTAACATATGTAATGTAAGGAATGTAAGTGTCATGTATAGATAAATATATCAATGAATCACATAGTATAAGGATATATAAATAATAATACATAGTAAAATTAAATGATATAGATCATGGCACTACTCAATGTCAATAAGCTCAACAAGCACAAGTGTTAGTGTCACACATAAGGCCAAGGAATGAATATAAGGGACATATATATGTCACAAAAAATAAGACCAATGGACACATTTAAGGGGAAATATAAATGTCACCAACAAGGGACATCAAAGATCTCACATCAATCAAGTCTTAAGGGCCACACACAATAATAAAACACATAAAATATCCTATCATGTAATAGAGTAACAACATCAATAGAGCATAGAACAAGGAATTAATCTAAACCATCCATATGTATCAATTTCATATCATAGTATAATGGCAGATATATGTATCACTATGTAAGATATGAGTAACTAGCAAGACATGTGTAAGCAATATGGGTAGCTTGACATAGTACAAATATCATAGAAATATATAATCTAAAATAGTGAAATATATGAAATAATACCCCCATCATCGACATGGCCAATGGTTAGAGGAAATTCCAAGGTCTATATGTCTACGTGTAACATATATATCCTGCATAACACTCATATACCATGAAATTCATGTGTATGTAAATAATATGCCATTTACAAAACATGTGATAAATAAGATATGTAAATATTTTAATCTAACAATCATGTCATGATCAAGACCTGATTTTGGTTTTTTTGAATATTTTAATGTTTTTATATTTTCTAATTATTTGATTTATTTTTTTGTATTTTTGAATATTTGAATATTATGGCTCATGAATCTAAAAGTAAGTCATCTTCATCAGGATTGAATTTGACAAATCCTATATTTTCCTTGAGAATATGTAATCATATTACTTATTCTTCTGGTTCTAATTATTTGAATGATTTACTTTATGTTATCTCTAAATATTATTCTCTTTGATGGTAAACATCACCATCATGTTGAATCATGATCATTCTTCCTTCATGTGAGAAAATGAGATGCTGATTGGTTGAATTTACTAGGACATGCATCTATTATAACCATGATTTTCCTAATGTGAATGGTGATATATATTTATGAGGCTTGACCCATATGTGTGTGTTGACCACTTTTTTGGCCCAAAATTTATTTTTAAAATGTTATTTTTAGGGCTCTTAACCATTGTGTGTTATGCTATGATTATGTAATGTCATGTCTCAACTATTGTAAGCCTCGACCACATCATATGGAGTGTTGTATTTTATCATCAATTTTAATGTTTTTTTAATAAGAAACTTCCATAAGAATGGTAATTATTAATAACTCTCGTTGAGGATGGTTTTTGGTCATTATCACTATAGATGATGCCTTTATGGTGCTTAACATGGATTGTTCTTGTTGGTTCTATAATATTTTGATAATTATTTCATCCTTGTATTACTAAAGATAATTTTTTAATGTTTCATAGTGATTTTTTTCATGAACTATGATTCTATGATAACACAATATGCCTCACATTCTTGATGTGAAAAACACCCCAAAACTTGATGTATGACAAATAGTAAGTGATAAGATTATGATCAAGTAATAACTATAATATTATTCTTGGTGTATCTTGAATATTTTTTACTTGAAATGGTGTTGGAGTCTTAAAATATACCATGTCCACATTATTTATTGAGATATACTATTGATTATTTGTCTAATTATTATTTGTCTTTAGTGTTGCCTCTACCTAGTGTGATATAGTATTCCAATTAATTTTCTCATTTATAATGTACTCACAATTTGTCAAATTTTCCTTTCCTTTCCCCCCAAAATATTGTGTTTGAATATGATTTTTTAATTTGTACCTCTTTTTTGTATACAAATCAAATCAATATGTTCCAACTCTAATAGGTGTAAATAAAGTGCAAGATAAATATTATTTTATAATTTTAAAGTTTTAATTATGTATCTGATCATCTATCATATGTACCATATTAATATATTCATCAACACTATCATAATACTCCTTAAATATGCCATCTTGATATTCTGGGTTCACCAGTAAATGAAGATCAGGAATAAGATGTAGTTGTTCCATATTAACTTATGGTTCATACTATATAGATTCTTGGTATGTTATGATTAATTCCTTGTCATTTTTTGTACTTGATTCACCCACCTCATATGTGTGAATATGAGTTACTATAATGGGTTATGATGGAGAAACCATACTAACATTTTCCAATTATGATTATGATTTGTCCCCAATAGTAGATTGGGTTATTTTACAATATATAAAAGGGTCCTCATCCACTAGTTCTAAATAATAATAGACTTCATTCATATATTTAATACATCAATGTAATGTCAATAATATTAATTCCATAACATGTATCAATGGTCACCACAAAATTAAGTTGTAATGTGACTAATTAGGCATAACATAGAAAGTAGTAAGTACTATCCTGGGACCTAGTATCACATCTAATGAGCTGGTTCTAATGATCTAATTTTTGAGTAGTAGCCATGTTGATCCACAAAAATTGTAATAAGGTACTATTATAAATATTCAATCCATAACCATTATCTACCAAGACAAGTTTGACCAAACTATTTTATATTTTATCTTGATTGAATAATGATAAGTTTCACTCTATTGTGTGTTGTGTGGGTAAGTATTCATTGTATAAAGTGATAAATATGTTATTATATTTGAATATATTCATAATGGAATCAAATGATGTAGGTTGTATGTCACTAGGTACAGTTATTTCTTGCAATGCCTTGTATAAAATATCTTGAGTAACTCCGATATAGAAATTTTATCATCAGTGTTGTTTAGTTGATATAGTATGTCATATACTTTAGGTTGGTTATCTTGCCTTGTGGGAGGTGGATGGGGTTGAGGAGGAACATATTGAATAGTTTCACTCTATCGCACATGATGGGGCACCTTAGATTGTAAAATCCAAAATAAGCTTTGAAAATAATGGGGGTGGGATGGTAGCTAACACAACCTTGAAGACTTGGGAGAGGAATAATAACGGGAGGCATTCAAGCCCTTTGACATCTAGTAGTAAAATAAGTCACCTCATATTGGACATTACAATAGTAAGATTAAAGGAAGTCTTGGGATTGTTCATTAATAACTTTAGCCATATTAGTCAATTTAGATTTGATGGTTGTTACCCATTTGATTACATAAATGATCCAAATATGATACACTATCCATGTAGAACATATGAAAATAATAAATTAATCACTTATGTTAACCAATAATGTTTATTCAACATGGTCATGAGTAATGTGAATTAATATTAGAAATTAGGTCTAAAAATAAAACTGTAAGGTTAAAATATGAAACCCTAAAAAGATACAACCCTAATGAAGATGTGTAAATGTTATTTGTTTATGTAAACAAAAAACTAGTTGAATGAAACCTTAGTATAAAAAATATAAGACAAATTTTTATGTGTAAAGACATCAAAAAATGGAATTTGAAACCCTAGGAAAAAAATATGAAACCTTCGAAGGATGAAACACTAATTAAAACCTAGGGTTTTACCCTATTTGATATGTGTACGATTTCACCAATATGTTTTATCATAATTTATATTAATGAGTGTAATTAATCTAATTCATATAGAATCTTAAAATGTAATTTAGATATTAACATATGACATTCAAACATACATTATAATGTAAAATGCTGAGATTGATTCTTCTGATTTGACAAGTGGTATATGCTAGATATAGTAAGTACGTCAAAGGGATGATTATTAATTTTTTGGGTGAATATTTGACTATCACTATATTTTGAAAGTGAAAATAAAGACAAAGAGGGCCCATGATTAGTTTGGTTTTAGAATTGATTATTTGTTTGTGTAGGGTAAGTTTTGTTGATCTGGGTCAGTATCACTAGTTGAAACTGACCTATGTGAAATTAGGGTGAAGTGACTATATGATAATATACACTCATATATGTTTATTATATGTTTATGATCTTGAACACTAATGATGGACATAGTTACAAAAATCAATGTCCTTGGCTTTAAAACCCTAGGTGTGCTTGTGAGGGCAAGAAACCTATAAAAAGGGGGAATGTGTAATGGTTTGAGATGACCTCAGTCAGTTTCATTTGAGGATTGATTGTTGCTTATGTAATTGATACTTCGAGTAGGAAAATCAAGCCACATGTAGTTCTCCCACTTAGAGTGATTGTGTAATTATGTTCCTTTGATATATGTATGTAGTTAATGATTGAATTTTGATACTTGAAAATTCTTAATTTGACTTAGATTTAGTGTCCTTCAGACTTGGCTTATGACTAATCCTAGTGATAGATTTATCATTTAGGAAGAATAGGGAATATTTGATTAGTGTGCAATAGTGTATAAATGTATATCTAATAAGTGTCAAGTCCCTTTTGAGTGAGACATTGATTTGTTTATATATGGATACAATTAAATAATTTATCACACCACACTATACTAGGTTGTTAGATTGCCTGTAATGAAATGCTTTATTTTAAAAAAATAACCATTGTTCGGAGTAGGTCAGTTCCAACTAGATTGATCATTATCAATTGGTGGTACTAACTAGGTCGATCAAAATTGACTTGTGTACAAGAGGAATGATCTAAGAGTTTGGATATGTTTGTGTAGGATAAAACAAATATTAAGGTTATTGTAGGTGTATAACAACAAATAGAGGGTATGAATCATAATATAACATGCAAGTGTGAGAGAATGGTAGAGTAGGACCTTGTTTGAGTGTTTAAGTCAGGCATGGTAAATGTGTGTCAAGCTTTCCATTGCCAACTACTAATGTCCAAATTTTGGTATATGAACTCCCATAAAATTACCATTATAAAGAAAGGGTTTATCACAAGCTATTCCAATTTATACATAGCTTACAACCAAGATGTAATACCAAATGTTGGAAATATACTTATGATCATGATAAACAAACATAGAGGATATTTTTACGTATTAAAATCTAACATAGGCAAATAGAAGTTGATAAGGGCATACACAGATAAAAAATGGAATTTTCACTTGGGAAAACCTTTTAGTTAAAAATCCTAGAATAACAACCTACTTGAATTATAACATAAAATGGACGTCTTATAATGTTTTGATCAAGTCTTAAGATTTTATAATATCTATTTATCACTTTGTTATATTTTTTAATGCACACACTTGAATATGAGTATTTAACATTCAACAACCTCTATTACACATATCCTATGTAATATAATTTTGGTATTTCTTCTTTTGAAGAATAATGTATTATAATAAACATTTCCCTTATGATTTCTACCCTACATAACAATCTGCATGTACCATCTATTGTGCAAAGTGAATAATATGTAATTTTCCATAGAGGGTCCATATTAGAGTGCCAATAGGATGTTTCCAACACTTCTTTAGTTTGAATGAATTAGTTAGACAAGTGTTTAAAATCCATTTAAATAACCTTTCATTGATCTAAATATTGCACAGTTCTTGACAACACCTGAACTATAAAATAACCATTGGGCACCAATTAGTAATCTTGAAAGAGTGCCCTAAAACTATGCATAGTTTCATATGTATATTTTTAATCATCCTAACAAGATGAAAACCTTGCATAATTTCCAAAGGTAACCTCTATGCAAGGTTGTGTAACCATCCCAAATTTTGCACCCTAGACTACACAACCAAGTACTTATGTGACACACCTTTTGTAATAATAAATGTGTAAATAATTAGCACTACTTAAATTCATAATAGTTGAGACATTTCCTAACACTATTGAATCTTCTTTTGGAATCAAAGTTGAGGTACCTATATTCATTCACCAATTGCAAAGGGTTTCTTTTGAGTAAGAAGTTTACTTGCTTCCTTTTATTTTGCAAGGAAATGATCATGACCTTGGTTTTTCTTGTGTTCACTTGCATCCCTACCTCTTGACACAAAATATTGACAACTCTCATTGAATTCATTTTTGACATTGAATATTTTACTATGTATCTTGATAGAAAAAATTAGTTATTTTTGGCTTATCTCTCCTCTTCAAGTAATTTTGTCAAAGATTCAACTTTTAAGTTATCATTATACTTGATTTAGATGTCTTTATAAGCCACATATTCCATGATGTAGTTAGAAACATTCTCAACTTCCCTTTGATTTATGCTCCTATGTCCCTCCTATGTATGCTTTTTACTCATGGTCAGAAATGGGATTAAACTATTTGGAATAATACTCTTTTTCACTTGAGTTTCTTTGTCCACATGGCTACCCTAACCTTTTATCTCACACACCTTTTTATTTCCTCATTAAAATTTTGATACTATTGTAAGCTAATGTCCCATTTAGTCATCCATTTATTATTTTATTTCATTAATGTGTTCCTCCTTCTACTTAATTCTTCTCCCAATACCATTTTGGACCATCAGTGACTCTCCATGCTCTCAAATTTATTTAGGTAATTTAGCATGTAGATCAACACCAATGTTTCTAATAATAAAACTCCTACTTCAGCTAATAAGTTCTCATAAGGAACATATGTTTTAGTTCTAAGACTACTTGTGTTTAAGTATTTTTAAACTCTCTATTTGTATCCATTTTACTTATAATGTATTACTTCCCAGAATTTCACACTTATAAAGCCCCACTGGAATTGCAAACAACCCAAATATTTTCCTCTTTGTTTTCTAATCCCATAATTATGCATTCTTACATTTGTTTTGTAATAGATATAAATCTTTCCACCCCCATTGTATTTTTTCAGTCCTTAGTCTCCCAATGAAGCTACTTATTTAAATCAAGGTTGAGGTACTTATATTCATCCACCACTAGAAAGGGTTTCTATAGAATATGAAGTTTATTTATTTTTTCTTGTGTTCGCTTGGAACCCTACATATTGACCAAAAAAATATACAACCCTTAGGTGCCCTCTTAATCTATGTTTTTTTTTTGAATTAAGATAAGGTCATATGCATACAAGTGAAACTTTACCATGTAACTAGTTAAGTAAACACTCCCACCTCAAACTTTGTTTATTGACTCCTCTATCTTGTCTATGTATAACCCAACTTATTTAACATTTTATTCATTACATTGCAATCTTCATCATACCATGGGTTTTTCAAAAATATAATTTTCAGGTCTTTCTTAGGTCTATATTTTTTACATGAGTTCAATGATTTGTGAATTACAATTATCAATGGGTGGTCACTTATTAGCCCTCTAGTTATACAAGATATTCCATTATTCTTTTCTTCATGAAGTTTCTTTTCCAGATTTGTTCTAAATATTTCTCAATCCTCATGGGTTATGAGGATATTGCCCTATACATTTTTATTACTTTGACTGTGATGGAGTTGGATCCAATTGTTGATTGTCTCTTTTCATACCAATCTTTACATATAATGGGTTATGAAAAGATTTAAATTCTATAGGATAGATCCAAACTTCCACCTTCATCAGTATCAGTATAATTCTCTATGTTTTTTTTAATAATCAATCACACAATGACCATTATATGTTTTTCATGTGATGTTCCCTTAATTTAGCCATGCTCTTATGTTGTTGCATATGATAAAGTTGTAAAGATTACATAACCCTAATAATTATGCTCTGTAGTGTGTGACATATCCTCTTCCATCTTGTGAGATCATTTCCCAATGTTGATTTAATTATTCCTCTAGCCACAATGTGTTGTTTCTCACCCCATCTTCACTACTTAAATGAAGAATCTATTTATTTTTTTCCCTTGCATTGAAGTAACATATCAACATGACCTTTCCCAAGGCTTTATAAATGGAGATGTCTCTCTTTAAAGACACATATGGGTATTCATAACCCAAATTATTTTTATTATACAATTTTGAACCATGAGGTGCCAAATAATAAGTAGTGAGACTAATTATTAATTCATTTTCAATTATCTTCAGCATATGTGTTGCTTGCCTAGATATTTTTTTGCAATTTTATGATTCTTCTTCATATTTCTCTTATAATAACTATTACCCTTCATGTCCTTTGTAATTTTTAGTTATTTAATTTCAAACTAAAAGTTTCTTATATCCTTAAAAGTTTGGAACTTTGTAGCCATCATGTTCATGAGTTTAGATGGGAATGATGATGTCTTGTTTCTTTGCTATGGGTTAGCCTTTAAGGATAACCTCTAAATTATAGCTTAATATAATTGGGTGCTCTTAGGGGGGCCTGATTCCCTATTTTTTGTGTGAAATTTTGTGACTAAACTATGTTTGTATGTTGCATAGCCATTCCATTTTTATTGAATTCATTATTATTATTAATTTCTCATTCTTTTCTTCTTTCTTCTAGTTATATTGCGGTTAGATCTTCATGTATGTATTTTTTTTACCTTTGAGAAATCTTTTGTTTTTTAAAAATTTCTGATTTTCCTATATGATTTTCATGATAACTCTCATATTTATGTTCTTCCCTCCTTTCATCATTATTTTAATATTGATTGCTTGGTATATGTGCCCCACCCAAGGTAATTTATCTTCCAAAAAGTATTTTATTAGCTTTCTAGTGTTCTCATCTTCCCCATAGTTTTTTAGAAATTTTCATTATATATGCAGTGTTATCATGTCTATCTATTTTAGTTCTATTTATTTTTCCAATGGTCATTTTACTACTTTTACCCAAGACTTGGCCTCTTCAATCTAATCCCTTAGCTTATTTTCTTTGGCTTCCATCCTTGCTATTACTGATTGGATTTGTAGTATTTATCTTCTCTCAATTGATTTTGATACATATCCTCTAATGGTTTAATTTAGTGCATGATTTATTATGAACAACTCTTGTTGACCTTTTTATATGACGTTTTACAATTTATTTACTTAATCCTTAACTAACTTGTCTCATGTTAGTTTCTAGTTGTATTGCATGATCTCTTTCATCTTGTTGTCATTAAACTATTCATTTGCATCTATGATGTCAAGTCTTCCTTCCAATCTCATTAACTCATTGACATACAAATACACCAACCACCTTAGTGGGGTTGATGAGGGGATATAAAAATATTTTCTATCTCAGTTTTCTACATCTAGTTCTTTATTATTTTATAAGTATTCCTTGTCCTTATTCTACTTGACATAATAACTTCCCATGTTTCCTTTATTAAATTTCAACTAAATATTGCACACCTATATTATATTTCCCATGTGTGTTCTTACCCAACTAATTAAAATGGTGATTGATTTGAGGGTAATGTTTCCCTAGTTTATTTGATTCTAGTCCTCTTTGAGGCTCTACATTCAATTTATCTTCTCAACTTTCCTCCCCTTGTGTTATTTTATTTATTTGTATTTGTTGTGTTATGGTCATAGTTGTTTGGGTGTTGAAGGTTATTCTTAGTAAAATAGTTGTGATGAGATTTTTTCCATTCACCATTTTTAATTTATTTGTTACTTGAGCTTTCCTATGTCATAAAATCCCCTTATATTTCTTTGCACTCAGGATAATTAGTCTTTCCCCTATGTCTGATAGATTAGATCATTAGTATCATAACATTTTTGGGTGTATAAATAGTCATAATTCACCCATAATGAGTTACAATAAGACAAATTAGTACCCGATATGATGTGGCATAATATATTCCAACTAGATTAACATGCTTACTTATGGCACCCTTCCCATTGCTTATCCATGTATATGATTTTTTATTTGAGAATCTTTTATATCAACACTCTTCATGGTGATTTGTTATTCTAATATTCCTAGTTTATAGTTTGTGTTCTTCAAGGTATCTCTTACAAATATTGTATACTCTTGTATATCTTTCATGATGATTTTTCAGGATGTAGTTTTTTTAAATTTTGAAGTAGGATTTAAGACTTGCATAATGTTGGTGTTATCTTTTAATAATTTAGAGATAGTCATTCACATATATATGCACTAGGGTAAAACACTCTTTTTATATTTATAGGAAAGGAAAATATTAAAATATTCACATACCTTAACTAATTTAAATTTTGCATCTTGTTTGATGAAGATCCTTAATGAGCCATTGTTGTAGTTACCTTAAACTCTCATTGGGTTTAGACCTAGTACCCTAAAAATGAAAGCCTACCAAATTAAATATTGCATTTGATCATGTGTTCAATATCATGTTATTACTACTTGATCATGTGCATGATCCCATGCTTAAAAGGGATCAAATTAATGTTTAATTTCTAAAACCTTTGAAATCCATGTTTGAAGTCCATTGTTTCTCTATCATTGTTTGAAGGTTCATTATTGATAGATCATTATTTGTATGTTAATTACTATGCAATCACTTTTCTTAGGTAGGTTAATTTTTTATCGATCATTGTTTCAAGTAGGCTGACTACTATCCATTAGTCTTGTTGACTATTTTGACCCCACAGGTCAAATTATCACCCTTATCATTCTAAACTTTTCGTAAGCATGCTTATTTGTTCAAATGTCAGAAATTGGGCTTATTCAAAATTTTAAAGGGCTATTATTCTTTTAGGAAAGTTCATCTCAAAGTTATAAGGGATCATTTCAAATTTTTTGAAGGTTTCTTTTACTTTAGAAAAGTCAATTTCAAAGGTTCAAGAAAGTCCATTTCACCAATGCCGAAGGGTTCTTTTCATAAAGCTCGAAGGGAATTTTTTCAAAGAAAGAGGTCATTTTCAGACTTTCAAATGATGCATTTCAAAATTTTGAAGGCCTCTAAATTTTTTTTGAAGGGTCACTGGCAAAAAGTTTGAAGGGGTTATTCCTTTCAGGAAGTTATTTTCAAGGCAAATGGCCCATTTCAATTTTGCTGAAGGATAATTCCAGTTTTACTAAAGGGTATATGCCCTTCAAAAAAAGGCAATTTAAAAAGGCAAGTAGACTATTCAATTTATCTGAAGGACCATTTACAAAAGCCTGAAGGGTATTGTCAAAAATTTGAAGGGACAATTTCAAAAGGGTGAGGCAATTTTTTTGAAGAAAGGACTGTTATAATTTTTTTGAAGGGTCTATTGCAAAATCCTGAAAGGCACTTTACAAAGCAAAGGGTCTATTTCACTTTTGCTAAAAGGTGCATTTACAAAGTTCTGAAGGTATCTTACCTTTCATAAGGATCATTTATAAAAATCTGAAGGGTTCTTTTACAACTTTGAGGCTTCTTTTCAAAGGATAAAGGACCATTTAAAAAAGAAAAACCTGAAGGGTATTTTCAAAGACAAAGGGACACTCAACAACTTTTATGAAGGGATTTTTCCTTCAGAAAAGTCCACTTTACAATTGTTCTGAAGGGTTTATGTGGAAAATCCAAGGGTAATTTAAATTTTTTTGAAGGGCTATTTCTTTGGACAAAAATTTTAATGGGATTTTCCAAGAAGCTCAAAAGGCCAAAAGGACACTCTACATAAAACTCAAAGGTTAGAATCCCTTTGAGAAAGTCATTATCAAAAAATCCACAAGAAAATCCAAGGGTCACTTGAAAAGTTGAAGGATAGTGTCAAAAAGCTCGAAGGGCAATTTGTAAAGGAAATAATTCCTTTGGACTTTTTGTCCAAAATAAATGAAGGAAAGGGCTTGTCAAAAGGCCTGAAAGACCTAATTCCTTTAGAAATTTTCTTAAAGGAATTATCTAAGAGAAGGATCTCGAAGACATGAATTTCTTCAAATTTTTTGTCTGAAGGAAATGATCAGGAATGGTTTAAGGAAAAGCTCCAAAAGAAAGGAATAGATAGAATTCCTTTTTGTCTGAAGGACATGGATAGAAAGAAAAGCTTGAAACAATTACAAAAGACCAAACAAAATAAGGAAATGAAAGAGAGAGACAATTCTCATGGATAATTTTTTCATGGGAAAATGACAAAAATAAAGGCTCAAAAAAATAAGCCCATGGAAATAAATAAGGATAGAAAGAAAAGCCAAAAGAAATTCCACATAACTAGCTATAGGAATACATGCATGAGAGCAAGAGACTGATGGCTATCCAAGGAGTTGACATGGAATTTCATGCATTCTTCTCAATATTCAAGAGCTTTTCATGCAAAAAGGATTAAGTTGGAGTTGAATAAACCTTGCACTTAGGTTGACTAGTTGATAAGCCATGTTCTTTTCCTTAGTTTTCATGCAATTCAAGATTTTTAGGCACTTTCAACTCAGCTTCAAGTGGAGTTCTCAATCTAATATGTGGCATGGATTTCCATGCAAGAGTTTGACTTGTCCAACTTGGGTCCACCTCTCCCTTCTATGCCAACATGGAATTTCATGCATGCACTTTTGTTTAGCTTGTTGAAAGCTTTCAACATTCTAGTAGTTCAAGTAGACTTCAAAATTCAATTTTGGCATAGCATCATGCAAGACCCATGCACATTAATCAATCTTGAAGAATTTAATCTTTATTCTAAATAAAGATTAGGAATTGGGCTCTCCATCATTTTCAATGCCAAAAATACTTTCATGCACGGCATGAGACAAAAATAGATTTTATTTGCAGGTTGTGATAGCACAAGTTGGACTAAGTTGATCTCCTCTTCTATTTTTAGTGCAAACCTCTTGACTATTGTATCTTTTTCTATTTAAGTTGGATTTTCAACATTGAATTGTATCCTCTTTTTGGCAAGACCATACTCTAACAAAAATTTGTGTTGTGTAACCCTTTAAAATTAATATAAGGATAGTTTTCTAACTCCAAAGTACTGGTATAGTGTATTTATGTTAGTGATTTGCATATGTGATAGAGTTTTATTTCTTATCAAGTCTTGATTCTTACCTAGTTACTAGCTGATCAGATTATGTAGGTTATGTTCTATGTTTAATATCTTTTGGCTAAATTTATAGTGGATATAAGTGACTGGTTAGTTCTTTGAATCAGGCCTATTCCATCATTTTCCTCAAGCTTTGAAAACAAGATAAAACCTTTTCATGAAATACTGATGTGTAGGGGTCAATTGGGGTTAGAAATTTATTTTGTTTATTATTTGATCAATGTTTTTAGAATCTCAAATTATGTAAATCAATCAAAGTATAGGTGTATCACCATCATTAGATAGGATTTCCTTTCAAATTTCCCATTTTCTATTTTTCCCAGCAGTTTTTAGAGTAGAGTAGAGATCTGAATTGATAAAGCAAAGGGAGATATCCCTTAGAATCTAGATATTCAATCCACTAATTAGGCCACCCATAACCTAGGATTATTTCTATATTTTAGTATATTGTGAAGGCATGAAACTACCTTCATAAGGGTGCAAGTCTGATTGACAATAATTTTTGGCATGCTTGATCTTTAAATAAATTCTTTGCATATCTGAAGAAGTTTTGCAATAAAAGAAGATATTCATTCTCATCAACATCCAGTTGCAGAGCTCATAACATCATTCAGGTAATTCATTCGTGCCAAAGGTTACCATACAATTAGCAAGTAAAGGTATTATTTTTGAACTTATATCATATAAGAGATCAAGATTTAGGAAGGTAAAACCATATCCTCAAAAATAGTATTTGTCTCCTAGTTATCCTACTATTCTAACCACTACAAACCCCACTATCTAAATGGCCATTAGAAATTAGGTGTTTGTTCCATTCAATAGAGGTAACCCACTAAATTTAGCCTAGTTTGATGACATTACAATGTCTACCCTCAAGAGCATCCCAATCTTCTTAGGATAAAATCAAACAACCCCTATTGAGCATATCCAAGATGTAGCTAATCTCTATTCAGTCCATAATATTATTGAAAATAATGTTGCTATCAGATTGGTTGCTTCTTCCTTCAAAGGAAAAGCATTGTAATGGTATATAAATCTCCCACTAAACTCCATTTCTACCTAGGATGAATTGGGTGTAGCCTTAGTTAAGCGATTGAGGATAAATCTGATCACCTATCTTTAGTTGAGCGATTAATTGCCATAAATAGAGCTCCTCATGAGTTCATGTCTGATTTTAACCTCAGATTCCAAAAGACATGGACTAGAATACCCATGTTGATAAGGCCATCCCCTGAATATGAATTTTTGTACTATTTGAAAGCCATTAATTTTGACATTAGTGTGATGATACAATTAATAGGTGGTACTACCTTTCTAGATGCTTATGAGGTTGCAATAAGGGAAAAAAATAGTTTGATGCAAGTTGGTAAGCTTTCCCCAAGACTTCTAATGCCTATATTTCTAGAAATAATTTCTATACCCGTTCTTCAAGTTCCTCAAATTCCATCCTTAGCTCCTATTCTAACACCTCAAGCTCAAATTACATCCCCTACTAGTCAAGCTAGTGAGATAGGAGAGTTGAAAAGATTGATACAATCCTTTGGGAATGAAATAGTGCAGCTCAAAAGGAAATAATTTTAGTCAAATAGGCCCTATCAATAGCAAAATTAGACCACCTATCAGCCCTTAAAAGATCAAAGGCCTCCTTATCAAGGTTTTAGAGAGAATAGACCACCTTATCAAACACTAGGATCCATAACCCCAGCTAAGCCATATGATACCCTTGATCTTAATGCACCTTCCACTTCAAAGGCCATTATTCCCACTTCACCTCAAAACAACATGATGCAAGATTCAGGTTGACAGTCGTCAAATCTCAGTGATGATCAAAACCAAGCCTTGGTATCACAAAACATCATTATGCCATAAATGACACAAGAAGAGTTTTATTTTTAAGGAGGTTAATACCAAGAGGTTTGGCATCAGAAAGAGAGACTAAACAAGTTCAAGGGAATCTTGATTCCATTAATACAAATTGGCAAGTGGATGATCATGTTGATTTTACTCAAGGTGTTAAAACTAATAATTCAAGTGATCAAGTTACAACTATAACTAGAGCTAAAATAAGAGCCATTAATGAACTACAGGAGGTAAAACAAAGTTTCAAGTAAACCTAATGTTGTTTTTAAGAGTATAAAGGAACAATTTTCTGCCCCCACAACTCAAAAAAATTAGAATATATAGTTTAGTAAAGCTTACCAACTACCTCTTGTTCGTGAGTAGCTAGTGCTTCAAAAAGTGCAGTCAAAGGTTAGTGGATCTTATTTCAGTGTAGTGGATAAAATGAAGAAGTCTAATATCAGAATTATCATGTGGGATTCTCTTTCCATTTTAGGGTGAAAATATATGCTCACCCAAGATCTTTCAGCTCTCAAATTGTCTCCAAAACTAGTCGAGAAAGAAGGTGTTGTCTTGACTAATTCAGATCAACCAACTAAGTAACAGGTACAAAAAGTAAATAATATGGAAAAGGTGGACAAAAATGAGTTAAAATCAAAAAAAAATTCTCTTTTTTACCTTTCTTTGATAGTAGGTGATACTTTGGTTCATAATTGTATGGTGGATAGTGGAGCTAGAAGTACAATCATGCCTAAACAGATTGCAGACAAGCTCAACCTTGTTTATAAGCTAGATAATAAAGGGGTATTGTAGTTAGATGGGTATGGTAGGCATAATCAAATATTTTAAGTTGATGTTACATGTTTTTCCCAATATTACTATTCAACAAGATGTTGTTATGGTAGACTTGCCTCCTTACTTTGTTATGTGCCTTTCAAGGGACTTCACCTAAAAACTTAGGGGATATTTATCATTTGATTGAGATTATTTAATGTTTAAAACTAGGTATGATACCAAGGTAACAATTCATTATGAACCTATTACCCTTTTTCATATGGAGCCATATATGCCAAGTGTTATGAACACTAACTGTATCATCTTGGATGAAGTACTATAAGCTAGTGAAGTATAAAATGAATCACCTTTGGATGGAGTTCCATATTTTTTCCTTGATGAGTGGGATTCTAATTTTCATGATAATTATCCTTATAATTTTATTGAATAATAAGGACTTGGTGTGTATTGCCTTCATGAGAATGATGCACCAATTCCAACCATGGTTAAGGATGATGAGTCTAGTGAAGGTCTATGGCAATTATACTTTGATGGATCAAGGAATAAGAATGGAATTAAAGCTATAATGATGTTAGTTTCTCCAAAAAACAAAGGTATTTCTCTTCTATTAAATTTTAATTTGGTTGTTTAAATATTGTTGCTGAGTATGAAGCACTAGTTCATGGTTTGCAGTGGGCTAGGAAGCTGAAAGTCAACACTTTGTAAGTTTTTGGTGATAGTGAACTTATAGTTCACCAAGTAAGAGGTTTAAATGTATGTAAAAATTTGTTACTTAAATATTACAAGCACAGAATATGGGACTTACTTGAATATTTCCAAGTTTTTAACATTCAGGCAATACCAAGAGGTGAGAATAAACATGCTGATAGGCTGGCTATTGTCGGGACACAATTTAGTATCCCAGCTAATATAAAAAATGAAAAAATTTAGTCACAAATAAAGGTGGTTTTAAGGTCTTTTGTTCCAGATAATCATGAACATTGGCAAGTGTTCGAAGATGATAGTCAAATTGTGAGATTCTTGCAAAAAGAGGCTAAGTTTTCTTCAAAAAACAAAGAAAAGCATTTACAATAGTATGGTGATCAGAGCGTGCAACTAAAAAAAAAAAAGATACCCAAGGGATTGGTCACACTTGAGAATATTTTCAGTGGTGATGATGAGTTCAGGAAAGAGAAGTCATCCTTGTCAACAAAAGAAGAACACTATGCCAATTTAGAGATTGTAGCTGGTAAGATTTCAAAGTTGGGAAAGGTATGCACTCCTTCATAAAAAGAATCTTTCATTGAGTTATGCATAAGTTTTATTGATATATTTACTTGGAAATATAGTGATCTCAAAGGGTTTGACCTAAGTCTAGTTCAATAAACCATTGAGTTAGAAGCTGAAACTAAACCAGTGAGACAAATACAAAGACCCATAAATCCTAAGCTTGAGCCTTTAATGAGATCTGAGCTTCACAAGCTCATAGGATCAGCTATTATATTTCTAATCAAGAACTCAACTTGGATATCAAATCTTGTCCTGGTATTGAAAAAGAATGGTGAGATTATATTGTGTGTTGAATTCCATGATTTGAATAGGGCTTCACTTAAAGATCACTATCCATTGCCATCAATGGAATGAATTTTACAACTGGTTGTAGGTTCAGAGAGGTTTTATTTGTTGGATGGATATAGTGGCTACAATTAGATTTTGGTCAAAGAAGAGGACCAATTTAAGACAGCCTTCACAACCAAGTGGGGGATATTTTCATATATAAATATGCCATTTGGTTTATCTAATGTTGGAGCAACCTTTCAGAGAGACATGGATATGGCATTCCAAGGCCTTGTTAACAAATTTGTACTTGTTTATTTTGATGATATAAAAATATTTTGAAAGAATGTAGGTGATCACATGATTCATTTCAAGCAAGTGTTTGAAAAGTGTAGATAATTTGGGATATCTTTAAATCCAAAAAGTGTGTCTTCTCGGTTCATGAAGGTAAGCTCCTTAGACATGTGGTTTCAAAGTATGGTTTAAGCATATATTCTAAAAGGATAGATTCCATTCTTTCACTCTCTTTTCCTAAGCACAAAATGGCTATGCAAATCTTCTTTGAGAAGATCAATTTCATAAGGAGGTATATTTCAGATTTTGTCATTCTAGATAAGCCACTTACAACCATGATAAAGAAAAATCAGAGCTTCAGCTAGTCCAAAGAAGCAGTAAAAGGTTTTGAAGATATTAAGAAGGCCATAGCTAGTTCTCCTACACTTATAAATCCATATTTCATAAAATATTTTATTTAGTATACTTATGCTAATGTGGGCACCATTTAAGGCATTCTTATGCAACAAAATCATGAGGCTTTAGAGCAGCCAATAACCTTCTTTAGTCAAGTATTGGAAGAATATGAAACAAGGTATTTTTTTGTTGAAAAACATGTACTTTTAGTTATAAGGTCTCTTAAAAAGTTTAGATATTTATTATCTAACAATAAGATACACCTAATGGTTTCTCATCCAAGCATCAAAGAGTTCATTTTAAACAAAGATATAAATGAGAAGAGAGCTGGTTGGATAACCAAGGTAATGGAATATGATGTGGAAATTAAGGTCATAAAGTTGGTTAAAGGCAAATCACTTTGTGAGCATCTAGTTCAAGACTTGTAAGAGACTAGTGAGGCTATTTTGGTGTCAAATGATGAAGAGGTTATAACTGGTCATACCTTCCCTTCTAGCTGGTTTCATGACTTGGTAAGCTATCTCCAAGATGGTATTTATCCCTCTCATCTAAGTGATTTGAAAATAAGATATTTTAGGTTGAAATTAATTCCATTTTTTCTTACTAATGTTGTTTTGTTCAAGAAAGATATCAGTGGCATGTTTCTAAGATGTATAGAGCCAAGCCAAACTCAAAGATTGCTTGAAGAGTTCCATGATGAACATGGTACATGACACTTTTCTACAAGAAATACAACACTTAAGATCATGAGAGGTGGGTACTATTGGCCTAATATATTTGGTGATTGTCATGCATGGGTTAAGAAGTGCAAACAATGTGCTATGTTTTTAGGAAAAGTGAAACTTGTAGCCTTGCCTTTTCAACCAATTACAGTGGATTAGCCTTTTGTCCAATGGGGTCTAGACTTTATTGGTCTCATTAATTCTCCTTCAAGTTTAGGACATAAATGGATTCTAACTACTACAAATTACTTCACACGTTGGATAGAATCAATAGCATTGAAAGAAGCAAATGAAACCAATGTTATAGATTTTTATGAAGGTTTGCTTACTATATTTAGAGTTTTTTCAACTATTATTTCTGATAATGTAATGAATTTTGTGGGAACTAGGATCAGCCAATGGGTTGTCCAATATGGAATTTATCTTAGCACTTCATCAAACTATTATCCATAAGGCAATGGCCTTGTTGAATCTATGAAGAAGAACCTATTGAGGATCATAAGAAGGACTATTGAATAAAGTCAAATGTCATGGCATCTCAAGTTTAATTCAGCACTATGGGCTGATAGGATCACCTAAAAAATATCAATAACCAACTCTCCATACAAGTTGGTAAATTGTAAGGAAGCAAGGTTACCCATTTCTCTTAAATTTCTTGCCTTAAAACTAATGCATCAACTTGAGTTATTGGAGAATGAGCCTATGGAGATCAAGTATGCTGAGCTTATGGATCTAAAAGAGATAAGAAATTAGGCCATGCTAGCCATGAAAGTTTATTAAGCATAAGTGAAGAGAACTTTTGACAAAGGAGCTTCTTTACGAAGTTTAAAAGAAAGGGATTTGGTCTTCAAGTGGGATGAAGATAAAGCTAAACCAGGAAGGCACACAAAGTTTGATTCCCTTTTGAGTGGACCATACATAATCTCCAAATGTAAATCCCACAATGCCTTCTAACTTACAAAGATGGATGGTGACGAGCTTCCAATCCCAGTCAATGGGATACATCTAAAACATTTCTACTGAGGAGAAAAGATACTTATACATAGTTTGTTTTGATTTCCTCTACGTGATGTTCAAGTACAGTAGTTTCGTTATGTTCTATTCCAAATAAGTGCTTGTTTGCACATCTAATTTTTAGTTAATTTTCCCTACTTTATGTGTTTCCCTTCTTGTTTTATAGGATTAAAGTTATCTTTTTTAAATAAGAGGTTGTAATTACAGTCATGGACCATATTTACCATTGTTTTATAAGTTCAAATGTTATGTATATGGTTTGAGTTATCAAGCATAGCAACCATGCTTCCCAGCAAAATCACCAAAATGTCAACAATTTTGAACCCCCAAGTCAAATTATCACCCTTATCATTCTAAACTTTTCATAAGCATGCTTCTTTGTCCAAATTTCAGGAATTGGGCTTGTTCAATTTTTTTGAAGGGATATTATTCTTTTTGAAAATTTAATCTTAAAGTTCCAAGGGATCATTTCAAAATTTTTGAAGGTTTATTTTACTTCGAAAAAGTCAGTTTCAAAGGTTCAGGAAAGTCCATTTCACCAATGTCGAAGGGTTCTTTTCATAAATCCTGAAGGTCATTTTTTCAAAGAAAGAGGTCCTTTTCAGACTTCTGAATGGTGCATTTTAAAATTTTGAAGGCCTCTACAATTTTTTTGAAGGGTCACTGGTAAAAAGTCCAAAGGGGTTGTTCCTTTTGGGAAGTTCTTTTCAAGCCAAATGGTCCATTTCAATTTTGCCAAAAGATAATTCTAGTTTTCCTGAAGGGTATATGCCCTTCAGAAAAAGGTAATTCAAAAAGGCAAGTGGATTATTCAATTTCTCTAAAGGACCATTTGCAAAATCCTAAAGGGCATTATCAAAAATTCAAAGTTATAATTTCAAAAGGGTGACGTAATTATTCTAAAGAAAGGACCATTACAATTTTTTTGAAAGGTCTATTGTAAAATCTTGAAAGGCACTTTACAAAGTGAAGGGTCTATTTCACTTTTTCCAAAAGGTGAATTTACAAAGTTCTACAGGTATCTCACCTTTTGAATGGATGATTTGTAAAAACTCAAAGGGTTCTTTCACAACTCTGAGGGTTCTTTTCAAAGGATAAAGGACCATTTCAATTTTTTTTTTGAAGAGTGTCTACCCTTTAGAAAATGGCATTTTCAAAGTCAAAGGGACACTCAATTTTTTTTTGAAGGGCTTTTTCCTTCAAAAAAGTTCACTTTATAATTATTTTGAAGGGTTTGTTTGGAAAATCCAAGGGTAATTTGAAAAGTTCTGAAGGGATTTTTCTTTGAACAAAATTTTTGAAGGGATTTTATAAGAAGCTAAAAAGGCCAAAAGGACACTCTACATAAAAATTGAAGGGTAGAATCCCTTTGGGAAAGTCATTATCAAAAAAGCTACAAGAAAATCCAAGGGTCACTTGAAAAGCTGAAGGATAGTTTTGGAAAGCCTGAAGGGCAATTTGGAAAAGAAAGAATTCCTTTGGAATTTTTGTCTAAAGGAAATGAAGGAGAGGGCTTGTAAAAAGGCCCAAAAGACCTAATTCCTTCTGAATTTTGCCTGAAGGAATTGTCCAAGAGGATAATATTGAAGACAAGAATTCCTTTAGACCTTTTTTCCAAAGGAAATGAACAAGAATGGTTCAAGGAAAAGCTCTAAAAGAAAGGAATAGAAAAAATTCCTTCAAACTTTTTGTCTAAAGGAAATGGATAGAAAGTAAAGCCCAAAACAATTACAAAGGACCAAATAAAAAAAGGAAATGAAAGAGAGATAATTCCTATGAATAATTTATCCATAGGAAAATGACAAAAATAAAGGCTAAAAGGAAATGAATGGAAAATAATCTCATGGAAATAAATAGGGATAGAAAGAAACACCAAAAGAAATTCCATAATATTGGCTGAAGGAATACATGCATGAGAGCAAGAGATCAATGGCTGTCCAAGGAGTTGATGTGGAATTTCATGCATGCTTCTCAATCTTCAAGAGCTTTTCATGCAAAATGGAGTAAGTTGGAGTTGACTAAACCTTACACTTAGGTTGAATAGTTGATAAGCCATGTTCTTTTCCTTAGTTTTCATGCAATCTAAGACTTTTAGGCACTTTCAACTCAACTTCAAGCAGAGTTCTCAGTCCAAGATGTGGTGTGGATTTCCATGCAAGATTTTGACTTGTCAAACTTGGGTCCACCTTATCCCTTCTACACCAACATGGAATTTCATGCATACACTTTTGTTTAGCTTGTTGAAATATTTCAACATTCTAGTAGTTCATGTAGACTTCTAAATTCAATTTTGGCATATCATCATGCAAGACCTATGCACTTTGATCAATCTTGAAGAATTTAATCTTTATTCTAAATAAATATTATGAAATGGGATATCCATCATTTTTAGTGCCAAAAATATTTTCATGCAAGGCATAAGACAAAAATATATTTTTTGTTGAAGGTTGTGATAGCACAAGTTAGACTGAGTTCACCTCCTCTTCTATTTTTAGCACAAACCTCTTGACTGTTTAATCTTTTTCTATATAAGTTGGCTTTTCAACCTTGAATTGTATCATCTTTGGCAAGACCATATTCTACCAAAAATTTGTGCTGTGTAACCCTTTCATATTAATAGAATGATAGTTTTTCAAACTCCAAAGTGCTGGTATAGTGTATTTATGTCAGTGATTTGCCTATATAATAGAATTTTCTTCCTTATCAAGTCTTGATTATTACCTAGTTACTAGCTAATCATATTATGCAAGTTATGTTTTGTGTTTAATATCTTTTGGCTGAATTTACAGTGGATATAAGTGGCTAGTTAGTGCTTTGAATCAAGACTGTTCCATCATTTCCCTCAAGCTTTGATCACACGATAAAACCTTTTCATGAAATACTGATCAGCATAAGGGTCAATTGGGATTAAAAATTTAGTTTGTTTATTGTCTGATTAGTGTTTTTAGAAGGTCAAATTATGTGGATCAATCAAATTTTAGGTGTATTACCATCATTAGATAGGATTTCCTTTCAATTTTCCCCTTTTCTCTTTTCCTCAACAGTTTGTAGCGTAGAGTAGAGATCCGAATTGATACACCAAAGGGAGGTAGCCTTTATACTCTAGATATTCAATCCACTAATTAGGCCACCCATAGCCTAGGATTGTTTCCATGTTTTAGCAGACTATGAAGGCCTGAAACTACCTTCATAAGGGTGTGAGTTTGATTGACAACAAGTCTTTTGAAAAACTAGTCGATAATATAAATGGCCAATACATATATTTAAAATAACATAAGGGATTAGAGTCACTTGCATGAATTAACATGATCAAATTTTAGCAAAAGTGAGAGCATATTGAAAAAACTATTTGGTAGACTATTTACGAATAACACATAGCAATGGGTACATTTTTACAAGATGATTAGGTACTTTTGTTTCAAGAAAGTGAATTACTGCCCATTAAATTTTTTATAAACTAATCAATAATAGAAATGGCTAAAACATATATTTAAAATAATGTATTGGGTTACATTAAATCAAGAGGTAAATATAAATTCATTGCACCATTTACTTCGCTCAACATTGTACTAGTGTTTTTATTAGATGCCACTATATTAAACATTTTTCTTAAGTTCATGGCATAGTTTTCTTATTTAAATAAATCAAGAACATGGATGAGGATTTTAAGTATTATAAAAATATATTTTAATGTGTTTGAACCATAAGCCAAACATAAAACATTATATTTATATGGATTAATAAAAAATGGCTTGATAAAAAATGACTCATATCATGTAATATTAACACCTATTTTCATGTTATGTTGAGTCTAATGTTGCCAAATTTTGGCACAATTTTTAGTTGGCACATGGATGAGGATTTAAATATTATAATTATATATTTCATTATGTTTGAACACTAAACCAAACATAAAACATTATATTGATATGAATTAATCACGAATGGTTGGTACCATGTAATACTAATACTTATATTTTATGTTATGTTGAGTTTATCATTATCAAATTTTATAAGTGTATATAAAATATAATAATATTTACACCCATTGTTAGGAAGGAATTTGATAGTGAATATATGTATGATTGATTTTAATTATTTACGGTTGAACCAATTAATATTGTTTCCTATAAATAGGAATAATATGACTAAATTAGATTGTATTTAACATCATCAATATCCATTTATAGAATTATCCATCATGAAATGATTGAAATGGTTTCCATCACTCATGTAATCTTCTAGGATGAAAATCTTGGAGACATAATTAATAAAATCATGGAAATCAACTCATATTCCACATAATTTGTGTCAATAACATATCATGTGTCCTCCATGTGCACAGTTAAGTTGTCTAACATATTGTATATTTTCTCTAATTGAGAATTCTATATGTCACCAACAATAAATTATTAAAGACTCTATCAAGTTGTCTCTTGGATCCTTATTCAATCCTTTGTATTACATCATTATTTTCATTTATGCCACATCATCCAATCTACTAGATGCAACATGAATATGTTTTATAAAAAGGTCGTATATGTGTTAAAAACACTATGCCAATCAAGTAAAAATACCACAAGATAAATCTAATTAAATATAACAAATAACATTAATCAAATCCACCTAAGGCCAAGTGGGGGGAAATAAAAGTACCTTGAATAATAAATGTTAAAGATAAATAAAAGAGAGATAAAATGATAAATAAATCCATGATTTTAACTTAATTAGATCCTAATAATGGTTAATTGTAATAAATATAAATCTCTAGAACTATACAAAATGAAATACATAATTTAGATAATCCTATATTGTAGTGACCACTTTTATATTGATCTAAAAGGGATAAGATCAATTTTGGACTGCTCTAAAAATGATAAGACCAAATTTGGACCACTCCAAAAAATATAATCCCTTTTAAAAGTGGAAAAACTAATACAAAAATGGCTTTATCTATTCTCATAGTCTAAAACTTTCTATAACCCTTCATCAATACTAGATGCACATAAACCTCTCTCATATTTGTAAATAAGAGCACATAGATGACAAAATATTGTCTCCTTTGATGTAACCCTAATTTAACCTCAACACCTTGTAAAACATCTAAGATAGAAGTAAATGTGTAAATTTATTGGCCCAACCCTGTTGAGGGTTTCAACTACATATTAGTGATAATAATCAGGGTTCAATATAGTTATAGTGTGGGTGTGTCCCTTTCCAATGAGTGAGAGAGGCCTCCACCTTCTCTCCCTATGATAATGTATGCAATTAATATGATATTTTTCTCAAGCCATTTTCTGGTACAATTATGAAAAAATAGAAATCTTGTAATCACTTGAAAGATTTGTTATGTAGAATTTAATATGCCTTAGACTTGCACTATGTGATCACCTATTATTGAAATGTCTTAAGATGCCTTGCATATATAGACTTCTCAAATTTTAACTAGGGATGTATTGAAATGAAAAACAACACAAGAAAAGATGGAAACATTGACAAAATAATCCTACACAACAAATTGAGAGTCAATAAGGGCCAAAGGGTCCACATAAAAGAAACTGATCACTTTCAAAATGCATTGAAAAAAGTCATGCCACTTTTAGAATTATTCTGAAAATGGTCAAGGATGAAAAATAATAGAATATGAGGAAGAAAGGGGATCCCCAAGAACAAACAAACACATAAGAGAGAGGAAAAAAGAAAAAAATAAAAAAAAAGATCACATAAAGAGGAAAGGAGAAGTGAAAACATAATTAAAATATGCCAATAAGTACCTAATCTGAACCAATGATTTGTCATGCCCTAAAATTAGCTTAAAACACACAAAAATAAACCAATTTTTAAAAAAAGAATGTATAATGCACATATTTCATAACTACATTACCCATTGGCTAGATTTGTTTACAAAATTAGACACATAATCTAATGTGACAAGCACACATGCCTAAATGACATAGATTCCAATGTGCATGTGGCCACATGATAACTTATGCAACCATGTCAACCCAACTCACTCAAATTAACCTATTGAATCTTAATTATACTAACACTCACTAAGATAACCTATTCAACCCCATAGACCAAAAAGGATGCTCGAATAAATTAAGTTGGGTTTGAGCAGCCATTGACTCAAATAAATCTATCTAAATCTTTACAGTGCTCAAAACATCTTCAAGATATTCAACCAATCATAAGGCTCAGTTTGCACTTAATTTGTAATTAAAATATATGTTAATCTTAAAGTAAAATTCATGGAAGGTTTTAAACCATAAATCATATAGTCTCCATATGACCTCCGAATGGGTATAAAATATATCAATTAAGCCCCCTAAGGATGGAGTAACCCATCTCCACTGTCAGATCTAATCAGTCCCAATCATCAGATCAAGACAAGGTGTAAAAAATATAAGAATCCTTATCGAATATCATAAATGTTGATAACCCCTCATTTTAGGTTTAAACTTTGATTTACCAAAGGATGAGGAAGTTTTGGAGAATGACTTATCCATAGTCATCCCTCTCCACCTTCGTTACCCCTAGATGATTGCCATTAATGAGGTCTCTAAGATTTTAGAATAATTATGATTATTTATTTTTTGAAATTTTTACATGGTAAAAATTTGTGTGGGATTGTTTTTTAGGAACCCATATCCACATAAAATATCTAGGTGGTTTCTAACTCCCACAATTGTCAAAATATTGATTTGGGTTTTCAAGCTCCTCTACGATCATTAATGGTTTCCAAAACATGTTCAAGGTAAAATTATTTGAATAAATTTGTTTCAAGCTATAAATATTATTTTTATATTATGGATAAGAGAAAATTAACAAGGGTCCTTTTTGGGGTCAACTTGTTCTAGGGCTTCTAAGAACTCGTACTAGCCAACAAGGTTAAAAAGTAACTCTACTTAAGAAAGAGGTCATATCTATAAATATATGTTATTACAAGCCTTAAACATTATTTCATGTAGAAAATCAATTTAAATTAAAGGGGTTACTTTTTGGGTTATCTTACCCACTAGTCTTCACTCTATGTGAATTGGCCATACAATAACACATATAGGTTTGGAATTAGTTTTTGGTTTTGGAATAATTGTAATAGGTGTAAGATTTATAAAATAAGTTCTAAAAAAATAAAAAATAAATAATAAATAATAAATAGAGTTTGATATATTTAAAATTCCATGGTCAAAAAAAGGGTGGTGGTCAACCCTTGTTGACCCCCCTATGGCATAAAATGACATGCTAGGATAAAAGGAGGTACTTACAAGAGTGGTTAGCGCTTAGTCTCCAAGCTATGACAGTTAGGTTATTAACCCCCCACACTATCCCTTTGAGATATAAATGGTCTACCACACAATGAGGCTAGTAAAATGAGGCACCCTACAAAAAGGGTGCAATGCACTTCTAAAGGGCCTATGTAATAAATAATTACCATACCGATAAAATTTCATAAAATCAAACTAGATGTCAAAAATTTATGAAATGAGTAGCATTGGGTCCTAAAATTTGTCAATTTTATTATAGAATTAAGTTGGACCATATTTTACCTATTTTTCTTGTCCAAAATATATTTGAAACAAGTTTATTTTCTTAAGGAGTTTGGGCAAAATTACGAATTCTAACTTCAAAATTTCCTATCTTCCTATTAGAGACTCCAAAAATTAATATAAAAATAGCTATGAATTCTCAGTAGAATATAATTTATAAATAAATTATTTTTTGGAGGTTAAGATAATATTAGTTATATATAAAAATTATAAAACTAGAATAGCCTCTTTAGGGCATATTTAGGAAAAAGGCAATGGAAACATGCAAATCTAACTTTTCACATTTATTCACAAAAATGAATATATAAAATTAAATAATATTTCATGAAAATTCAATTTAATTAAGATTTATGCATTAAAATGCCATTCAAAATATATTGTTCTTTCTTCTTTATCTTTTGATTAGAACTATTACAAGGAAAAATCATAAAGTTTACATCATATTTATTTCCATATCTTTTCACAATGATTATAAATTAATATTACATTATAATGGTGTTGTCACTTATATTTAAACCATTTGAAGAGATGTATCAGCTATCCTCATCCAAGTGGCACAATGGAAACATCTCTAGGCTTGTGGGTAGCCTAAGGATGAGGTGAATCTCTAGATAGGGCTAACTCCCTTGATGTGCCACTTTTGATAACAACTACACCTAAAATTTGGGGGGAAAAAGGGAGAGAGAAAAATGAAAGCAAACTATCCTAAGGGAGGTGATACACCAAATATATTGATGACTACCAACTAGCTGCATGTTACACATGAAACTAAGAGACTAACCCAACATGCACTTCTTCAATCTGCATCTTCTCACATCAATGTTACATTATGAGGTTATGAATGAATGTTTAGGATAGGAGGAATAGAAAATAGGCCTTGAATGGTACTATTGAATATAATAACTCACTTAACCTTGACACTTCTTAAAACACTTCAGATTTCCTACAAGAAGAAGCTTTCCAACTGCAAATAGGATGAAATAATGAAACAACATGCTAAGGAAATAAGAGTTATCACTTAAGCAAATCAATAATCCAAGTAGAACACACAATTAAAAATCATGAAGAGGTAAAAATTAGTATTGTTATTGAAAAATGGTATGAAAATGAGCGGGGCTTTGCCATACTCAGGTGGAGCATGAGTCACAATGGCCAAAATGGCTAGTTCTTATAGAACTTGAGACTGAGAAGAGAAGAGAGAAGTCTAAGGGTCACAAGGACACATGTCAAGATAGGAAATTTAGTTACTTATGAATCAGAAGAGGATATGGGATGAACCATGTAAGGTTATATGGAACAAGTGGTTCTCTAAGTCATGAAATTATTGCAAAGTGGCATGCAAGTTCTCATTCTAGCTTAGAAAATTGACTTCATAATTTGGACCTATTTAGGAATCCTAAAACTGATTAGAGATAGGTATGATTATTGGAATGAAGGGGAAGGATTTTAGATATGCTTCTCCATGCACTGGTTGTAGTCCTGGTCATCTGGAACCATCTAGGAATGAGCCATCATCATCTACAGTCTAAAAAACTCTCCCTTCATGCACCCTACACACTTGGCCTCAAAATTGGCTTCAATTTTCTATTAAAATATGTGGGATGGAGTGGATGACAATTTTAAAGACCCTCCATGGCCTTAGAAGCATTAGACACACCTTAAAATCCCCTTACTTGGAGTTTTCCATGCTTCTCACTGGCTTGTCTACTATGCCCATTATGACTGGCTGAGATGAGAGATATTGTTTTCAAATTATAAGTTTTTAAAAGGGATTAAATGGCCATAATTATTTATTAAAAGTCATAATATTCCACCCAAACTTTATTTCATTTCTTGAAACCTCCTGTAGCCTACAAAACATACAATATAGTCAAAAGTAACTTGTTTTATACCCTATCCATACAATTCCATATAGTCCAATATTTTTGGGAGGAGCCTAAGAGATTAATATACAAGGTCCAATCATCATCATAGTCAAACTAGTCCATTAGAGTAGCTTTCTAACTCCATTTCTCCAAACTGGTCATTTTAAGGGTTTAACCTATTTTAACCTCTTAAGGTTTGTTCATACAAATTTGACATTAAAATTTCAAAAAAATATCACTAATTTTATTTTAAAGGACCATATTAACATCTCCTAACACCTTGAGTCTCCATGCAAAAAACCAAGGGAGGTATGAGCATTTGAAGTTACCTATTCTAGCTTGATTCCTCATTCCCATAGGCCTAAATTTGTCCTTGAGTCAAAAATGGGCTTCCTTATGTTTTTTATGAATAAAAAGGGTTTTAAAATATATTATATAATCCCGAAATCATAACCAAATGGATTTTAAAGTATATCCAAAGCTATGAATGTGAATGACTCTCTATTTGGCTTTAGGCCTAAACATGCTCAATAGGCCTGACTGCAACCCTTGTGCTCTAGGCCATATAATTGGAATTATTTGCATTAAAAAAGATTTAAAAAAATATTAAATTACCTTAAAAAAATTATTTATCAAGATATAATTCTCACATAATGTTGTAAGTGAAAATGCCTTCTCATTTGGACCTCTAGGCCTAGCCATGCCTAGTATGCCTATCTACAAATTTGATAATCTAGGATACCCTGTCTAGTTTCATGATTTATTGAAAGGTTATTAATTCTATATTATGTTATTTAAACCTATAACACATTATTTAAGGTCTCTTTTTCTTCTGGTCCACCTTTCTATCCTCATCCTCTAAAACCTGCTAGTTTTGACCCTAGGGAAGTACCCTTTATTTGAGACAAAACAAAGGGTACTTACCCTATTCCATTAGAAAAAATTAATATTATATGGGACTTATAAAGTGTTGAGGACATATAAAACAAAATTTTATCCTTTTATCATATGATTAGACCCTCTAAAAGTGCTAACAATGGAGGCAGACTACTAGCAAAAGGACTATGTGCAGGGTTTCTTGGTGTAGACTATGTTTTTGATTCGTTTGAGCCATTTATATATTCAAAATATGATAAGATAGTGTCATAATACCAGTTTTATTATGATAAATATGTTCACATGTTTGTTTCACCATTTCAATTCTTCATATACCCCTCTATACACCTTGCTCAGTCAAAATTGAGTTTTTATTGTTGACTGAGTTTCGCTTGTGTTTCCTGCTTTAGAAAGTACCTATAGGTATGATTGTGTAATTAATAAAATAGTATAAAGTGTTTTATAATTAATTTAAGCTTTCAAAACTCATTTCATCCATGCATTATCCCATCTTAGAAGTTGGATGTTTCTAAATCTAGTCAAGGTAGTTGACTATATTTTTAGTGTTCTTTTCTCAAAAGTAACCCCTGTAGATGCTTATTTGTCTAATTGGACTTTGATGACAATGTGAAAAATGTGTAAAGACTTTACCTAGATTTTTAAGGTCACTTATCAATGGTTATGACTATACCAACATTAGGAATCATCACCTTCTTTGTTCACTGCCCTACTAGTCACCTACAATTGGCTATAGGTGCATATTTCCACTTGAGGGGACAATTGTAGGTGAGTATTAGAACTAAAACATAGTATGCTACCTAATTTTTATGATTTTTTATTTCATGGATGCCAATTGAACCATTTTTATCTAGTTTCATATGTTGGCATGATTAGCTTTGCAACTTTGAAATGGAAAGTCTCTTTGGAGCTCCAACTGTAGATGTCATTACCTAATTTTAGTACATAAAAACACAACTTTGGGCTCCCTAAAAACCACTTTATATCAACCCTAAGCAATCAAAATTTTTAAAATTCCTTTTCCTTTTTAAAGGATATAAAGTTACATCATTAGGATGCATCAAACCTTTGATGAATGTATTATATGATCTTGACAAAAAGGGGTTAGACCTCTATTTTCACAGTTTAGGGAAAGTGGGCCTGAACCTGTCATCTCATGTTTTGAAAGTTTATCCACTTAAAATTGATAACTTGACACATAAAGTGAATCTATATTGATCAATACAACATAATATAGCTTCAAAAATGATTCTCCATTCTCCCATTTTTCCATACAGGTACTTTTACATCTCTGTGATCCCCCTGTAGGTGGTTATCTTACTGAGCAGGTAGTAAGTATGAGGATTGAGTAGTATGCATTGTGTTTGGACTTTAATGAGATTTTTTAAAATCTAAAACATGAAAAAATATACTCCTTTCATATTCAATAATCTAGTTCATTCTAAACTTCTCAAAATGAGATTTTTCATGAGGAAACCTGTAGGTAACATTCTCATATATGCAGGCAGTGAAGAGGAGTATGGGTAGTGAGCATTATTTTAGCCTTAAATGAATATTAAGCCTATTCAAATACCTCAAAATTGATCCTCACACTATCAAGTATATGAAAAAATTATCAATACCTCCCTTTTAACCTAAAATCATCCATGAGATCACTTGTACATGTTCATTAATGGCTGCCTGCCCGTGTATGTTGCATATGACTGCAAACTCATGGAGATTGCTTTGAAGAATGGAGTTTGAAATGTAAATGGAATCTATAGAACATTGAAAACATGTAAAGGGTCCTATCACAACCCTATGAAGCCATGAACAAGCATGATGTTCCTAAAAATGGTGAAAAATAGTTTGTAACTTAGAAAGGTGTATCCTCTTGTAACTTTGAGCTACTTGACTCATCTAAACACCTTAAAACATGAAATAAAGCATGGGTGACATGAGGGGATATAATTAACATAATTTGGAACTAATATAAGCAAGTGTATTGTGTCGATACCAATACCCCCAATTTTTTTTGGAAAGGGGACCCATGTGATTGTTTTTCAAACTTCTATATCCTGGAATAAGTGTGAAAGATTGTTTGATTATGTTTTTGGTGTTGCTAAAATCATCTTGAAGGTTATTAATAATAGTTTCCATGAAATAAATTAGGGTTCCCAAATAATAAACCCTAGATATTTGAATTTATACATTCGTAGGAAAGTCTAGCAAGAAATTTTATGCATAATTAGGTTTTAGCTTAAAGTTCATACATTTTTGTAGATCTAACACTTTACAATTGTTTGATAGATTTGATCCAATGGTACATAAAGATTGAACTAATTTAGAAAGGCATACAGTTAATGATTTGGGCCCTAGTAAAGATCCAATGGTGATCACTTGATTGGAGGTTTTAAATCTAATGGTGTGAATGAAAGATTTCATTGTCTTAAATTCGATAGGTTCACCCCCGTCATTTGACGTCTGTGAAGACATATTTGATAGGACCAAATCCATAAAATTTAACTTAGATAATCCATGAAGCTTTGAGATCTCCTAATGTCTTTACATGTGGCATTCAATTATTAGATCAATAAGTTTCATTATTTTAAAATTGATAGGTTTACCCCCATCATTTGACATCTATGAGGACGTATTTGATGGGACCGAACCCATCAAATTCAAATTGAAACAAAAAGATTTTGTTGTCTTAAATTTGACAGGTTTTCCCCTATCATTTGATGTTTGTGAATACATATTTGACAAGATGGAATCCATCAAATTTAACTTAGACAATCCTAAAGATTTTAGATCTCTCAATGGTTTTACACATGGCATTCAGTTATTAGATCAATAAGTTTCATTGTTTTAAAATTGATAGGTTCACCCCCATCATTCAACATCTATGAGGATGTATTTGATGGGAGCAAACTTGTCAAATTTAAATTGAAATAGAAAGATTTCATTGTCTTAAATTTGATAGGTTCACCCTATCAGTTGACCTCTGTGAGGATGTATTTGATAGGACCGAACCCATTAAATTTAACTTAGACCTTTTTTAAAGCTTAATCAAAGGGGGTATTTATAAAGAATTTTTAATAAATTCTTGGTTTTTTTATAAAGAAAAGATTGAGATATAAAATATTTTCCTAAGTCTTTTATTGATTAAAAGGGTAAGCTTCTTGTAAGATCTAACGGTGATCGCTTGATTGTTAGATTTGATCTAATAGTGCACATCAACATGAAAGCCTCAAGATCTCTTGAAGGATCTGATGGTGGTCACTTGATTGATATATTTGATCCAATGGTGAAAGACAATTGAAGACTTTTTAAAGGCCTCAAAATCTTGATAGATATCATAATCAATAAGCTCAAAGATAAAGAAACAATGAAAGGTAAGGACCTAGATTTGGATTTTTAAAGCAAAATAAAAGGGACTTTTCAAAACCAATGGTCACTCTTCAAATGAAATTTATGAAAATTGTCATGAAAGGCATGGAACCCTACCACATAAGCTCCACATAAGTATAGAGGATCCAAATGAAAGATATTTCATGATTTAAAAATATAGGAGAATTATAAGAAAGGTTCCATCATATCTAAGGCACGTATGCAATCAAAGTTGGATGTTTTGGCCATTAAAGTAGAAAAACCCTAAACCTTCCATAGAAAAGGCTAGAATCAATTCAAATTGATTAGGTTACACTTGAGATAATTGTAAACTAAATTTAGATCAGGTTCCTTAGTGAGAACTTTGATAGCTTTGTAGTTAAAATACACTATTATCAATGGCAGCAGGTAGGCCACAGATGAAGATTGAAGTAGAGATTTATCTAACTTCAAATGTGAAGGAAGGGTCTTTAGAGACATAGAGTTAGACTCAACATCATTGAATATACAAGGAATAATGAATAGGTCTAAATTATTCTTCTTTGTTGAAGAGTTGCAACCAATTTTTGAAGAAGAAAAGAGGAATGACTCAGTGTACCAAAGATACAAGAATTTAGTATCAATTCAAATGGTATGCCTTCATCACACAGATGCTAAACCAGATGTAATGCATTTCATCGATGTTCTTCTTCATATATTCATTGACTACAGAGTAGATGGAGAATAGATTATTCATGAAGGAAATGTTAGTAAAGTTGCATGTATATCTCCCATGGATTTTGAGACTTATTATAAGCTACCTTTACCTCATGTTGATCTTCCTTCCTTGAGAGGATGGAAAAATTCCCAAAACTTGGATTCAGTTATTTCACCTTGGGTAATCTAAGGTTCCCATGTTTTAATGATACCTAATGGTGAGATTATTATTACCCAATTTAGAGAAGGTGTTAGGGTAGCTATGACCTTACTAAATAGAGCCTTTGGTGCTTCTTCTACAACTTATGGGAGTAAGGTTTGGGTGTCTTATGTCCATTGCATGTTGGAGCAAAACCTAACCCCTCCCATTGGAGACTTGATAAGTTTCTTCTTGGCCAAATAGTTTACAACCATCAAGAGAAAGACCTCCATACATTTATTTATGATGTCTTACCTCTTAGAATAAATCTTGGCCTCTATTAATTTCCCTGGCATCCAAAATTGGTTTCCTGATGGTAAGACTACCATTTCCCATCATTAATCCAAATTACATATTTTTAAATATAGGAATCATATGCAATTCATATGTGATGGTGTCTTCCCAATCATTTTTGAGACAATCACTGGTATTCTTATGCCTAAACTTCATCCTCTAATAAAAAAACAAGTGGAGACCATGGGGGATGTGTGGTTCTATCCAAATTGTACTATAATAAGGATAAAATGACTCATGACCTAGCCATATAGACTACCCATATATAATCCTAGTAAATTTGTAGAGTAAGAAATTACTTGTCAAATCATCCAAGGCATAGATTGGAATTGCAAGAAGAATAAAAAGGCTCAGGTTCATCCCTTCCCACTAGAAATTGATAGAATTATAATCAAGGATTGGAAACAATTCGAGATCATGGTGGTGCACAAGAAATATTTTGATTTCCAATTAGATGATCTTAAGATGTGGGACCCCACTAATAGAGTGGATAATCATATTCAAGATAAGAAGGTCCCAAAGACTGAGTACAAGCATCAACCAGGTGTGGGGGATGGTTTTACACAAGGGTAAAGAACTTTGAAGAAGTCCTATTTAGGGTTAAAAACTACAAAATAACCTTTGAATGTAGGCTAGTTAGGGATAATAAGCCTTCAAGAGATATATGGTCGTTACATCCTTTAAAATATCACTTGTTGCCAGGACCATTTGGGACTACACATCAAGAACCACCTATTAAGGGATAATCTTCTGACCCTCAGTAGGGAAAATTGACAAGGTCACCTTAGATTGAGCAACTTGAGGATGTAAAAGGAAAATTTAAAGTTAAAAGTGAGAATTCTAAGATTGAGTAGAGACCTATTAAAAGCCTCCAAATTCAAACATCCCCAGTAAGGCCTTCTTCCCCAATCGAAGTTATCAACTTAATTGCTTTGGAAATTAGAGAAATTGTGGAGAGTGACCTTGTTAACATCATGGCTAATTATGGTTTGGATAAGGAAGAAGACCCATCTAAAGAAGCAGGCAAATAATTGGTTCCATTAAGCAGTGGAAAGAGATAGGTAGAATTAGCTTTAGATCATCTAGCCCCAAGAAAGAGGCCTAGGTTAACTTTCACTCACCCCACTAGTGAAATAAACCTCTTTAGTGATGAGAATCCTATTCATGGACCAACCATTCCTGATTGGTTTGTTTATGGGAAGTTGAAAAAAATCCCATCTCTTTCTTCTTCACTGGATCTAACTCGAGTGGACATAGGTATTTAGGATAATGTCAAATCATGGATTCAGGATATGTTAAACAAACAAACAGAGAGAAGCATCCAAATTCTTCACAAGGAAAGCTAATGGGTTAGTACCCTAGGAGCCTCTGGGAGTTCAAATGTAGGGATTCTTGAATAACCACAAGTGAAAGAACTTGATCCTCAGGTCCAATTTAATCTAAATACATCAACTCTTGAAAGAGTAATGACCAAAAAAGTCACTATTGGTACGAGGAGTTCACCTTGTAGAAGGTGAAGCCATTTACAAGCTTAACTCATATTCTAAGACAAGCAATAGGGGAACATATTATTTTTCAAGAGGATGTAACTAGTGTGGTACTAGCCCAATCAACAATGGCCTTGGCTGGAGTTCAAGGATGGTTGGAGTTCAAGGACTGAAATAAAGGATCCTTAACTTGGAAATAGAAAAGAAAGATTTGGAAGCTCAGGTCTTTTTGACAATTATTAGAAATATATTGAAAATTGTAAATAAATCCTTGATGGATGCATTTGAGAATTTGAAGAGCATTAAGTCTAGATTGAGTGCTTTGGACCATCAAGTTAAGATGACACAAACCTTAATCATCTAGTGGTAGAATTATCAAGCTCAGATGGAGGATCTCATCAAGATGCATAAGACAAAGCAAGCCTTGAACTTCATGATTATAAAACTTAGACATCTAGACATCCTCATGGTAGTTTTGGTAGATAAACAAGAAGATTTGATCACCTAGAGTAGTGATGTTAAGGACTTCAATAAGAGACATATATTTCGTAAATCAAATTGAGAAACTTCTAGGGAATCTATTAAATAACCCTTCTCAAACCACTACTTTAGGCTTGACTAATGATGAAGAATTCAAGCAGAGGGTTGATACCCACATCCAAGGCATCATAGATAGCCAAGGTCATTCAACTAAGGACAACAATAAGACCCTTGATACCATTACTTTTATAGGGAAGCAAATTGTAGAAGTACAATGTGTCAAGGAACTTGTATCTTAGACATACAGTGAATTTGACAAGTTAATCAATAAATGAGGGGATTGTCTAATGAAGATTGAAGTGGATTTTGAGATAATCAAGGAGAAATACACCAAGGTGAAGGAATTTTTTAGATAGGGTTAATTGGAAGGACCCACTAATGGAATTCTTAAAGGAATATTCTTGTTGTAAAGTATATGCTAGTCTGTTAGCATATACTTTTTTTGGTCAAGTTGGCATGTTTTTTTTTGCATTGTAGCTTTGTATCGAGGAAATTTATCCTTATCCACATCTAGATATTTTTGAAAGTTAACCAGTTAACCATCTATGTTTCCTATAAATAGGCAGATGGTTACCATTTGTAAAGAGAGTTTTTGAGCAATTGATACTAAGAACCTTTAATACAACTAAGGAATTTTGAAAAGATTGTCTGATAATTTTTGTTAAATGTCTATGGTATATCTCAATTATAGGGAGTTATCTTGAATTTGAATAATTATTATTGTTTGAGTTACATTCTTTGTCATCGGGTTGTTAATTTATTCTAAATTCTATATTGACTGTAAAGATCTCAGATATACTTTGTTTTATTAACTCTATATTTGGATGTACTTAGGTTATCCAGATCATAATAACAAACCTTTAAAGTAAATTTGGTTCTTACTTATGATTCATATTTTCCTTTGAAGTTTTCTTGATTTATGATATAATTTGAGTTTATGCTATTTTATAGCATAAATTGGTTCAAATGTGCTCAAAGTAATTGGAATTTTGTCATAATATTTGAGAGGAAAAACTGTAATCACATTTTTTTTCTTCTTTACCCTTCTTTTTTTCTTATTTTTATCAATATTCACTCTAGATTAGAGGTCATTGTTAATAATCATTTAGTTTAACTACCAAATCCTCAAAATTATTAAGTATTCAAATAGTATAAATGCTAGTGGCTCCTACTAAATCAAATAAATATTGTGGATAGTTTTCATACTTTGCTTCTATTCCACCACAAATAATCACTAAATAGTCACAAAATATAAGTCATGCCATGGATTCTCAAAATCATAAAATGAGAAGTGTTATTCAACACTAAGAACACCTGTGGTATAATTAGAATCATCAACAGAGTGTATGGAACTACTCAAACCAAGGTAAAACCCATAGGGTACATAGATTAGTAAGCAAAAAAATATAGTCAACTTCACGAGGATCATAAATCACATACCACCATTATTAAAAATATTGATATGTAAATTAATCTCTCTAAGTTTAATTTCACCTCCCCAAGGTGTTTGATCTGGAACCTCCCCTGCTGGCTATACCAAGTACAAACCTCAAGACTGGTTCTGTATATCTTGAAGGGTGAAAAAGGAGAAGAATGGTTTTTAGACTAAAATGGAACTTCTAAAACATTTAAAATGTGAAACTAAGCTTGAAGAAGATGAATGATACATTATATGATATTATCCTATGTGACACACTTCCTTATGAGCCGTATAAGTGCCAAACTCTCTTTTTTCTCTCAAGAAAATTACTCTTTCTTTTGAATAACCTACCACTTTTTAGTTATGAAAGTTGATTAATACCTCTTAAGACACAAGGGATGTGACCACATCTTTTTTAATCTTCACATTTACCAAGGATGACATACAACCTATTAAATGCTCTATTTATGGCCCAAAATGACTCAAAATGATAAATGGACTAAAAGACTAATTGACCAAAGCTAATATGATATGTAATAAAATAAAAAGACATATAATATATCATATGACATAATATTATACCCCAAAAACACCTAGACCTCAAGTTTTACCTATAGGTGCCCTAATTTGATCTTCAGGGTCAAATTTGGTCAATATATTGGTGACTCATAGGGGTTGTATGCCTGCTATACTAACTAGACTAGTAGCTTTATCAGTCCATTAGGCTTAGGTAGTCATCTAAAGTTTGAAACACAAACAAAGATATCTTTGACCATTGACCAAGAGCTTTGATCAAGACAAGACCACTTGACTACCTCAACCGCACAAAATAAAAGACACACACAAAACAAAGCAAACTAACTAATAAGACACACACACATACATGTGCTCAAGGCACTTAGGGGAATTAAAAAAAATATTATGTACAACTAGAAATTAAGAATACCTCCTTTCTAGGATCAAAAGGAAAATTTCTTGAATCTTCTTCTTCATGAGATGAAATATAGTGCCAAGCATGTTTCTCCTTGGATTGGATGATTTATATATCAAACCTATTCCTTGGCACTTCAATTGATATGATCTCAAGTAGATTATCATAAAATAGGTGTCCAATGTAAATATATTACTCTCGAACTTGCACACATACCTCATACTGTTGCCCACTCTTCATCTCATGATCAACTAGTATCTTCTTAGTGGGCATGGCTTCAAGAGGATTGGTTTCTTGTTCCTTAGAAGGTTGAGGCCAATAGGAGCTTGTTAAATCCTTAAATATTTGATGTGTTTCTCTAAAAAATTTGAGAGGATTCTATCCCATATTTATGATTTCAAACATGTCGTCATGAGATGCGTATGCCTCTTGGAAGGATATATTTGAAAGATTGCTTTTCCTTTGCATACTCATTTGAGTACCAAGGCTACCTTATACATTAGATCATAGCCTCTTTGAATATGAGTATAACCTAATCTAATTAATAAAAAAAATTCATCCCAAGTGTGACTAAGAACTTGTTCTTTCCCATCTATCATAGCTTGTATAGTGATGGAAGAACCAAGGACTATTTCTTCCTCTTTGGTAAAAGAAAGACATTCTTCCATATCAACCCAATCTGAAGATTCAACACAAGAGACCACCTCACATTTATAATTTATAACCTATTTATGGATCTCAACTTATATCTCAACCTATAAAATAGGACATTGGTTCTCAAGGGCCGCAATATTTTCAATCTCCTTCCTTGTGATTCTAAGACTAGGCATCTTGAAGTCATGCGACTTAGTCAAGTGAGGCTGCCAAGGAGCTAGGCTTTCTTTAAGAAAGAGTTATAATTTTTTACATACCAAAGGATCCTCCTTAGATTAAAATACCAGAGGTATATCAAGGCAAAAGGTGATGGGGTGAGGACATGATGAACTAGTTGGTGGAGGTGGTACATAGAATTCAAAATTAGATTAAGAGTGAAGTGTAGGGGATTCTTTTGGAAGCTCTTGAGGAAGGGGAGATAGACCTTGGGATAAAATGGCTTGGTTTTATTCCTTATATTTTAAAATCACTTCATTTTAATGTATTTTTTCTTGAGTATTCTCTTGAGTAAGGTTATATGGGGTGTGTTTAGGCATAGGATCTTCTTTTGGGTCTAAACCTTTCATCCCACTTTGACTTAGTAAATTTATCTTTAACTCTAACTCTTCAATATGCCTGGATAGGTTCTCTTGGAAAAGTATATCTTGAATTTTATAGGCATAATCATGAGGATAAAGAGTATAAGAGGGCTCACATGGAGGATAAGAGGTTTCTTGAGGAAGGGTGGGAGGGGTTTGTATAGGATCAAGTTCCTTCTCAACTTCACACTCTTTATCAAGACTTTTCTCCTCTTTCTCTCCCCATGACTCCAATATATTATAATAGCTTAGGATATTAGGATTATAATTTTTTTCTTGATGTGGTGATGCAACTTGAGGAGTGGATGAAGTGTTTAAGGAACTTGGAATCTCCTTAGTCTTGGATTCTCCACCTTGTCTCCAACTTAGAATCTCATATGTAAAGGTATTTTTTTGAGGTGGGGATGTAATGAGAGAGGGAAATAAGGGATTGAATTCACTTCCATTTTTTTTAACATGGAATAATTCATTTTATTGTTGGTCAAATCAATCTACCTATCAATATTAGCTTCAAAAACAAGGTTTCTCTTTTCAATTCTCTCTTCCAACTGATTAGGAAAAGGGTGACTTTGATAAGCTTGATTGGGGTCATGATTGGGAACCATGTAAGAATGATATAAATATTGGGGAAGTAGATATAAAGGCTAATAGGTTTTGTGAGGCTACCTTTCATAAATTTTTAACCTATCTGTAGACACCAAAATCGTGTCTACCCCCTAGGTCGTCCTCCCCCCTTGGCCCCCTTGGTCTATTTCCTAACACTTGTCCTAAGTCCCCTCCATTATTAAATTAAAATAAATCAAACATTTTAATTTATTGGCCCCTTTCCACCTCACCCATGCCACCTTGGATCCCCTCCTTGGATGCCCCCACCTCTCTCCTAGCCTTTATTTCCCAAATCCTCTCTTAATCCTCCCTCCCACATCCATTTATGCCTTCCTCGACCATTTTCCCATGGCCCTTTGACCCAACAGTGTGCAAGAATGGATAGAGGCTAATTTTAGCCTCTGTCCCCATTCTTTTGACACCGATGTCGGTCATTATGCGGCTGATGTCGGTGGTTTTGCCAGCGTCAGTTGCCTTCAAAACCATTTTTTGTAACTGTTCTCCCCCCCACAAACATAAACTCTTTTGGCGCTTGGCGTTCATGTTTTCTCTCTCTCCTTCTCGCATAGCAAGCATTAGCAGCTACAGGTACCCTATAGAGATAACTCTAGGCTCTTGGTATTTGCAAGACCGTTAATAGCTCCAACAATAGGTTTCCTCCATTCTTCCTTCAGCAAGCAGGAGGTAAGTACTTTCTTGTTTTCATTTCATTTCTTATTTGAATTTACCTGCTAATCCAACCCACTATCCACAACCTTCCTTGTCCTTCCCTAAGAGGTTGAAAAGCCTTCTCGGATCCCTATCTCCTATTCATCCTCCTTTTGCCTCTGTCACCCATCCAATCCATTCCCAAACAATATTCTCAGTCCCTCAGACCCTAAAAATAGTGCCTCAGACCCCCAAATAATCCCTCTGGCCCTCAAACAGGCTCCCTGACCCTTAGACGAAACCATAGTCCACCCTGCAGACCAAAAACCTAGACCTGAACTTGTCCCTGGCCATCACCCCGACTGACCTCAACCATTGCCCCTACCGACGTCGATAGCCTAACCAACGTCGGTGACATTCCTTGACCGACGCTGGCAAAACCCTCGACGTCGGTGACTGTGCAAAGCAGATTGTTGCATATCAGGTACGTATTTGCTTTTTATTTCCTTCATTTAGTCTTTCATCATTTTTGTTTCTATCAAATATTCTATTTTTAACAGTGGATTGTCATCCTCTGAGAAGTCTTCGCGCTTCTAGGACCAAGATTTCACTTGGCAGTCCACTTTTTTGTCATCTAACATTTTTCGTGTTTTAGTCTCTCTCTCTCTCTCTTTCAGGTGTCATCCTCCACAACCAAAGAGGAGTTCCTGCTATCATCTAAATCTGGTGCGCAAGTCCACAATCCGAGTATGTACAAACCCTCGTCCATTCTTCTTAGTTTCTCATTTTTCCTTTCTTGAATGTGAAAAGCGAAATCTCATATAGAAACATTCTGGCACGCCCGATGGGACCCTAGGGTCTTCCTTGGGTTACTTTTCTTTCTATTCATATAGGGTGCATTAGGATTCTCCTTTTCATCTCTTTCTTCTATCTTCCAAAAGACATCATAAGCAGGATTAAAAAGAACTCTTCTTTCTTTCCTTGCATCATAGACTAGTCAAAAGTCATACTCTTCAACCCTTTCTCCATTTGTCTTCATACGAACTAACATTTCAACTTGGGCTTAAAACACATTGCATTTCATTTCTATTTGCTTGCATTTCTTAGTCCACATCTAGTAATTAACAAACCACATCATGAATTAATCATAGACCACTTTATGCTACACAACTAAATCACTTGCACAAATCAAACATCAAAACTCACTTGAGACAAGGCCTGACTGGGATTTCATCCCTTAGCGGATACCTTACCCGTCTCGGCAATCCCACTTGGATTTCATCACCAAGGGGAAAGCCCACTCTGTTCTCTGGCAGAGGATAATCTCTAGGGAAAGTATATTTTGGCTAGGCTAGACCAGCTTATCACTGGGCTCGTAAAGTGAGGGGAGCTTGCTCCTTAGCACCAGACCATGTATGAAACCTAACCTAGACTCTTGAGCACCTAAACAAACCTAAAACCATCCATAGACTACTTCTTCTAGGACCCATCTCAAAAGCCAATCTTCCTAAACACATTCTAAGGCATAAGCCACCACGAGCTTAATAATTTATTCCTAGGGATTTAATGCTTAGGATCTGCTTGTGTTCTTCATCTTTTCTATTCTTATCTACTTATTTGAGCTAGTGAGGACGTTCTTCTTCCTTTTTTCTAAAAACTCTCAAATCTTTTGGGTTTCTAGAAAACATAGTCACCGGCATCGATTTTACCACTGACATCAGCAACCTTTCCTCACTGGCATCAGTTATCTAACTGACATCGGCTATCTATTCTCACTGACATCAGTTTTTAAACTGACATCGATCACTATCACAGTCCTTTTTTTCAAAACAACAGCCTTAAAACCCACCCCTTTTTCTGCCAAAACCACATTCTGAGTTTTTGAAATTGAAAAAACATAGTTTTTAGAACCTGACCATTCTTGCCTTGAATGGTTTTGATGCGCAGTCAAACCGAGGCTCTTCTTGACCATACGAGACATCAACCACTTCTGCCTTCCCCATCCATAACCAGTCCCTTAATGGAGTTTCACTCAGAGACTGAAAGAACTCCAACTCGATCGACCCTAACTCAGTCTCCCATTGTCCTTAAAGGGGACCAAGACTTCAAAAGATTTTCGGACCTCAATGGCAGAGCCATTCAACATTATCTCGCATGAAGCTGAACGCGAGACTCCTTAGGCAACCCAATCTATGGGATGCTGACTTCCTTGGTCGAGATAATGATCACATCAACAGCGTCCATAATTCAACCTATAGACAATCAAGCCAACACCTCGACTAATAACGTGACCGTGTCCTATCTTCAAAATTTAGCCTCTCTTTCTAGACCTACCTCCATGGGGGTTTTAGCACCCCCTCAACCTCAAACTACTCAACCAAATCCTACACCTTTCCAAAACCTAGTGGTCTCTATCCCACCTACTCTTGCACCTATCAACATAAGAGTAACTGCCTACCCTTCAACAAGTGTGGCCACTCCTCAACCACATTTGACGGCCCCTATCCAATTTGTGCATACCAAACCCATAACACAAGTGCCCTTGGCTTTAACTTCTACCCTGATGACTAGCTACCCATATGTTACGCCTACACAAGCGTAACCAACCATGTCATATGCCCCTCTCAATACCTTTCAAGTGCCTTATAATCTAGGGGGCACTCCACCCACCAATTTGTCAGCTAACATAATCAAAATGCTGATGGACAAAATGTCCAGTCTCGAGACCTCTATTTTTGGTTCATGCAATGCCCTCTCATATGAGAAAATTTGCAATGAACCCATCCATCCTTCCATCCCGATCAGGCCGTATCCCAGTTAGTGGGAGCTTCCTAAATTTTCTCATTTCCAGAGCAAGGAAGACCTGTAACAGCACCTACGGGCATTCAGACATGCCTACTATCTCATTGCCCATGATGATGTGTTACTTCTACGCACATTCCCCATGTCACTCTCTAGTGCTGCTCTTGACTGGTACAGCTCTCTCACTAGCCATTCCCTCTTCACGTTCACCCAGCTGGTCCAACTCTTCCTTGATCACTTCTCTATCAACATCACCAAAAAGTTCTCAATCACAGACCTCTATTCTATTTGGCAGTTTGAGGATGAATCCATAGCTAATTTTGTTGCTCACTGGAGAGGCCTCATCAATTAGCTCTAATTTTCTTTGCCCCAACCTGAACTTATCAAAATTTTCTCACAAGCTTGCGCCAAGCATATTTCCTCCACCTTGTAGGTTCAGACCTTCTGCACCTTTGATGAAGCCTTCACGATGGCCCACAAGATTGAATTACGTGCCATCGAGGAGAACAAAGTCAAGTTGCAGAGTAAGAATCCCAACTCTAAGACCAATGACTCCTCTTCTTCTAAACCTTCTTCATCTAATCCTAAGTCTAAGGCATCAACAAACGCTGTAGTCGTTAGACCTTCATCCTCTTCACCTTCAACCAACCAGCTTGAGCTATCCACGTCCCAAAGCATCACCCACCAATTTTAGCAGAGATACGTACAATGATAGTATACTCCACTCAGAGAGTCATACGCGTCTATGCTAGAAAAACTTGTCAAATAGGGGGTTCTCAATCTCCCCCAAATCTGATTGCCTCCATAATTTGATCCCTCACACGCCATCCCTACGTGGTATAGGGAAAATGATTTCTATAACTACCACCATGTTAAAGGCCATGACACGAGAAACTACAAGACCCTTAAAAACATCATCCAAGACATGCTTGAAAAAGGTGACCTCATCCTCGACAATCCCAATGCGCCACCCAATCAAGGCATCAACATCTTCAAGCAACCATTTCTCAATCATCCTCTGACCCAAAACAATGTCCAGACCATGACTGATGACACTCACAAACATAACATAAGGACAATCAATATGGTCTCACCCTTCATCCCCGACCAACCTCTCTCACAAACTCAAGAGGTTAGTCCATCCATTAGTCCATCACACGTGGACGAACCTCCTTCTCCAGTTAGTTCTCCATCAACCTCTCTTATATTGGAGGATGCCTCGACCATACCGGCACCACCGGTCTCATCATCCTCCTTCTTGCTACCCATGGAAGACCCAACCCTTCCTACTCCTCAACTGCAAGTGGAGGGTGCAATCATTCCTACCCTTTACCCTCTTGAGGAGCCTCATTCTCTGATTTCTTCTCCACCCAGGGAAGAACCTGTCTCTCCTCCGTCTCCAACCAAAGATGAACTTGTCATGACTTCATCATGCCTTAGGTCTGAGACTGCTACATCAATCTCATCTTTGGCCCCAGAACTATCAACATCTTTTCAAGGACCCAAATCTCATCCAACATCTTCTCAGCCATTTTCTTGATTAGTGGAGAAACTTGGGCTTTTCCCTATAAGGAAAGTGGAGCATCAGGTATTGTGGGAGCGTCTCAAAGCTCTTCAGCATGCTTGTGCCCTCTCATCTCATGTTGATCCTTCCATGGCAGAATCTCCTAAGACTCTCAACAAAAACTAGACTTCCACTTCTAGACCTTCTAAACCTCAACCAACTGCATCAGGACCAAAACCCACATCTACCCCATCAAAGCCAATCAAGTCACTCGACATTCACCCTGTCGCTAATCTCACTCATCCACAAGTGAAGGTGGACTTAGACTAGGCCTCGACCAATAGTAGTCTTCAAACCAAATCAAAGAAGACTGCTAAACCATAGAGGCAAACTCCTCCTCCCCCATCACCATTGCCCTCCATTTTGGGCCCTCATCCTTCGACCCTGACCAAAGTCCTCCCCATTCCAACTTCTAATCAAAACCAGTTGCCTCCACTACTTCCTCTGCCTATCTCTAGCCTACCCTCTCCCAAAAAGATGGTACTTCTCATGAAGAAAGTGCCGTCTCCACCTGTCGCCACACCATCAACCCAAAAGGTGGTACGAAAGCCTCTTACAACTCCACCCAAGCAAAAGTCACTAGCATCGCACACATCAATGAGCACAGACCCTTTAGTGGGCTCATACTCTTTGATATTACACTGAATTTTGCAAACCTCCAGCATAACCCTTTCACCCATCAGGCCCTTCCAACCTCTCAGGTCTAAGCCCTCCAGGTTCGATGATATGAAGATTTGCCTATATCATCGTACGCCAGGACATGATACCGAGACTTGCTGTGCCCTCAAGGCCATCATTCACCGCTACATGGAGAAAGACACTCTTCTCTTTGAGGACACTATCGACCGACCCTCGACACCTTCTCATATCCTTCCAACCTCTTCAACCACATCAAAATCTCGTTAGTAGGCCATGACCCCTTATTCACCCCTATCTTTGAAATCAATGCCATCCATATAACCACTAGGTCACAAAGGGACAAGGCAAAAGAAAAAGTTGCCATTCCTTAGACCTACCCTTTTGTCAAGCCACCTCTACCGCCCAAGCCTAAAGTTTCTATCCTTGGCGCATCTCAACCCTCTTCTTCTTCTTCTTCAGGGGCGATCCATGACTCCATGATAAAATAGCTTCACCAGACGCCCATGAAGATGTCCCTTTATGACCTTATTCAAACCTCACCCCAGCATCATCAAGCTCTCATCCGAGCCTTACAAGCAGTGGAGGTTCAACCCGAGGACCCTCAACCACTCGCTGCCCTTGTCCACTCTTTATCCCCTATTGCCTCCATCACATTTAGTGATTATGAAATTCCTACATCTAACACAGAAGATCAGGATGCCACCCTCTTCATCACTACCTATGTTATTCGAACCCGCATCAAGTGTGTTATGATTGATGAAGGTGCCAGCATCAACATTATCTCCACCCATGCCTTTGATCAATTGGCCCTCCCCAAGAATTGCGTGTCTAAAACTGATGCAATCTTACACTCCTTCAATGACACCACTGCCACAACCATTGGCACTGTCATCCTTCACATTTGTGTTGGCCCATGCATAGTCTCAAAGCTTTTCTATATCATCGAAGGAGAGTTTTAATATAACATGTTGTTGGGCTGACCCTAGATCCACGCCATGGCTTGTGTCCCCTCTACCCTGCACCGTTGTGTAAAATTTGAGCACGATGGGCAAGTCCACACCATTCCCACTGACCCCTCACCTTTCAAAACTTGTAACACAACCTACCATCCAAATGACATTCTTATTCCTATCAAGCCATCAACCCCGGTGCCACCTCCATTCGTGGAAGCTTCGACTAGTTTGCAAACAGTGGTCACCCTCACCCCTCCTCTTCAAGCGACAACCAAAGACCCCATGGAAGACATATTCCAATGAATTTCACTTGGGGAATATCACTTGCTCGCCTTAGACATGTTCTAAACTCTGCAAGAGTATGGATGCCTTCACCACAACCCCAGTTACGACCATCGAATCGAGATGGTCGTGCCTTATAGTCCTCCTCACCTTCAAACCAACCTCATCTATGGGGGGCTCAATCAAGATCCTACTGATGACAACTCTCTCTCTTCACCCCAACCATTCACATCAGACTTCTCATTTCTTAGCAACCCCGCCTTTGTATACACTTACCTTTATAGGTGTGCATGGAAGGGTTTTGGTTTCAGACGCTATGAGCAAGGCTCCCATCAGCCTATTGATCCTCTCAACGATGATGATGCTAAGAAATGGTATGGCCTGGGATACCAAGACCCTACTCAGGCTCCTGCAGACCTTCACCCCAAGCCCATCAATTGACCAATCTCCTCTAAGCTCACCCATTTCTCCCTCTTCACCTACGGAGTCGGTGGTTTCCATCCCTCCTAACTTTTTCAATACCTAAATGCCATTTGCTTGGAACCCCTGACCTATCAATCAGGTGGGGTATCCAGGTCTCTCCTCCTCATCTTCTCTCCATCTCATTCATCTAACCCATTAGCCATCCACACTTGGTGTTAGACATTCTTCCTACCACAAAATGACTGGGGGGAGTTTGACTTTATATAGACTATCCTAACCTCGACCAAACATCGACCAAGCCTCAATCAACCATCAACCCTAACCTTGACCAATCATTTAACTGACCTTGGCCAAACCTCGACTGAGTCTCAACCCAACATTGACCAGACCTCAACCAATCATCGACCAAATATCAAACAACCAAACCTCGACCGACCATCAACCAAGCATCATCTTCACATCTAGCATCAGCGATCAACATGTGACCAATCTTGAAGAGGCAAATGGGAAAAATTTGCTCCTAATTGACTCAAACCTTTCATCATCATGCACAAGTATGGGTCAGGGACTTATCGTCTGTCCTCTCTCGATGGACAACCAGAACCTGAGCCTCTTAATGCCTTGCATCTGTGACCATTCTACTGTTAGTTGAGTACTCATCTTCTTGACATTTAACTTGAGCTCATCCCTTGAGCAATCCCCATCCTCTTAATCCTCATTACTTTTAACCCTATTCCCCTAAACAAATCCTCTATAACCCTTTTATGAAGTATGGATGCTTTGTCCTAATAAAAGGGAGCCCTTGAACTTCTATAGTCTTGTCCATGACTCAAAACTCTGTCAAAAAAATCAAGATGTCAAAATATCCAAGGTCACCAAATCAAATCAAAAAGATAGACTGCTCCCTCAAAGGATAGATGTACTATCATTGCTGTAGCTAATAGACTACTCCCTCGAAGGATAGCTATTCAAATTTATATAAAGCAAAAATATAGACCACTCCCTCGAAGGATGGCTATGACTAAATCTTGCTACAAACAACACTTTCTTAGAAGCTTCCCACATCAATCAGCTTCATAAATGACCACAAAGCAAAATGACATCTCTTGTAGACCTCCCGCATTGATCAGTCTGCTCAAAAAAAAAAAAAAATGGGTCATGGACTTGGCTTGTAGTTGTCTCAGGGTCTCCTATGAAAAGGGGAAAGGTTCTCTCTGCTCTAAAAAGGGTTACCCTATCCTCCCCTATCATAACACCTGCTCAAGGGACTTTGAGCTCACTTTAATGTCAAAGTGATTTGATTACCGTTCTAACACAACCATGGTCAACGACGTAATGCATGAATGGGGCTCTTGGTTCTAACAACCCCTATCTATGCTATCTATTTGGTCCTTGTCAATGAAAGGGCGATTATGCCTTTCACTTTCTACTTACACTTTAGTCACATTTAACCACATCATTTGTCAAATCAAATCAACCTAATCTCTTTTCAGACCACTCACATAGCCTATTCACACTAGTTTTTATGGACACCAATACACATGGAGACTATGGACTACACAATTTATGTCCGGCATAAACCATTACTTGCTGGCACATAAATAGACTCAATTCATTTTTAGCATACATCCATCACGAATATGGAAAATTTCTAGGGATGAAAGACCCCTCAACCCATGTTGCAGAATACACCATCACATAATATGGAAAAAGCTGTAACATCATCTTATCCTCATCATTTCGGCACATGACCAAACCAATCTATCAACCTCTTTGACTCTTTGTCTGAACTACATTGGTCTGAGGCCCTAAGACCGGGGCTATGTAGGCAACACTCAGTTGACACGACATCCTCTAGGGTTAACTCGACCACCCTCATTTGTTTTTCTCTCTGATGGACAAACCTTCTCTCCTTTGACCATGACTAGACCTCGACCAAGACCATCGACCACTTTGACCCTTCCTCCCTTTGGGGAGAACTACATTGGCCTGAGGCCCTTCACACAAGGGCTATGTAGGCAGCACTCAGATCACACGATGTCTTCTGAGGTTAGCTCGGCCACATTCCTTCATCCATCCATCCACCTCGACTAATGACCTTGGAGACCGCGACTATCTCCTCAGACTCCGACCACTTCCAAGCCAACGTTGCCTTGGTTTTTTTTTACATGTATGCTACCTCACGAATGGTTAGCAAAATTGTCTGCATACCACATTTTTAACCCTCACTAGTATAGGATTGCAAGCCAGTTGATCCCCATTACTTGTGATAACTTCATGTTTTTGGGATCACTTCTTGAGCCTGAGATACCTAGAACACGATGACCATTAGAGCTTCAGCTTAGATTGAATAACCTGATTAGCTATGACCAAATGTTGGGGCCCAATTATTTCAATTTTGGCACTCCTCAACTCTTGACCTACGACACTTTGACCTGACCATCCCGTGGTGTGGTACACGTGTAATCTCACCCTTTGCAACGTTCACACTCGATCCTCACCCTCTCTATCCATCTCTTTGTCAAAGCAGCACTCGATCTTAGGTTCCCTTCCCTCGACTCCTGCTTTGAGGGGGGAACACCTCATCCCATACTTGGGGCAATTGGGAACACCTCATCCCATACCTAGGGCAACCAACTCCTATTTTTGTCTTGCAGTTCGTCAAGAACAACCAACAAGACAAAAAGGGGCAAATGTAGACACCAAAATCATGTCTACCCCCTAGGTTATCCTCCCCCCTTGGCCCCCTTGGTCTATTTCCTAACACTTGTCCTAAGTCCCCTCCATTATTAAATTAAAATAAATCAAACATTTTAATTTATTGGCCCCTTTCCACCTCACCCATGCCACCTTGGATCCCCTCCTTGGATGCCCCCACCTCTCTCCTAGCCTTTATTGCCCAAATCCTCTCTTAATCCTCCCTCCCACATCCATTTATGCCTTCCTCGACCATTTTCCCATGGCCCTTTGACCTGACAGCATGCAAGAATAGACAAAGGCTAATTTTAGCCTCTGTCCCCATTCTTCTGCCATCGACGTCGGTCATTATGCGGCTGACGTCGGCGGTTCTACCGGCATCAGTTGCCTTCAAAACTAGTTTTTGCAACTATTCTCCCCCCCACGAATGTAAACTCTTTTGGTGCTTGGCATTCATGTTTTCTCTCTCTCCTTCTCACACATCAAGCATTAGCAGCTATAGGTACCCTACAGAGATAGCTCCAGGCTCTTGGTATTTGCAGGACCATTAACAGCTCCAACAATAGGTTTCCTCCATTCTTCCTTCAGCAAGTAGGAGGTAAGTACTTTCTTGTTTTCATTTCATTTCTTATTCGAATTTACCTCCTAATCTAGCCCACTATCCATAACCTTCCTTATCCTTCCCTGAGAGGCTAAAAAGCCTTCTCAGATCCCTATCTCCCGTTCATCCTCCTTTTTCCTTTGTCACCCATCCAATCCATTCCCAGACAATATTCTCAGTCCCTTAGACCCTAAAAATAGTGCCTCAGACCCCCAAACAATCCCTCTGGCCCTCAAACAGGCTCCCTAACCCTTAGATAAAACCACAGTCCACCCTACAGACCAAAAACCTAGACCTAAACTTGTCCCTGGCCATCACCCCGACCGACCTCGACCATTGCCCCTACCAACGTCGACAGCCTAACTGACATTAGCGACATTCCTTGACTGATGTCGACAAAACCCCCAACATCAGTGACTGTGCAAAGCAAATTGCTACATATCAGGTATGCATTTGCTTTTTATTTCCTTCATTTAGTCTTTCATCATTTCTGTTTCTATCAAATATTCTATTTTTAACAGTGGACTATCATCCTCTGAGAAGTCTTTGTGCTTCTAGGACCAAGCTTTTGCTTGGTAGTCCACTTTCTTGTCATCTAACATTTTTCGTGTTTTAGTCTCTCTCTCTTTTAGGTGTCATCCTCCACAACCAAAGAGTTCCTGCTATCGTCTGAATCTGGTGTGCAAGTCCACAATCTGGGTATGTACAAACCCTCATCCATTCTTATTAGTTTCTCATTTTTCCTTTCTTGAATGTGAAAAGCAAAATCTCGTATAGAAACACTATCCTCCAATGATGAAACTAGGCCACTCACATCTAGCATATCAATTGTGAGCCTTTGCCAATTGGCTCTCTCAATAGGTGCATGCTCTCTTTTGACCATCTCTAATGCATATCTCACCTTATGAATAATATGAATAAAAAACTCTAGACAAAATCCATTTTGTGGGTCAAGGTCCAACATGTACTTCTCATAGCCCAAAAGTGTTTGCTTGAAAGTGGAAATGGATTGACTTGAGAAGTGACTAGGTTGACTAGGAGATGCAATATATTGAGGAGGTTGATTGTACATCTAATAAACCTCATGAAAATAATAATAAGATTAATATTGTAGTTGATGAATATCATATTAAAGTAGGTAAGGATCATGATAAGTTTTATTAAGAACTTATTCTTATTGATAGGGAATGCCATAAGCTTGAAATGTCACAAACTTGTGTAAAATAGTAATCAACACCAAGGTCAGCCATGAAACTTCATTAAGAAGAAAAAACATAGGGAAATATAATCAATAATATTCAAAAGGAACACCTAGGCTACTTGATCAACTGATGTAACTTCGGATTCACCATTGATGCTTGGATAAATGCCTCCAAAGGGATATTGTTGAAAGACAACACAAAAAATCTTTCAATTTCTTGGACCAAGAGTCCCATTGGGTGTGCCAAAAATTGTTGTCACTTGGATTTTCACCCTTTTAGGAGATGTATTAGCTCTCCTCATCCAAGTGGCATAGTGGAAACACCCCTAGCATAATGGAAACACCTCTAGGCTTGTGGGTAGCCTAAGGATGAGGTAAATCTCTAGATAGGGCTAGCTCCCTTGATATACTACTTTGGATCATAACTATACCTAAACTTTGGGGGGGAAAAGGGAGAGATAAAACTAAAAGAAAACTATGCTAAGGGAGGTGATACACATAATATATTGATGACTACCAACCATCTACATGTTACACATAAAATCAAGAGACTAACTAAACATATACTTCTTCAATCTGCATCTTCTCACATCAATGTTACATTATGAGGTTATGGATAAATGTTTAGGCTAGGAGGAATAGACAAGAGAAATTTAATGGAACTAGTGAATAGACTAACTCACTTAACCTTGAAACTTCCTAAAACACTTCACATGCCCTGTAAGAAGTATCTTTCCAACTATAAATAGGATGAAAGAATGAAACAACATGCTAAGGAAACAAGAGTTATCACTTAAGCAAATCAATAATTCACATATAAAATGCTATGAAACATCATGAATAGGTAAAAATAAGTAGTATTATTGATCAAATGATATGAAAATGAGTAGGGATTCACCATACTTAGGTGGAGTATGAGTTACAATGGCCAAAATGGGTAGTTCTTATAGAACATAAGGGAAAGAGGAGAAGAAAGAAGTACAAGGTTCACAAGGACACTTGTAAATATAGGAAAATTAGTTAATTATTCATGATTAGAGGATATAGGATGAAACATGCAAGGTTAGAAGGAACAAGTGGCTCTCTACGTCATGAAATTCTTACAAAGTGGCATGAAAGTTCTCATTCTAGATCAAAAAATTACCTTCATAATTTGGACCTATTTGAACATAAAAAAACTAATTATAGATAGGTATGATGATTGGAATGAATTTTAAGGATTTTAGACATGCCTCTCCATGCATTGGTTGTAGTCTTGGTTATCTAGACTCATTTGGGAATGAGCCATCATCATCTACAGTCTAAAAAACTCTTCCTTTATGCACCCTACACACTTGGCCTAAAAATTGGATTTATTTTTCCATGAAAATATATGGGATGGATTGGATGGAAATTTTAAATACCCTCCATGGCCTTAGAAGTATTAGGCATACCTTAAAATCACCTTACTTGGAGTTTTCCATCCTTTTCACTAGATTGTCCACTATGCTAGTTATGACTGGTTAAGATGAGAGCTATTTTTTGCATACTTAGAAGTTTTTACAAGGAATAAAATGTATATATGGAGTTATTAAAATTCCTAATCTTCCAACCAAACTTTATTTCATCTCTTTGAACCTCTTGTAGCCTAAAAAACACATAAAATAGTCAAAAGTACCCTATTTTATACCCTATCCATACAATGCGATATAGTAAAAAATGGTAGGGAGGAGATAAATAATTAATATACAAGGTAAAATTGTAATCCTCATCAAACTACTCCATTATAGTAGCTTTCCAACTCCATTTCTCCAAACTGGTCATTGTAAGGGTTTAACAAAGGTTTAACCTATTTTACTCTCTTAAGGTTTGTTCATGTAGATTTGAAATTCAACTTGAAAAAAAATATCACTAATGTGAATTTAAAGGATCCTATTAAAATCTCCAAATTCCTTGAGTCTCCATGTAAAACACCAATGGAGGCATGAGCATTTGAAGTTACCTATTTGAGCTTGGTTCCTCATTCCCATAGGCCTGAGTTTGTCCCTGAGTCAAAAATGGCCTTTTTTTTGTTTTATATACAAACCAAGGGTTTTAAAACATCTTATATAATCCAAAAATCATGAATAAATGTATTGTAAAGTATATCTAAAGCTAAAAATGTGAATGACTCTCCATTTGGCTTTAGGCCTAAACATGCTCAATAGGCTTGCCTATAACCCTTGTGCTCTAGGAAATATTATTTGAATTAAATAAGATTTAAAACATATGAAATTACCCAAAAAACATGATTTATCAATTTATATTTATCACATAAGGATGTAAGTGAAAATGCCTTCTCATTTGGACCTCTAGGTCTAGCCATGCCTAGTATGTCTGTCTGTAAATTTGATAATCTGGGATACAATGTCTAGTTTAATACTTTATTAAAGGGTTATTAATGTTTTATTAAGTGTATTTAAACCTATCCCACCTTATTAAAGGTATATTTTACTTCTGGTCCACCTTTCTATCCCCATCTTCTAAAATCTACCAGTTTTGACCCTAGGGAAGTACCCTCTGTTTGAGACAAAACAAAGGGTACTTACCCTATTAAATCATACCAAATGAATATTATATAGGAATTATAAAGAGATTAGGACCTCCAAATTTTTTATATCCTTTTATCATATGATTAGACCCTATAAAAGTGCTAAAAATTGAGGTAGACTGTTAGTAAAAGGACTATGTCAAGGTTTCTTGGTGTAGACTGTGTTTTTGCTTCATTTGATCAATTTATCTATTTAAAATAAAATAATAGAGTTTTATTAGAAATTTATTATTATTATAAATGTGTTCACATGTTTTTTTTCACCATTTCAATTCTTTATATACCCCTCTATACAACCTGCTCAGTCAAAATTGGGTTTCTATTCTTAACTGAGTCTCACTTATGTTTCCTACTTTAAAAAGTACCTGTAGGTCTGATTGTGTAATTAAAACCATGGTATAATGTGTTTTAACAATAATTTAATCTTAAAAAACTCTTTTAATCCATGTTATAGTCCATCTCACACTTAGCAGTTGGAGATTTCAAAAGCCAGTTAAGGTAGTTGACTATATTTTCAGTGTTCTTTCCTCAAAAGTAACCCTATTAGTGCTTATTTGTCTGTTTGGAATTTTATGACAATGTGTAAAGGATATACCTAGAGTTTTAAGGTAACTTATAAATGGTTATGAATATACCAAAATTAGGAATCATCACCCTCTTTGTTCACTGCCCTACTAGTCATCTACAGTTGGTTATAGGTGCATATTTCCACTTGAGGGGACACATGTAGGTGAGTATTAGAACTATAACATAGTATTATACCTCCTTTTGATGATATTTGAGTTCATGGATGTCAATTTAACCATTATTAACCACTGTAATATGTTGTCCTGATTAGCTTTGTAACTTTGAAATGGAAAGTCTCTTTGGAGCTCTAACTGTAGATGTCATTGCCTGATTTTAGTGCATAAAAGCATAACTTTTGGCTTCCTAAAAACCAATTTCTATCAAGCCTCTACCATAAAAACTTTGAAAATTACTTGTACTTGATAAAATATACAATGTGAAGTCATTAGGATGCATCAAACCTTTGATTATTGTATTATATGATATTGACAAAAAGGGGTTAAATCTCTATTTTCATGGTTTAGGGAAAGTGGGCCTAAACTTGTCATCTCATGTTTTAAAAGTTTATCCACTTAAAATTTACAACTTTAAACCTAAATTTAATCTAACCTAATCAATAAAAACATAATATAACTTCAAAAATGATTCACCATGCTCCCATTTTTCCATACAGGTACTTTTACATCTTTATGATCCCCCTGTAGGTGGTTATCTTACTTAGCAGGCAGTAAGTATGAGAATTGAGCAGTATGCATTATGTTTGGAATTTAATGAGTTTTAGGAAAATATAAAAAATTAAAAAATATATTCCTTTCATATTGATGAACCTAGTTCAGTCTAAACTCTTTCTCAACATGAGATTTTTCATGAGGACACCTGTAGGTAACATTCTCATATATGCAAGCAGTGAAGAGGAGCATGGGTAGTAAACATTATTTTGGACTTAAATAAATATTAAGCCTATTATAATACCTTTAAATTTATCCTCACACTATCAAGGATATAAAACAAGTATAAATACCTCCCTTTTAACCTAAAATCATCCATGAGATCACCTGTACATGTTCATTAATGGCTGCCTACCTATCAATGTTGCATATGACTACAAACTCATGGAGATTTCTTTAAATAATGGATTTTGAAATTTAAAGGTAATATATTACACATTTAAAACATGTGAAATGTAATATCACAACCCTATAAATTCATGAACAAGTATGAAGTTCCTAAAAAAGGTGAAAAACTACTTGTAACATAACAAGGTGTATCCTCTTGAAACCTTGAACTACTTTACTCATCCAAACACCTTGAAACATTAAATAAAGCATGTATAAAGTGATGGTATATATTAAACATAATATATAATAAATATTATCAAGTTTATTGTACTAAGCTACTCAAACCATGGCAAAACCCATAGGGTACATAGATTAGCAAGCAAAAAAACATAGTCAACTTCATGAGGATGGTTCATAAAGCACAGGAAACAATTATTCAAAATGTTTTAATGGAAATTAATATCTATGAGTTTAATTTCAAATCCCTAAGGTGTTTGATCTGGAACCTCACCTATTAGATGTACCAAGTACAAACCTAAAGACTGGTTCTATATGTCTAGAAGGGTGAAAAAGGAATAAAATGGTTTTGGGAATAAAATGGAACTTTCAGAGTATTTAAAATGTTTAAATGAGATTTATAAATTTTAAGAGACATTATATTATCTTATCCCATGTGGCACACTTCCCCATGGGCCATACAAGTGCCAAACTCTCCTTTTTTCTCAAGAAAACTACACTTTCTTCTAAATAACCTACCAATTTTCAGTTATGATAGTTTTTTAAGACATATTAGGACACATGGGACTTGAAATATTATTTATAATCTTAAAATTTACCAAGGAGGCTATACAACCTATTAAATGCTCTATTTATGGCCCCAAAATGACTCAAAATGATAAATGGACTATAAGACTAATTGACCAAGGATAATATGATATGTAATAACACCAAAATACATATAATAAATCTTGTGATATAATATGATACCCAAAAAACATTTAAAACTCAAGTTTTTATGTATAGGTGTCCCAATTTGACCTGTAGGGTCAAATTTGGTCAACAAATAGCTTTTACAACAACTAATAATATTTTTATAGATCATTACAAAAACATCAAAATAATAAGTATTTAAGTACACTCCACATACAACCCATAAATAAACTAAAGGAGGGGATAAACTCCCATCTATTTTCCATCATAGGATGACTACCCTAGGCACTATCGAGCTTAATAATCTCATCTTTGAGCATAGTGAAAATCAAGGGTATGAGGTAGGTCAAGGTTAGCAAGATGATATTTGGATGGTGGTTAGAACACTCCACTAGTATATTCATATAGAAGGATAACTAGCACATTTTACATTAAATACTTCCATAACCTAAACAAAATCAGTCAAGAACATTTAAGACACAATTTCAAATCAAATAATGTTAAAGGAAACCATAAGAACATTCCAACATAACAAGGCTCGCTGAGGGAGAAGGAGAATATGGGGATGCCTCTCTAGTATCCTACCACTTATCTTGGCCATGGGAAGACCTTATTCAAGTCAACCATATAAAATAATAACATAGGGGGGCATGGGAACCTAGTTCCACTAGCCACTACCACTATGCAAAAAGATAAAAAATAAGACAATCAATTTAAGTCTAAATAGGTAGCCTAACAGTGTCAAAATGAATCAATAATTGGATTTTAAAAATATCCAATCAAAAAGAGGAGGGACAATACATCTCCAAAACCAAAGTGGGTAATAAAATCCACATGGTGGCCATAGGCACAACCATGATAACCATGGTAAGCAAACGTGAAAAAAGGGTAGTCCAAGTGGCCATAAACCTCTTGAAAACAAGCAAACAAAAGGGTGAAGCTTCTCTTTCAAAGTAATAACACAAGGAAAACAATACAAAGGAATATGAAAGCCTATATCAGGTTCTTTACTTGGTTAAAAAAAATACAATTCCTCTTCAAAATGGTTAGAACTCCTCACCAAACAAAATCCCTTTCTTCTTACTTTAGCTTCCCCTTCTCTCCTCTAGTTATCCTCCCACTTCTAAAATTTAAAATGGCTAAAAACGTCCTTCCAAGGAAGTATTTACTTCATCATATAGGCAAAGATCTCACATCTATTAGCCAATGGGAATGTGACATGTTTTCCTTCTCATTCCTTGAATCTTGGTTGAAAATTCCACACAAACATTATCTCCTCTTACAAGCCCACTGGGCAATCAAGGTAAGTCCATGCATCTTTAATGCTCCCACTATCCCATGCCATAAATGGGCACATGGGATGTCTTATGGCTTGCTCCACACTCCAAACAAATCCTAATCCAATCTACAGTCAATTGGGGTCTTAAATACACAAATATCTACCTCTAATTTACTTTATAGCCATTTGCAAACTTGGTTGAAAGTTCCCATCCGAGTTTTGGTCAAGGGGACCACTTAGCTAGTTTAAAATTTACTTTATTGAGTGATAATAATTTTAAAGCGACTCCTAATCTTTATAACAAGAAGTATGATTAATGTCAAATGGGTGAATAACGTTAGGAGGGGTAAGGAGGTTCACAATTTATGACTAGGTTCACATACAACACTAGAATTGGGTTCATATTTTGAGAAGTCATGTAATCATTACACCACTATACCGATGATATAATCCTGACTAGCATAGTCCTAGTTCCCTCATTGGCCTCTTCTATCATGTTCACATCAATTCACACATAAAATACACTACCTAAGATAGATGAAGTTGCAAAATTTAAATAACACAAGTAATCTCAATCCATATAAGATGCATATGAACACATCTAAGTCATAACACATTAGTGGTAATATACTCATTCCAATCATCTAAAAAATTATATAATGAATATATGTTTAAGAAATAATAGCTCTACTAGTACAAAAATGTAATAGGCAACATAATGGATAACTAAAATAATGTAAGTAAACTAACATCATCACACATATAAAATCCATTGTCACAAACATAAGGTAATATTAACATCTCATGTCTCAATACATATAGATCACATCATATTAGGATGTGTGTACAATAAAAAAAGTCTAAAAGTAAGCATTGTGAAAATAGGGGTCTAACATGATCCATAAGCACAAAATCACACTAATAACATTGTAATTACAATTTTTTTCCCAAAATTATGTGTCAACATAATGACCCACTTTGATGTGTGTGTATGCATAAGTGTCAAAGTAAAAAATGCAAAATCCAATGTTGTCAACCTAAGATGGTTTGTAGAAGGAAAACTTTATACTCTTTCAAATTATCGTGAGTGCTCCATAAATGATCCAATGTTAACATATTCAGTATACCTGTAAGTGAAATGAATGCAAAAATGTATATCAATGCCATGATAAATGGATAATCATTATAACCAAATGAAATAATTGAATCAATAAAAAAATTAAAAATGAAAAACTACACCTAATGGCATTTGAACCATGTGTCACCTTGAAATTATAAAATTAATCCAAGCTATATTTCCCTAATTTGACAATAAATAAAATGACAACCATAAACTAAAAAATAAAAAAACATTCTCAATTGCCCCAATTCAATAACATAGAAGTTGAAAACTAAAAATAAAAAAAAATGAACCCCATGACCCATGCTATAGAGCAAAATTTGCTTCTTGGCCAAGGAAGCAACCAAATGGTACTTATAACTTGTAACCCTTTGGAATCTATAACCAAAATAGATTAAGTTGACTGTATGACCCCCTTTTCAATTAAGCATGTTTTTTAAATCACTCATCTCAAAATAAAATTTCACACCCACCATGTGAAATATAAATATAAAGTAAAATAATATAATTATGGTGAAATATCATGTAAAAAATAGTCAAATATAGAAACATATAAATATATGATCTTGTAATCTCAATACGTAACCTATAACCCACTATTGATATGCTAAAATTGAAATGTGGCAAGTAAGGGTGTAAAATTAAAGGAGGGGCAGGTCATATGCCCTGATGGTACCACAAAGATATAGAAAATTGGTGTACCCCACTCTAATAAGAAGGGGGATAAATGATATGTTTGCATTTAACCACATGCCCTAATATGGACAAGATAGGGCAATGTATTTAGTAAATATAGTGAATCAAAGTTTGATTAATATGTATAAAGGACATGGGGTGATAACCAATCCTAATATGAGAAATGTATAATCTCTAAGCACATGGGTGGAGTAGGCTCCAAATTAGTAAGATGTAACCAATAATGTACATGGAGAGGATGTCCCTACATAGCTGAGTGATACAAGTGCTCAAAAAGTCTTACCTCCAATGTGGACAAGATATAATTAATAAGTATGCACCAATGTGAAACACACACCCATTAAAGGTGATATATAATAAATTAAGTTCATGATAAAGTTGATAAAATGGTTCCCCTCTTAGGGAAGATCAGAGTTGAAAAACATAATAAACATAGAATACATGCGATACATTTGCATTATCTTAAGTATAAGAAGATGTACAACTAAATAGGCATTTGGATCTCCTTGAAATAAAGAATCTTATGCTATCTCAAAGCCTATAATAGTGAGACTATTAGACTCACATAAAAACCATACAAAAATAACCTATCATTCCCTCTCCTAGTGTGAAAATACATCAAAGATTCATAGTAATGAACTATAGCATGCAATCACAGGACTTGCACATGGATATGTTAGAGATACAGACTATCGGAACTACATCTGACATGAATATGGGCCCATCAACCTATTCATGTGAATACATGTTTTATGACTTGGGACCCATCAAGAAATTCATACAAACACTTCAACCATTTAGTCATACCTATTACATGATTGCTACATCAAACATGATTCTTCACACTAATATCACAATGGAGAGATACAATGTTTTATTGTTTTCATACCACACATGTGAACATGAACACTCTTTTGTTCTTATTCAAACACACACACATTTAGAAGACACAATATTCATCACTATGTTGAGAGGAATCTTCACCACTAGTGTAGGTAAGATATTCATCCCAATCAGTCTCTTTAGTAACAAAAGCTTTTTGTTCCACTTTGTCATCTATGAGATCTTAAGCTCATTTATTTTAATACATAATAAGATGTCCTGACTGCATATAGTAATGACAAAGAAGTTTTTTTCTTGAATTCTCATACTTATTACCTGATGAGATGGCCTTATTTTTTGCTATTGATGCACTTTCCTCTTCAATGTATTCACTTGTTCTATTTTCTTCAACTAGAAGAGCTGAAATCATGTCTTCTAAGGTCTGAGATGGCATTTGTCTAAGAGTAAAAATTACATTATTATATTTAGAAGACAAATAGTTTAATATGATTGCTTTAGCATCTTCATCTTCTACTGTATCTTTGACTTATTCTAGTTTTCTAATGAGAGACCTTAGATTGTTTATATGACTTCTCATAGAATCTCCATCACCCATTTTGAACCTAAATAATTGGAGTTTTAGTGAAAACTTTGCATTTACTGCTTTTGATCCAAACAATTTATTTAGATTATCCCAAATTTATGTGGATATCTTTTCCAAGTCTACATAATGTAGCTCATAGTCTGAGAGGGCAAGACTAATAATGGCCTTTGCCTTATAATTCCTATTTTTCCATTCTAATATCTTATTCTAATCTATAGGTGGTTTTTCTTTTCCACTTACAATTCCCCATAAATTCTTATTCATCAATTACATCTAGATTTTCACCTTTCAAGTGTGAAAATTGAGACCATAATAGTTTTCCAATGGAATTACCATATTATGCACAAAATGATGACACAAGAAGTCAATTTCTACCGATAATTCCTCCTTTACAATAATTATTTTATGCAAGGTTTGGTATAAATCAGAGTTTATGCAACAAAAAAAGTTGAATACTAAACTATTAACTTTAACGACAAAAGACTTAAAGACACTTTGGGATTTTTATGGAAATTAACCTATTTGACATAAATATGAGACTATAATAATATTAACATCAATTTTCAATACAAAAAAAAGTTATTATTTTAAAATTTGATGTATTAAGACTAATAATAAAAACTATTGACTCTATAGGTATTTAGTTCTAAACAATTAAGACTTTTAAAAATCATAAAAACAAATTTAGACATTTAAAATTATCATGGACTTATTTAAATAAATAACCATAATAAAATTTCTATAGAATATTTTGATACTTTAAAAACTAAGATGACAAACTAACTATAGATTGTACTCAACACCACTAAGACATTTTGACTCTTGGAAATCTATATACAATCATGATTAGAGAATGAGTGGTCTTTGAACAATGATAGGTGTAAAAAAAATTGAGTATAATTAGGAGATAAATCATGAGGCTGGAAAAATTTGAGATCTATGAGCATAGGTGTCAATCCAAACTATAGGCATAAAACATTCTACTACTGGTTCAAGTGTATCTACCTATGTTATAACATACTCAGATGATTCTACTTGAGTCAATAAATAGTGATTAAATCAAATGAGAAACAACAAAAATAAATCAATGCACATTGATATCTATTGAAAAAGACTCCTTGTTGGCATGGAGATCTAGATTTCTCAGTACAAAGGAAATAGAGGACCATGAGAAGCTTTCCTCTATGTTTTTCTTTGAACTAGATCTAAATTTAAGAGAACAGGTCATCAAGTGGGTATGATTATGTCAAATGGATATCTAAATGTAAGAAAACCTTTAAACACAATAGGTGGTATACTTACTATAGAAAGAAGCTGAACCAAATTTTTAAGCTATCTCTTATCAAGTTTTAGCACAAATCTCCAATCTAATGCAGATCAAGCTCTGCTTCTAGTATTTGTAAATGAAACTCTCGAGAATGCCCCTCTCTAAAATAATATGGATAAAAAAAACTCATACATAATGATTTCTACCATCATAGGGGAAATACAATGATGGATGCAACCCATTCTCAGAAAGTTAACATTCCATGCTAGTAACCTAATCTCAAAATCCCCACTCTGATACCAAATCTTGGGGAGGATCAGAATTAAATAGCAGAATACACATAGAAGACATGCAAGGCATTTACATTATCGTAGGAATATGAATATGTACAAATAAATAAGCATTTGTATCTTGTTGAAATAAAGAATCCTATGCTATCTCAAAGCCTATAATAGTGAGTCTATTAGACTCACATAGTAACCATATGGAAATAACTTATCCACCATGATGAATAATGATGTATCCATGATATGGAGGAGACAGAGTGGATGAAATAGTGTATCATTCTTGATAGTATAATATATTTTTATTGAAACATAAGAAAGGATCCATAAATGCATGATAAAAGTGCAATAAATTATCTACCCTTAAAAAATGCCAAACATAATGTCCAGATAATGTGAATAGGTGAGTGAAATCTACCCATGTATGTCTTAGTAGGTGACACAATATCACTGATTGTGACAATTTTTTAGATATAGCCTATTTAATAATTGATAAAGCAAATTTAGAAAAATTTCTTGGGGTATATAAATCCAAGCCATCCTAAAAACATCATTTGTTCATTTTATATATATGATTTAGAAGATTTGAGCTCTGTGAGAGAAGTTATGACCATAAGATGGGTTTTTATCCCTAGCTAATTAGAGTGTGTCCACATATGAATTACTATTAGGGAAGATGTATATCTAGTGAGTGTCAAAACCAATAACTTTTGTCAAATTTTGAGAAATTTCTAAATTTTAAAAATTGTTTAGAATTGAAAAATAGTAGTTTTTAGGTTGTTTTTAAATTTCCTTGAAAGTAATCAGCCATGGTTGAAAGTGGTCAACCTTATTTGAAAGTAGATAGGGTCTTCGAAATGTGGAAATACAAATGGATATATTGATAAAAATATGGTTATGAAGGTGTAGTGTAAGACATGAAAGTGGTCAAACATAAGTCTTTTTCATCTATTTAGGTATATATGTTTTTATTGCATTTTGACTATGTTTATCTAGTTTCCAACACTTAATTTTTGTTTTTTTTTGTGGTTTTAGGGAGATATAAACATTTTAAAGAGACACTATGAAAGGATGATGGAGATGATGAAAAAATTAGGAATCATTGATGTTGATTAGGTCCATATTGATGCCCTTAGATTAGGCCATGCTATCCATTACAGTGTTGTTCTATATGACACTATTCTATTAATTACATCAGTTGAGCGATACACCTTATGGTTACTAATTGGGGACATTATTATGACATTAGAGGATGTGTGGAGGATAATTTTCATTTCCATGAGGGTATGATGGGTGTTGACTTAGGATCTCCCTCAAACTAAGAGGGATTTTACTATTAGGTACTATAAAAGGGATGGACCAGGTCAAACTAGTATATATCATAGTTTAGTACTCAATAATATAATGACAAGATATGTTTGATGATCATATAAGTATGTGATTATCCTATTGGAAAATTTTATAACATTAAAAACTAGAGGGGTTATGATTACCTATGGTTTATGACCTATTATATAGGGCATGGAGGAGCACTATATAGTCTATACTTGGGGGTGGTGTATGATCAATCACTTATATAAATATTTATATCTTTTGACATAAGAGACATAAAGTTGTGGGATAGTAGTTAGAAATTTTTTACAAGTTTGGGCTTATAATCACATAATGGTTTCTATGCTAGTTGATCTACCAAAAAAATGATGGGGTGTTAGAGTATTTTCTACTCATGCTTACTAGGTTTATTTTATGTGGAATTTAGTCCCACATTGGCTAGTTTAGCTTGCATTCTATTTTACCTTACCTATATAATCAAGTGCTCTCATTTTAATATTCATGCTTTTGTATTCATATCATTTGAGTATAATAATTGCTTTTGTGTTCAATTAGTTTATTTTCTTGTTTATGCTGAAGCATTAATGGATGTGGTAATGAGCCATTGGAGAGATCTTGGTTGAAGAGTTTTGATAACTCTTTCATGGTATTAGAGCCACCCTCCAATAACCATTACTCAAATTAGCATATTCAAGATTGTTTTGGATGTCTTTCATGTATTCTTCACATTTAGATCACCTATTTATTAATATCTATGAATTAGTAACACTTCTATGTTGTATGGATCTATAGATCGAAATGTTGTTATGAAGATTTATGAAGGCTTGCAAGGTGTAAAGGGTTGGATTTTTTATAGATCTATAGTTATGGATAGATTTATATTGAAGCTTATGTAGTTTTTAAGTTATTGATGCATTCTGGTATCATGGCCATTATTCATATAAATATATGGTTTAATCCTTCTCTAATTGTTATACAACATTGACATACATTTTATTTCAAAACACCATTCACTTGTTCCCTATTTGATTTGTTTTGTCATTCTTGCAGTGTCAAAAGACTGTGCATGGTGGTTTATCTTCTTAGTATCACATTGAAAGGAAAAGGTAATGCACTTGTAGAAGAATTGAACCATAGCCTTTTGGAAATAAAAGCTATGGGATCCCTGGTATGCCACTTTCATTGGTCTCACTTCATAAAAATCCTTGAGCATTAGGGGTTTCACCAGTAATGGCAATTAAGACTGGGAAGAATCACATATAGAGAAGTTGCTAGCTTTTTGCTGGTATACTTTCAACCAAATCTTATCTTACCTGATAAATTTAATTATGAGTTTATCTCTAAGCTATGACTTAGTGAACAAGCCATATATCTACCTTTCATGTGACTTTGTATAGTTCATTTGGGTCCTCAAAAAATTGAGTGGGAGTTGGAGGATGAATTTTATGTGTTTGGGGTTATCTTTAGTGTTTGTGTTACTCAAAAGCCTCTAGGCTATGTATTTATAGAGTTTTTTGAGGCAAGATATGATCTAAAATTCATTTTTTATAGGTCTACCCCTTGCTTAGTTAGCATTGGAAGATTGAAAGAGTGCATGGAGTGCTGGAGGGAGATTAGTGTTGGAAGATGTCTACATTTATTTTTGGAGGATCTAACCTACATTCCATCCTTGGATAACTACATTGGAAGACATTTCAAGTGCCACTCTACACCTTTCATTTCTACACTAGATTTTTTGTATTTCATGGGTCTATGTTTTGGTATAAGTCTACACTTTTTGAGGAAAATATGCATTCCTTCACCTGACTAAATGATGTGAGATTCAAAAGTGTCATCTATCTTTGATCTACGTAGCTTTGGAGGCTTTTGTGGATGCCATCTTCTATTCATGGCTACCTCCATTTTTGTTGTTGTTATTTTTTGCCATTATTCCACATGAGTGTGGTGTCTTTTTCACTCAACATTGGCATTGCATTAGCATGCTATTAGATGTGGAGCGTAGCAAGAAGAGAGTAGAGATGTTTCTAAATTTGCATTAACCCTTTGTTTCAAATCTAAGCCTTTTTTGTGTGATCTGAGTCTTCTATTATGCCATATTATCAAGAGAGGCATATTCAAATAGATTTGAGGAGAGAGATACATTAGTTTTACCTCATCAGAGGTCTGTGCTTTTTTTCTTACTGTGCAGGTTAGCATTGTATTTACAAGTTTCATGATTGGAATTGAGTGGATTATGGGTGGAGTGAAGCACTAATCTGAGTTGAAATGGCTCCAAAAATAGATTTGACAACATTCTATCTTGTTTCTTGCTCAACACGGTGAAAAAAAATAAAAATCCACTCCTTTCCTTTCTTTACAAAGCTATTCATTCATTTTATTTGCCTTACTACCTATATTTTGCTTAAAAGAAAGTCAAACTCACTTACACGCATATCGAGGTAACAAGAAAGTATATTTTTCACTTTATTTGAATTTTTTAAGTACATGGAAAAATTCTATTTCTAATGAGTGGTTGCACACCTATGTTTTTTAATTTGGTCTCAAATTCTAATTTATAGTATTTTTTAATTGTTTTGACCCATTTTTATGGGAAATTGAATCGCTTATAACTTTTAAACCATAACTAAGATTTGAGTTATATTTTTTTCAAAAATTATTTTTTAAAATTATCTATCCATTGGTGTCATCAAATTTTAAAAATTCACTCTTTTATAAAGTGCCACATTCTAGGGGGTCTCTTTGCATTGGTTGTGCTGCCTTTGCTTATGATTTATCATGACACTTTAGTGGTGATGCATTTGCTATATTGTGAGCATTTTTTGAGAGATTATTAATAATTTTTCACATACCTTATCTCTTTTATTTTTTATATATTGGAGGGTGAGGTTCGATCTAGCAGGAGGTCAGACCCTCTCACAGGTAACACAAACTTCCTTCTTGCTTCTTCTCAATTACATTGTCATCATTTGTGGCACTCATGGATGCATTTTTAGATAAATCCGATGTATTATTATTGAGTTTAAATTATCACTATTATGGGGTTTCATGTGCCATGGGACATACATTTTAGTTCATTCACACATTATCTCCAATGATTTTTTGGTTAAGTTGGATGTCTTTTTTGTATGTGTTTTACACATTATTTTTGGCTGCTGATTATTTTCTAGTGTGTTTGCATACATTATGTATCTTTTCCAAATTTGACATACTATTTCATTGGCACACAACATGCATTATTACTTTGACACACTTTTAGTTATGTCATGTCTCCTCGAGGCCCCTTTTTTAGTGCCTCATGTTCTTCTATAGAGACACTTTTTCACTCCCTTATTTTTGGAGTATCTCTCGTGATGGCTTATTCAAAGGGTCAAAAATATATTCATTTAGAGCTATTCTGGTGAAGCCCAGTGTCTTCCTTATTTACATCTAGTGTTTTTTAGTACATGGGTTATATTGTACTCACATTGATTTATAAATTGCTATGGGGGGTTTGCTGATTCAACCTTGTCCACCTTCATGTGTTTGTGTGCTCTATTTCAGGCACCTTTTCACTTTGTTATATGATTATCTTTTATATCACCATCATGGGCCATCATCTTTGAGAGAATTATCTATATTTTCAATGCTTTTTTTTGACAATTGATAGTCTCCTTGTTTGAAGCTATTCTGGTGTATACAATGTCAGCTTATTTGGTCTTTGAGTAGTGGATTCATACCACTCATGTAGACCTTTATTTTTCCACTCCATCCATTCAACAATATGGGGGGTGTGATGTATATTCTACTTCTTGGTATTGAGCATTCCTTACACATTTTTTACTTTTTTTTACTTTCATCACCACTGATAGTCTTCTTAATTGAAGCTATTCTAGTGAAGTCTAGTGTTAGTTGTTTTTGTGATCGAGTAGTGGATTCAAACCACTCATGTAGATTGAGTCCTTTTGTGACTTGTTATTATTTTGAGTGCAAAGTAATTTAACATCATATTTGGGGGCCTTTTGAGCTCTCTTCTTCTTTTCTCTCTTTTTTTTGGGGGGGGTGGAGTTTTTCCTATGGGTTTTCTCTCTTTTTCTCCACTTTATGAGAGTTATATATATTTTGCACTTTTGAGTGTTTTTTGGATTAATTATTTGTACATGGGTATCTTATTTAGGTACTTTTTTTGCTATAACCCATATGAGGATTTTTTATTTGAATTCATGGCCTTCTTAGTGATTCTATAATGACACTAGTGTGGTATCCACACCAGTGAACCCAGTGTGGTAGCCCCACCATCTTTGTGTTCACTTTTCACTATGATGTTAGAGGGTGTTCAAGTGATGCTTCCTTGGGTTCATCATTCTACCTAGTAATTTGGAATGTAATGTTTGTGTTTAGTGATCCTCATATTCAACATAATTCTTACTTTAACTTGGTAGTTATAGTGACTCGACATCCATGTACTCTAGCATGATGGATTGGCATCCATAGGGATACTTGAATTCATATTGCATCATCTATTATTAGCTACTATATTCATTTGAGGGGGTGGGCAGGGATGTTAGTGTATCTTTTACTCATGCGTTCTAGGTTTGTCTTATGTGGACTTTAGTCCCACATTGGATAGTTTAGTTTGCATTCTATTTTTCCTTGCCTATATAATGAAGTGCTCTCATTGTAATATTCATATCATTTGAGTATAACAATTATTTTTCATTCAATTGGTTTATTCTCTTATTTATGATAAAGCATCAATAACTACGGTAATGAGCCATTGGAGAGATCTTGGATGAAGATTTTTGATAACTCTTTCATGGGGATTAAAGAGTCCATATAAAACATGATGGGTAGCCCTAATTCTGAGTAGGCATAATTAACAAGACACTACTAGCCATAACTAAATGGTGGATGATATTTAAGAGGGTGATATCACATGAAACTTGTAGAGAGGGCATATGGAATGACTTGGGGATGTCATTAGGATTGACATGGAGTAGTTGGGTGATTTAAGTATGAGTAGATCACCCAATAGTTTTGGGTGAGATAAGACATGACTCCTAACTTAGAATGGAGGTGATATAATAGATGTCCACAGTGACCCAATGTGTTTTCATATTTGAGGATTTTTGAGATAGTATAAATATCAATGAGGTAGATGCATCCATCATAGATCGAAGGGTACATAATGTAGGAGTTACAAGTAGGTAGATAGTATGATTGGCATGAGTGATGCTAACATTTGTATATACACCAATAAAACTAGTGACAAGAGGTGGTAGAGATGCAAACATGACTAATATAGTGCTTGCAGCTAAGGGAGTGGATATTGTGGTATATGTGGCTCCCAAAAATCCAAGTAAATATGTGTTTTATATGTTTTGCAATCTTATAATAATTGTTTCAGCTTAATTTCCATGTTTTGACTATTGTATATTTAGTTTTTTGATTTCATTTTAGTGGATCATGATGATTTATGTGGAATTACACTCATTTTATTGCTATTTAATAGATGTATCAGGTATGTTAGAGAGCTAATTTTTAGGGAGGTCAATATGTTTATCTATTTAATCCTATAATCTTGACTAGGGAGACATATCTTATATATTTTTATAGATTCGATGACTTATATGAATGGATCATACATGGAATATCAATTATAAGGACTAAGCATTAGAGAAAGAGGAGAATATAGAGTTGTCAACCATATGGGAAGTGTAGGTGTAAAGCCATGGCACCACCAAGTGGACAGGGAGATATCTCACATATTATTTTTATTAGTTGAAAACATTATAGGTGATTCTCACACAAACATTATTTGAGCTTGGGTTGTATAGGGAGCATGGGAGCTTGATGTATGAGAATAGTAGAGACAGGTCTTGAGTAGATCTAGATTTATAGCATCTAGGGATCTAGAGAATAGTCATGCTAGGGGAATATCGAAGAGTAGGGATGTAAATGTAGACCTAGAAGTAGGAGATGACTACTTTTCACCTTGTCATAGGTCATATATGTATGGGTCATATGACCTATCTTTTGATCTTATGATGCATTTGAAAAACAATTATTTTTAATATATATATATATATATATATATATATATATATATATATATATATATATATATATATATATATATATATATATATATATATTCATTTTCATTTTTTTTCCACTATATTTGCACATGTACATGTATGTCTTTATTTTATAGATAGTCCATTTATTTAAATATGATGGAAAAAATACATGTATAATGTAAATACAAAATGTAACATGTATATTAAAATTTAAAATACAAGATGATGAAATGCCTTTCAATGAAAAGATACACACGTTTAAGCCCATAATATCTAGGTATGTACAATAACCAATGATATGAGTAAGTATATAAGTGTTAAAATAAATAAGGCATTGAGGTAAACATGAATCACTCTTGATAAAAGTACAAGATGTTCCCAACAAATCATCTATCTCTAAATCAATATCTATGATATATTGATATGTATCATTAATGTTGAATCTTAGAGATGCATTAAGAAATAGTTCCTTAGGTTTACTATTTTCTCTAGAAATATAACTGGTGATTGACTTATATTTAGGGACTTATTTAAGTACTTTATGAGATGTAAAAAAATACAATTTAGGATGCTTGAAATATTTCTCTACATATTCTATCTCATTGAATTGTAATCACATTGCCTTGAAATTTTAATGAAATATACTCATGCATACTATCAAGTGTTGTTTTCACTTCTTCTAACCATTGTATACTATTTCATTTATTATGACCACTGTATACTTAGTATAACCTTATGTGGTATTATAGTAGACATCACACAAAATAAAATAGGAATGTTTGTAGATGAACTATGAGAGGTATTAGAATATAAACCAATGATGTAAATACATGATTAGGTAGAAATATAAATGCTTTAGTTAAATCATTTGAATCATGTCCAAGTGTCATTAAAAAATCAAGAGTGAAAATATTGAATTGTACTTTGTCATCAATCATAATTATTTGTCTTTGTTTCCCTTCTATGTAAGCACATATGACTGAAGGTTTTATATGAGGGAGATGAGGAAGGGAAGTATCCTTTGGAACCATCGATGAAATATCATGGTATATAGGGTATCTACATTAGAAAGATTAATTGTGACTTATGGTTGCTTAATAATTATATTAATCTCAATGCAAACACTCTAAATAGGATATTAAATCTTATGTTTCATTGCAAAAAACTTATCCACTGTAAGACCACTAATCTAAAGATAATAAAAAAATGACTTTGAATTAAATGTTCTAGATACATGAGTCATGTCATGATGCCTAATATAAGTAAGACAATCAAGTTTATTTTCAACCACCAATTTTAATATCACAATTTGAATTTCATTAAGTTTTTGAAAAATTAGTGATATGTTAAGGGAAACATAGGACTTGTTATTGGTAGGCACATTACATGGTGTAGATTTGTTAATGGTAGGCACATGGCTAGTATTAGGAGGTGAATCATTGTGAATAGTGTAAAAATGTACATTATGAGGATTCAACCAATGTTTATGTGAGCATAAAATCTCTATCTCAAGGGCCACAACCTCTTGAAAAATATGATTGAAATAAGTATAATAATTGGTAATAACTTTATCTTTAAGAGGGGGTATGAGACTTATATAAAATATATTCTATTTTTATAGATGTAAAGGTTGATGTATTAATAAATGCATATGAGTTTGTAATATAATAATATAATCATAAATGATCTCGTGTTCACCTTGTTGGAGATGTGGGATGCACTCAAATATTGCACATAGACCCTTATTAACAATAAATTATGATAAGCAAACCTATTTTAAATTAAGGAAAATATACAAGGATCCATTTGGTAAAAGATAAAAATAATCTAAGGTATGCCAATCAAGATTATAAGGAATAAATTGATTAATAAAGTATCACAATGAGTATAGTTATAAATAGACGCACACAAGTTATTAAGGCGTACATAAGGAACTCCATATCCATTGGATTATGAAAATTTAGGCATAATAAAATCAAATGGGCGAGGTGATGTAAGGAACTTATGAACTATAAGATGTGCATAAATATTATTGCAACAAACATTATAATTATTTCAATATAATAAAGAGATAAATCATGGGTTTTTATTTGTAACTCACATATTTCATGCATCATAATAAAAATCTCACTAGTAGATGTAATCTTAGGAATCTGAAGAGCCAAAATGTCATTAATTCCTTATTAGTGAATCAAAAGATAATTTAAATAAAATAATGTAATGGAAAATAAACTACTCTTGCCTAATTACTTGGTTGATCTTAACTCAATGAAGAAAACTACAAATAGAAGACAACACTTAAAACTATGTTACCTCCCTTATCAAAACTAGTACTCATTTGTTGGCATAGAGGTTTTTCTTAATTAGCTTTTGGGAAATAAAGAATTTTATCAATACAATTTACATTTTAGTAGTAATTTTCTAAGACCACGTGAGGCTTTTATTGGCCTGTCTTAGATTGTCGTGAATCTTCTTGAATCGATTTTGCATTATAACATTGCTTGAGATCTTATTGAAAGTATTCCTACATAATAACCTTACACACAAAATATTTTTGGATGAGAGTGAGGGCACTTGAATTTATAGGTATTAAAATTATCTCTAACCCTAGGGTGTTTATGTTTAGTTTTAACCTTGGTTGAGTCTAGATTAACCTTGGTCAAGTTTATATTAACCCTGGGTTATGTCAAAGTAATTATGAAGGCTTAAAAATTCATAAAAGATATGAATGAGACATGACAACTCATAGAAGATATTTATGAGGTTGTGACTCACATTTTCTTTAAATTTTAATAATTAATAAAATACATTATTAATCACCTTGACTTTGACCTCATCTTTATTAAAAAATTTCTTTTTTTATAAAATGCAATTCCTTAATTAAACTTGGAATTTTTACTTAAGCAACTAATTTAAGTTTACTTTTTAATTAATCTTGCTCAAGGTTTTTGTAATTTAGGAATTATTTTAGTGTTTTGCATTAATATATCGAAAGGCCAATTTGTCAAAATTTCTAGGTCATAATTTGACTGGGGTTGAATCCAAGATAGGTTATCAATTCATACAAGGTAATACCCCAAATAAGGAAGCATCGACATAATTTTGGGTATTTATATCTCATGTGTGGATGGATTTGGGAATTTTGGTGATTTTTAGGCTTAATTTACATAGTTTGGTAGAAATCGATTTGAAGTCTAGTTTAGGCATAAATGTGACCCAACAAAGTGTATATTTAACCCCTTTTTGAGAAGACATTGCAAGACATAGGCATGGTAATGTATTTTAAAAGAATGAAAAATCTATTATTAAGAAAAAAAGAAGATAATGATTGAGGAATGATGCCCCAAACAAAATTTAGTAAGCCTATGATACCCCATCGAGGGAGTGGTCAAAACATATAATTGATTAATGGTCCCTAGAAAATAAGCAAGAAGAAGAATGAAATTAACCCATGGATGAGACTAATAAAATTGAAATAATACTTACACACATTGATTAAAATATGAAATTTCCTAAATGTGGTTATAATCAGTAATAGAGGTTGAAACATTGATTTGTTCAAAGGTGATTATAATCAGTGATATAGGTATGTGCCTTAGTAGGGTGGATGGGTTAAAATAATGATTTACCCAAAGGTGGTTATAATAATTTTGATGACTTATATTGAATAATGATTTTTCCCTAGTAGGGCATATTTGATCATGATATATTAGTTATACCCTAGTATGGTGGATTGATAAGCATAACTCAAGGATATAACATATCACATAGATTAGAGATGTGCAGGTGAAAACATAGGTACAATGGTCTAATGAATTTTCAAGGACTGAATAAGCCACAAACAACCAAGCACATGATGATGTACAAAGTGATGGAATAGATGATTGGAAGACAATAATGGGGATAGAAGAATAATGGGGATGATAATGATAGCTGAGCTAACCTAAGATACACCCATGTATCCAAACACTACATATATAGTCCAAATAGACCTCAAGCCAATGTAGTTCACCCAAAAATTGGAGAAGATGGAATGAAAAATATAATAAAAGAGTAAAAATTGATCAATGTGGATGATTTAATTGTACTTGCCAATGTGGAGATGCTCATCTTGATTAGCATTGATACAACCAAAATGGTCAATGAGTTGATTTCATCAAGGATTATGAGATACATGCTAATTTTCCATAGTGTATTAAAGGAAGCTCACATAATGAAACTATAATCACAAATTAATAGTGAATTGGTATAGAGGATAGGTATAAATTTGGGCTACTTGATAGTACAGAGATGTACGTCCTAATTATTAGGGATAACCATTCATTTGTGGTTTAACTACTCTATGTTTGGGATATGCTAGTTATGAACAAGGAGAAGCATTACCCACTACATTATTTGATAGATCAATTGGACTTATTTTTGTTGTAGGACATGATGATATGCACCATGATAAACTACCCATAATGTGCATAAAGACTAACTCCTAATCTAATAAATAATTAAAAATAACACACTAATGATAAAAATCATGATGACAATGTTGATGTATGAATACAAATGGATTCAAGTACAATGCACCAGGAAGAACATAATGAATTCATAACCATTGATTTAAGGCACAATAATTAAACTAAACGAATAGGAAAAAAAAAGAAATAACTAAGAAAAAACACACACACAAAGTTTGAAAATAAAAACAATAGAAAGCATCTTGTCATCAACCAAGTTAATATCTACATATGAAGTATCAATAGAATAATGAATGGATGGTGCCCCAAATAAAGTCTATATGAAATGGTAATGACATGCAAGGATAGGATACTTGATATAATCTACACACTTTGATTTTCCCCAACAAGGTGAAAGCTGTGAGCTTAGCCTAAAGTGTGAATTAGATGGTGCCCCTAAGTAAAGATACATGAAAAGGGAAGGTCACACCCCCAAAGATACTTATCCTAAAAGTTCAATTTGGATGATGCCCCTAAGTAAGGATACATTTGAAGGGAAGGTCACACCCCCAATGGTAGTGGAATGGATTGGAACCAACAATGGATTTGCTACCCCAGTAAAGTAGATCGAGGATTGATGACTAAGTTTAAGACAAGATAAATGTTTTTGTATTTTAGGGGTTTATATCTTTAGGATATTGTAAGCCATTTCCAATGTTTAGGTTTTTAAAATGTTTTTGTAAAATTTAGGGTATTTTACCTCAATATATATTTACAAGATACTGCTCACAAAATGATGAGAGCATGGCTTAAGGTGTTCGAAAAATGGTGAGAGTGTTTAGTGTAAATTTATTACAAAATGGAAAGATCATCTTAACATAAATGATTCAAAAAATGATGAGAGATTTAAAAATTAAATTTCTCACAAAATGGAAAGAGCATTCAAACAAAGGTTGTTGAGTTGAAACATTGAGTGCTACCTACATAGTCCAAATGGAACTTAAGCCACTGTAGTTCCCCTTTTATAGTAGAGGAATGTTTAGACGTTACTAATGTTTTTAGGATTTTTAGTTATCTCAAATCAATAGAGGATTATGAGATATATAATAGTATAACTCACGAAATGACGAGAATGTGGCAAAATGGGTGATTGAGTTGACCTTAATGTAAATTAAGTGTTGCCTACATAGTCCTAAAGGACCTCAAGTAAATGTATTTCAAAAGTATGGCAGAAAATGAAAGGGTATTAAGGTGATTTAAAGGGAAAGATAAGATAAATGGCAAGGAAAGGAAAATGGAAATATATGAAACAATGGCAAGGCAAGGTAAATGGTAGGGTAAGAAATAATGGTAAGGCAAGGCAATGATAAGGTAAGGTAAATGGAAAGGTATGAAATAATGATAAGGGAAAGGTAAATGGTAGGGAAAATGGAAAAGAAAGATAAATGGCTAGGAAAATGGTAAGGTATGGTAAATGACAAGGTAGGGAAAAGGGAAAGTTAAGGTAAAGGATTCTATTATTCCTGTTGATGTGGAGATGCTCATCCTGATCAGTATATGATATAACTATATTAGTCAATTGTTTAAATTAATAGCCCACACTTATTCTAAATAATTACTATGTTAATAACCTACTACTATTTTGGACTTCCATAATGTTGCTGTGATCTTTGTTGGTCATTGATTTTGTTTCCTCCAAACTTATAGACAAGATGTATTCATAACTTCTATAAAGGAAAGTGTGTCCAAGGATGGTAAATAGGGATAAGTATTAGACAAAATGTCTAATTTGGTAATGTAAGATAGGTCTTGAATGAATAAATATATTATAATGGAATGCATAATTGTTTGGAAACAAATGAAGATTGGGATTTTTAAGCACACATAATGCTGTTGATTCTAGATTTGACATAATTTTGGTTTTGGTAGGGTCAAATACTTCCTAATATGCTCTTGATAGGACCACTATATTTTTATTTTTATTTGGGTCTGAGAGATGATACCATATGATTATGTTGTAGATTGGAAGCTATATTAATGTTATCTTTAATAATGTCTTCATCAAACAATGAAGAACTATTGTGCTCAGCTATTGGCACCTCAAAAAGTTTTTCACCAATAAATTTGTCTTTATTATCCCATAGTGCCTCTTATAAGGTTTCACTAAGGAATACTAACTTTTAACTTTTATTGTTGTCTAGTGCCTCAAATAAGGTTTCACTATAATATGTTGAGTTTTGACATTAATTATCCCCCAGTGCCTCTAAAATGGTTTCACTAGGAGATTATTCTTCTTTTGCATGTAGTCGTAGTCCCCTAATGTAGTTTAATAATGTATGATTCTATTGGTCCCAATCAACACTTTTGGGAGGTGAAATGTTGATATAATTTCTAGGTTTGTTGGTGTTAATGGAAAGTGAAATAGTAAGAGGAAACATAATCCTCATAGAAGATACTAGGAGTACTTATGTTGATGCTAAAGTAAAAATCATTAAAAAATGTGGAAGGATCACAAATATATTCAAATTGATATGAAAGGAGCATGTAAAAAATATTATAACATCCACTGATGTATTCTAATTTTAAAGCTGAGTCTGACTCAAGGGACTCTGAATCTGATGTTGAGACTGACATTGATTATGCTTATGATGCTAAATCTGATATCAATTAAAAAATATAACCTAAATTTAATGTTGATTCTTTTTTTGATGTGGAAACCAAGATATTATGTTGAATGTTGGATATTAGATGAGTAATGGCCTATGGTTGAATAATGGGCTCTTCAAAAATAGGCTCAATGAATAAGTACTCAACAAAGACTAGTTTTTCAAAGTGAGACTTTTCAACAAAAGAGAAATTGTCAACAAACAACTCCACAGAGGCTAGCTTGTCAAAGTGAGGCTCCTCAAAGATAAGTAAATGGTCAAAGGGTGACTCAAAAAATATTGGCTTGTCAAAGTGAGACTCCTCAACAAAAAAGGAATGGTCAAAAAACAACTCCATAGAGACTGGTTTGTCAAAGTGAGGTTCTTTGAATAAAGGAAAGGGGTCAAAGGGTGATTTAACATAGGTTAACTTGCCATAAATAGGTATTTCAACAAAAAAATTATAGATTAGTTGGTTGTCTTAGCTTTGTCTTACACTTAGTTATAAAATCTTATATTTGGACACATTTTGGTCTTAAAAAGATAACAATTCTTGGAGAGGTAATGATTGGCTCTATTAGGGCTTAAAGACTGGCTTGGATTTTATAAAGTGTGAGAAGTTTGTAAATGAATGATTAATGGCATGCAATTTGATAATGTGATCTTTGGTAATAGGCTTGTCAAATATGGGCTCAATAAAGACTAGTTGTGGGTCTAGTATGGTAATTATTATACACCTAGTTGCAATTGTGAAACCTTGTTGAGATAATGAGCTACTAGATCTGGAATAAAAGGGGGAAGGGCCTGAAATGTTAATATTTGGGCATTATAGATCTTGGTTGCTAATGTTAGCCAAAGGAGGATGGCATTAAATGGTAATCCTTGGGCACTACAGAGCTTGGTTACTAATGTAGGCCAAAGGAGGAGGGCTTGAAATGGTAATCCTTGGGCCCTACAGAGCTTGGTTACTAACGTAGGATAAAGGAGGGCTTGGAATGGTAATCCTTGGGCACTATGGAGCTTGGTTGTTAATGTAGGCCAAAGGAAGAGGGTATAGAATGGTAATCCTTGGGTGTTGTAGAGCTTGGTTACTAACATAGGATAAAGGAGAAGGGCCTAGAATGGTAATCCTTAGGTATTATGGATTGTGGTTGCTAATGCAAGATAAAAGAAGAGAGCCTAGAATGGTAATCCTTGGGCACTACAGAGCTTGGTTACTAATGCAAGCCAAAGAAGGATTACCAATATAAGTAGGGGATTAGGTATCATTATTAGAGAAACTATCCTCAAAAGGCCAAACTTGGTACTTTAATTGGACCAAAGAAGGGTGGTATTGGCATATTATAATGGTCTTAAACTTTGTCTTGGTTATGAAATGGACTTGGTCTAGGTCTAGGTCTGATTTTGTTTGATTGGCATGGTATAAAAGGGTTAAAAAATAAACTTGATTAGATTAGAATTTGGGTTCAAAAACAAACCTTGATTTGACATTATAGAACAAGTCTAAATGTTTTGAAGAGGCCTAGATTTGAACATGGTCAATTTGGACATGGAAATAGACTTGGTCTAATCAAAGTGAAATTAGTCTATAAAACAAACATGGGCTAGGCACATGAAAATAAACTCGATCAAGGCATGTGAAATAGATATTAACACAAACAAAATTAGGATAGGAATTTGAATTTGAATAACTCTTAGGTCTGAAATTATTTATTTTAAACAAATGGCACACTTGGTCTAAGATAGAAACTTGGAATCAAGGCAAGACATGTTAAAAATGAACTTGGTCTCTAGGCAAAGGTATTTAAAAATCAAACTAAAAATTTATCCAAGCTACACAATTAAATATAGAAAGGTGACCACTCAAGCCCAAGCTTTAAATAATACTCAAATGTAAACCAATTATTTTAGATCTAAACTACAAAAGATAGATTTTGAATGAGATTTTGAAAGACTTGGATTTTTGAATGAATAATGGCCTAGAATCAAATGAGAAACATAACAAAACTATTAGAATAAATGCATATAAATGGTTTAGACTAGGCTTTAAATAAAGGTAAAATGTTTTAGAACAAATTGGGTAACATAACAACACCCCCTTGAACAAGAACACAAAAAGGTAGTTTTGAAAATATCTAAGGCAAAAGCTTTGAGTGATTTTGGTAGCATAACACCTCTTAATTCAAAGTGGCATGTAACATGTGAAGGTTTTAACTCATTTTGAATTTGGAACACAAAAAATTTTATACCCAAAAATACATGCTAGTAAAAGAAATAAAAAAATCACCTAAGTGCATATCCTATCCCTAAAACTAACAAAATGTGTGTATCTTCTACCAACATTTCCACCAATATACCAATGCTCAAAAGGAATTAAGTGTTAATCTAAAAATTAAAGAATGCATGTAGGTAGAATTTTTAAGCCCTCTTTGTCTCTCAAGAATTAGTATGTGGTAAGAACAAAAAGTACGAAGCACTCAACATTTGGTAAGATATTCTAAGACAAAGTGGGGTTGATCTAAACTTTATAAGTTTCAAAATAATCTAAATGGTCCCAAGTGTGGCTAACAAAAGGTCACATCATGTCAATTGGATTAAAACTCACTAACTTGTTATGTAAATTTCTATTCCTTTGCATAATGACTTTAGCCATGTACTACTTAGTAAAGTCTGATGTTTAGCATGAACCGATCTAGATTTTTGTTAGAATTATCAGGATAATTGCTCAACCACTATTTAATTCTAGTATCATGAGCCCATTTTATATACCCCACCATGGAGTGGATGTGGTACGATGCTGGAAGATGAAACCATAGGTTAATGCACCCATAAATAACTTGTGAGGAGGTGATGAAATCCCACCAACAATCCAATGCAGATAAATAAATAAATAAAAATTTGAAAGAACTTTTGCATTATTTTAGGGTCACCCAAGTCATTTAGAGCTTGGGGAGAGCCTACATGACTTTTATTTCATTATAGACTCAACTAAATAAGGCAAGAAATAAGGCACTTTTGATCACCCAAGTTACCTAAAGGAGATGGGAAGAGAGCATACACAGTTTATTTTGCCAAAAAGCAATTAATTTAAGAAAATGAAAACTAATTTGTAAATAGTGAATAAACAAAAAATTAAAATCTCTTAGGATCTATAATATAAGGTTTGTGTTCATTTTTAAAGCACCAAATAAGATGTGAATGAAATTTTGGCCCCTTGGTTTTGTTGTTTGCTCTTGTAAACTTTAAAGACAAAAAACAAATTTTGTTAGGTAACTTTAAGCACTAAAACATAAGTGTGAATGGAAATTTGAAGTGTTTAAACCTCCATTTATTTAATTAGTTTCCTATATTATTTTTATGGGGTTCACTTGATTTTGGGAAAAAGAGTTAACCAACAAATAACTTTAACTTTCAAACTCTCTAGTTTTTTACATAGTGAAGTCGCTAATTTCTCAATAGAGTGAAGTCACTGATTTATCAACAGAGTGAAATTACCTATTTCCTATGTAATCATAATAGATAGAAAATAATATCTAGTGAAGTCACTATTATTCAGGCATGAAGTCATCAATTAGTCTAGGCAAAGTCACCAATTAGGGTTAAAAACATAGTGAAATCACCAAAATCATGAGTAAAATTAACTAGTGAAGCCATCAAAATGTAGGGTCAAAGTCATTATTTTTGTTCATCAAAGTCACCATTTCCATAGAGAATGATTTAACATAGGTCAATGTCATTGATTTCACAACATAACAATGCCACCATTTTATGTGAAGCCACCAATGCGAAGTCACCATTTCTTGCAAAACAAATGATCATATAAAAGAGGATAAAATAGGTGAAGTTGATGTTTAGTAAGGTAAAGTCACCAATTAGTAACTAAAAAAATGACACGAAATTTTATCAAAAAACTAAAAACTTCAAGTTATGAGTGATCTTTTTAATAATTTTAAAGGTTCCACATAACTCATTTGGTCCATATGGGGTACATGGCCCTACCGGGTGTGATATTATGTAATCTTAAGAATTTGAAGAGCTAAAATATTGTTATTTCCTTGTTAGTGAATCAAAAAATAATTCAAATAAAATAATGCAATGGAAACTAAACCACTCTTTCCTAAGTACTTGGTTGAACTTAACACAATTAACAAAACTATAAATAGAAGACAAAACATAAAACTATGTTACCTCCTTTATCAAAACTAGTGCTCATTTGTTGGCATAGAGGTTATTCTTGCTCAACTTGTGGGCAATAGAGACTTTGATCAATGAAATTTTTATTTTGGCGTCACTTATCTAAGACCACATGAGGATTTTATTGGCTTGGATTGACTTGGTGTGAAGCTTATTGAATCAATTTGGCATTATAACATTGCTTGAGAGTTTCCTGAAAGTATTCTTGCAGAATAACCTTACACATAAAAGATTTTTAGATGAGAGTGAGAGCACTTGTATTTATAGGTATAAAAAATAAATCTAATAATAGGGTGGTTGGGTTTAGTTTAAACCTTGGTTGAGTCTAGATTAACCTTGGTCAAGTTTAGATTAACCCTAGGTTGGTTCAAAGCAATTATGAAAGCTTGATAACTCATGAAAAATATTTATGATCCATGACAACTAATAGAAGATATTTATGAGGTTGTGACTCATCTTTTCTTTGAATTTTAGGAATTAATAAAAGATATTATTAATTCCCTTGACTTTGAATTCATCTTTATTGAAAAATTCTTTTTTTAGAAAATGTAATTCCCTAATTAAACTTCAATTTTTTTTAGATAAATTTGATTTTGGTGGGATATTTACCTTTATATGTTTTTGACAAGAGCTCCGACTAGTCTGGGACATAATCAGGGGCCCAGATCCCCAAGTATGCAAGCACCTGAATTACAAACAATGACCACAACCAGTCCAAGAATACCAATAGATAACCATAACTAGCTTACGAATACCATCAACAACCATAACCAGCCTCCAATACCATTTGATATTTGAACCTGGGTGGTGCTTTTAGCAACCAAGTCACTTTACCAACTCACTCACATCTCATCGGTAATTAAACTTGGAATTTTTACTGAAGCAAATAATTGAAGTTTTATTTTTAATTAATCCTCAAGGTTTTTGGCATTTAGGAATTGTTTTAGTGTTTTGCATTAATACATTGAAAGGCTAATTTGTCAATTTACTAGGTCAGAATTTTATTGGGGTTGTATCTAAGATAGGTTATCAGTGCATACAAGGTAATACCCTAAATAAGGAATATTTGACACAATTTTGGGTAGTTATATCCCATGTGTTGATGAATTTGGGCATTTCAATGATTTCTAGGATTAATTTACATAGTTTGGTAGAAATCAATCTAAATTCTAGTTTAAAAATTGATGCATTTGAAATGGGGTGTCTACAGTAAGCACGACACAATTATGAAGAGGAAGCATCAAGCATTTAATCTTATTATTGTTTTTAAAAATAGGAACACTAATAGGGCTAAGAACAGGAGGAGGAGGATAAAATTGAATACAAATTATAAAAGAGTCATCAATCACACAAGAATAATTCACACTAGATACTTATCTCTTTATGTTCATAATTTTATTAAAGTAAAATGGATTTTGAAAAACATGTTTCTCAATAATTTCAATAATATCATCAATATGATTTTATTCACATGTAAAATCAAAATTAGAACCATTCAAAGCATGCATATTTTATTATAATAAAGATATATAATTCACATTTCACAAATCCATTTTACTAACATAAACCATGAACCAATATATGAAACAAACAAAAACAAACCCTAAGGGGGACGAAATGAAAGAAGCCTTCAAAATCATAGCTAAAACAAGCATAAGTACAAACTGTAGATGAAGGGAGAACATAAAAACCTAATTTTAAGTGATAAAAATTAGGGATTCACCAAAATGTTTTACAAAAAAGGCACATGAGTGTTAAAAACACTACAATAATAAAATAAATAATGACACAAGGTAAATCTAACTAAATATGAAAAGTAACAATAAGTCATATCTACTTAGGGCCAAAAGGGAAGAAATAAAATTACCTTGATCCATAAATGATAATAATAATAATAAATGAAATAGATATAAAATGATAAAATAATACCTGTTTTTAACTTACCTAAAACTTAGGAGTGGCTAAATGTATTGAAAATAAGACTTTGGAACTATGTAGAATGAAGTCCATAAATAAGGCTGTTCTTTTGTAATGACCAATTTTAGACTACTTAAAAAAGAGTCAAAATAGTTTTGGGCCACTCAAAAAATGATAGTCCATGTTGAAAGTGGAAATATTTCTATTAAAATGGCTATGTTGATCCTTGCTACTTGAATTTTTTTGAAATCCTTCAACAATAGTAGATACGTAGAAGCCACCCTCAGATTTGCATACAAACACACACATATGTCAGAATATTATCTCTTTTTATGTAACCCTAATATAACATCAACATCTAATCAAACATCCAAGATATAATGAAATGTTTAGGGTTATTGGATTGAGCCCTATTGAATGTTGTAATTACATATCAATATTGAGAGTTAAGGATCAATGTAGTTATTATGTGTGTGAGTGTCCTTTTCCAATGAACGATAAAAGTATCAACATGATATCTCTATGATAATGTATGAAACTAGTATGATATTATACTTAGGCACTTTTTTGGTAGAAGTATGAAAAAATTAAAATATTAGAATAAATTAAAATATTAGATAAGCAAAATTTAGTATACCTTAGACTTGCACTATGTGATCACATGTTATTGAATGCCACATTATGCATTATATATATAGAATTTTCAAATGCAAATTAGGGACTTATTGGGGTGCATATCAACATAATAAAAGAGGTAATATCTGAGAAAATAGACCCACATGACAAAAAAGGGGAACAAGGGCTAAAGTGCCCACACAAGTAAATTGATCACTTTTGGATTGTTCCAAAAGAGGTCAAACCACTTTCAAAATAATTTAACAAAAAGTCAAAGACAAAAAATAATTGAATAAGAGAAAGTAAGGGGATCTCCAATTACAAACAAACATGTGTGAGAGAGAAAAAATAACAAAGAGAGAATAACAAGGCCACACAAAGTGTAAAGGAGAATTGAAAACACAAGAAAAAATATCAACAAGTACCTCATTTGGACCAATGATCCATTTGTACAAAATCACACTAATAACATTGAAATTATAGACCTTGTACCCAAATTTAAGTGTCTACTAAATTTCTAATATAAGTATATGACATCTAGCATTATCAAGATCTATGTTCTAAAGGTGTTGAAGCATAAGTAATCCCAAATAAATATTGTAGTAAAATATAAGTCTAAAAGGTGTTCTATCACATAATAACCCATATAAATATTATAATAAATTATACATGATCCTAACAAGGCACTCCCCAAAATAACATGTAAATACATATTTTAAACAAAGTATTGTGCAACATTCAAAATCCCAACACGCCCAATGAGAAGTATAAATCACCACCATAATAATTTCATTCTTCTCATTCATAATTTTATCTCATCAATGTTTAGTGTTGCCTTAGATAAAATTAAATCATCTCCATTCCCTACAATTATCACATCTACATCTCCTTCTATTTTTTTTCCCCAAATTTTTTAAATTATTTAAAACATTTTCCAATCATAGCTAGCGCATTCCTTCATCAACCTATGAGAAAATCATAATTTTTTTTCTCATCATTGTCGGTGTAAACCTTCCACATCCTAAGAAAAAATAAAACAATGTTGAAGGATTCTAATTATTTATATTTGATGACATTTATTCTTCCTTTGTTATATATCTTAAATACTTAGTCTAGATGCCTTGAAACAAACCTTCAATCAAAATTTATATACCTTAAAATTTTGAACTTTGCTCACCACCATACCTAAGCTTCTAAACCAAAAAACCTAGGTGAAAATCATTGGAAAACTTATGAAATTCAGCCAATAAAAAAATCACTTAATTTATTATATAACTAGAAGAAGGAAAAACATAAAACATGACAAAACCACCCAAATTCAACAAACCTCTCAAATATAATAAAACTATTAACCTTACATAACCATAAACTATATGAGAGAATAAAATAGTGCCAGGGTTTATTAAAAAACTACCAATATTGACTAAAAACCACCTTCCTTTAAACTAATATTATTTTAAAATGGGGAACAAAAACCATTTATTCTTTCAAAATTTATAACATGCCACATCCTTGCATAATAAACTTTTGTGAAAATTGTGATAAAATAGAGATGAAAAAATTCAAAGTCTTTTCAAAATTTTTATTAATAAATATGAGTCAATGGAGCTTAAAATATATATTTAAATAATTTATTTTTTTAGTATATAATATAAAATTTTAAATTACAATATTAAAAAAATCTTTACACTAAAAAATGAATAAAACTTTACATAAAAAAATAAAAAATCAATTTTTTTAATAGTCTAAAATAAAATAGACAACTAGAAACTAACATAAAATACTTAAATATATAAAATGAAAACACTGAGATAAATCTTTGATATTATTTAATACATTGTTTAAAGTTTTTTTAAAATTTATTATTTGATACAATGTTGAGTTTTTTAATTAAAATTTCTTTTATTTGTTATTTCACATACTGAGGCCTAGTTTACAAATATTATTATTCTATTAAATTTTAGGTTCAATCAATCATAAATGTTGACTCTAATCAAATATTAAGAAGACCTTTCACTTTTAAATCAAAATGAACATGCTAGTGAGTGACAACATTGAATTATATGTCACACTTTAGACTAACAAGTAAAAATAACACTACATATTTAAGTGTGTATTTATGAAAATAAAAATTATCTTTACATAAAATGTTGAATACCATCATGTTGCACCATATGGGTAATTTTTAATATTTTTAATAATTAGTTCCCTTAAATTTATTTTTAAAATGTGAATTATGTAATTTATTATATTTTTGGAATGGGTCCAAGATAATTAAAAAAACTTGAAAACTCTTCACCTATAATGTATGCATATCGTATAGCCTTAATGGAAAGCGTATAAGATAATATGCCTACCAAATACATTAAATCAAAAATATAAATAGGGCCAATATAGCCTCCATATAGGAAGATTAAAATTATAATATAATGAGCCTTACTTTATCCATACCCACTAGCTTCTTATATAGATAAGTAAGGAGGTTTAGGGTTTGTAAGACATAAATTTTTAAGGGAATCTTATCAAATTAGATAGACCCTAATTTGAGGATAACTAGTATGAAGATATTATTATTTAATAATAATTTATAGAAAAGTTATTATATAAATAAGATATGGATAATGATTGCTTTTAAATAAGTTATTATATAAATAATATATAGATAATTATGTGCACATAAGGTGTGCATTATCCATAAAAAATATAATTATAAGTACATCTTAGAAAATACATTAGTATAGATCCTAATATACACTAATATCCTCCTTGAAGATGTACTTTATAAAAGGATAGGATGAATGAATCTATACTAATCTAAGTAACATTAGAAAATATATTATACAAATAATCATGTGTACATCAATTCTCCCCCTTAAGAATAACTTAGAGAAAGTAAACAAGTGAGAAAAACCTTTGATATGTGCCTTGAAAACTAGACCACAATAGTTACCCATGTACAATAAGTACAAAAGATGCAGTGATCATGAGAGTAATGAAACTTAAGATGATGCTAAACAATGTTTATACACTAATGAAGACAAAACAATGCTAATATCCTTATGGATGCTATTACATCCTACCAAATTACATGGGTATTGAGATGTCATTACTGTTAAAGCAAGAAGGAAATGGTGTTTAATATGAGGATATCTATGAAAATATAGGATGCCAAACACATAAATCAATAACACTTAAGAATTAAATACTTTATCTTCGATGATGAAGGCATGAGTGAAAACACATATACTTCTCAAAATGTCCAGTAAGTGATCCCTAAGTTGTCAAGAAATATCAACCCAATGACAACCATCCTAAATATGTATCCAAATAAATGGATGTGTTAATATGTATCAAAAATAATGTATAGGTATCAACCATTGAATAAAAAATGACTACAAAAAGATAAGTTTTATTATAACACTATGCATAGAAATTATTTGCTCTAAATAAGACACATTTTTTATGTGATGATCAATGGCCAAATATGTGAATAGACACCCTTTTTTTTGAAGAGGACATATTTTTTATGTAAGGATGAATGGTCAAACATATGTGAATAGAAACCCTTTTCTCTAAAGAGGATTTTTTTAATGTGAGGATGAATGGTCAAACCTATGTAAAATCTAATCAAGATATCCAAAGAATGAAGCCAATATTTAAAATTTCTGTATCTAAAATAAAATAAAAAATTTGAAGGCACCACTATTTTCCTCTTGAAAAAATATCTAGTTTAAAAAAAATTTGAATAAAATTATTCTATGCGTAAAAGTTATCATAAATTGAAGCATGAATGGTCTAAGTGACATATACAAAATGGTGAATAACAATAATAAGTCATATATATAAAACCCATATGTGTCAATACTAACCTCTTGAAATAAGATGTATGACAAAAAAATTCACTAAAACATACCACCATAGGACCAAGACATGGCCTATCAAAATTAAGGTGCCATAAATGAAGCAAAACTCGTTGGAGGCCACCCAAAAAGGGTAAAATAAAAATAAATTTTGATGAGGCTTTGAAAGGTAACCCTGGTCCATTAGGAGTAGGTGGGGTGTTCTAAGATAGTGAAGAACAACCCCTACTAATTTTTTCACAACCTATAGGAATTGAGTCATATAACATGGTAGAAGCAAGAGTTAATCAATTAGGACTAAAAATAGTGTAAAAGTGTGCATGGAAGGAGCTTGATGTTGAAGGAGACTTGCAAGTAGTGATTAACACTCTCAATTTAGGGAAAGTAGATTTATGAAGAATGAGGATAGTCATAGAAGATATTTTTATAGGTATGAATAAGTATGCATCAGTAAGGTTCAATCATATAAAGAGAGAAGGTAATATAGTACTAGATTGGGCTACTAATGAAGTCATGTAGCTCAAGGAAAAAGTGTGAGTAGGATATAAGGAGTAGAATAATAATTTTCTGAATGAGGTGCACATATTAATAAGAAGATATTGGAAAAGCTATCTAGAATCAATAATATAGGAAGAGTAAGGTGGGAAAAGAGTTGTCAAGTGTAAGAAGTAAGAGAACTGGTAATTTTATTAGGCCAATTGAGGGGTCATTCCAGTTATCAAAGTTTAGGTTGTAGCCCTTCCACTTTAGTCATAAGCATGGCATGGTAAGGTGGCTCAAAATAATTAAAACCAAGAAAAGGAACCAATTTAATCTTATGGAGATATGACAAACATTATGAAGCAATCATTAGAATGTGTGAGTACAAAGAGTACACATGTAGGATTATTGATTAAAGTGTGTTGAGATTTGGGAGATATAATTTCAAGGTGGTGGATGATAGCATAAGATCAAACCCAACTCTCTTTCTATAGTGTGGAGATTTTATATTAGGAGATCTAATTAACTGATGATAGCAACCAAGAAGAATGGACAAAGGTAAGAGGTTATGATAGGAGGAAGGTCGTGAGGGTAAGAATAATTTTGGTGAGAAGAAGGATGCATTAAACTAGATGATAGAGGATGCAATAGCTTCTCACTTTGCTAAAAACATTGATAAGGAAATAAACCTAGACCAATCCTATTCCCTTAGGTCTTGAGCTTGTAAGATAGGAGTGCCATAGTTGGACTATAGCATTGGACCCTAGGGTGTCCCATTGTCAATGCTCCTATCCATTTGTACTTTGAGCCCTAATGATCATTTTCATTTGATTATTGTCCTTTATTATGTTAGCCTAACATGAATACATTTGACCCATGACTGATTTTTCCCTATAAAATCCCACTCAAAGGTCAATTAATAAGGGAGGTGATAAATCTTACAAAGCAAGAAAGAATACAAACAAAACACTAAGGAAAACTTCCCTATTATCTGCATATAGTCACCCAACATAGCTACAAACACACTTAAACCATCATATTAATCCCTAGCCACCTCAAGCACTCCAATTCAACATTTTTACATCTGCATCACACTATTTCATAAAGCACATTAGGTGGGAAAACTACTTATGGCTTGATTCATCTTCAAATTATTGGTATGTAGGTAATGTGCCCACACAAGGGGTGTGGATTTCATGTTTAATGCATCTTACACCCTCACCCCCCCTTTTTTCAAGTGATTCAAACATTTTTTAATCAAGTATGATGGAGGGTTAGGGTTTGAAGATTAAATCATCTCTACAATGAGTTTTAACATGAATCAACACTCAATACTTCATAGGTAGGATCACACAAGAACAACACAAAAACCCAAAAAGTTTTAGGTCTTTGTGACTAGTGTGGACAATAGTGGTAGGAGTGGACTACAACATCAGACCCTAAAGTGTCCTATTTTTGATGCTCCTATCCTTTCACTGAACAAAATCTAGATTCAAATTCACAACACTGTCCTAGTCTTGTACAACTAGTTTCAGCCTCTATCTCAACCATCTCAGTCCAATTTCAAGTTCAGTTATATTTCTCCTTATTTATTTCTATTTTTAGAAAGGTAAAAAAGATAGATAAATTATACAAATCAAGGCTGTATTTATTGCAATATTCTTTACTAATTTAGTAATCCAAACCCTTAACTAAAATAGGAATAAAAATCCATTATTCTAAAAAAAGTTAAATCATTCAGTGAACCCAACTTCATTTGTGCCACAAAAACCCTAGAAACCCTAGGGAAAATTCCAATCCATGATTCATATAGCTATAGAAGTATGGGGCCAGGCTTCTTGGTGGTTAGGTGCAATCACCACACCAAGTGCTATGTTAACTCATGGTTTTGTTACTTTATGTCCTTCAAACATCGTAATTAGATAAATATGTCCATAATGACTAGGATTCATATCCCATTTTTTTCCACTTTTTTGTTTATAGTGTGACTTCTTTTTGGCTAAGGAAAAATTCTGTGACATCTCAGCCAAGACAAACTAATTTTTCCAATATTTTTCCTAATTTTTCCTACATATATAAATTATAATTTCAATTTAATTTTTAAAATTTACCATACTAATTTTAAAAACCATTTATTTCAAACCCTAGTTGAACTTACTAGGTTCTTTTGCTTTTTGAGGTATCACCTTACATGTTTGTGAGCTTCATATCCTTTTTATGCATATTCCAATTCACTATTTTTCAAGTCCTAGATTACATTTATTTAATCTTCTCTTTTATTTTTTAAGTTATTTTCTTTATGCCACCTAACCTCCTTGCATCTCTTCCTTTTAGATGAAGTGTAAGACTTAGTGGCAACCCTCCTGAATTCACCCAGATTCCTCCAACCTATCCATAGACCATGGATAACCAACTAGCTCAGTTTTATGCTATAAATCCCAAAAATCCATATTACACTAATTTACATGAGAATAATTTTGAAAATATGAGAATACCAATGATGATACACACACTGATGTTGATGACCCACTATATCGGGCTCTTGACCCACTTCCACCTATAGTTGAGAATGATGTGTCATCAACAAAAATTTGACTCTACAAAGTTTTAGAGAGAGACTCAAGGAACAATCCTAAGATCATGCCATTATCTTAAAATTTATCATATAAATTAAAAAGGATAAGCAAGTTGAGTCTTCCATTCCTTTAAAACAACTAGTTTTAAATGACACACGGGGGCAACTATGTCTCAAAAACCCTTTATATCAGCCCAACCTTCCTATGAGGCACCACCAATTATGGCTAGTACATCCTTGTCTCTTGATGTGGTTTCCCTTGTGTGAGAGATAAAATCTCTTCAATTAAAGGTGATACATCTTGAGAAAGGTTCCTCTAGACCAACACAGGTTTTGGATTCTTTTTCTATACTTCATACACCATTGGCATGCCATATTGCTTCTACACCCTTGCCACTAGATTTTGTTTAACCCAAGCTCACTCTATATGATGGCAAGGGTGATTTAGAAACACACTTGAGATATTTTCATGTAGCATGCTTAGACTATGTGCCAAATGTTTGGTTATTAACCAAGCTATTTCCATGAAGTTTACAAGATTATGCTCTATAATGGTTCTATAGTCTACCTAATCAATCAGTCAATGCATTAAATCCTTTAGATGACATGTTCCTAGCTCATTTCAGCATTAACATAGGTGACAAGGTTTCTTATGCCCAAGTTTCACAACAAAAACAAAGGTCAAATGAGCATCTCATAGATTATGTTCTTTGATATAAGACTATCTTGGCTAAAATGACTAGCCCCATGGCCAATCAAGAATTATAGGACCTATTCAAACAAAGAATTTTACCAGCTTTGCATGATTCAATAATGTTCAAAAAATTTTATTTCTTCACTAAGTTATGTCATACACTAAAGGAAAGTGAAGTCAAATTAATTTCAATGGGAAAACTCAAGTACACAAGCATATCAAAAACAAAAAACAAGAGTAACAAAAAAGTCCCATACAAAGTAAAAGTTAATGATAACAAAAGTCAAAATCAACCTATAGTTAATGTGGCTTTAGAGCCCCCTCAATGAGTGGTTTTATCAACACCTCCTTGATGAGCCTTTACCAATCTACCAGTATCTATAGATAGAGTCCTAAAACAACTATTGGAATGTAATATCATATCTCCCTCATATTTGGGAAGTTGATACAATAAAGCCTCTTCCATGTGGATATGATTAGAATACATTTTGTAATTTTCAAAAGGCACCAAGCCACACAAAAAATAGATGCATTAGTTTGTGACACAAGATACAAGAATTGATAGATGGCAACCTTATTAATCTTGGCACTCCAATTGAACCTCCTCAGGCAAAGCAAACATAGGACAAGGCTTTGAAAATTTTCTTAGATCCTTTCCCATAACAATCGAAATAAGAGATAAGGGACACATTAGGTGTTTACCATGCATATAATGCACACCCTCTACCAACTACATATCAAGCACCTTCAGTTGAGCTACATCCTTTGAGTAACATGATTGGTGTGTATAATTCTAGAGTTTCAAATAGACCTTTGATCTCCTTCTCAGAGTAGGAGATAGTTGAGGATGATTTAGATTACCATGAACTCTTTATTATAGCCTACATTGATCATCATCCCATTCATAGTGTTCTAATAGATAATGGATCTAGTGTGACCATGTGCACTATGACATTACTTTAGCATTTGGGATATTTAGATTAGGATATTACCTCGATAAACATAATTATCAGTGTATTCAGTGGACATATACATAGTTTATTGGGTGAGATTGTACTTCCTCTATAGGTTGTTCTAACACATGTTACCACACCATTTACTATGATTCTTAGTGCATGAGTCTTTGATATGTTGCTTGGTCAACTATGGATCTAAAAAATTTGTGTAGTACTTCCTATAGTTCACAGATGCATTAAATTCATTCACACTAATTAGGTTGTTATAGTTAGTAGAGTTTTTTATGAGTTACCACTCCCAACTTTAGATCCATCTCTTACTTTGCAATCACTAGTTTCAATTTCTTTGCAAGTTATAGTTTTTTCTCCAGTTGATATTCAAACACAGCCTAGGCCTCCATCACTAGAACAAAGAGTTCATACACTTCCATGGAGGCCTCTCTTAGAGAAACCACTACATTAGTGATAGTTTTAGGACTCTAGATAGTTTTTAGCTACAATATTCACACCTATAATAGTATCATTAAGGTATTATGACTTTACACATAGAGCATATTTTTAGAGAGATTCTTCTACTACAACATGGGTCCTTAAGAGCCCCATAGTTGCATCTGATTCTTAGAGTTATAAGGGGACCCCATAGTCAATTTCCACTATAGACATTTCAGATCACTTACAACATACACATATTTCAGAGCCACAACCTTAGTCTTTCCATCATGATTCATGATCATGCATGATCTTTCTCTTTAATACATGACACCATGATATGGAGTCTCTCATGAGACTCATCCATTAATATCATTTCTTCTCAATCTTTCTTATACATAGCCTCTTTTCAATTTCTTGTACATAGTTTCCTTATGATTGCTTGTACATATCTTATTTCAAAAATATCAAAAACACTACAACATTTCAAAATACAAAAACATTCAAATAATTCAAAACATAAAAAAAAAATTTCAAATTGTATGCATTATCCATGATTTACATTTATACTACCATGCTAGACTTACATTTTATTGTTCTATGCTATTATTTGTCAATTTATCTATATTACCATGCTTCACTTGATTTTATTTAAGTGTGTGCAGTGACACTACAATTCTTCATTAATTCACTCTACCCATTGAGGGGGCATCCTAATTTTACATTTGAGACATACATCAACATATCTACCCACTAGAGTCATCTTCTACATGACTACGCCATCTAGGTTATGTCATTCCTACACCACACACTCTACTTATCATGTTGATGTACATTACTTACTAGCTTACATAGATTACTCTATCAACACTCACTAGTATATAACACTTGTGTATTTCTTAGAATCTACCTAGTCTTGTACTCCATGTTTTTCATACTTTCAATTCTTGCTTTGATTAGTTAGATGTGATAGTATTTATAGCATTTACATGCTTTCCTTTCTTGCTTTGAGTATCTATATGTGACTGCATTTCTTAGTTCCTATTTTGTTACTTGTGTGTGCCTTAAGACATTTGCCAATGTCCTCTGCTTGTACTCTTCTATGTGCTTGTGGCCCTCATGCCAATCTTGCTTGTTTATAATTATATGTGTATGTGGGAATTTGAACATGACTTATATGCTTGATTTCCTATATTGAGTGAAATGTGCCCATGTCCCTTATTTGTTTGGACCCTTGGCCTCTTTTGTATCCTTCTTGCTTCTTTCCTTGCATTTTTATTTAATTTTTTGCTTCTCAATTTTTTGTAATGCCATGATCCATATCATGCATTATCTTGCCTTCTTAGATGACATAAATCATGCTCCATCCCTCATTGATAAATAAAAAATAACCAAATTTCCACTTTTAGTTTAGTATAATACATATGCTATTACATTGTTACATATATCTAGGCATACACTTGTTGATCTAAAAATCTCCAATACAAGCTATGCTATATATTGATACATATTTTGGATTATCATTGCTATATCATGTATTTCATATCATAACACACTTATAGGTATTTTTATTCTAAGGGTAGTCATTTTAGGGTCTTCATTCTTACCCTTATAAGAGGGGGCAACAAACATGGGTTTTGTCATAGAGATCAAAGCCTTATACCAGTCAAAAATTAGTTTTCAAAACACTTAGAAAAACATTCATAATTCAAACTAGGTAGAGTAGACCAGAAAGACAATGATGAATATAAAATAGTGATTATAAATAGTAAAAGACAAGAGGTCCATACTTGGACTACAATGTCAGATAATAAAGTGTCCTATTTTTGATGCTTTTGTTCAAATAGTAGAAAACCCAAAATTTCTAGAAATAGACTAAAAGATAAGGTCAATTATAGTTTTGTAAGCTATAGTTTAGTTTAGATTGGGCAGTTTTAGTATATTTTTACTCAAAGTATCTAGATATAGGGGGCATCATGCACAACATGATGGCTCTCACTTCCAATTTTAGATTAGGTAGTTGGTACAACTTCCAAATTAGAATCCATGTTATAGACACTAGTGATTAGAGGTAATGTGTGTGGCACATTTTCCTTCTTTTCTTTCTAGTTCATTATATTACCTAGGTATTCTTAGTAGTTACATGCCTTATTCCATCTATAGATGGTTAGCATCATTTTGGAGTGGCTTTCATATAAGCCTAGTTCTCAGTTTTGGAGTGGCTTTCATACAAGCCTAATCTCCACATTTCAGAATGGTCAAGATTATCCTAGTTCTTAGTACATATTTCAGCTATCCATGCCACATTATTAGATTATAGAACATTCATGGGCTTTAAGATCCATCTCATATATCACACATTTATATCAGTATCAATTCATAACTACACTTAGTAGGCAATGATGGAGCCAATATCCTAGCTAGTATTTGTATTCTTGAGCCACATACTCAAAAGGATTGGACACATAGTCCAAAAATTGATTAAATTACACATGATCACATAAATTCACTTAGTGGGAAATGATGGAGCCAAATGACTAGCTATATTTTGTATTCTTGAGACACCTACTCAGAGGGATTGGACACATGATCTAAACATAGATTAACACATACATGATCACATAGCTTCACTTAGTGGGTGATGATGGAGCCAAAGGGTCAGCCTTTATATTCTTAAGTCACTCTTGGGGAATTAAAAACTCAACTCCATTTGTGATATTAATTTTAGTATAACATATCACTTAGAATCACTCAATATCACTCAACATCACAACAAGTTTTATATTGGTTCGCATACCCGATGAGGTGTATTCATTCCTTTCTCTTCCTCTCTCTTTTAATCAACTTTTATACATTCTTATTTTAGACATAACATGTCTAATAAGAACTGATCTACTCCTTGTTTTCCTTTGTAGATTTATGATTCACAATGTGCTCTCTCTATGCATACTCATCATCAAACATCTTCATGGGCTTCACCCTTGCAGGTAAGTTTAGGTATGCTTTCTGTTTTTCCTTTATCCTAGTATTTCACTTTATTGCATCACTAGAATATAAGGGGGGGAAATGTAGTCATATAAAATGTATAAATTGGTAGTTTGAGTGTGGATTATGACACCCCATCCATAGATCCTTTTTGCATGCTCTTATGACCCTTCTAAACACCTTTTCACTCATAACCGATCATCCAAAACCTTCTAAATGATCATTCCACCTCAACCAAGTTATATTTCCCAGGACAATCCTATTCCCTTATGGATTGAGCCTATAGGATATGAGTGCCATACTTGGACTATAGCATTAGACCCTAGGGTGTCCTATTTTTGGTGATCATCCATTCTCACTTTGTGCCCCAACAGTCATTTTTATCTAATTGCTATCCTTCATTATGTTGTCCTAGCATAAATACAATTGACCCATGACCAATTGTTCCCTATAAAATCTTAGTCAAATCTCATTTATAAGGGAGGTGATAAATCTTACAAAGCAAGCAAGAAAACAAATAAAATACTAAGACAAAGTTCTCTATTCTCTACATATAATCACCCAACCTAGCTATGAACACACTCAAACCATCATACTAATCCCTAGCCACCTCAAACACTCTCAATTTGGCATTTTTACTTCCACATCACACTATTACATAAAGCACATTAGGTGGGAGAACTACATATGGATTGATCCCTCTTCAAAGTATTGGTATATAGGTAGCGTGCCCACACAAGGGGCGTGGATTACATGTTCAGTGTATATTACACACTAAACCCCCTTTTCTCAAGTGATTCAAACATTTTTTTATCAAGTATGATGGAGGGTTATGGTTTATAAATTAAATCAGCTCTACAGTGAGTTCCATCATGAATTAACACTCAAGATTTCATAGGTAGGCTCACATAAGAACAATGCAAAAACCCAAAATTTTTTAGGTCTCTATGACTAGTTTAGATGACAATGGTAGGATTGGAATGCAATGTTAGACCCCAAAGTGTCTTGTTTTCAACGCTAATGAAAGCTAGATTCAGATTCATGACATTGTCCCAATGTTATACAACCATTTTTAGCCTCTATCTTAGCCATCTCAATCTAGTTTCAAGTTAAGTTATATTTGTCTTTGTTTATTGCTATTTTTAGAAAGGTAAAAAATATAGATAAATTATACAAATCAAGACTGTATTTATTACAATATTCTTTACTGATTTATTAATCCAGACCCTTAACTAAAATAGGAATAAAACTCCATTATTACCAAAAAAGTTAAATTAGAATGCATTCATGAGGATATGTATAAAAAATATGTGGGAAGTAACTAATATAATGGAGGAGGTGGAAGGTCATTATATAGGTAAGCTAATGAAGGACTTTATGCTAGACATTAACCAATATCTCATTTGAAGGATTTTTTTAACGTTATTCAGGATATTAGTAAGGAAAATATGCTTTCAAATATAGTGGGGTCATTTTATTTGCGTAAGGAGCACCTAGAGATTGATATTGTCATGCGTATAATGGGGATATAAGTGGTTAAACATAATCATGCAATTATGGAAAAAATGGTGAAATCATAGAGTAGCCTATACTTTGTGGTAGAGAGATTATGAGCTAGCCTTCAAAAGGAATGTATCTTTGTTCCCCCAAAATGATGTGATATGTAATATAAGGATATATAGGAAATAACACCAGGTCCAAGAAGTAGAGCAGGCTTGAAATTAGAAGGAAAGTCCATGGTTGCAAAAATAGTACCATATGGTGTGAAGGTGATCTTTATTGACTGATATAGAATAAAGGCTACAATACCAAGTGTAAGAAATGCTTAAGATGAATAGTAATAGGGAGTTAGAATTTTTGGTATGATGTTATTATCCCTAAGGGATGTTGTAAGTACTAGGTAATATGATAAACATAAGCAGTATGGTTTTGGAATTTTGGTTGGTTGTGTGTTTTTTGATCCCCCTCTAGACGATAGTATCTCACTATCGGTCTAGAGGGGTTTGAATCGGTCTTTGTCGATGGGGTAATCCCTTGGGCTATTATTCAATTAATTTTTTCTCTAAAGAAGTTCCCTAGTTATCATAGCAAAAAAAAAAAAATTATTTTTCTTTAGAAAATCCAAATTTGTAAAAAATAGTATAAAAAAAAAGTAAATTTAGCAGAAAACATTCAAAAAGCCATAATTGGCCTATTTTTAAAGCTCCATTAATTGGGCATCATAGTTCTATTTTTGATAAAATGAAAATCAAAATTAAATTCTTAGATTTTATAGATGAAATTAAGTGGATAAAAAATCTCCAAGAATCTCTAAAATTGGTGAAACTAAAAATGCTCATTTAATTCAATTTTGATAGAAAACCCAAAAAATTGAAGAGATGGTGATTTCTAGATATAAAAATCATGAATACAATAAAGTGAAACTTAGGAAAGATTTGACACCATGTTATATATATATATATATATATATATAATGGGTCCAAGATAGCTAAAATAACCTTAAAACTTCACCCATAATGCACACATACATGTATAACATTAATGTAAAGATATATATGTCAAGGTAGAATGATTACTAAATTTATGAAAGAATACATGCGAGATACAAATAGATACAAATTTTAATATAATTGTCCTTAATTCACACATACCCACTAGCTTCATATAAAGATAAGTAAGGAGGTTTAGAGTTTGGAAGTTATCTTGATATTTTAGGGAATCTTTTCAAATTAGAAAAACCTAATTTTAGGATAACCACAAACTATATTCTTATTTAATAATAACTTACACATAAATTATTATATAAATAAGATATCATGGATAATGATTATTTATAAATAGTCTATTATATAAATAATATATAGATAATTATATACACATAAGGTGTGCATTATCCATGTATAATATAATTTCAAGTGCATTTTAGAAAATACAATAGTGTATGTCCTAATATACACTGACACGCCCCATTAATATTTACTATGTAACAAGAGAGGATGATTGAAGCTACACTAGCCTAAATAAATTAGAAAATATGTTGTACATTTAATTGTGTGTACATCAACATAACCTTGCTTTCACCCTAAGAATTGATAGGCTTAAAATATTGCTAGATCTACAACTAATCTACATTTACAAAAAATGTGTAATTTTCTCCTCACCAATCCTATGATTTACACAATAAATAATTGTTTTGATTAATGAAATTGTACTAAAAATAAATGAATTACATGCAAATGCAACACAAATAAGTGTAATTTTTAAAACTAGGTATGTCAAGCATGTGTAATTACAATAAATACAACATCAAGACCTGATTAATTATTTTTCAAAGCAATTTTGAGGGTTTTTACATAGGGTTTTAGAGGGGAATTTTTAACTAGTTATAATTTAAATATATTTGATGTATAATTCTAATTTTGGTACAAGTCACTTTCCCATAACATCTTTTACTCATTTTTTCACACTTGGTCCTCTTTGTATATTTGGCTATTTTTAGGACCCTTCCTACCCTACACTAATTTATTTATAGCCTCCTACCTTATAGATGTATTCAATATTTATCCATTTCAAATTTTAAACTTTATTTGATTATATTTTGAGTTTCTTATAACATTTCAAGCCTTTATCTCTCTTGGGATGAATTATACAACCATAGGTTTGCCATTGAATCTTCCATGTGTGTTGCTTGTTTTTTGTGGGTCCTTCCACCTTGGATTGATTTACCATGCCTTTGATTTTAAATATAAATACCCTCCATGTTTTTACATTGCATGTATCATGTCTGAAAGATTCATATATAGACAAAACATTCCTTTTCATTAACCAAGTAAAAATTAGATATAAAACTTCCCTAAGCTAGAGACTGGAATTGATCAGAAGTATTTTATTTCACTTGAGAGGGAGCTTATACATTGAGCCACCATTGGCCATTCTTTATTTTATGATATTATGATATCATCTAATTGTAACAAATTATGGTTTAGGAAAATGTTCATTTAATTGCATCCTCACTTCTAGGGAATAGGAGGTTTTTAAACCATTGTTTGAGATTCCATTTATATTGAATAAGAAGTATGTGGAGTATGCTTCTAATAAGTAAGACACATAGTTGAAACTCCATTGAATTTACCTAACAAATCTAATTTATCACTTATTTTTTACATGTGTTTTATATTAAATAATCTCAAGAGAGGAATAAGACATCAATTTAGACATTATTATTTGGAATTAAGAAGAGAACACACACATGACCATATGACATTAGGAAACTTACATAGAAAAATCCATAAACCAAAAAAGTGCATAATATATATTTAACACTACATGATTGTTTTACCCTAATTTTGATTAATGAAATCAAGACTAATCCTAATAAGATAAAAACATATATAATAACTTAGATCTTAATATATGGAATTCAAGCATACATATTAATGTAAAATACTAAACTTGATTACAATGATTTGATAAGTGGTATATGCTAAATATAGTAAGTACAATAAAAAGATGAGTACTTATTTTTTGGGGTCAATTATCTAACTATAACTATGTTCTAGAAGTGGATATCAATTAAAACCAACAACTATATCTCTATCTACGTAGTGTCAGTTTCATAAGATCTAGGTCAATATCACTAGTCAAAATTATTTTGGGATGGTCGGTACTGACTTATGTAGAAATGAGGATTATGACCATACAATAGCTTTCACATGTAACTATATGTTCTGCATATGCAATATTGAATCTTAATGATGTCCGTAACTCCATAAATTAATCTCCTTTGACTTAAAACCTTTGGTGTGCTTATGAGGAATAGAAACCTTAAAATACCAAAAAAGTGTAATAGGATGAAATGACTCCAATCACCTTGTTTTGATGATTGAAATTTATCTATGTATTTGATATTTCAAAGAGGGAAATCAAGCCACACATAGGTCTCCCACCTAGTGTGATTGTGAGATTATGCTCCTTTACTATATGTATGCTTCTAATGATTTGGATTTGATACTTATAAATGAATGTTTTGAATTGGTTTTAGTGTGCTTTAGAGTTGCTTATGACTGATCCTAGTTGTAGATTAATAATTTAGGAAGAATAAGGTAGATTGGCTCAATGTGAAATAGTGTATAGATGTATATCATATAAGTTCCCAGTCCCTTTTGAATGAGACCTTGATTTGTTTATATATGAGTCCGATTAGATAGTTTATCATGCCACCAACATGTTAGGTAAATGGGCCAACTAAGATGGGTGAACCATTTCTTGGAGAGGGTAATTTTTGACAAAATTAAATTAATATCAACTAGAAATACCAACCAAAACTGACAAAAATAACCTATGTATAGGTGGGCTGAATTAAAGGTCTGAAGATGTCTCTGTAAGACATTTAGTATGTTTAAAACTCATAAGGTAGCATTTAATTGTGATATAATGAAAATTTAAGACCTTATTCATGTGGTCAAGTCATGCATGGTTAATGCATGTCAAGCTGGTCATTTTCAAGTACTAGGTACCATATTTTAATATCTACAAATTCCCCCCTTTTATTTTGGAATTGCTAGAGTAAAAGGATAAAATGCATGTCAATGTTTACAATACAATTTTTATTTGGTATGAATCTCCAATTTCATAATCCGCTCAATACTAAAACCTACAATCATGTGTAGTCAATGTCCATAGATTGACAATTTAAATTTGAAACTAAATTTTTTCAATTTTTTAAGAGCAAAGGCAAGAGTACACATGCATCTTGGTAAAACCATGTTGCCCTTAAAATTTTTTGAGATGATGATTCATTTTTGAAGTATTGGATAAAATTTTACTACTAATATGTCACAAGATATAAATATATCAAAGGATGTTTTAAAAAAATCATATAGAAGATATGTACAATGATATATGTCACAACCGAATAAAAGAGCTCATGTGGATCTACTATATCTGGTGGTAGCAATATCTCATTGAATTGGTGAAATATACCATATATTTATAATTTATTTTTATTTATATTGGGATATGAATATTAATTGGTTCTATATATGTAAGTTGAGTACGCTATATGTGATATTATTTGTTGTTATCATGCTTAAGTTGCTCATATATATGTTGCATATTTGTATTGATCATGATAATTTTTAAATTATAATTATCATTCATTAATGATACTTATTATACTTAAGTTGTGACAATATGAATACTATTTTTGTCAACAATATATTTTATTTTGTCTCAATGTGAAACATCTATTTGTATAATGTCCAACAATATAATGATAGTCATAATATGCTTTGCCATCATAATTTTATGGTGTAGGCCTATTTAGATCGACTTAATGTGGAGGAAGAAGTGTGATAAATTTATAAAAGAGTAACTTATTATTTGAGGTTTGTTAATTATGTCTCCAAGGTGACCAAGGATGTTGATAAGGTGTCATGTATGCTAGAATGACAATGACAAAGTGTGCTTCAATGTTCTTCAGTGTTTGACTTTGTAAGGAAATTTATGGATGATATTGAAGGTATGGACATGTTTTAGAGACCCTCTGGGGTGTTATTATTTCTTGTAATTCTTATTAAATTAAATGGAATTCATCAAAATAGTCATATGAAGGTCTAGGTTCAAATAGTCATCTTGGCAGATAAGGTTGAGTAAGCAGATTAATGACATAATATTTCACACATGTGAAGGTTTAAGGAAAAATTTGATACATGGATGGATTAAAATATGAAAGATGATCCTATGTTTCAAATTTTTGGTCATGAGGTTAAGTGTAGCAAAAGTTATAATAGTGCAAAGTTGGCCTCTCAGACAAAGTTCACCAAGTTTCTATACTTAGCCAAATTTGCATTATTGAAGATCTATGGTGAGAATTTAATTATTTAAAAGATATAATGGAGATAAATTAATATAATTAGATAAATATAAATATCATGGTTCAAATTTAAATATTCAATATTGCATGCGTTAGTGACATGTGTCACATTTACAAAGTTTGAGCAACAGATCGAACAGTGAACGTGAGACCTATCAGATAGAGATAAATAGTGAGTGCATGATAATATAGATTATGTTATAATGGATTTTATTAAGTAAATAAGTTAATAGGATTCTTAGAAGGTATATATGGTTGCCAAGTGGTGGAATTTCATTCGAGTCAAATAGTCAATGTGCTTAGAAGGCACGTGAGGGTGCCAAGTATCATAATCGTGGATTCCTATGTCTAAGATAAATGGTGAGTGTGTAAATTTAAATATAGTAATACCATAAGGATATTTATGGATAAAATTTGATAAATATGTGTGATTACATTATATTAAGACACATGAATGTAATATTTGTATTACATAGTGACTGTTGGCAGTTGAATTAACAAAGGAAAAACTAGTGCTTAGTTTTTGAGCTATATATTTTGATATAGGATGAATTTAGTGGTGATGTATTAGGAAAATTTGAAAATAAATTCAAGGAAAATATAGATAAGTAATTTATAATGATTGAATGTTTGTACAATCAAATATATTAAGCTCCAAAGTTAACTATGTGTTTGACCATGTTCTGCAAGTAACCCGAGAAGGGTAATTAAAGACTTCTTGATGGTATTTTGATGTTTCAAGATGAAATATATATTATATAATGTTTTATAATCAATTATTACCATTTTATATATTTTTTAGGTTTGACCAATCCATCTTTAGTGTGAATAATTGCTTAGAAGTTGATTGTGCATTGGCATATTGAGTGACCATGTTGTAAGAGTGAGTTGAAGGTGTTCTTAATAGAGTTAAGGAAATAAATGAATATGAAGATGTTAATTAAGTATATACATTGATGAGAAGGTATTGGATTTCATATTATTCCCATGATTATATATGGAGAGTCAAAATAGTATAACTATGTTTTGATTATATGTGACCAGTTTGAGTGGTCATTCTAAGATAGTTAAATTGAGTGCTTAGAGCTTGTGTTGAAGTGTATAAAGTACATGAAGGTGTATTATAGGTTATAAAGGGTTAAAAAAATATGATATAATCATATGTATATGTGAAATATTTGAGTTATTGCTTCAAAAGTTTGAGACTATGTTTTCTATATATGAAGACTTGAAGAGCAAGGATACCTATTTGGTAGGTTTTAGTGTTGAGTTTATGTTACAGAAGTCATAGACGCATGAGGGATTTATCAAGGGGATATTGGAAACAAATTTTATGTGTTAAAATAATTGGTAAAGGATGAAGGTGATCCAAGTAGTCTCACATGCAATGTGTGAGTATGAAGGCCTAATTGTTTTAGGTCTCACTAAGACCTATTGGTGGTTTGGGGCTAATAAGGTATTGGCCAACACAAGAAGTGTGGTTATTAAATGTAATGTGTATGATGACATATTTTAAAGGTGGTTCAAATATGTAAAGCATCTTGGCTGACCAAGATGGGTTAAAGGAAGAGAGTGGTATAAGTACAAGGTATATTTGGACTAATTTATGTTAGTTGTGCATGTGTGGATTCAAGCAAAGGAGAGAAACTTTGAAAGAGAAGGTATAATTAATTGAAGACAAAAAAAGAGTGAAGAGGATCAGTCATGATTGTTTGATCAAGTTGATGTAGGAGGACACATAGGTCATTCTACCTAATGAGCCTAAAAGAGGTAGTTTGAGTGAGTAAACCCTAAAGGATGATTGAGTGAGTGTGATTAGTGGATGCATTAAAGAGAAGATAAAGTTGAGGAGTGTGTCCCTAACCTATAGGTCATGTTTCTAATGTTATGAAAGAGTTTTTTTATGTTTTAATGATTGTGTTTTAGATGCATTGCTTGTGTGTGCAAGTTTGTGAGAGTGTAAAGGGGAAAAAGTGCAAGTAAGAGAAGTCCATAATTAGGTGTAGAAGACATTGGATTAGAGGTAGAGATCAGATCAAGGTAGCTGAGTGGGTGCTTAGATGTCTAGGGGTTAGTTCCTCCTTATGGGATGGGCATCTCACTAAATTAAGGGATGGGTGTTCCTTGATCAGTTAGTGCTGGTCTAAATTTGGATCTTGTTATTATAGGATTGCATTCCATTTTATAGGTTCTAGTGGGTTTTATTCCCCAAGAGGGTTTCCCATGGAGATATTTTTTTGTGTGATCTTGCTATATCTTACTTGTTCATTACAATGGTTAATTTGTGTGCATCTTGATTGTATGTGTTGAATGTTTAAGATTTAGGAATTAAATTGGATGATTTGGAATCACTGATTCTCCCCCCTGCTCTTAGTGATTTTACCTCTAACAATTGGTATCAGAACATGACCTTCATTGTAATTTTAACCACTTGAAGGTGATCTAAGGTACAACATGGGTAGAAAGGAAATTTGTTCAAAAGAAAAGATCATCATGTTTGAAGAAGAAGTTTGCCATAACAGTAGATAAGAAGAAGAGTTATATGATATCAAGGAAGAAGAAGTTGATTTAGAAGTTGAACTCATGAGTTCACTTGGTGAACTAAAGGAGCAAAAGAAGGGGAATCATAAAATGAAGAATATGATCAAAGGTTTTGAAGCACAAGTCAGGTCTCTTGAGGGAAGTTTATTAGGTAAGTTTATGAGAGAGGATAAGGAGAATCAAGAAATGATCAAGTTTATGAAAGAAAAAAGATGTAGATTAAAGGATGACTTAGCTAAAGAAGCTAAGGAGGATAAGGAGACCATCAAATATCTTAAAATTCAATTAGAGGCTACAAGTTCAAACATGAGAGATAAAGAAGATGAATGTGTTCAATTGAAGACTAATCTTGTTTCCTTAAAGGATGAGCATGGAAAGGTCATAATCAAGATAGGAAAGATTGAAGAAGAAAAAAATAGATTAGAATAAGGCAAAAAGGATGGTAGCATGAAAGACAAGAATTCAAATCAGGTTAAAGGCAAAATTAAGAAGCCAATCAAACAACCAAATGCTTCAAGGTATGCCAAATTTTCTATGGGCTATTATTTTGTTTGTCATCTTGTTTGTCATGAAGTAAAGGACTATGTAAGAAGTAGTTAGTCAAAGGGACATCATTACCATATTCAAACAAAAGGTATAGAATACATTATTTTCTATAGTTGTCCAAGATTTGGTCACATTACTAGGTTTTCCAAGCAAATACCATATAGTCAAGATAAGTTCAATTAGGATCCTAGAGTGCAGAAAGAAGACAAGCTAGATGTATCAATGTAATGAGATATTAATCCCATAGTCATTTTTATGCATGCAATTAGTTTTGCCAAATTACTAGAGAATGCAAGAGGAGAAGAATTTAGTCAAATGATGATCATAACCATCATCAAAGGTATGAAAGATATTATTTGTTTTAAATGTCATAGAGTTGGTCACATTGCTAGGTATTATAAGAATAGGTTGAATGAGTTCTCAAATAAAAATAAGGTGTATGGATCTATTAGTGTGCGAGGAAGAGGTCATAAATGGTTGTGGAAACCTAAGCCTATTATCAAAGATCAAACTAAGACCAAAGATGGTTTTTTTGCCATGACAGACATGAAGGAAAGTCAAGAGTTCCTATTGTCTTCATTTGTTGACAAATCTGAAGTAAAAAATGAAGTCAAGGATCCATTCAAAGTCAATTTAGTGATGAGGTAGGAATACAAGTCAAATGAGAGTATGGAAATATGGGAGTCTCCTAAGTTTTGGCACTTTTAGTCTCACTATGTCAAACAGGTGTCTCTCTCTAGGCTTCAAGGAGACACTTTATAGAAAGAGGAAACATGGTGGATACTTGTTGGGTCTTGGCTGGTGTTGCATGATAATAAATCCATGAAGGTGAGTTTCTATATTATTTTAAGTCATGAAAAATAAAGTATAGTTGTGTGTTCCTTTATGTTGATTCAATTCATAAGGAGTCATGTTATGATATGCAAGAGGCAACCCTTGGTGTAAAAAGAGAGGTCTTTGAGGTTTAAGATTGTGAAGATGAGTTGCAATTAGATTTCATCCATAGTTGGTCTCTTGAGGTAGCTTGATCTAGTGTAGTGCCTTGAAAGTACTTGAGAGAAAATTCAAGTGTCTTGAGTGTGGTATGATGTTTTGATATGTTTATTGTGAGCAAGATGTGTCAAAGAGTAGATCTTGGTTTTATATGTGGTCATGATCTAAGGGGGAACATTTGTAAGATGCTTCAGTTCAATAAGCTTGTGTTGTTTTGTATGCTTCTTTAGCTCAAATGGAGCAACTCGGATAAAAGTATGAAATAAAGGATGATGATTTGTCAAGATATTCTATTGAATAGAAAGACTGAAGAATAGATTGAGATGGAGCATGAGGAGAATGTATTGTCATAAAGAAGGTCTCAAAGTTCTATAGATGACAAGTTGTGCATGCCATGAAGTTAGGGGGAGATAAATCAGATAGTTTGAGAGGCATAAAGAGCTATGCATGATGTGAGGGGGAGTAGTTGTGAGATGTTCTAGTCATGGTGGAGATATGAAGAATTTTTCTAAAAATGTGAACATAAACATGTTGATATGATAACTTGATCAAAATAAGTTAGGTGTTTTGATAATGTATTGAATCCTCATACATAAAAAAGGAGATTTTTAAATGGTCAGGTCCTAAGATCAAAGGATTATGTAGTACAATTTGATTGACCAAAGAGAGTTGAGATCACTTGAGGTTGACTGCTATATGTGCAAGGTCTACAGGCTGGGTATGGATATTTCTAGGTGTTATTTGAAAAATTACAAGTTGTTAAGGTGTCTTAGTGGGATATAAATATGTGTTGACCTTATTAAATTTTGTTCTAGGTGATTTCAAAATTTGAAGGTCTTTTGTGTGCAATTGGAGAATTTTGTTTGCTCTCATGTTTCCTAGTTTGTGCTTAAGGGTATGTAGGCCAAAAAAACCATTGTATAGGAAGTATGGGTTCCCAAAGGAGTCTAAGCTCAAAATTTGGTCCAAAAGTGTGTGTTAATAACCTATATATGTGAGAAAAGTTTTAGAGATGGGCATTGATCAGAAGGTGGTGTGTTGATCGAGTTTCTCTTATAAACTTAGTGTTTTTGCTCACGTTAAAAAAATGGTTTGCCTAATTATTTGAGATATGATTATATTTAATTAGTTTAAATGAAAAAATGGGTGATAAAAAAGTCTTTCATAATCTTCTGGAAGTGCATGGTTGGGTTCATGGAGGAGGATTTGTGCAAATGGAGGGCTAATTAGCTAGTAGGTTTGTGAAGGAAGTATATTACAAATGAATATTTGAGTGTTTATTTTTGGAATAAATGAGGGGGCATATGATAATTCTCTATATATGAAATTTAAAGCCATGAAAGTTCATACATAGAAAGTTATGTGCTCTGTAAGGTTCAGGTAGGGTTATAAGGCCTCTAAGCAAGACTAGAATGAAGAAGTGGACTTTTTGGTCTTTTTATCCAAAAGACCAAGGTGATAAAAGGGTAAATAAGCTTAGGTGACTTAGGGGGAGTCCCTCTTAATGTTTTCAAGGTAAGTTCATGCAGTTTTTGATTTTCATGTATGTTTTGTCTTCATAGAAGCTATGTATGATCAAAGAAGAGTGTAGTCATGGATCATGTTTGAGAAGCTCAAGGTAAGAAGAGGTATGAAAAATGTTAGGGGGATTTTGTATCATATATTATATATTATACTTTATTATTTTTGTTTCTTGAAGTCTTTTCAAGTCCTTAGGTTTAGAAGATGAGACCACTTTGTCATTATGTGAAAGGGGGAGAAAGTACTTGAAGAGAGAGACAGAGTCTAAGCATAAGATATGTATTGGTGTTTGACATCAATGATAAAGGGGGATATTTTTGGAGGTTTATAAATGATGTCTCCAAGGTAACCAAGGATGTTGATAAGGTGTCATGTATGCTAGAATGACAATGACAAAGTGTGTTTCAATGTTCTTCAGTGTTCCTACATGGTTCTTTAGTGTTTGACTTTTTAAGGTAATTGATGGATGATATTAAAGGTATGTAAATGTTTTATATAAATTATGGGGTTGTATGAGTGCTTGGAGTGCTTATCTAAGTAAATGGAAATCATCAGAATAATCATATGAAGGTCTAGGTTCAAATAGTCATCTTGGAAGATAAGGATAAATAAGTAGATTAATGACAACATATTTCACATGTGTGAAGGTTTTAGGATTATTTTGATACATGGATGGATTAAAATATGAAATTTGATCTTGTGGTTCAAATTTTAGGTCATGAAGTTGAGCGTAGAAAAAGTTATAATATTAAAAAGTTGGCCTCATAGATAAAGTTTACTAAATTTCTATACTTTGCCAAATTTGCATTATCAAAGATCTATGGTGAGAATTTAATTAGATCAAATATATAAAGGTGAGAAATTAATATGACTAGATAAGGATCCAATGATGTGGTTCAAAGTCAAATATTCAAGATTGCATGCTCTAGTGACATGTGTCACAATCATGGAGTTTGAGCAATAGATCTAACGATGAGCATGAAACCTATCAGATAGAGATCAATGGTGAGTGAATGATTATGTAGATTATGATACAAAAGAGTGTATTGAGTCAATAAGTCAATAGGATGATTATAAGGCATGCAGGGCATCCAAGTGGTGGAAGTTCATTGTAGTCAAATAGTCAATGTGCTTAGAAGGCACATGAGGGTGCCAAGTGTCATAATCATGGATGCCTATTTCTAAAGATCAATGGTGAGCATTGCAGAGTTAAAGCTAGGAATTTCATGAGGATATAAATGAATCACATTTTATCAAGATGTGTGAGGACATGAGATGAAGACACGTGTCTGTAATATCTACATTACACAGTGACCATTGGCATTTGAATTAATAAAGGAAAAAATAGTACTTAGTTTTTGAGCTATATCTTTTGATCCATGATGAATTTAAAAGTGATGTGAAAAGAAAAGTTGAAGAAGAATTAAAGATTCATACATATAAGTTAGTTATAAGGATTGAATGTCTATAAAATAAAATATATTAAGATCCAAATTTGATTATGTGTTTGACCATGTTTTGCAAGTAACTTGAGAAGGGTAATTGAAGACTTCTTGATAGTATTTTGATGTTTAAATATGAAATAAATATTGTATAATGTTTTAGACTCCATGAGGACCATTTGTGTATATTTTATAGGTTTGACCAATCCATATTTAGTGTGAAAAATTGTTTAGAATTTGACTATACACTGGTAAATTGAGTGACCATGTTGCAGGAGTGAGTTGAAGGTGTTCCGAGTAGAGTTGAGGAAACAAATGAATATGAAGATGTCAAGGAATTATTAAAGATTTATGAGAAGGAATTGGATGTCATAGTATAACCTTGATTACATATGGCAAGTCAAAATAGTATAACTATATTTTGACTGCATGTGATCAATCTGAGTTGTCATTCTAAGAGAGTTGAATTGAGTGATTAGAGCCTATGTTGAAGTGTCTAAATCACATGGATGTGTATCAAAGGTCTGAAAGGGTTCACCCATGTGATATAATCATATGGCTATGTGGAATATTTGAGTAGTTATTTTATAAGTTTGAGACTGTGTTTTCTATGTATGAAGACATGAAGGGCAAGGAGACCTATTTGGTAGGTTCAAGTGTTGAGTTAGTGTTCCAAATGGAATGGACATATGAGGGAGTTAGAAAGGGGATATTATAATTAGGTTTGATGTGTTCAAATAATTGGTAAAGGATGAAGGTGGTCCAAGTATTCTCACATGTAATGTGTGAGTATGAAAGCCTAATTTTTTTAGGTCTTACCAAGACCTATTGGTGGTTTAGGGCTATGAGGTATTGGATGACCTAAGGAGTGTGTGGTTATTAAATTTGACAAGTATGAGGACCTATTTCAAAGGTTGTTTAAATATGCAAATCATCTTTTCCAAACAATATGGGTTAAAGGAAGAGAGTGGTATAAGTACAAGGTCTATTTGGACTAATTGTGCTAGTTGTGCACGTGTGAATTCAAGTGAAGTTGAGAACCTTTGAAATAGAAGGTATAAGTCATTGAGGACCAATAGAGAGTGAATATGATCAATCATGATTGTTTGATCAAGTTGATGTAGGAGGACACATAAGTTGTTGGACCTAATGAGCCTAGAAGAGGTAGATTGAGTGAGTAAACCCTAAAGGCTAATTGAGTGAGTGTGCTTATTGGATGAAATGAAGAGTAGAGTAGGTTGAGGAGTGTTTGAATGACCTATAAATCATGTTTTTGATGTTGTGATATATTTTTTTCAATTTTTTTATTGTGTATATGCTAAAAAGTGAAGAATGATCCTAAAGGGTGTTTTGGATGCATTGTTTGTGTGTGCAAGTTTGTGAGAGTGTAAAGGGGAAAGAATGCAAGTAAGAGAAGTCCATCATCAGGTGTATAAGACATTAGATCAGAGGTAGAGATCAGATCAAGGTAGCTGAGTGGGTGCTTGGTTGCCTAGGGGGTTAGTTCCTCCTTGTAGGATGTGTATCTCATTAAATTAAGGGATGCATGTTCCTTGATCAGTTGTGTTGGTCTAAATTTGGATCTTGTTATTATAGGACTGTATTTCCTTTTGTAGGTTCTAGTAGGTTTTATTCCCCAAGAGGGTTTCTCACGTAGATCTTGTTTTATGTGTGAGATATTGTTATATCTTCCTTATTCATTACAATGGTTAATTTTTATGCATCATGATTATATGTGATAAATGTTTAAGATTTGGGAATTAAATTAGATTATCTAGAATCAGTGATTCACCCCCCCTTAGTGATTTTACCTCTAACACTTATTTTTAAATTGTTTTCCTAGTTTTTGAAAGTTTAAAAATTAGCAAAAATTGAATTAATTTTTGGCTAGTTTTGGGTTGGGTTTGAAATTTCAATTTTAAAAAATTAGAAATTAATTAATTAATTTGATTGAAAATTTTAGTTATGAGCAAAATATATTTTTTTCCAAACCATGAAAATGCCCTTTAAAAATCCTATGCCATGTAAAAGCTTTCAACTCTCCTGAAACTGTGCAAAATTCTCATTAAATCTTTTCAATCTATGTAAGTGATTTATATTTTCCCTTGAGTTGCATTAAATTGCCTAAGCACTTTTTCAAGTTGTGTAATTTTGTATTTCCACCTTTACATGCAGTGAAATTGAAAAATTAAAACAAATAAATAATAAATTTAATTGAAATAATTTTTACTTATTTTAATTAAAATATACAATTCACTTTTTATCCTCCCCATTATTGTGCAATCACCATAGATACTTCCTTGAGTCATGAAAATGAGTCTTGACACTTCTCCAAACCATGAAATTAAATTATTCCCTTCCATTACCATGCACACAAGCTTTATTTTTCCTTGGATGTGAAATTTACTTTTTATACTCCCTTCATTGCATACTCTCGACTAGTCTCCCATTGAAAAATAATCTAAGTGAGATGTACAACTTATTTAATTTCTTGTAACTAGATATGTTCCCATCATTATCTACATGAATATTTCCATCCTCAAATATTTTCTTAGTTCATTCAATTTTTTGAATTTATAAGGTATAGAGGAGTGGTTAGATGTAGTGACAATGCCAATTATCAAAGAAATTGGGCATTGGTTTAGGACATTGCCATGTCTATTGTGTTTTAGGGGTGTAGGTAGTTTTTATTTTATTTTGAAAGAGACTAAGTGGTTTGTAATGAAGACAAAACAAAATCTATGTTAAATAGGTTCATGGCCTTTAAAAATGAAGAAAAATATAAGCCAAAGGAGATAGACCCATATTTGTCTATATAATGCCAAGACCTTATTGAGGTATACAAGTGGAATCGATAAATAATTTGAGAGATAGGAATGAAGGTGATGGAAATTCAAAACACAAGCCTCGGGGAAAATCACTTGTGAGATCTTAACAATGAAATCAACAAATTGATCAGAGAAAAGGGGTATTAGGAAGCTCATATTGTTGAACTTGGTGGTCCCAATTATACAAAAGTAAGGGCAAAGATGATTGATTTATAAGGAAATGAAGTTGATGTACACCAAATCCCAGTGGTAGGGGTCCTGATCACATATATTTTGGGTCTAACAAACACCTACCTAGCACAAAGGAACTATTTGAAAATCCATTTGAGGCTAAGAAGAGGAGATATAGATATGAAAGCTACAAGCACATTGATGTAAGCTATTATGGCTATAGGGATGATGAAGATGGGATTTTAGATAAGGTTAAACATGTTTTAGAGGAGGAGATGTGGTCCAGGGCATTAAAATAATGGTAGAGGACCAATGCCATTAAGAGATAAGCAAGGAGGATAGTCAAGAAAGGAGATAGAAATATCTGACTAACATTCTATTTGAAGAAGAGGATATCTTAGAGGAGGATAAACAAGATAGAGAAAATTAATGACATAAGGAATGGGAATTCATTGAAAATGTGACTCTTATAGATAAAAAATATTGAACAAATATTTGTAAATAATATTGAGATATGATCCGAGTAACATTTCAGGGAACAATTCAGGCGATGGTTCTACTCCAATTGGTGGCAAAACTTCTAAGAGCCATAACTTTTGCACCATAGCTCTGTTTGAATCCCCATTTGAACCATTGGAAAGATAAGAATGAGGGGAACATAATGATATGGCATGGAGATTTTATATATGGGTTTTGACCCCTAAAAAAATGGAAGTACCCTAAATTTTAATTTTAGTAGTGCAGTCTAAAAATAGTAAGTTTTTAAAAATAGTAATTCCTTGAATTGTGTATTGTTGTAAATCATGGAAGTTAAACCACTTAATATCCATCAAGATTGGTGACCTTACAAATCCTCCTCCTACCTTCAAAAAATGTATAAATGAAGATGTAATCCAAAATAGAAATCAAACATCTCTTCTCAGAGATAGGCATATGTTTGGGTTTGCAAATTTAATGAATAAAACATCTCTTCTCAGAGATAGCATTATTTTTATTATATTGCTATTATTTCTTGAATTATATTTTAACCAAATATTTTTGAGTTTTGGATCAGTGGCATCAGAGTGGTTTATCTTTAGAGTGTATGATCTCAAGGATGAGGCTAAATTACAGGAAGCTTGGGTGGAAAATAGAACCAACAGACTATTCACTTATTTGCTCCAAATGACTTCAAATGGTGGACAACACCGAGACATCCAATATTTTAAAGGAAATGGTGAATGAATCCCTTCAAAAACAATAAGCATATATGCTATAATGATTTTCCTAAATTCTCCAACAAATTCTAATGGGAAATTCTGGCTCCTCATCTACAACCCCACATCCTTTTAGTGTCTTAACACCCTTCAAAGTTTAGGTGAATTTTGATATCCCTAAATTTGAATAAAAAATCAATGTTGATGTAGTATAAAATTGGTTAGATCAATTTTCATCTTATTTTTCTATAAATAAATTCACTGATAAAGAGAAGATCACTTTTGCTCTTTTAAAAGCATCATTGCCTATCAACAATTGGTGGGAAGTGTACAAAAAGAGATTTAGTATGGATGATATTGGCCTTGAGGTAGAACCTACTTGGGATGATTTAATAGAAGCTATAAAGGAAGAATACTACCCCATTGGAACATATGATGATCTGTATATAGAGTGGCAACAACTTTACCAAGGTAAGGAACAATCTATTCAATATTACATTGATATTTTTCATCCTCTATCTGCAAGATTGGGCATCCAAGAAAGTGAGAAACACAAGTTTCTCAAATATCATGGCAAACTACAATGGTACATATGGCAAGAAATGAAACTCTTCAATTTTAAAAACCCTTGGTGAGGCATACAAGTTCATAGTGAAAAATGAGTAGAAGCATGGAAGAATGAATACAAAGAGTCAACCTTCAAAATGGAAAAGTGACAAAGAAGGTGAGGCATACAAGTTCATAGTGAAAAATGAGTAGAAGCATGGAAGAATGAATACAAAGAGTCAACATTAAAAATGGAAAAGTGACAAAGAAGGTCAAACACATGCCAAATTTGGAAGCAAAAGGAAGAAAAGACTAAGAAGTGGCATGATTATCACAAATCTAGAACTCACTCCAAAGAAGAATGTCAAGCCATCAAGTCCCTAATTTTTGAGTCACAATCCTCAACATATATTTCTCTAACTCATACATAACCTACATTTGAAGAGGGTGAAGAAGATATTGTAGATGTTGATCCTGATGTCATCATTACATCATCACATACCTATGAGGAGAGGCCAGATGACAAGGAAAGGTTATTTCATTCTAAGTTATGGGTGAAAGGTAAGCCTTTGCATTTCATTCTTGATAATGGGAGTCAAAAGAATTTAATCTCTGATAATGTTGTGAAAAGTCTAAATTTATCCATGAAGCCTCATCCATAGCCATACAGTATTGGATGGTTGAGTCTAGGGAGAAACCTCCATGTCACCCACCAATGTCTTCTCTCATATGCAATAAAACCTTTCCAAGATGAGGTCTTATATGATGTGGTCAATCTAAATTTTTGTGATGTACTCTTTGGTCATCCATTCATGTATCATCAACATGGCATCTATGAATCAAGAACTTGAAGGATCACTCTCACTCTTGGAACATAGTGCTATAGGGTACCATAGGTATCACCTTCTACATCTATCTCCCTGATTAGTGACAAGAAATTTGTTCTCATGGTGGTCAAGCCACATGAATCCAAAAGGGCTGATATTGTAGCCCTGACTACATAAAAACAACAACAATAGAAGATAATAGATAACAAGCTAAAGAAGTTCACAACCTTCCATCCATAGATTAATGGTCAGACAAAAATGGTGAACAATCAGGCCCTACACAACTCCATAAGGTATAGCTCCACAAAGTATAGTCCATTCCAAGTATGCATTAGGAATCAAATCAAAACACAACTGACACACTTGATGACAAATATTAATGCAATGGGGACCATTACTTCTCAAGGAGGGAGGAATGATCCAAGCAACATTTTAGGTGACAATTCGTGTGATGGTTCTATCTCAATTAGTGGTAGAACTTTCAGGAGCCATAACTTTTACACTATAGCTCTGTTTGACTCCCCATTTAAATTGTTGGAAAACTAAGAATTAGGGGAACACCATGATATGAAATGGAGATTTTCTTGATGGGTTTTGATTCCTAAAAAACAAATAGAAGTTCCCTAAATTTTAATTTTAGTAGTGCAGTCTAAAAATAATAATTCCTCTATTTTTGTATTGTTGTAAATCATGGAAGTCGAACCAATTAATCTCCCTTGAGATTGGTGACCTTCCACAATCTCCTCTTACCTTCAAAACATGTATTAATGAAGATGTAATCTGAAATGGAAATCAGACATCTCTTTTTAGAGATAGGCATATGTTTGGGTCTGTAAATTTAATGAATAAAACATCTCTTCTTAGAGATAGCATTATTGTTATTGTGTTGTTCTTGTTTCTTGAATTATCTTTCAACAAAATATTTTTGAGTTTTAGATCAGTGGTATTAGAGTGGTTTGTCTTTAGAGTGTATGATCTAAAGGATGAGGTCAGATTATAAGAAACTTGGGTGAAAAATAGAACTAGTAGACCATCCACATATTCACTCCAAATGACTTCAAATGGCAGACAACACTGAAACATATGATACTTTAAAGGAAATGGTGAATGAATCCCTCCAATGACAACAAGCATAGATGCTACAATAATTTTCCCAAATTCTCTAACAAATTCTGATGGGAAATTATGGATCTTCATCTGCAACCCCACATCCTTTCAGTGCCTCACCACCCTTCAAAGTTTAGGTGAATTTTGATATCCCTAAATTTTAAGGTAAAATCAATGTTAATACAGTATAAAATTGGTTGGATCAATTATCATCTTATTTTTCTATAAATAAATTCATCGATAAAGAGAAGATCACTTTTGCTCCTTTGAAAACATCACTGCCTATCAAAAATTGGTGGGAAGTGTATGAAAAGAGATTCAGTACGAATGATATTGGCCTTGAGGCAAAACCTACTTGGGATGATTTCATAGAAGCTATAAAAGAAGAATACTACCCCTTTGGAGCATATGCCGATCTGTATATAGAGTGGTAACAACTTTGCTAAGGTAAGGAACAATATGTTCAAGATTACATTGATATTTTTCATTCTCTATCTATGAGATTAGGCATCCAATAAAGTGAGAAACATAAGGTTCTCAAATATCGTGGTGGACTACAATGGTATAAACAGGGAAAAATAGAACTCTTCAGTTTGGAAACCCTCAGTGAGGCATACAAGTTCACAGTGAAGATTGAGTAGAAGCATGGAAGAATGAATATGAAGAGATAGCCTTTAAAATGGAAAAGTGACAAAGAAGGTCAAACATGAGGCCAAAATTGGAATCAAAAGGAAGGAAAGACTGGGAAGTGGTGTGATTATCATAAATCTAGAACTCACTCCAAATAAGAATGTTAAGCCATCAAGTCCCTACTTTTTGAGTCACAATCCTCAACATCTACTGATCTACCTCATACATAGCCTATAGTTGAAGAAGATGAAGAAGAGATTGTAGAATTTGATCTCAATGCCATTGTTGCTTCATCATAGACCCATGAGGAGAGGCCAAATGACAAGGAAAGGTTGTTTCATTCTAAGTTATGGGTAAAAGTTAAGTCTTTATATTTCATTCTTGATAGTGGGAGTCAAAAGAATTTAATATATGATAACATTGTGAAAAGCATAAATTTATCCATGAAGCATCACCCAAAGCCATACAGTATTGGATAGTTGAGTCTAGGGAGAAACCTCCGTGTCACCCACCAATGTCTTCTCTCATATGCAATAACACCTTTCCAAGATGAGGTCTTATGTGATGTGGTCAATCTAGATGTTTGTGATGTACTCTTTGATACAACATTCATGTATGATCAACATGGTATATATGAATCAAGAACTCAAAGGATCACTCTCACTCTTGGAACATAGTGCTACAGGGTACCAGAGGTACCACCTTTTACATCTATCTCCCTGATTAGTGCCAAGAAATTTATTCTCATGGTGGTCAAGCCATATGAATCCAAAAGGGTTGATGTTATAGACATATCTACATAAATAACACAACAAAAAAAGGCAATAGATAACAAATTGAATAAGTTCATAGCCTTCCATCCATATATTAATGGTCAGATAGAAATGGTGAATAATCAGGCCCTACACAGCTCCACAAAGTACAACTCCACAAAGCATAGTCCATTCCAAGTATGTATCAGGAATCAAATAAAAACAAAAATACCACACTTGATGAAAAATATTAATGAAATGGGGACCATTTATTATAAATGAGGGAGGAATGATTTGAGCAACATTTCAGGTGATGGTTCTACTTTGATTGGTGGCAAAACTTTTGGGAGCCATAACTTTTTCACCATAGCTCTATTTGACTCCCCGTTTGAACCATTGGAAAGATAAGAATAAGGAGAAAATAATGATATGGAATTTATATCCACTCAATTTTTTTTAACCTAAAAAAAAAGAAGTAATTTTCCCAAATTTTAATTTTAGTAGTGCAATCTAAAAATAGTAAGTTTCTAAAAAAAGTAATCCCTCAAATTCTATATTGTTGTAAATCATGGAAGTCAAACCACTTAATCTCACTTGATATTGGTGAAATTACACATCTTAATCCTACCTTAAAACCATGTATAAATTAATATTTAATCCAAAATGGAAATCAAACATCTCTTCTCAGAGATAGGCATATGTTCGGGTCTGCAAATTTAATGAATAAAACATCTCTTCTCAGAGATAGCATTATTGTTATTGTGTTGTTTTTGTTTCTTGAATTATATTTCAACCAAATATTTTTGAGTTTTGGATCAAGATGAAACTTGAGAATATTATACATAAAATAATTGAAGAAATAATTATACAAAAATTATTTAGCAATTTCTAGTTGTAAATTTTGTTAGTGCAACCTCACAAATGTAATTCGTGCAAATGCACAGTCAACTTTGTAAGTCTCAAATCATTAAATTTTGATTTTTGTAAATTTAAATTGGTGCAATTTTGTAGCTTCACTTTTTCACATAGTGTAATTGTACCAAATCATTTTTACACCACTTAAGTGGTGTTTTTTTATAAAATCACTTTTATACCATCTAAAGTGCAAAACATGTGGTTACACACTGTAACCACCTTCCCACATTATAAATATGAGTTTTAGGCTCATTGTAAGGGAATTTTTGAAAAATATAACTCTAATACATATTTTTGGAATGTGATAAAATATTACAACTCAACAAGGACCAATACAAAGAAGGAGATTGGCAAACTATGTGTTCAAATTCTCTTAATGAATTATGACTATGTGTATAATTTGTTTGTATACAAATATTTGATTTCAATTTCAAAACTTTGTCATAACTATTATAAATTATTATTAATGTGGAAATTACACAATAAAATTTTATTTTTGAATTTATGTATGTTATTTTCACAAATGTGAAATCTCAGTGGGGTTTAAACAATATTTTAATTATCTTTTACAAGTAAATATATGATGGTTGTCTTTGGTTTTCCATTAGTACCAGAGAATAGTCTTAGTATATGTTTTACACTCCTAAGGATTTAATTATGTATATACCACCCATTAAATGAGAAGAGATTTCCATGAGCATAGTGTTTCTCCTTCTTGGGCTATTCTATTGAATCTTTGTGTTTAGTCACCTAAAGTCATCTTTCATTTTTCTTAGGGTTATCATGGTAGCTTCTATGTTTAACTGGATATAATAATCCTATTCTCAATTTATTCCTTTCCTTTCTCTATCTTCCCTCATTAACTTCATTCATCTCATTTCCGTTCTATCTCCTTTTCATACTTTCTTGTTAAAATTATGAAATCCTTATAGAAAACATTTTTGATGTGAATAGTTGTGAATATCTCTTTCCCTAATTTCTCCTTTTGGATTTTAATAAAGGTAGCTCCACCTAATAATAGGAGAGGGAATTTGTCCCTATTTTACTAACTAACATAAGGATTCATTTCCCACACTATTGACTCAAAGTCACCAATTTATCCTCTTGACAAATTTTTGAGCCAACAATAGTACATGAGGAGGTGATGGTAATCTTAAAATTTTCCTCTTCAATAGAGCTAACACTTTGAGTTTATTGGTAAGTTATGATACTTTTTAGATTGTACTCTTTGTTTTATTTTCCTATGTTTCCTTAGGTTACATTTTTGATTCACATCGGGTTCACCAATATGTTCTACCTTAATTTTGATTATTACAATCAAGAATAACTATAATAAGATAAAAACATGTAAAATAATTTAGATATTAATATATGGAATTCAAGCAAACATATGAATATAATATAATGAAAAAATTTGACATGATTCAATAAGTGAAATATGTTAAATATAATAAGTACAATAAATGGATGAGTACTTAGCTTTTATAGTTGATTGTATAGTTGTGATTACATTCTGGAAGTGGATATTAGCTAAAAGCAAACCTATGATTTTTTGGATTTAGGAACTATATATCTATTTCCATAGGGTTAGTATTACTGGTTAATATTAACTTGGGATGGTCAGTAAAAACCTATGAAAAAATGAGGGGTTGTGAGCATATAGTCACTTCACATATATTTTTATGCTCTGTATATAGAATCTTGAACCTTGATGATGCAAGTAACTCTATAAGTCAATATCCTTTGCCTTAAAACCCTATGTGTGTTTTTAAGGTCTAGAAACCCATAAAAATTGAGAAAGTATAATTAGATAAGATGATCCCAATCACCCCAATTTTATTATTGACCACTACCTACGTATCTAATAATTTGAGGAAGGAAATCAAGCCACATGTAGTTATCCCACTTAGTGTGTTTATGAAATTACACTTATTTGATATATGTATATAGCTAATGATTTTATTTTCATACTTGACAATGCTTACTTTGACTTGGCTTTAATGTGTTTTAGACTTGGCTTGTGACTGACCCTAGTGATAGATTCACAATTTAAAGAAATAATGTAGATTGGGTTAATGTGAAATAGTGTATAAGTATATATCAGATAAGTACCAAATATATTTTGAATGAGACCTTGATTTTTTATGTATGAGTCTAATTAAGTAATTTTTCATGTTGTAGTCATATAAAATGTCTAAATTGGTAGTTTGAGTGTGGCTTGTGACACCCTATCCATCAAACCTTTTTTCATGCTCTCATAACCCTTATAGACACCTTTTTGCTCATTTATAGTCATCTGTAGCCTTCCAGATGGTCATTCTAGCTTAGCTAGATTCTATTCCCTAGGCCAATCCTATCCCCTAGGTCTTGAGCTTGTAGGATAGGAGTTCTATACTTGGACTATAGTTGTGGACCCTAGGGTGTCCCATTTTTTGTGCTCTTGTCTATATGAATTTTGAGCCCAAATGGTCATTTTCATTTGATTCCTATCCTTCATTATGTCAGCCTAGTGCACATACATCTAAGTCATGACTAATAGTTCTATATAAAATCCCATCAAAAGTTCATTTACAAAGGGAGGTGACAAATATTGAAAATCAAGAAAGAATATAAGCAAAATACTAAGGCAAACTCCCTTATTCTTTGCATACAGTCACCCAATATAGCTGGAAACTTATTCAAGCTCTCATACCAATCCCTAACCACCTTAGGAACTTTCAATTTGGCATTATTGCATCTACATCACACTAGTTCACAAAGTGCATTAGGTGGGAGAACTACATATGGCTTCATCCCTCTTTGAAGTATTTTTATGTAGGTAGTGTGCCCACATAAGGTGTGTGGATCACACATTCAATGCATCTTACACACACTAACCCCCCCTTTTTCAAGTGATCCAAATACCATTTATCAAACATGATGGAGGGTTAGGGTTTGAAGATTAAATAAACTCTTCAATGATTTTCATCAACATTCAACACTTAAGATTTCATAAGCAAGCTCATACAATAACAATGGAAAGAACTTAGAAAGCTCATGTCTCTGTGACCAGTTTGGATAATAACAGTAGGAGTGGATAATAGTTCCAGACCCTAAAGTGTCCTATTTTCAACATTCCTATCCTTTCACCAAACAAAAGCCAAAATTATATTTGTGACACTATGCTAGTCCTACATAGCCAATTTGAACCTCTATCTTAGTCATCTCAATCTAGTTTCAAGCTAAGTTATATTTCTCCTTATTTATTTCTATTTTTAAAAAAGTAAAAAAGATAAATAAATTATACAAATTAGGACTATAATTATTAAAATGTTATTTAATGATTTATTAATATAGACCCTTAACTAAAATAGGAATAAAACTCCATTGTTCCTAAAATAGTTAAATCATTTGGTGAACCCAACCTCATTTGCACACAAAAAATGTAGAAATCCTAGAGAAAATTCCTTACTAATTTTTCTAATATTTTTTAAATTTTCCTGCATATATAAATCAAAATTGCATATTTAATTTTTAAAATTTACCATAGTAATTTTAAAAATCATTTATTTCAAACCCTATTTGAATTTACTAGGTCCCTTTGCTTTTGAGGTATCACCTTACATCCAAATCAAATTTCACATCAAAAATAGATTTCACTCATTTCATAACATTTATTGTAACTAATAAGGAGTCCATACTTGGTCCTATCATGTACATACATGATGAAGTTTACTATATGTTAATGAAAAGTTTCATTCTTTTCATTTCATGCTTACTTTTTATAATATGAGATGATAGTAAGAAATTCATTGCTAAACACATTAAGATACCTTTTGCCTCACCTCCCTTAGAGCCTGTATCTCATGCCAAGTCATATTACATGGTCCATTTCACTCTTCCCTAGGTCACTACCCATCACCAGAGATCCCAGTTGACACCATTTATCCCTCTACCACCTCGACCTATTGATTATCTTCACTCTCCTCCCATAGCTACTACTAGTCCTATATAATTAGTAGATAATGCAATTAGAGTTATTAATTGACATGCCACCATGCCTCCCCCACCTAGTTAAGAGCCTTACCACCTTCCTATTCCTTTTTATCCCAAGCCCAACCCACCCACATAATTAGATCTGCATAGGGCATATGATATTGTTGATTAGTTGAAAAACACACTACCTAAGATTTCCATGTTAGAACTTCTTCAAAAAGCTAATGTGTTTAAGGATATTATTTATCAGGCACTAGTCAAACTTCTATGTCCATTGATTTAGAGTCTTCTAATTTTGAATTAGTGGTCAACACATTAAAAACTATAAAATATGCTATTTATTTTAATCATGAGGACATGCCTTCTCAGATAGTTATTGATCAAAATTTACCACTATTTATACAAGCTCAAGTCAAAACCAGTGAAGTTAAGAGAGTTCTAGTTGATAGTGGTTCCAGACTTAATATATGTAATATTACATTCTTACAGACCATGGACATAGATATTTCATCCATGAAAAAGTCATATAAGAACATTAGAGGGTTTGATGATATAACATGACAAACATTGGGCACCATTGCTTTGGATATCATGGCAAGGCCTGAAACCCTCTCTTTATTATTACTCTTTAGTTGGATGACCTTGGATACATGCTATGGGGGTAGTTCCTTCCACTCTTCATTGATGTGTTAAGTTTCTCCATGAAGGATACCTATACACATGCCCAACAGATAACTAGCCATTTAGATATTATAGAATTATAGAGTCATCTTCAACTATTTCACTAGATGGGACAGCTCATATCATAGTTCAGTCACCACCTCATCACATTTCTATTGACCATATATATATATATATATATATATATATATATATATATATATATATATATATATATATGAGGTAGGAGAGACTAGCACACCTCACAACACTCCACTTATAGTTGTTTCCTCAGCTCTAGATACTCAACCGGTCATAATAGCTTCAACTATTCTAGCTACTCCATCAATCATAGTTCCTACACCTATTACAATTACATAATCACCGATAATAGTTCTAGTATTACTATTTGATTCTATAGATACAACACATCTAATAGTCATAATTATTCCATTAGTTTTAGATACTCTTGCAGCACCACCATCTTTTACTACTATAGTGGATGAGACTCCCATATCATAGTTACCCCTTATAGTAAATTTTGAGTTACCATACATGCATGATGTTGATATAGATTCCTAAGATACTTCAGATGATGATACGACACCCATACTCATAGATTATTATTTGTGTGGATTGATATTTACACCAGTTGGCCCAAGAGAGTATTGAGATGAATCTAGATCCCTCATCACACATCCTACATCACTCTTAGAATCTTGCAACACAATCTCAAGATATATTATAAATTCATGGCCATAGACAAATCACTTGGCACATATAATTCACACGGTTACCTCTATGATAGATCTAGTCATTCAAATTTAGGTAGGTAACACACAACATCAACCATAGATTATGCTATAAATGTTACTTGATCATGGATTAATCACACTGCCTACAATATGACATAGATCTCTTAGCAGGTTATCAAGGTAGGATGGTCACCCATTTTGTCTCTTTAACAAAATCATAAGACATGACACTGACTCATGTGTAACTTTATAATAGAGATTGGATTAACTATAGGTTTAGGGTACTATTCAAATCACATCACCACTAACACCAGCTTTACCAATTCCACCAAAGACATACACTACTAGAGATAAACATCCTAGAAGAGAATCAACATATTTACCACTAGAGCAACCTTCATTTCACTTTTGACAAGATGACATCATTATGAGTAATAGAGCTCTGCCTAAATAAAGATCCCAAATTTTACTAACACCTAAGGAGATAGCCACCATATATATATAATCTGTGGCATATGATGATACTTATAATGATGATGATCTTGAGGCATTTGATGATGGCCATGATCCCTTACTCCATCTCCATCCCTAGTGAGCTCTATCATTGAACCCTTTGCCCCCTTCATTCTAGTATTTTACATCATTTGTGTACATATTGATTTATTCATATGCTTGTATATAGTTTCCTTTCAACTTTCTTATACATATTTCTTCAAAATTAATTATATATAGCTTATTTTAAAAAAATTGTACATAGTTTCCTTATGTTTATTATACATAGCTTATTTAAAAAAAAAAAAAAAAAATTCAAATAACTCAAAATACCAAAAACATTCAAATAAATCAAAAACACTAAAAACATTTCAACTATATGCATTATCCATGCTTTACATTTCTACTAACATACTAGACTTACATTTTGTTGTTCTATGCTATTGTTTGTCAATTTATCTACATTACCATGCTTCACTTGATCTTCTTTATGTGTGTGTAGTAACAACCAAATCCTTGATTACTTCACTTTACCCATTGAGGGGCATCCTACTTCTACATTCGAGACATACACTGACATATTTACCCATTGAGGGCATCTTCTACATGACTACACCATCCAAGTTATGTCATTCCTACACCACAAACTCTAGTTATCAAGATGATGTACATTAATTATTAGTTTACATAGATTATTCTATCAACACTCAGTGGTATATCTTACTTGTGTACTTATTAACATCTACCTAGTCTTATACTCCATGTTTTACATACTTTCACTTCTTGATTTGATTAGTTAGATGCGATTGCATTTATAGAATTTAAATGCCTTCCTTTATTTCTTTGCATAGCTAGATGTGATTTCATTTCTTAGTTCCTATGTGTGTCCTAACATTTGGAAATATCCTTTGCTTCTATTCTTGTGAATGCCTTAGGACATTTCCCAATGTCCTTTGCTTGTACTCTTCCATGTGCTTGTGGCCCTCATGTCAATCTTTCCTTGTTTATAATTATATGTGTATGTGGCATTTGAACATGCCTTGTATGTTTGATTTCTAATTTGAGTGACATGTGCTCATGTCCATTATTTTCTTGGCCCCTTAGCCACTTTTGTATGCTTCTTGCTTCTTGCCTTATGTGTTTGTTGCTTGTTTGATTCTCACTATTTGAAATGCCATGATCCACATCATGCATTATCTTACTTTCTTGGATGCCATGATGGACATCATGCTCCATCCCTCCTTGAAAACTAATAATTAACAACTAACAACTAACATTTCTAATTTAAATTTAACATACTACACATGATATTACATTATTACACTATCTAGGCATACCTTTTGTTGATCTAACAATTTTTAATATAAATTATGCTATATCTTGAGACATCTTTTTGATTAACATTGCTTTATCATATTTTTTTTAGGATAACACACTTGTAGGGATATTTCTTCTGAGGGCAGTCATTGTGGGGTCTTCATTCCTACTCTCAAAAGAGAGGGAAACAAATAGAGGTTTTTTCATAGAGATTAGAGCCTCCTACCGATCAAAAACCAATTTTTAGAACACTTAAAACAACAACTAGAACCTAAACCAGGTAGATCAGACTAATAAAATAGTGACAAATATAGAATAGTGATAAGAAATAGTAAGGGATAAGAGTGTTATACTTGGAATACAACACTGAATAGTAGGGTGTCTTATTTTTGATGCTCCTATCCAAACAACAAAAAACTCAAATTTTATAGAAACAGATAGAAAGGTAAGTTCAGTTAAAGTTTTGTCAGCTATAGTATAGCTCAAAATCGGTAGCTTTAGTATAGTTTTTCTCAAAGAATTTAGATATAGGGGGAATCATGTGTGACATGATGGCTCTTGCTTATAGTTTTAGATTGGGCATTTGGTATAACTTTTAGATCAGAATCCATGTTATAAACACCAATGAATGGGGGCAATGTGAATAACACATTTGCCTTCTTTTCTTTTCAAGTTCAACATATTACCCAGGTATTCTTAGCAATTACATGCCTTATTCCATATGTAGGTGGTTGGTATCATTTTAGAGTGGCTTTCATATAAGCCTAGTTTTCATTTTTGGAGTGGCTTTCATACAAGCCTAATCTCCACCTTTTAGAGTGGCCAATATTGGCCTAGTTCTCAGTACACATTTATCTATCCATGCTACATTGTTAGATTATAGACCATTCATGGGCTTGAAGAGCCATCTCATATGACACACATTCATACCAATATTAATTCATAGCTTCACTTAGTGAGTAACGATGGAGCCAAAGGAATATCTATCATTTGTATTCTTTAGCCACCTACTCAGAGGGATTGGACACATAGTCCACGCATCGATTATCACACACATGATCACATAAATTCACTTAGTAGGTGATGATGGAGATAAAGGGAAAAATTTCATATTTTTAAGCCATTCTTGGGGAATTGAGCACTCAGCTTCATTTATGATATTACTCTTGATACAACACATACCCAACATCACTCAACATCATGGGATTTACCCTTACATGGGTTTTGTATTGGTTCATGTACTCGATGAGGTGTATTCATTCCTTTCTCTTCCTCTCTTTTTTACCCAACTTTTATATGTTCTTATTTTATACATAAAGTATCTAGTAATAATTGATCTACTCTTTATTTTCTCTTGTATATTTACACTTTATGATGTGCTCTCTCTACACACACTCAATATCACACAACTTCATGGGATTTACCCTTACATGTAAGTTCAGGTACGCTTTCTACTTTTCCTTTATCCTAGTATTTCACTTTGATACATTATTAGAATAAAGTGGGGGGTAAATTTAGTCATATAAAATGTCCAAATTGGTAGTTTCAATGTGGTTTGTGACACCCTATCCATAGGACCTTCTTATATGCTCTCATGATCATTCTAGACACCTTTTTGCTCATTTCTAGTCATCCATAGCCTTCTAAACGGTTATTCTAGCTCAGCTAGACTCTATTCCCTAGGACAATCCTATCCCCCTAGGTCTTTATCCTATAAGATAAGAGCACCATACCTGTATGATAACATCAAACCTTAGGGTGTCCTATTTTTGATGCTCCTATCTATTTGCATTTTGAGCCCAAATGGTCATTTTCATTTGATTCCTATCCTTCATTATGTCATCCTAGCATGAATACATCTAAGACATGACCAAGAGTTCCCTATAAAAGCCCATCCAAAGGTCATTTACAAAGGGAGGTGATAAATCTTACAAAAAAATCAAGAATACAAGAAAACTACTAAGGCAAACTTCCCTATTCTTTGCATATAGTCACCCAACATAACTACAAACATATTCAAACTCTCATACCAGTCCCTATCCACCTCAAGCACTCTAAATTTGGCATTATTTCATCTACATCACACTATTTCACAAAGCACATTGGGTGGGAGAACTACATATGGCTTGATCCCTCTTTGGATTATTGGTATGTAGGAAGCATGCCCATACAAGGGGTGTGGATCAAACATTTAGTGCATCTTACACACACTAACTCCCCACCCCCTTTTTAAGTGATTCAAATCTTGTTTATCAAGTATGATGGAGGGTTAGGTTTTGAATAGTAAAATAACTCTATAATGAGTTTTATCAACATTAAACACTCAAGATTTCATAGGCAAGCTCATATAAGAATAATAGAAAGAACCCAAAAAAATTAGGTCATTGTGACTAGTTTGGACAATAATAGTAGGAATGGAAAACAATACCAGACTCTAAAGTGTCCTATTTTTGGTGCTGATATCCTTTCACTAAATAAAATCTAGATTCAGATTTGTGAAATTGTCCCAATCCTATATAGCCAGTTTTAGCCTCTATCTCAGCCATCTCAGTTTAGTTTCAAGCTAAGTTATATTTTTGCTTATTTATTGCTATTTTTTATAAAATTAAAAAACAAATAAATTATACAAATCAAGATTGTAATTATTACAATATTATTTACTGATTTATTAATCTAGACCCTTAACTAAAATAGGAATAAAACTCCATTATTCCCAAAACAATTAAATCACATGCCATCAACACGCTAGGTAGATGGAACAACCCTATGTAAAGGTTTGATTTTACAAAGTAACTATTGCTATGAGAGGGTTAGTTCCAAATAGATCAAATTAGTATTGATTGGTGATACTAATTAAAACTAACAATACAAACTTGTGTACAAGTGGACTAGAATGAATGTTTGGAGATGTATATGCAATATATTTAGTAGATTTGAAACCAATAGTGAGGTTTTTATAGGTGTGTAACAACATAACAGAAGGGTTAAACTCATAAGTTAATATGTAAGTGTGAGAGGATGGTAGATTAGGACCTTGTTTATGCACTCAAGTCATGCATTGTAAATGTGTTTCAAGCTTGCCACTATTAATTACCAAGTACCATGTTTTATTATCTATAAGATTTTTTTTCACAACAATAATAGAATGAGCAATTTGATGGCTGAATATAGCTTGAATAGATTTGTAGACTATTAAGCATATGAAAAATTTGTCTTTTGATAATGAGTAGTCTATATTTCACACAAATCTAATTCATCTTTTCCAAACCACTATTGCATTCTTATAATCCTAATATTATACACATGTGTGTTTGTTTCATATTTTTTTGTTTTTCATAGCTTCAATTTCTTGTTAAATCAATTTCATTAATGCTTATTTATTATTTTCAACACTTAATGCATATTTGATTTATTATTTTTGATTACTATATTCTAAATATTCCCCATGTCATAGTTTTACCCATTTGAATTTAACTTAATTTAACCTAATCCATATTTATATAAAACATTGTGGTGAACCCCTCCATTCTTTGAACACCTATATATTTTGAGGATTTCCATTATGGTTTAGTGATATATTTCTTTTTTTTTGTTTCTAATCTCATATTTACATCTTATTGTAATATACTTTGATCAAACCTAGCTTATTACTGACCTCTTTCTACTTTTTGACTACATAAATCTTTTAGAATTTGGTACATATAACTTTGTTCCTTGACTACATATATCTTTCAAGGTTTTTCTAGGGTATGGAATTTTTCAAATTTGATTTTAATATATACATGTTGTTATTTCTTACTACATTGGATTCACTTTCTTGAAATTGTTCATGGTTATATCTTATGCCTATGAATCTTAGACCTACACTTATTACTAGATGAAATGATAGATTGAGTGGTGTTACTTGTGATTTGAAATGACTATCTTTTTACACCACTAATGTTTCTAAAAATAGATAAATTATTTGTATGCCTTCTAGTGATGTTAATTCTTCCATTGATATAAATAAAAATAATTAGCCCAAATGTCTTGGTGAGGAAATGCCCTTCTATAATGCTATTTCTGATGATGAACATGCTAGTGAGGATATAGACAATACTTATACTATCACCTCCTAATGTTACTAATATTCTAGATTTTGAGGTCATATAGGAAGCTAATTTTTATGACTATATTAAAACTACCCATAAGGATTTTTATTATATTATGTTTATAGTTACTCAAGCATTAAATTAATGAATTGGAAAAAAATAAGCTTTGATTGGGCTTACTCCTACATATCCCTTGGATGATTATAATCCACCTCTTGGAGGAACTAAATCTATATTAGGTGGTGTGGCTATTACTCTTCAAATTACTGTTGATACTTATATGCCTCCATCTAGTGATACACTCCATACTTAGGTAAATCTTACTGTTCATATCTAAACTAAGGCTTGTACTATTACTCTTACGAGAAACCCAATAAAAAATATACCTCCTCGATCATATTATATTATTGAATCCATTTATCTTAGAAATAATAAAAATAAATATCATTGAATCCATTTATCTTAGAAATAATAAAAATAAATATCATTCCTCCATTAAAATTAATGTTAATCATAAGAAGGCATTAATCCCTACATACATATGCACCAATTCTAGTCAAACACTTAGTCGTACATCGACTAATCCATCAATACAACAACTTGATGCTATGTAATTACAACTTACACAACTATTTAAATCATATAAAAAACCTAGCTATATGGTTTTATCTTATGATATATTACAAAACCTTTTAGATATGTAAGTTCATGTTCACCCCTTGCCTCATTCATTTAAAGTGCTTTAATTTAATATAGTGGAAATTGGGATCCATCATATCATACTAGAGCCTATTTTTCATCCTTGTTTGTTTTGATCATGATGATTTAATTATAATTGAGATATTCCATAGATATCCCATCGAATATGAAATAGATCAATTTTACACTCTGCTTGTGGGTTTTGTGCATAGATTCTATGATTTGGTTAATATGTTCTTATCACACTTTTCTATAAAACATAAACAAAAAAGTTATAATTTATCAAATGAAACAAATACCTAATGAATGTCTTGGTGATGATGTTCTTAAATTCAAAACCATGCTTAAAAAGATGTCACATTAAATCCCTATTTCAAATAATATTCTCAACTAGTTTTCTTTGCGCACTTAAGGACAAAGTCACGTTTAACATTCATGAATCACTTGATGATAATTTCCATACACTACAAAAAGTTGAGATTATACTTTTGGATGAAAATATCTTAAGGTATACATCTTTTGCTCCTACATTCACTACCTTCAAATATTAAGGAAAGATAATGTTCACACCTAATACTAATGACACTCCTAATTTTTAAAACAAGAATGGGGCTAAAATTGTCTACAATTTCACAAACCAATTCTATAATTATATTCACTACTTATAAGAACACTCACCTATTTAAAACATTACCAAACCCACTTAACAAATTTCTTAAATTCTTTCTTGAGTGTAATGTTATTAATTTACTTGAGCCATATCAATTAAGTACTACTTGATAATTTATTAAAGGGTATAATATAAACCTATATAGTAATTATCAATGAGCTTCTCAACATTCAAATAATTGTTTCTTGAAGGTAAAACAAAGATTCAAGAAACCATCAATGGAAACATTATTCTAATTGAATGAAATAATTTTACATTGAATAAATTTATTGCAACACCTAATCAATGCTTGAAAATATTTAACAATCCATTTCCAAACCATGATATTAAAAATAAAGATAATGAGAATATTATGACATTTATACACCATTAAACTATTTCACAAGAACATGAGGTTGATGAAATCAATGACATGGTTTCTAGTTATCAATGGAAAATAACTTATATTACATTTTATGATTATAAAATACCTAATGATGAATCAAATAATGGTCCTTCATACATTCATGCATTTATTTCACATTATTTAGTCATACGTGGAATTAAGATTGACAATGGTTCTAGAAAAAATCTAATTACTATGTCATTTTTATCAAGTCATGGTTACACTAAAATATATTTATTTAGTATGCCTATGATACTTCATAGTTATGATGACATTTCATGCACACCACTTCATGGTATCACACTACTAATTATATTTAGTCCTAGGACCCTTATCATTTGGTGTCATGTCATTCTAGATGCAAGTTCATATAATCTATTACTTGGATGCCCATGGCTTAATAAAATCATAATGATACCTTCTACATTACACCATTATCTCAAGTTTGTGCATGATAACAAAGTACATACCATTTATGGCACACCTTGTGAGCATCCTCGATCACATGTATGACCATATGGTGCACTTCATAAGGAGAGATCATTCAACCTCATGTGATACTTTATACTATATCACCACCGTCAATCCTTATTCATAGTGTCTTCATCACCACCACCCTCCCCTGTAAGAACTCTTTAAGCTACATCTCCTAAAATTGAACTTTTGATATCTATAGTTTATAATCATCAATGCCTCAAATTTTATTTACAACCTCTTTATATAGATCATATATAAGCACCTATTTTTTTATGATGTATTCCTATATATGCTTCTAAAGAGGTTTAGGTTTCTCCTTAATCCCACTCTCCACATATCTCTCTTTGGGATAATGATTTTGGTTACTAGATATCTCATGACTAATTTTTTGATACTTAAAGTAATAGATGAGATCATTGGTTAGCTATGTTATCCTATAACTTACACTTCATTGATATATAATTATTATACTATACTTTATTTACTGTACATATCTTATTTATTATATATGGTTATTTTCACGTGCCTTCCTCTCATGAGTTGATTGTATTTATCCCATTCTCTAGATTTGAAATTTTTGGCTCTTGACTTCTATTTGACTTGATATTATTCTATCCCCTTAATTTTTCATTGCTTACCATGTTATATTGGTTTTTTTCCTTTACTATCTAGTCTAATTCTAAACACTTGCACATATTTTCTGATTAAGATAACATATGAATCAAAATATTTTATCTTAACATATATTGAGTTATAAGATAAGTTATAGGTTGTTTGAAATATTCATCCTCTTTTTTTTTTGACCCTTAGCCTACCTATTTTTAATCATTTATTAATTATTATTGGGTTGTCTGATCCAAATACAGTGTTTATTTATATTTTTTGTATGGGGAATGCATCTCTTAATTGGACACCCCCTTAATAAATAGTCTAATAAAGTATTAGGTAGTAGTTAAAGGTATTCATTAATTACCTACATAAATAAATGTTAGTCATTAATATTATAGTGTTAATAAATTAGTTGTATGGGTAAGTGGTTGGGTCCCATGCAAAATAACATGTTTGGTTTGAATATAAGATTATATAAAGCTTGTAATGTAATTGTGTGAATATTACCAAAATATCAATCTTATGAAAGCTTTTGTTAAATTAATTCATGTAGTTCTATGGCCTTTTACATTGTGTTTACCTTGTCCTAACATTGATATTAGAGTTTTTCCAATAGATCAATGAGGAATAATAAGCCACCATGGAAGATCTGTGAAGATTGAATGAAGCATGAATCCATGAAAAATTTACCATGAAGAAGCCATGAAGAATTTACTGTGAAGAAGTTTTTTTTAAAAATTTTGGTGAAGTTTTTGCTATGCAATCTTTTTTATTTATTTTTTGTCTAAATAATTTTTGAGGGTGTTAATTGAATCATTAAATTTTCTTGGAGGGAACTATATACTTTTTGGAGGCATTAGATTTTTAATAGAAGCATTATTTTTCCTTGGGTGTTAAAAAATTTCCAGGGTGCCTTTAATTTGTTTGGGGATAATTCCTTTGTATGAGAATTTGAATTCCCTATTAAGCATGATTTTCTATTGCTAAAGAATTTAAAAATCCTGTTGGGTGTGATAAATGTACATGGGGTGATAAAACTAGTTGGTGTGGAATTTATTTCTACTGTAGGGCTAAGATAAATCTTCTTGGGATGTTAAAGCTACTATTATGGCATCCTTTTTGGTAAGAAAAGGTCTATTGAACTTTCTTGTTATTTTGATTGAAGAACCAATTTATTGAGGGTGTATACACATTGAAAAATTAATAAAAGTTTAAATTTTCATACATTGGGTTTCCATACCAAGCACATGTCCCTTTTTTTCTTTGTTGGGGACTTCTACTTCTACATATGAAAATTGATAGGCAAATCTTTTTATTGCCAAGTAAAATGATTTCATTGTACGATAGTTATTTTTCATTGGTCACATATTTAAAGTAAGGATTATATATTATTTTAATGAGTTCAAGTTTCACCTATTAACATATAAAAGCTAGTTTTAAGGATGATATTAAGACATTACTAGGAAATCAATCTCGAATTCAAATATCTCCATCTTGTAATTTTTTTGGAAGTGTTTATAAGACCATAAAAAATAAAATAATAGCATGTGATGAGAATATGTATCCAAAATAAACATAGGCAAGTTGGTAAAATGTATTTTGTAAAAACTTTGAGAGAAATGGAGTTTAAGAGGTCCAATTCCACAAAGTGACAAGACATTTTTTTTAAATTTTGTTAAAATTTAGTGTAGTTGGCCAATGCATAAGTGTTTTTTGGTCTAACTGATGTCTTGCACAACCTTAAAGTTGTAACCACTTGTTCATTTAGTTTTAGAACATTTTGAGTCCATTAGAAAGACCATTTTGTTGATTCAAAGTTACCCCTTGTAATTTTTTGTGAAAAATGTATTAAAGTGGAGAAATAAGACATGAAATTATATATAATGAGTTTATTTTTGGTTGAATCCAACACCCTAGTTTTGATCCAAACCTAAAAATAGGAATTTTATGATAAAAAACAATTAATGTAACACTTTTTTCCACTACTTATGCTATTAGAGATAACCATATTACACTTTGGGGTTTACAAGTCCCTTAGGATCTAACAAGTTGATAGAGCCAATGATCCACCCATCTTGATTTTGATGCTAGCTCTAAGATTATCTTATTTTTTAGTGGTGTTTTAGGATAGATGATAGGATTTTGATGTTTCTTTTATTTAATTTTTGGGTTTTGAGTTATTTAATTAGGAGTAAACCAAATTTTTTGGTTATGTTTTCTTGATGCATACACTTTCCATATCTCACTTGATAGGGGGAATATATTATATTAGTCTTCAAATATTCATCTATAATTATACAAATGATAAGGGGTTGCTAGCTCTAGTAGATTTTATCAAAGTGATGTCAATGTTGTTGGGCATCAGGGTAGGTGTGACATATAAAAGTAGGACATTATCATTGAGACAAAGGTCAATGTAGTTAAGAATTCTCATGATGGTGATTATACTAAAATATATGTACATATGGTCATAGGGGATGAACATGCCCAAAATAGTTCTCATCATTTATGTCATGAGATGAGGATCACAAACTTTGTGTATGTGACATAGGTTGATTAGTACCCTGATGTAAAAAGTGTTAATTTATAGGTTACGATAAAGACTGTTGATGAATTTAGTTTCATGTTATTCTAGATCATCTTTTGGTCTTATTTGGATCAAAATTGTTTTTTAGGTTGTGTGATTTGAATACATGTTATTTATCAATAGTTGTTGTATGGGACATGCATCTCCTAATGAGACACCCTATTTAATAAATAGTATAATAAAGTATTAGGTATTAATTACTAGTAATTATTAATTATTACATCCATAAATTTTAGTCATTAATATAAGAGTGTTAATAAGTTAGTTATTAGGGTAAGTGATTAAGTCCCATGAAAAATAATGGGTTCAGTTTGAAGACAAGATTATATTAGGTTTGTAGGTGTAATTATGTGAATAGAACCCAAATATCAATCTTGTGAAAGCTTTAGTTAAATTAATTCATTGAATTTTACATCCATTAACTCTTTTTTTTACTTATCCTAATAATTATGCCTTTTGGATTCTATTTTTATTTTATTGAAATTTTCTTGTTTATTCTCATGTGTGCCATTTGTATTTATTCTTTTCTTACTTCCTTTAAAAAATAATTAAATTCCAAAACATTAGAAAATACAAAAATAAAAATTTACTTTCTTAATGGATACATATCATGCTTATATGCATGTGCTAGAGGTTTTTCACATTCATGTTTTATACACATGCTTATCATGGTATTTATTTTATTGGGTGAGATGGAAGATATATAAGTTATATATGACTATGAACTATCAGATGCTAAGTGGCTACATTCATGCTCACTTCCTCTAGGGCATGATCACATTAATGGTGTGCCTGCTTTGGAGGCATTCTACACAATGTATTTTGTAGTGATGTATTTCTTAATTTTAAATTTATCATAGTGAGACCTTATACATTTAATATATCATGTCTTTCTAGTACCTAAATATTGCACCTTACATGAATATCTACATTATGTGGTTACATTACAATTTTTACATTCTTTATTTTTGTGCATGCCTATGTTTGATCTCTTTTTTACATAAGTATTGTTAGGTGTGTTGTCTTTTTGCATCCTTATCCATAAATAATCCTCTATATATCATGTCATTTTTCCATGTCTTGTAGGTCATATGTCCTTGTGTGATTACTTCCTCTATGTGGGGACATATTGGTGTGAAATTTAGGTGATATACTATGTGATTTTCTATGATTGTTTTCATTATCCATATCATGCATTTATTATATTTGGTATTGTGTTCTTTATCATACACATTAATATTTGATATATTAATATGTTTGGTACCTACATTGTCATGGTCCTTAATATGCATCTATGGGGGAACACTATTTGTGTGTGTGTGATTCATTTCTTTATCTAACCTTACTAAGGACAATTTTATATAATGGGGGAATACCATTATATGATGGTTACATGTGATTCATATAATTTATCATTAATTTTCAATGTTTTAGATACACTTATTTCCAATGCTTTATATATACACATTTTAATACATGATAAATATAACACATTCTTTTGAGATGAGTGATTGCAGTGTATTTTTTTTAATCCCTCACCTCAAAATTGGGGCATATATCTATATATTTTATTCATGTTTTTATAATTTATAAAATATGATTGAGTGAATTAAAATCACTAGAAATGGACTAGGTTATAAGAATTACTAGAGAACTGATAACTTTGTTTAGGATTTATCTAAAAATTTGTCATCAGAGTAGATTTTTGTTTTGAAGTAGCATGGTTCGAATATCTCTAGATGTAATTATTCCTTTTCTCCCCTTTCAATTTATATTTTTAAAGTCACTACACTTTTCATGTTGATATGACATTGACTACTTCTTGTAATTGGCCATTATTTTTAGGTATGTCTATTTCACAGAGACAAAACATTTGTGGGGATGGAGCTTATCTTAACCATAATTCAATTCTTCCTCCCTTCCCTAAGTAAGTCAAGGTACATGCTTCAATTTATCATTTTTATATTTTGATGGATGCATGTATTCACTCACATATTCACATCAAAGTAGGGGCATTATGTAGACACTTAGTTTTGGAAAAAGTCCCTTTCCCATATTATAATTTACCCATTTTTTCACACTTATTCCACTATAGATACTAAAATCTTATACTAAGTACTTAAAAATGACAATCTTGACATACATTTATAATGCATGACTTACACACACAAATCTGGTCCTAACTTGACATTCTCTCACACCTACATGCTACCTTATAAGTTTGACCCTCTTTGTTTGCTGTCAATACAAGAACCTTAAAATATATGCCAAATTGAATTATTATCTCATACAAATATCCCCAAACCTTCAGTTTAGTCCTTCTATACATGGGTCACTAATGTTAGTCTGGGTCAGTATTTCTATTTGATACTAACCTAAGGTTGACATTACCAACCCTCTCCTAGAAACAAATACTTTTTAAAATCAAATATTTTCTTAGGGTCAGATCATATACCTAGTGTGTTGGTGGTGTGATAAATTACCAAATTAAACTCATATACATATATATTTATATATATCAACACCTTAAATGATAGGCGACTTGGATATGATTTAGTACACATCTATACACTACTGCACATTGAGAGAATTTGCCCTTTTATTACCAAATTGTAAATCAATCACTAGGATTTTTCATAACCCAATTTTGAAGCATAATAAAGCCAATTCAAAAAAATAATTATCAAGTATCAAAGCCAAATCATTAGCTACATTCATATAATGAAGGAGCATAATTACATAATCAAATTAGGTGGGATAACTACATGTGGCTTTATTTCCTTCATTAGAGTACTAAATATATATGTAGTGGTCAATCATCAATGTAGGTGATTTTTATTATCTTAGTCCATTAAAATGTCTTAGTTTTCATAGGTTTCTATACATCATAAGCATAATTAGGGTTTTAAGGTACAACGGACTAATTTCTAGAGTTACACACATTATCAGGGTTTAACATTGTGCATACAGAGCTTTTAGAAACAAACAAAGGTGAGTATATCATCATAGACTCTATTTTATACATAGGTCACTATCTACGACTATAGGTAATTACTAATAATTGATACTAACCCAAAGTTATGAAATTGACCCATGTACAAAAAAATGCATAATTCTATATATGGATGAATCACATGCCTACTTTAGTTTATTTTCCACTATCAGAATATAGTTTATAATATTATGAATTGGAATATTATACAAAAATTTAATTTCCTTGAAATTTTATTCTTTAAAATAAATATAGAATTTGGACATAAAATATATATATATATATATATATATATATATATATATAAATTAAATGAATTTTATTATATAATTTTTAGATCTTGAATATCATAATAAAAGTCTCAAGGGTTTACATCTTTGAGTTGGGATGACACGGGGTTTCATCCTTGTATCCAATTTTTACGTTTGAGGGGTTTCATCCTTAATTGTAATTATAAAACATTAATCTTATACATGATTAAATGTTTAATACATGAATATGATTCGATTATTTCTTCCATTCCCATAATGGCTTATTTATACCTTCAACCTTACATTAAAAGGTGTGACTTCCTCAAGGGTGGCATCCTTACATAACTATTAAAACACTAATTAAATAATTAATAAATAACTAATTTTATTTAAAGACTATTGTTTAGTGTGGTGATCTCCTTAATTAATTGTTGTCCTTAGTAAATTACAATGCTCCTAATGGTAGCAATTCCCTCATTGACAACGATCTCTTTTTTGGCAACTATCTCTTCCTTGGCATAGATATTTTTCTTGGTAGTGATCTCCCTCTTGTGAATAGTACAACATGGGAATATTACAAACCTACCTTCCTCAAATTACTTATCCTCAAGAAATTGGAAGTTGGGATGCTCTAAAATAGTCACTCCTTCCCATGTGGCATCTTTGATTAGTAAATCCTTCTAATGAACTAGATATTCTTTGATGCTTCTATTCTTTAAATTTTTATCATGAGTATCAAGAATAGTATCTGGTATGAGAATCAATTTACCTTCTTCATCAATCGGGTGTAATTCCATGGAAGGAATAATATATTGTCCAAGTGCTCATTTCAAGCAAGACACATGGAAGACATTATGTATGTGGTTGTACCCTAGTAATTCCAATTCATATGCTACCTCTCCCACTCTTATTATAATCTAGTATGGATTATAAAATCAAGGCTTGAGTTTTTCAACACCAATTTATTTAAGGGATGATTGTGTATAAGGTTTTAACCTTAAATACATCATATCCCCAACTTAAAAAGTCCTTGCTATTCTTTGTTTATCGACATATAGCTTTTATTAATTTTGGGTGTGTTGAATATTGTCTTTAAGAGTAATTAGGATGTCTTGATGTTTTTGTATTAGATCCTTTCCTATGGGAACCCTACTATCTAGAATGACCAAATTGACAAAAGTTTTAGCATCATATCCATACAATTCTTTGAAAGGTGACATTCCAATAGACAAGTGATGAGAAGTATTATTGTATAATTTTCCCAAGTATAACCATTTAACCCATGCATTTTGTTTCCCATTGACATAATTATATAGGTACCCTTTAATCTATTTATTCATAGCTTCCATTTGGTTATCGATTTGAGGATGATAACTTGTACTTGGAGTTAAATTGGTATCCAATAATTCAAAAATTTCTTGACAAAAAGCAATCATGAATTGAGTGTCCCTATCATTAACTATATTCATGGGTAGTACATGAAGCCTAAAAATCTCTCTAAAAAATATTCCTACAATCATATGACCATCATACTTATTGGGAAGTGGGAAGAAATGAGCATATTTTTTTAATCAGTCTATGATTACATAAAGGTTGCTTTGTCCTTGAATCATGGGTAGTCCAAAAATGAAATCCATAGATATGCTCTCCCATTTTTTAGTAGGGATAGGAAAAGGTTACAACAATTTGATGGGAAAGTTATTCTCTATTTTATTTTGTTGCCAAGTGGAGCATTCTTGAATTTATTTAAGGACTTCACTTTTAAGTCCTTTCCAAAAAAATTGATCACATAATTATTTATACATCTTAACAAAACTAGGATGACCTACTAATGGATCATTATGTATAGCCTTTAGGATCTTATGTTTAAATTTGGAACCAGCCACTAAGAAAATTCTATCTTTGTAGAGGATGAAGTCCTCTATTACTTTATAATGTTAATCTTCAATTTTGCCTTCTAAGATCGCATTGGCCCATTCGTCCTTAATGTATTCCACCATTATAAATGCCTTCCAATCAGCCATGATTTATACCATGGAGCATAAATGTGGTCTTCTTGATAAAGCATCAGTCACTTCATTATTTACATATTCAATGTCAAAATTGAATTCTTGGATATTACTAAACCATTTTTTTTGTCTTTAATTTAAGTCTATTTTCTCAATAAAATATTTCAAGCTATTGTGATCAATTTTGAACACAAATCTTCTACATACCAAATATTGCCAAAATTTAGTAAGGACATGTATAATAGATAACATTTATTTATCATAAACCAAGTACCTTTGCTCATGATATTTAAGTTTTTGAATTTAAAAAGCAATGGGATGCTTATTATACATTAAAACCACACCAACACCTTCCCCTGATGTATCACACTCCAATACAAAGGGTAATGAGAAGTCCAGCATTGCCAAAACTAGCCATGAACTCATTACTTGTTTAAGGTGTTCAAATTTTTATTGGGAAAGATCTGTCCAACTAAAATATCCTTTCTTTGATAAATTGGTTAGAGGTGCTACTAGTTGTGATAATCCTTTAACATATTGCCTATATAAGTACAAAGACCTATGAATCCTCTTAATTATGTCATGTTATTGGGAGGCCAACTCATAATGGATTGAATCTTCTCTTGATCAACATGGACTCCATATTTATTAATTATATGTCCTAAGTATAGGATTTACGTCATACCAAATTCACATTTTGACATCTTGGCAAAGAGGGACTGTTGTTTCAATATGGCAAGTATCATGTCTAAATGCTACAAATGTTCTTCCAACTCTTGATATATATTAGTATATTATTAAAAAAACCAAAATAAATTTCATTATATGCATACCAAATATGTGATTCATACAAGATTGAAAAGTGGCTGGAGCATTCATAAGTCCAACTGGCATCACTAGAAATTTGAAATGCCTATAATGACATCAAAATGACATTTTTTGAACATCTTATTCCCTCATTTGTATTTGATGATACTTGAATCATAAATAAGTTTTTGAGAATAAAGTAGATTCATAAATTTCATTGATTATTTCATCAATCCTGGGTATCAGATATTTATTTTTGATAGTCTTTTTATTTAACTTTTGATACTCAATGCACATTCATAATGTCCTATCCTTCTTTTTTCACTAGTACTACCATAGAATAAAATAGACTAGCACTTGGCCTAATGTACCCCATATGTAAGAGTTATTTAATGGTTTTTTTTATCTCATCCTTATAAATATTTAGATACGAGTAAGGTGTAGTTATTACTAATTTTATTTTAGGTTCCAATTCAATGATATGTTGGAAATCTCTATTGGGGTTAGTACCAGTGGTAGGTTATCAAACACCTTGACATGATTCTTGATAATGGATTGAATGTCATTATGATGTATTGTATGTTTTTCTTATGTAGAGATAATCCAAAATTGTACCTCCCATGTTACATGTCCTTTATTAAAGGTTCTCTTTATTTTTGTTGTTGTTACAATCTAAGGACCACCATTATCCATTCCTTTCAAAACTATTTACCTCCCATTGGATTCGAACTAAATTTCTATGGTATGATAATTTTGGGTAAACTCACCCAATGAATGCAACCATTGAAATCCCAAAACCAAATCTGTTTCACCAATATTGATGACACAGAAGTCATCATTAATTTCATGTCATTCCAAATTCATAGTTAATTATGGGATTCTCCTTGTGCATAGAAGAGTAAATCCATCAATAACCATTATCAAAAATCCATTAAATTATTTATATTTTAAACTAATTTTCTTAGCTAATTTTTCATCAATAAAATTATGGGTGGCCCAACTATTGACTAAGATGGTAATTTGTTGTCCTCATAATGTTCCTCTTACTCTGAATGGATGATACCAAGGTGATCCTGAGAGAGTAGAGAATGTTCCCTCCATGGTTTCTTCCTCCATTATTCATGATTAGGTTTATTTCTCTAGGGTCATATCTTCATCTTCAATATCACTATCTAGACTAACCTTAATGTAGTGAACTTGTCCTTTACCCAAACAATGATGGACTGGAGTCCATGGGTATTTAAAAGTAAAACATAATTTTTTTATTCTTAATTAATTTCATGTTTCCATTCCTTTATTTGACTTTGGTGCTTCACTACTTGTTTGTATTACTCTCTTTTGCTCATAGGATCGAGTCCTTGGTGGACCACTTCCAAGTACCCTAAGTTGGGTGGGTGGCATATTTATACCTCTTAAGGTTTATGCTTCCAAATCTAAATCCTTATTAATGGATTTTGGGAGTGTTGATGGAGTAAAATATTTTAGAAATCATATAAGAGATTCCATTAATCCTTCTATGAATAACACTATGAGCCTTTTTTCAGACATTTTAAAGACCATTACTGATAGTCTTTGAAATTTTGCTACACATTCATCCACACTATTATTTTTTTTAATAATGATAATTCTTTAAAATGGACCTTGAGGTCTACTTGATCAAATATTTCAATCAATAATTTAGCAAATTCATCATATGAATTGATAAGATTATGTCCTTGGGTGATCCATTTGGGGAACCACCATTCATGAGCTATACCTTCCAAATGGATAGTTGTAAATTTTATGGATTCTTATTCCATCATTGGATGCAACAAAATGTATGTGTCTAGTTTTTGTACCCATGCCCTAATCATACATTTATTTGTACCATCAAAAGGTGAGAGTGTTACTTTTCCTAATGCCTATTGCATATCCTTTTATTTATTTTTGGGTTTATATTCTGGTAGGCGTATACCTCCATTTTTACTCATGGACATATATGTTTTTAAAGAAATTCCCCTTTGGATTCCTTTTGGTATTTCTTGATAAGCCTCTAAACAGGTTACTAGATCATCTTTAAAGGATTTTAGAATTTCTTCAGTAATTTCTTCTTTTATAATGAACCTTAGTTGGTAGTGTTGATATGATGATGTGGTAGTGGTTTTAATTTTGGGATCTGACATGCATGAAATATTTTCCACCTTTAGTGTGTTTGAATCCATCATCATTTTCATAGTATGGGCCAATTGTGCCACTGTAGTTGCCAATTATTCTTGGCCTTGGAAAAATTTCTCTATCCTCTCGTATCTATCATTTTCCATTTATTTTATTGGTTGACCTAGCTTATTGGTTTTAGTTCTTCTTTCATAATAAAAAATATTTTTATCTTGCATATAAATTTCATTCCAAAAGCTGACAAGATGGAGAGCTATGATACCAATGTAATATTCTGAACCAGAATATTATACAAAAATTTGATTTCCTTGAAATTATATTATGAAAAATAAATATAAAATTTAGACTTCAAAATAATTTATTTAAATTAAATGAATTTTATTGTATAATTTTCATATCTTGAATATCATAATAAAAGTCTCAAGGGTTTACGTCCTTGAGTTGGGATGACAAGGGGTTTCATCCTTGTATCTAATTTTTATGTTTGAGGGGTTTTATCCTCAATTGTAATTATAAAGCATTAAATCATATATGATTAAATTAAATTTTTAATACATGAATATGATTGGATGATTTCTTCCATTCCCATAATTTCTTAATTATACCTTCAACCTTTCATTGAAAGGTGTGACTTCCTCAAGGGTGGTGTCCTTTCATAATTATTAACACATTAATTAAATAATTAATAAATAACTAATGTTATTTAAAGACTATTGTTTAGTGTCGTGATGTCATTAATTAATTGCTATTGTTCTTAATAAATTACAATGCTCTTCCTAATGGTAGTGATTCACTTACAACAACTCCCTTCTTGGTAATGATATCCTTTTTAAAGCATTGAAATTTACTAAGGACATCAACAATTAATTAAAGAGATCACCACACTAAGGAAAACTAGAAATTAATTAAGGAGATCACCTCACTAAACAATAGTCTTTAAATAACATTAGTTATTTATTAATTATTTAATTAATGTGTTAGTAGTTATGGAAGGACACCACCCTTGAGGAAGTCACACCTTTCAATGTAATGTTAAAGTTATAAATAAACCATTATGGGAATGGAATAAACCATCCAATCATATTCATGTATTAAACATTTAATCCTGTACAAGCTTAATGCTTTACAATTACAATTGAGGATGAAATCCCTTGTCATCCCATCTCAAGGAGGTAAACCCTTGAGACTTTTATTGTGATATTTGAGATCTGAAAATTATATATTAAAATTCATTTAATTTAAATAAATTATTTTGAATTCAAAATTCTATATTTATTTTAAAGAATGGAATTTCAAGGAAGTCAAATTTTTGTATAATATCATGATTTGGAATATTACATAGTTATAATAAGACAGTCAATTAGAAATGCTAAGTAAATTACCTTTTTTTATACTTATTATATTTAGCCTATGCCACTTATCAAATCATTGCAATCAGTTTCAATATTTTACATTCAAATGTATGATTGAATGTCATATTTATTAATATAAATTCACATACTATTTTTATCCTATTAGGGTTTTTAAAACCAATTAGAGTAAAATATATTGGTGAAACCATACATTAATCTAACTATTTTTATCATATTTTAGCATTACAATTTTATTTTCAGAAGTAATTTTTGATTATTTTCTAATAATACACATTACCCATGATGTAATGTACAAAAATTGTATTTATTTATTAACACAAGTCATGAAGGTAATATTTTCATATTGTTCCATTTGGATATGTTATATTTTGAATAATCATATAATCAATTGGATCAAATCTAAGGACACTATTAAGGGTAAAATTAATAATGAATAATCCTGAGCCTTCCTCAAATCATATTCTAGTAACACCCAATCCGACCTACCTCTTATTACCACTAGATAAAAAAGGGCATGCAAGACCTATTTCATTCCTCCTACTACCTCTATGGATTATACATTACATATTTCACATTATATTTATGGAAGCATCATGGATATTGATAATGATAATATGCAAAAAATAACTCATACAGATCAGTTTGTTACCATTAATGACCAAGAATTAATAAATATATTAACTTGAATCTACATCAGATTGATGTAATTTAATATATCTCAAGAAATGAACATTAAAATTTGACTCAAGATAATACATCTAGGGGATAATATGACCCATTCTATAATATCAATCCATCCTTTCCATCTAGTACCCCTACTTGATATGTTTAGACCTCTAATATTGGTAATATTTGTATATCTTCACCTATAGTGACATATGCAACATCCCCCAAGATGTAAGGGAAACACAATGATTCTAATAGATTTCCATACCCATTCCTACACAAGTAACCTTTACACCTCTTATGGTGACTACATATGTTACATCACCAAACTCACCTACTATATGTTCCCTTAAGTAGATTATTACATATCTACATGTTAAGGTTTTATAGTTAAAATAAGACGCATTTAGAGCTAGTCAGTCAATATATTTTTATGCCTTACTTCTTAGCCCATTAATCCTTAAGATAACAACTCATCATTTACCTACAAGTTTTTTAGTCCCACGATTCAACTATATGAAGTTAAAGGTGAGCTAGAACAATACTTTCAATCATTCCATACAACATGTTTAGATTACGCATACAATGAAAAATTGTTAACCAAGTTGTTCCCAATAAGTCTCAAGGGTTATGCTTTGAGATGGATTTATGACCTTACCCTCTAATTATTAAAATCATTCAACCCTTTTGCATATTATTTGCTGTCACATTTCACTATCATGAGAAAATATCTTATGTGCAAATTATTAAACACAAACAAGGGTCTAACGATCCAATATATGATTATGTACTTAGGTACAAGACTATTATAGATAAGATGACTAATGATATAGATGATAAATAAATGACAGACATATTCAAGAAAATCTTTCTTTCACCATTCCATGAGTTAATCTTATTCAATAGATTAAAATCATTTGATGAGTTATACAACACAGTAAGAGATAGAGAAGTTAAGCTCTCGAGTTTGAATAAACTCAAGTATACACCTACTCATACAACTACTTCAATAAAAAAATATAAAGAAATCCAAGCCACAAGGTGAAACCAAATAAAAATAAAAATGAGGAAAATATTACAGTTAATGTAGTATCACAACCTATAAGTCAAAATCAATTTTTAGCTCCACCAAAGAGGTAATTTTTCAGATTACCATTACCTTTTTATATACTATTATAGAAGTTACTTGAGTGTAACATTATCACTCTTCCTCATCCATAATAATTTTTTCCAGATAGACCTACACCAAAGAATTATGATATCAATGTATATTGTGACCATCATCAAATTGTGGGACAATATACAAACAAATGCTTCAAATTAAGATATAAGCTACAAGATCTTGTTGATACCAACTCTATTGAGTTGAACACACCTACATAAGAATATAAACCACATAAAAATGGAAATCATACGTTAAAAATATTCAATGATCCATTTCCTAAGCATCAGATGATAGAGACTACAAATACTTCAGAAGTACACTATGCATATGATATGCATCCTCCACTTGCAACATATGATCACCCAATAGACTAGATTATTGGTACACTTATCACCACCTAACCAAAATATACTATGATCACATTTGATGATAATGATATTGTCGATGATATTATATATTTTCATGAACTATTCATATGAGCTTATATCAATGATAAACCCATACATAGTGCCATGATTGATAATTGGTCAAGTGAGAATATGCACAAAATGACACCAATTCACTCCCTTGGATACACATAATAGAATACATAAGATACACCAATAAAAACTAAGGTATTATTTAGATAAAAAACATAATAACCTCAGACACATTCTGCTACCTATTCAGGTGGGCTACACCATACTAGCCACTCCATTATTATATCTACAGAGTAATAGGGTCTGTGACATGTTTTTAGGAAACCCTTAGATGTAAAATCTTTGTGTAGTACCATCTACAATGCATTAATGTCTCAAGTACATACACTACAATAAGGTAGTCATAGTTATAGGTATACAATATGAGTACCATTTATAGTGAGTAGGATCTCCTCCTCCTCGACCACCACCATTATAGTTGGTTGATATACCCATATAAGATAAATATATAGAGCTAATGGTTACACATATGCAATATCTTTCTATACACCTTGTTTAGAGAAGAGTAGTTGAGTGTATTAGACAACTAGATATTCAAATTCCATCATATTATAGAGTTATTCAGGGCTCACAAAGATCATCATAAATATAACACATAATCAATTAGTACAATGGACACTCTAACATGTTTTACAATGATAATATGAAATGATACATTCTAATACTATATAACAGACCCCATAGAGTCCTTAGCCTTATAGAGTTACCCACCATACACAAAATTATATGAGTAATGATCATGAAATTACCATACAACATGTGATTTTATATCATATTCTGATATTCCTACATCTAGTACCTTTTGATTAGGATAAGTGGCCCTCACATTATGTGATATATGAACTCCCCATAGTCCTACCATTTATTAGATCATTAGTTAGCACTTTTCAAATTTCACATATTTCAAAAAAATAATAATAATAATTTAAGAAAATTTAAAAATGTTCATAATATTCTAAAATGTCAAAATTAGGACCTGAACATGACATGATTACTAGATGTAGACATTATTTCTAAGTTATACAACACTTCATCTTGTACACTTGGAAAAATCAGACCTTGGTTGTTTCTCTCAGTTCTAGACCTTTCCTACTTATGCAAGTATTGCATCTACTCTCTCTTGTACCCATTGGGCTATATATTAGTTTAAATAGTCCTATGTTGATGAACCATGCCTTCTATCTTTCCCAACAACACTTAAAACCTACTTATCTTATGCTTCTACAAGTTTTGAGCCTATACCTATTTTCCTACTCCCTAGACACTTGCATCCTAGATAAACACCTATGTTATTATAAGTGTCCTACTCTGATGCAAGTGTTTAGTGCCCTAAAGTCATCTAATTTTAAAATGAAATGATCTTAATGGTAAACCTAAGTGATTTAATGTGAGTCATTCTCCAAAGGGATTGGTATAAATACAATATCAAACCTCACTCATTCCTCATCTATCACATACCAAGGTAACTTATAAAAAACATTCAATAGAGTAAGGCATCCCTATTTTATCCTATTTACATATCAGTCATAGGGACATCACATCTACAGGTCTGAAGTACTAAAGAAGAAACCCAAGAGCAATATTTTTCAAGTTACAAGTTAGGTCACTATTGTACTTGTTTATCACAAATTACATGATTCACACACAAGCCAACATATAGGGGAGAATTATATAATTTTGAGGCCTCTTTAGAGTATTAGCTATGTAGGTAATGCTCATTGATAGAGGGTTATTTTGGGTAGCTTGACACCATGTGATCACTAAGCCATTTTTCCCATAGTCACTATGAGGAGGAAGAACTAGGGTTTTATTGTTTGATAAGGAGTGAAAATTCATGACCCAAATATGGGTGCAATAGAGTGAAGGAAATGAAAAACCCAAAAGCATCCAGGTGGTCTCATCTTATTTCAATAGGTATTCCATACAAGACACATGTGTCCAACCCAAACATAAGCATTGACACAACCATCTAAGGCTAACATAAGTGTCTAATGTTAAATAATAACTAAATCCATAATATGGTGATTGTTATATAATACTATTTTAGTATGCTTCCTACTTGCTCCAGATCCAAATCTATAATAGCATCAGAACCAACTAAGTAATTTGTTTTCATTATCATTGCAATATATAACATAGCTATACTTTCTATTTTTAGCATATCTCAGTCTATTAAATTTAACATATATTATATTTAAATTTCATAAAAAATTAACCTTTTATAGATATGTTTATCACTCTTGTGTTTATTTATTTCCATATTCATAACCCTAGGTCCCACACATCTAGATTTTTAGGGTTAAACATTTGGTGAACCCAATTTGTATGATTTTTTTTTAATTTCAAGGGATTTTGTTAGCTAGGTTTCAAATTTATGTACATTTTAATTTTCTACTTATATTATGTTTCATTCAACCTAGGTATAACCTTAGATTTGGAGGTGTGCCTATTAAACACATTGAGCTTCCCCTTCTATGGATCATGATGATACAAATGTTGAGATTGAAAACTATACTGATGAGGTAATCATAAAAGAAGATTTTGATAATGAAAATCATGAGTCTAATGAAACCAATGAACATGATAAAATAGATCATGAACAATTGTAATCAATTACATTATTTCATAAGCATATTCATCAAAACCCTAAAGATCTTGAACCAAACAGGTCCATATATTGATCATGCTATTAGAGTTATGGGTCATCCCCATATACCAACAAATCTCCCTTGAAAACATTAAAACTTAATACTTCTAATGGGGGCACGAGATATGTATTTCATCCTTTATTTCTTGAAAATACCACTACTACATATACATTGCAATTACGATTTTTTTAATTCAAATACTAGTTTCAATGCTTATAAATACTCAAACCATGTTCACTTCTCCATTGGTGACTACTCAACTTTTTAATTTAAACTTTAATGACTCTATAGTTCAAACACTCCTTTAAGTCATAAAGACCTTGGAGGAAAATATTATAAATATTGAACACAAAACTTAAAAGTTTCTTCATGTTATTGATTCCCAAGATGTCTTACATAACCCTCTTACACTTAAGATATCTTTGCACCCTTTTCCAACTGGTTTTGTTGCACTTAAGTTCACATTTTATACTAGCAAGGGTGATCCTAAGCAATATATTCTCTCTTTTTATGTGACATGCCTTGATTATGACTCCAATGATAAAATTTTGATGAAATTAATTTCCAAGGAGCTTCAAGGATTATGATTTGAGATGGTTATATGAATTACCTTTCCAATCCATAAAATAATTCAAACCTCTTATAGATAATTTTTTAGCTCACTTATCTATTAAAATTTACAAAAAGGTTTCCTATGCCCAGATTAAAAAATCAAACATAGAACCAATGAACCTATCAATGAATATGTCTCAAGATACAAGACAATGTTGAATAAAATGACCAATCCTATGGAAGATAAATAAGTTCAAGACATATTCAATGAAAATTTTCTTGCTCCTTTACATGAGTCCATTATTTTCAAAAAGTTTAAATATTTTAATGACTTATTCCATGTTGTTTGGGACCGTGATATGAAACTTATCTCATTGAACAAACCTATTTATGTAACAAACACATAGACTACATCTACATATAATGCAAAATTTACAATCAAACTAAGTTATAAGGTAAAACCTTTTGACCCTAAAAATGAAACAACCACTACAGTTAATGAAGTTTTATAGTAACCTAATCAACTTATATTATCCAATGCACCAAGGAGATAATTTACATGTTTACATGAGTTTCCCACTTCATTAATCTTACAGCTAGTGGAGTGTCATATTATATCTCTCCCCCATCTTATAGAGGTTGATATGAGTTGGCCTCTACCCAAAAGATATGATGTGAATGCTTATTTTGATTATCACCAAGGATCAGGGCATTATAAAAACATATGTTTTGCCTTGAAGCATAAGATCCAAGACCTTATCGATGACCAAAAGATTAAGTTTAATGATCCTCAAAAGGAATTAGGTTCATAACTTGGTGATCACTAAAAACATAAAATATTTAACAATCCTTTGTAATACTATTGTAAGAAAGATCCATAAGTACAAATGGCATAAAATGCAAATCTTCCTATGTCACATTATGGGCACCCATTAGATTGGATTATTGGTACTTATACACAACACATACCTCCTATGGTTCAAAGATATTATATTACCTTTGATGACAGTGAAGTTAAGGACGCTGATTAATATATTCATTATTTATTCACTCAAGCATACCTTAATAAACACCCTATATGAAGTGTTATGATTCATAATGGTGCAATCAACCCATGACATTACATACACACTTAGGTTATACTCATTATGATTTACACCTTTCTACCAAATCAGTTAGAGCATTCAATGGGACCTCATAATAGGTTCTTGGTGACATTAACATACCTTTATAGGTGGGTCCTGCACATGTGGTTACTATCTTTTAAGTTATACCTTCTATGGGCATCTTTGATATGTTATTGGGATGCCCTTGGATACATACTATTTGAGTAGTGCCTTTTACAATGCATGGGCATGTTAAAAACATTTATTCCAATTAGGTAATTATATTTTTTGAAATTCCACATGAGCATCCTCTTAAGAAAGAGAAATTTATACCTATATAGATAATTATCAAGACTACTAAGACTAATTCACCATAAAATGGTAAGTAACATGCAATCCCCTTTACTAAGAAGTCAATACTTGAGAGACCATCACATCATAGAGATACAATAGATTCCATGGAATCCTCATCTACTACGCCCCATATTCATATATCCAGAGCACCTACACATGTTATTATTACTAGTGTTTCAACTAAGCCATAAAACACTCAATGATAGGTTCCATGAACCCTTACTCCTAATACTCCTACTATTTATTCATGACCATAGAGTCTCATTATATATATGAACATCCTAGATACTATAGTGACATATATTACACATATACATACTCCTCGAAAACATCACTAGTTTATTACACCAAGTTCACAATGGGGAGATATCTATGAGAACCATTTGGATGACATCATAGGATAATATTTTCCTTTCCAATATTCAAAAAATACCAAAAAAAAATCAAAACACTCAAAAACCTAAAAGTATTTTTAGCACCTACATATTCTATTGGTTCCTTGGCATCTATGTGGTAGTTCCATGTTGATGGATAACATATCAATTACTTATACATACATGTGTTTCATACTTCTATTTGAGTGTGATATAGGCATACAAAGTTACATGATTTATGCACTTATGGATGTTAAGGTTTCCATCTTCTCATGTCATTAAGACTTTGGTTGCATCTATCTATATGATCATGATATTCTAGGTTATATCATTCTATGGCCATTTTACATTATCATTTTTGAGCTTATATATGTAATTATAAACACTTTTATATATGCTAATATCTTCTATAATTTTTTTGATATGCTATGTTCTTGAATTTTTTTATAACACATTTTATCCATGGGATACTATGATATGTTTATGTTGGTTGCTTATGTTTTCATTTATGCACTTCCACAAGTGTCTTGCCTTGCTATTATATTGTTTATTGATCATTTGAATATGTTCCATTGTTTGTGTACCCCATGACTTTGTTTTTTGGTTTGAAATTTGATACGTCATTACTTGTTATATGGACATTTAAATATGTCATTCTTGCTTTTGTGGAAATTTGACTAAGGCCTGTCCATTTGATTATGCAACATTTAAACATGCTCCTTGTTTGCAGTATCTTTGGACCACTACCTTTTAACTTGATTTTGAGTAATCTTATGTGCATTATTGATTTTATTGTTGATATTATACTATTACTATATATACATTATCATAATATTTGTCATGCATCTTAAGCCTTGATATGATCACATTTTATGAGCTATAATGATACATTTACTTGGAGATGTTATTCTATATGTTACATGGTTCATTCACAATTATATGGTTATATTATCCTTTTGAAGTGAGGTAACTACTATTTTATACTCTTTTCCTCACCTCAAAGGGGATGCATATCAGGGGGACATGTCATAGAGGTACAACTTCCACACATTTACTATTGCAGATTTAGTATGGCATGTCATAGAGACATGGATTCCACATATTCATAGTTTCAAATATATAGTGGGGGTATGTTTTAGAAACATGTTCTCCACACTTATACAATGTTCAAAATACCTAGATTACATTGGGGGCATATTTTGGAAACATGTTCTCCACACTGTCACTTATATCACTTTTAAAATTTCTTCACACTTGTATAGTTTTCAAATTAGCCAAAACACATAATTATATGATTTAGATACACATTAATGATATAATTACATACATTGGTACCATTTTTTTACAAATTTTCAACATGATAGATATATAAGGTGATTTTTATATACAATACACACCTAATATTACAAAATCAAGTTTAAAACACTTTTAGGGGCTATCACCACCCATCAATTTGGACTTTTATTAACTATATTGAGCCAATATACTACAATAGTTGGTTCACTTTTTATTATGGTTAAAGTGATTAGATTACTCAATATTTTTGAGTTTTTAGGTTGGAATTGATTGTATCATCTATCTTCACTAGTTAGTTTTATAGTGTGAGTTCACTTGGTTTACTCACATTCACTTGGTTATAAGTATGACTGGGTTGCATGATTGAGCTACTCTCAAATTCTATGTGGAAAACCATTTTTGATCCAAGGTTGGGGGAATATGACTTTCTATCTCTCTCTATCTATCTATCTACTTAGATATATGCACTTTATAGATTTATATATTTGTGCTAATCTCAGTTTTAGTTATTTATAATACATCTTTCAAATTAAATTGCCAATAGGCAAGGTGGTTACATTGATATAAAAGTGTACTCCTAAAAATTTATCTTTCAATTTCAATAATTTCAAATGATTTCAATTTTAGATTATATGCACTGGTTATATACTATAACATGATTTGGCTACAGGTCAGTCATTAGCAAAGCACTCAATTTGGACTCAAACAAAGACAAGGTGTGTTATACACATCCAAGTACACATTCCTTTACTTTAAACTAGTAAATTTATTACTATATTAAAGGGGGGTAAAATATAGACACTATTTATAAATTATATATAACATCAGTCTTGTACACTTGGAAAACTTAGACCTTGGTTTTTCCTATTAGTTATAGACCTTTCCTACTTCTGTAACTCTTGCATATACTCTTTTTTACCCCTTGGCCTATCTCTTAGTCTAGTTAGTCTTATGTTAATGACCCAGGCCTTCTATCTTTCCAAAATTCTTAAAACCTACTTATCTTATACTTCTACAAGTTATGAGCTTGTAACTTATTCTTACTCATTAGACACTTGCGTCTTGGTTAGACACCTACATCAACATAGGTGTCATGATCTGATTCAAGTATCTAATGCCATAAATTCATCTAATTTTTAAATTAAATGTATCCTAATGGTCAACCTAAGTGATTTAATATATGTTATTCTCCAAAGGGATTGGTATAAATATAAGATCAACCCTCACTTAATCCTCACCTAACAAAAACTAAGGTAACTTATAAAAAACATTCAATCAAGAATTTAATAGAGTAAGGCTTTTATATTTTACCCTATTTCCATATCAATCATAGCGATAACACATTTATAGGTCTGAATTAATGAAGGATTAACCCAAGAGATATATTTGTGAATTTATAAGCTAGGTCACTATTATACTTGCCTATCACACATTGCATGATTCACACAAAATCCAACACATAAGGGAGAACTACATAAATCTGAGGCCATCTTTGAATTATTAGCCATGTAGAAAATACTCATTAATGGAGGAGTCTTTGGGTTAGCTTGACATTATGTTCCCACTAACCCATTTTTCCCATAGTCACTATGAAGAGGAAGAACTAGGGTTTTACTATTTGACGAGGAGTGATAGTCCATGACCTAGATCTAAATACACCAAAGTGAAGGTAACAAAAAACCTAAAAGCATTTAGGTGGTTGTATCTTGTTTCAATAGGTATTCCATATAGGACACTTGCATCCAACTTAGACACTAACATCAACATAGCCATCCAAGGATGATGCAATTATCCAAGGCTATAGAGGAACTAAATCTAGAATTTCGTGACTATTCTAAAATACTCTTTCAATTTGCTTCTACATGTTATACATCTAAATCTGTATTAGAATCATAACTAGATAAGTACCTTGTTTTCATTATCATTATAATATATAACATAGTTTTAATTTATATTTTAAACATATATTAGTATAATAAATTTGGTATATGTCTTATTATATTTTCATAAACAAGTGGCCTGTTATAGATCTATTTATCACCCTTATGTTTATTCATTTCTATATTCTTAACCCTAGATCCTCCACATCTAAATTTTTAGGATTAAACATTAGATTACACTATTTACATAGGTTATTTATCAAAATTTTGGTGTATGGCACATTATTTTCATACACATGCATTTCATAGTATGTGAGTGTGATGCAAGACATATACGTTACACACAAGCATATATATGTTGGACTCTCCTCTACCTAGTGGCCATGCCAGTACTAGGGGCATCTTATTATATAGGTTTCACTATCACTAGTTATATTTTTCTATGATATTTATATTATGTTTGACTATCTACATTGCTTACACATGTCGTACTAGTTACTCATATCTTACACAATGCTACATAGATATGTTATTTTACTATGATGTGGCATTGATATATATATATGGATGGTTTAGACTAGTCTTTAATTGTTCTATGTTTCATTGATGTTGTTACTCTTACATGATAGGCTAGTCATTACTTATCTACTGTGTGTGGCCTTTAAACTTATTTGATGTGACATATTTATGTCCCTTATTTGATGTGGCATATTTATGTCCCTTGGGTTCAACATATTTATGTATCTTACATATGGGCCTTGGCCTTTTTTATTATGACATATTCATGTCCCTTGTATACGATCCTTAGTATTATGTGTGATAGTAACTCTTGATCTTGATGAGCTTATTAAACTTGTTGAGCTTGCTAAGATTGATCCATATCATGCAATTTTTATACGTAGTCTTATTCAGTTAACTTTTCAATAATGGCTACTATTGCATGCTTCATTGTGTACGCACACGCATGCACACACACACACACATAGACACACACACACACACACACACACACACACACACACACACACACACACACACACACACACACACACACACACACACACACACACACACACATGAAACTTACATGCCTTAATTTATATATGATACATACATTCCTTGATTGACATATACAATACTACGATGATGTACTTTCCACATGTTCACATGATTATACATGATTTTATATTTATACATGACATGATACAATTAAATTTTCTTTTGAGATGAGTAAATTATAAGACACATCCCTCATATCGAAATGGGGGAATTATAGTGGGCATGTCATAGATACCTAAGCCTCCATTAATATAAAATTAGATTTATGGAATTAGAGTATCAATTTTAGAGATTTAGAATGGTTTAGATATTAGGTGAGCTCAATTATATAAAATGTTTTGACACATTAAGAAATATTATGGGGACATAAACCATGCTTATGTACTTAATTTAAAGAGAATTGATCACATATTTATACACATGAGTTCATATGAATGAGTATATGTACATAGTTTATAAGAACACAAATTTGAGGTTTTCACATACACATATTTTTGAGATATAGGTTCTCAGATTTAACATATAGATGCATAAAATTCTATATAAGTTGGTATAGATTTAGGGGGCATGATATTGGTTCATGTTGATATACACACTTTGATATTCATGAGGCATGATATTTGTGCATACACATACACACTATGATAGTTTAAAATTGGCACAGTTCTAAAGGAGCATGATACTAATTCATGTATACTTATACATTTTGTAGCTAGTGTTATTACAATTGATTATTTACAAAACACTTTTCAATCTACATGGAGTAGTGAGTAACATTGAATTTATTAAAGATGGTTTAGTGATTGATTGATGTTTTTATAGCTAATTTATGTAGGAAAAAAATTAGTGACCAATAATAAAATGTACTTGAGGTTTTTTAGGTGAATCCATTTCAAAATTATGGTGAATCATTTTAAAAGGTGATTAATTTTGCAAGAAAATCAAACATTGGAATGGGGAAAATTGAGGGAGGTGGGATGAAATGAAAAATTGTAGGTAGACAAGTGGTAGAACTAGTTATGTAGATAGGACATATGTATATGTATGTAGGTGATTGTGTGCATATGCAAATAATTGTCTACATGCATATACAACTGTATAACTAGGTAGATACATGCATAGTCAACCATTCACATATTTAGGTGACTGCCTGTATACATATACAAACACCTGTATATATATATATATATATATATATATATATATATATATATATATATATATATATATATATATATATATATATATAAACTAATCATCATAGATAGAAACCCTATGGGCCCTTTATTTAATACTACCCTATTTAATGTTGCTAAAAATTTTCTATAAAAAGAAGTCTCTCCTCACATTTTTCAATTTTTGACCTAGTCATATTACACTCCATCCTCCTAGTGACATTCCTCCCTAACTACAAGGCTACACATACTATTTCCAAATTTTAACACCACTACAATAATGGTCACCCTGAGCTATCCATTGAGGTCAAAACACAATATAAAAAAATAATGGGCACATTGATCCTCAAACTTCAATAAGAATATACATACAAGGAATGGATATAAAAGTATAATTTATAGGGGATTATTTACATGCCAAATATGACACAAATAATCACTTGTTAAAATCTATATTTTAAAGATTCAACACTAAGGAAATGAAATTTAAAATTATTATCAGCTCATGTTCTTTTTCATTTGGGATCACTCTTAATGACATCCAAAGACTAATAGACCTACCCCACAAGAATACAAACCATGTCACATTAAATAAATTCCTATATTATGGGGAAAAAATATATTTGGAGTCCCACTATGGCCTGAAAATAGATGGTATCATGTTTTTATTTTATAATTCCTCAATTTTGTAGACTAGTTTTACTTCTATTAGTGGTTATTACTAATACTATGTTCATGATTTTTTATTTACAACTACCCACAATCATAACAAAAGGGGGATTAGAGTTGAATGTATAACACATCCTTTTTTGCTTGCCATGATTGAAATTTTTCAATCCATATTACTAATTTAGGGAAGAGCATTAGTCATTCCATTCTAGGCTCTTGTGTATATCATATGCACTGTTGGTGGTCAATAATTTAATTAGTGTTCATTTTTATCTAACAAAATTAGGGATGATTTTAATTTTTCTATTCGAAATGAAAATATTATATTTTCATGTACAAATTTTATTATTGCATTCTACTATAAGGCATTTTTTGAATTGAAGGGAACAAATATTCCAACCGCTCTCCATCAAAAAATGATTGTCAACACACTCTCTATTGCAGACTAGGAGGCTAGGTTATTATGTACTATAATTATTTTTAAATGATTATATGATATATTTAATATAACTAATATTTTATTTATTTTTTATAGAAAAAGTATATTAAACCATTTCCAAAAGAAAAACAAAAATAGGGGTCATGTACCCACTGAGGTCTCTATTGAATCAAACATGGGTGCGAAATCATCTCCACAACCATTGCTTAGACAAAAATGCATGCAGAGTTTGATTGTGCCTCAAGTTTTTTCTCAATCTTACTCTCATGTTATTGATATAAAATCTTACACAATGTCTTTCCCAGTATTGATAATTTCATTAATAAAAATTATAATTTTAATATTATATATTTACATCATCATATTCTCTACCTAAAACTTCACATCAACAATCACCGACAATTTCAATAATTTAGTTTTAATAGTCTTCTCTGGTATGTTAACTAAAATTTTTGCACCCTATTTTAAAATTTTTTCAAACCTCAAAAATTATGTTGTCTTACTAAAATATCTGGTGGGGGCCAATGACTCAAAATATTCTAGTCTTATTATACATTTTCATTTTATGTGATTAGATTAAATATGGCTATTGAAGTGTTTATAATTTTCATTAATTTTCAATCTGCATTAATTTATCTTAGGTGATTTTTGTTATCCTCTTCAATAATAGGACCATTGTCATAGATGTATTTATCTAGTATTTTAAATAACAAGGCAAACTAGGTTGGTAGTATATCATTCAAATTTATTTCATGAGCTTGGCAAGTATCATAATCTCCTCGGTATTCAAAATTAAACATTTGTCTCACATTTCATTGCACAAGGCAGTGGTACCATTTTACATCTCTTACCATGATATATTTGGTATAGTGGGATTATAATTACTTCATTTTATATAATATATGGATTCAGTTTTTGTTTTCCAACAAAATAGTAAACCAAATTCTTAATGATTGAAGGCATCAAAACATGTAGGTGCTAGTTTATAATGTAAGTTTTGAAATAAGTTGAAACCTATATTGTTATTCTCCCAAGTGCATGGTATTGTTTTTATTAATGGGTCCTTTTTCAACAAAGACATCATGTGTAGTTTATTTAAATACCTTAGCGTCAACACACTTGCAAAGTAAAAATGAATATCATGGCATAAAAGCATCCTTGTTATATTGATACATGGACAAAAAGACATTTGGACATTTGCACCAAATAAATAGAATAAATAAAGGTATGCATGTTCTGATAGACACCAACATTTAATGAGTATTTAATGCACTATTAGAAGTTGGAAAATTTCATAGTTATCCTCTTATTTGGGCATCTAAGTCGATCAACGAATTAGATAAGCACATGATTTATATTTTAGGTAAAATTGAAAATATGATAAATTTGATCGAGCTATTTGGGGAGCATATGAGTAGGTTTCTTTTAACGCTTACACAGCCTATGTTTAATTCTAGTACCCTCTCCTTGAGAGTAAATCAATAAGGAAATATCCTTCATGGTTTTAGTCTTAAAAAATCTCCTTCAAGGTTTTAGTGCAGATGGTAATGAAGCTTAGAAATACACTTTCTTGAAATTTTGTAAAAGTTTTTAAGGTAACTTTGTAGCGTAGACATGATGCACTTGTGTGAGGATTTTCCTTGGTCTGGTGAAATGCATTTCTATTGAAAGGTGAGTTTTGTTAATAGAAAACTCACTCAAATGGTTTAATTTTTATTTATATTTTCAAAATTTCATCATTTTATGAAGATATGGATTTAGATTTGGTAAAATTCCTTTATTTTTCCACATTATAATCAGTTTACGCATGCAAAATGGATGAGATATAGTTGGTTCCTTTTTATTAAGATCAATTTATCAAGGTTTTGTTGGGTTCAGCTCTGTTTATTTTATTTTCCTCTCTTTGAGTCTATTTTGAGACATGGTAATAATGGTGAAATATTCAACCTGAGATAGTGGAGTGTTTGGGGCTTGCCAAATTTCAATTTGGGTAATTAATTTCTAGGTAGTATTTCATGATGCCATGGTCGAATAAATCTTGGATTTGTAAAATTTCATGTCAAAATGAATTTTTTTCTTGTTGGTTCCAACCCCATTTTGATATTTTGCCCAAAAATGTTAGTGTTTTCATAAGCTTAAGGTTCTCATAAAGAATTTTATGGCAAAAAAATTATCTAAAGTAAAAACAATATATTTTTATGAGTTGATTTTGGATGAAGTTTTAAATTCAAAACCTAATGGTTTTGATCATAAAACTTAATAGTTTGTTTTCTTAAACAAATTTTCATTATAGTTGAAGACATATCATTTTCCCTTGAAACTATGATGATTATTCTCACTCAACTGTTTTATGAAAATTATGATATTTGATTACTGGTTACATAAAATAAATTTCATTATTTTGATACATGTTGAAAGTATTTCAATTTTGGCAAAGTGGATTTATTATAAAGGTCAAGAATAATGTTTTCATTCCTGAAGAACATTTTTAGTATTGTTTAATTTTTTGTGAGACCCTATTTGATGGATCTGATTGTTTGATATAGATGTCAAAGTTTAGAGCAAACAAATAACAGTGGAGCTGAGAAAAGATGGAGAACACATGGACTAATTTTTGAAGTTTTCTATTTTGATCACCTTTAAATCAATTATTTTGATAGAACCTTGCTATTTAATCATGCAGATGAAAACTATCACTAGATATCTTCAACTTTGATGATATTTGGCATAATATATAACCTGATATATAGTTTGATTCTAGTTGAATAGATTTAGTATTTTCTTAAGTAATGGAAACATATATGGTCTAGTTGTATTTATTTTAATCATGACATGGTGGATGGATATTTTAAAATTAGTTTATAAGAGTCATTTCATAGCAGGGCCTCCACCTGAGTGTTTGTTCGGTCTTTATAAAATAAATATTTAAAAGACGTTATTAAATTTTGTTATGAGATTAAAGTTTTCATAAAACCTATAACTTTATTTTATAAAGTTAACTTTAAATTATAAGTTCCTTTTCTAAACTTTAAGTTTAAACCCAAAGTTAGTTGTTAAACCAACTAACTACATAGAAAAGGTTATAAAGGCAAAGCAACCTCATTATCGAAGGGAGGAACTCTTACAGGTAAATGTGAGAACTCTTACTTTCATTTACACTTCTTTTTTGAGAACAAGTCTTTGAGATAATTTGTTTGCAGAAGATCGATGCTCACTTAATCTGATGGCATAACCCTGTCTCATCTATTCTAGGTACCTCTAGGTTTATATTCAATTATTTTTTGATTGTCTAGTTAATATCTGAGAAATTTAATGTTTTGATGAATACATATTTCTATTCATATGCATTAAAATCTAGATATCACCTGAATACTAATAAACACATCACGCTTTGCATGATAGAAGTTTGATATTCACTCATGTTGCAATGCCTCTTTTCAAAACTTGTAATCTGTATGATTTTTTATTAATAAAATCATTCCTCATTTTGGATTTCTCAATCATTTCTTGTTATCTAATTTGGCTTGGCACTTCCTCTATGTATTATATATTTTAGTGTACTACTTAAGTCTTTATTTATTTTTTTGCTATTTAGTTAGTTAATTTTCTTGAGTTAGTCTCTTCTCACTACCTTCTTTATCTCTCTTTGGTTGTAGTAGCCCACTTTTCATTTGGAAAAGCATTTATGACATTTAAAAATGAAACATCATTTTTAAATTTAAAGTATGCATATGATTATAAACACATGCTTATTATGAATTCATATTTCACTATCTATCACTTATCTTAGATCTGTTTCTTTATATTTTAGTTTATATAATCAAATTTCTATTCTTTAAGAGATTATCTAATTAATACGTTTTCTTTGTCGAATAGAATAAATTAAATATTCTTATCGAAACTAATTCATGATTCATTAAAGTGGTTTTATAAAATCTTAAACTTGAATTAATTTATGATCAACCCAAGCACATTTTTAATATTTATGAGTTATGATTCAGAGACATTTGAATACAAGTTTATTCATGAAACCATTATCTGAGACCACTCTCTTTGTGAAAACACTTCATCCATCTATTACTCATATGAACTAAAAATTTTCCTCTTAAGGAAATTATTATTTTCTTAGAACTCAGTCAAGTGTGTAACCCAATGCAACTTGAATTTTAAAACCCACTATGTGCATTGCACTAATTTTTTAGTCATAAGACTTCCATGATTAAACTAGTATAATTCTGACTTAATGTTCATGATAGGTGAAAGGGGTGATTCATTGGTACGATAATTTTTAGCATCAACATGGTGAATGTTCAATAGTAGGGTATGAAATTTAAAAATTTTAAGTTTTTATTTTTTGTATATGTTAATTTAATATTAAATTTAATTTACCTACCATTTTTATGTGAGACTATCTTATCCAATTTGCAGATCCATCTCCCACTCAAAGGATAAATATGCTTCCACCACCACCACTACCATCACATGATAAAAATATTTGTCAAGGGAAGTCTTTATCATTTATGACATAGAGTGGCATCACTCTGCATTTAACATCTAATTTTACCATCTTTTTGCTTGGTGGTCTCCTAAGTGTAACATGAACCACATGTCTTCAACAAATTGATTTTGATGATATTTTTTGGGGATTGATAGAAAGTCCCCCATTATTTTTTTTAATCCTCATGAAATGATATAGGGTTCTCATTCAAATGTGGCATTAAATTTTCAACAACCTTCTACATTCAACTCTCCACCTAGCAGAGGCACTCCTCCTGATGACATTCTACAATCTGATGACCAGATTACATTTTTTTCATTGAATAATTTATTGACTAAAAATGCTAAGTGTTTTTTTAATGAAGTTGTTATTAGTAATATTGATGATTTAAAAACATGGGAGCATTGGACAAAAGTTTTCATTTAGGAAATTTATGCCTATTTTCATATCCATTCACAACATAATCAATTATTTTCACTGGTTGAACATTAGTGTGTAAATCCTGATGTTTTATTCAACTAGACAATTTTTGGAGTTATTACTATCAGTAATATATTTGATGATTATATTTTAGATATAATTTTAAATAAGTTTGAAAAATTAATTTTATAAATCCAAGCATACTACAATTTATGGGTGAAAAACAAAATCCATGTATCAATTACAAAAGTAGAAAAATAAAAAGCCATGGTAAGTTTTACTCTTCTTTTACAATTAAAATTTATTTTTATAATTTTTAACTAATTAATATTATTTTTTCATTTATAGTAAAAATATAAAAATTTGAAGAATCAAGTTATTTTCTTTGACGTACATTTGAAAAATGCATGCAAAAGTTTAACTATAACTATTTCACTCAAGGAAAATCTTGTTACAATGAATAATCAAAATAATACTTTGAAGAAAATAACTACAGAGCATGACTTAGATCCTGATGTTATGTTTAAATAGAAAGTTGATGCGAACCCAACCTTAATTTCATTATGAGATGTGGCTAAAGAATAAGTAGAAAATCTTACTAATATCAATAGCGCAATAGAGGACATTGTGGAATTAGGTATCCTGAAAGGTAACATTGGTGAAGTAGAAGCTTAGGGAACTGGAACGTCCTCTATGTAAACAATACAAATAGACACCTAGGTTTCTGATAAATAATGAGATTTACGCTATGGTTAATGTATTTATGATTTACAAATAATGTAATCTAAGGAATCACCTTGAACCACAAAAACTACAATTATGATTTGATCTTTTCTATAATGTTTAAAATATTTTTTTGCTTTTGGATTTATTAGTGTTTATTGTATTCAAATTTTCATTTGATATTTTCATTTCAAATTGTTAGATAAGTGTCTGTATGTTAAATTATAAAAAAATTCATAGTCAATATTGGTAAAAAAATTAAGGGATTATTAAACAAGATACTTGTGTGCTTATGAGGTACCATTCAAAACAACATAGATTTATGAATAAAAATAAACAAATATTGTTCAGTAGCAAACAAAAATATATGTTTTAATAAATAACATAAATATATATTGTTCATTAAAAACATAATTATTTTAAATACATACCAAACTAAAACTTAGGTAGCTAGAATAATCCTTTTACAATCCGTTCTTCATCGCTAACATTCTTATGTATAGTCTCAAAGGTATTTATAATATTCTTTTATAATGTTTAAAATATATTTTTTTGTGGATTTATTAGTGTTTATTGTATTTGAATTTTTATTCAATATTTTCATTTCAAATTGTTAGATAAGTAAGTATATGTTCAAATCTAAAAAAATCATAGTCAAGATGGGTTATTTTATCAAGTGATTCATAAACAACATGCTTGCATGCTTGAGGTACCATTCAAAATAACATATATTTATAAATCAAAACAAACAAATATTATTCAATAAATAATATAAATATATGTTTTAAATAAATAATAAAAATATATATTATTTAGTAAATACATAAATATTTGTAATACATACCAAATTAAAACTTAGGTAGCTAGAAAAGTCTTTTTTTAACCCATTCTTCATAGTTGACATTATTATGTACAATATTAGAGGTATTTTCAGTATCTATTTTGGTCATTGTATTAATAAATCCTCTTCTTTTAGTGAGAGAAATCCAAATTGAAAAATATTTTTCATATGGAAACACATCCACTGGATAACATGAACATATAACCTCAAACACATTTTAATATTTTTTTCCAATCTATTCTAAAGTTTTGATTTAACAAAAGATAATGCACTAAATACCCTTTCATCTTCCATGGACCCCAAAATAAATGTTTGGCACAATTCATATAATAAAAAATATTCACTAATATTATCTTATAGAACACTGTTGGGATACATTTTTTTGATAGCTTGGTAATAACACCACTTTTTGTTGGTTCAATTAAGCACCAAAGTTGATCGATCATTGTAAGTCCAAAATGTGTTGACTAGGACGTTAGTAAATTCTTATGAAAAATACATTTAAATTCAAATCCATTGATCTCTGTAGACTTACTAAAATGGTCAATGAAAGTTCTCTTGTATTTAATAAATAAATTACTTGTTATTTCTTCACCCTCAACAATGTTCCAAAATATTAAATTCACACTGCCATGGCTTTAAGCAAGTTACCCTTTTAAAATGATCTCAAATTTCAAAAGATAAGCTTTGTGAAATGTTTCTCAATTTCATACATGTCTCATAAATAAAATTATCATATAGAATCCATTTTATAGGGACTTATTCAATTTATACTTCACCCAGATTAGTACATTTTTGGAAAGTGTGTATTAGTATCTCCTTTCCATTAACAAAGATAAAAATATGATCATTAATATTCGATTTCAAATAATTTTTAGGGTCTTTAATATATGTTAAAATTTCTTATATGCCAAAATTTTTTCCCTTAAAACTTTCTTGTGAGAAGTATAACATATCTAGAGATTGATAAACCTGTTTCCTCAATTGTATGAAGTCCTCAATATATATGGATCTCTCTTGTGCATGTTTCATCAAATAATGTATTTATTTCAACATGGGTAGAATAACATTCAATTTTAACATAATTTTGAAATATGTCAAATGGTACAACAAATCTTTTGCCTTGTCAACTTCCATCTGGTATTTAAACATAAAACTTGCTAACAATGCATATTATTCAAATATTATACATGCAATATCATACATGGAAATCCATATTATATCAACATATTTTAATTTTTTTTCCCATTTGTCACTTTGATTACAATTTTAAAAAAATCTAAAAATATTTATAGACTGTTTGACATGTATGCATATAGGGCACAATTAAGTTCCTCCACTTTTAACACATTTTCAAATGTGCTAATAATTTTATAAGCAAGATTCATTATAAGTGCCATGTAATGAATTAGAATCATATATGGGGATAATATTATTTGTAGTCAAACATATAGACTAGTTGTGTTAACTTGAATTATTGATGCACCATCTACACCAACACACACTAACTTGGTTCCTATATCATAATAATCTATCCTAGCTATATCCATCAAATTAGAAATAAATAATTTGTAAAGGTTCTTAGCATTTCAATTTTCTATCATTTTATGTACAAATAATAGGTGAGGTTTCCTTGAATGGTTCTAAAATTTATAAACATGCATGGAAACCCATGATGTGTTGTCAACTATTGTTACTTCATCAATGGGCAGTGAGATAAATCGTATTGCTTTTAATTTTTATTTCAAATCCTCTTTTTCAATCATCGCAACACATTTCACTATTTTCCAAGCATTTTTATCTGACCAATGTGATTGTGGGATGCTATAAAATCCATTATGCTAAAATAAAATATTATAATCTAAAAAACTAGAGATTGGTCTACCTCTTTTTAGAATGTGATATATAGTGAACTATATTTTTGGCATGTTGATTTGACTTATCAAATTTTTTGAATTGAGATATAATTTTTCATCCTCTCTAAATGATGTGTCATTGATATTTATGATGATTTTCATACTCTATTACATAACATTGATGCATGCATTCTTTTGCATCTTTTCATTTCCCTGTTCTTTTGGTTTGCCCATCTTTTTGTTTTATCAACTCATATATTTTGCCACAATGTTTCTCAATTGTGTCCAACTTACATTTTTTTTCCTTTCCAAGTTTACAACTGCATATTGCACATTTACATTATGTTGGTGTGTCAGTACTATTTTCTAGCTCAACAAATTTAATGAATGGATATTTAACTACCTAGTCAAACTTAAATGACCTTCCAATTATCCATGTAATTCTCTTCTTTCCATAGATATTTTATTACTATTTTCAATTGGAGTTTGTGTTGGATGAGTATAAATGCCATTTGGTATTAGGTTTTCATCATTGACATTAGTAATGTCCTCTCGTCTCCTTTTTATTGAATTATATTTTTGAGTTGAATTTTCTACTAATGTACATGTTTTTTTAGATACATAAAATGGTTGTAATATTTACAACTAATATAGTTTGTAATTATCTTGTAGTGAGTCAATTTGATACCCAGGGATGTCTTCTAATGGATTCATATCTTCAAAATGGTTATCAATGAGTTCTACATGCAAAATATTTGTAGAACTTGTAATTTTTATTGAATCATAATACATAAATAGAATCGCAAATAAAAAAATCATTTAGTGCTTGTGTTTGATGGGGGTATTTTATAATAGGTACATCTTCCAATGGAGTTATTTATTCAAATAGGTTATCCACATATTCTACATGAAAAATGGTTGTATACCTTGTCATTTTATTAAACCTTAATATGAAAGTGCAGATTATAATAAATAACAATACAATAAATGATTTAATATTTAGTACTTTTGTTTGGTGTCTGGTGTAATAAGATAACATGTTATTTTTTTGGTAATTTTATCACCCTCTTAACATTTTTAGTAGAATCCATTAGAGGATGAGTGATACATGAAAATGCTAGAAGCACAGACGTTTGACAATGATGTAGACTACATGCAACAAATGCATATGATTGACAACCAATGTAGATGATTGACACCAATATGCAAATGATTGATAGGAAAAAAAGGTGATCAACAGTGAATGTAAATGTTTGACACCAAAAAAGTAGACAATTGACACCAAAAAATAGATGATTGACACTAGAAAGTAGATAATTGACACCCAAAATGTAGATGATTGGCACCCAAAATATAGATGATTGGAATTGAAAGTAGATGATTGATAGGAGCCATATATGTCTGGCACCAAATGTAGGAAAATGTACCCAAATTTACTTTCAAAGTACCAATGAAATATATTTATATGAATGTAATTTGTTTTAAATAGAAGGTGGGCTGAACCTAAAAAGTAACTTGCATCCCAAAAATTTAGGCAGTTTTGTGCTTTTCAATACGCCACAAAATCGCCAAATATGGATTTATAAAATTAGAATATTCATGGATTAATGAAAATTTTCCATTAAAATTATCCATGAATTTATCTTGAGGTTTATAAACACTCAATAAATATGGCATTAATTCTAGTGAACCCATCATGTGGTTCCCATTCTTTATCATATATGAGTAGTTATTAGGGTTAGTACATCACATAATTTGGCCCATATTTATGAGGGTTGGGGCATGTTGTCTTCCCAAACCAAGGGGTTTCATGGTTAATAAAATTATGGGTTTATTAAAATATATTTTTCCATAGTTCAACAAGAGAAATAAATCTCTAAGTGTTTTAGGGGAAAGCACCTTTTTCCAATGCTTCAACAAGGAAACATCATCTCCAATAAGTTATAAGGGAAACATGGTTTTTAATAACCCCCATGCATAATATTTCCTTGCTATTTGATTTTCAAATTTTAGGTTCAAATTTAAAATTTCACTTTATGGGCATTGACTACCATATGTTTGTTGAAAATTTTGATTTTGAGTGATATACACAATTAGAGCATCCTACCAAATATGAAGTGTGTTGTACACACTCATGTACACATTTTCATTTAATCTAATAATTCCATTACTAAAATAAAAAAGGGAATTTTATAGATACTAAAATATGGTACTAAGTACTTGATAAGTACAAACTTGACATATATTTGATACACATGACTTGTGCACACAAATATGGTTCTGACCTACCATTTTCTCACACATACATGTTACCTTATGAGTTTGGCCTTATCTGTTCATTGTCAAAAATATAAATAAAACTTATAATATGTGCCAAACTAAATTATTATCTCATAAATACATACCCAAAACTTCATTTCAATCCTTCTATGCATATGTCACTAATGTCAGATTAGGGCAGTATCACTAGTCGATAATGACCTAATCCTGGCATTACTGAGCCTTTCCCCATAACTACTAATTTATAAAATAAAATATTTCATTAAGGTTATCCCATAGTTTTATTATGTTATTGGCATGATAAATTACCCAATTAAACTCATATATATACAAATTAAGGCCTCAATTTATAGGGTACTTGGCATTTATCTAGAACACATATATAAACTATTGCAAATTGAGAAAATTTTCCCTATTCTTACTAAATTAAAAATTAGTAATTAGGAGTAGTCACAAGACAAGTATAAATCATACCAAATCCAATTCAAAGAAATCTTTTTCAAGTATTAAATCCAAATCATTAGCTACATTCACATAACAAAGGATCACAACTACACAATCACAATAGGTAGGAGAACTACATATGGATTTATTTCCCTCCTTGGAGAAATGGATGCATATGAAATATTAAATTATCAATGGAGTTGATTTTGGTTAGCTCAACCCATTACAATTTTCTAGTTTTTGTAGGTTTCTATCCCTCACTAGCACACCTAAGGTTTCAAGGTGAAAGAGACTAATTTATAGAGTTACGTGCATCATCTAGGTTTGGAATCACATATAGATATTATAGAGACATGTGAAGGTGATTGTATGGTCATATACCATATTTTATACATAGGTACTTATCAAACACTAAAATTTAGTATCGATAGTTAATACTAGCCCAAAGCTGATGAAAGTGACCCTATGTAGACAGAAACATAATTTTAGATCTGGGTGAATCACATGCCTACTTCAATCTATTTTCCATTTCCATGATATAGTCATAGTCATATTCTTGATTAGAAAAGTTTAGTACTTATCTCTTTGTTTTAATTAATATATTTAGCATATGCCACTTGTTAAATCATTGCAAAAGGTTTAGTATTTTATATTTTGATGTATGATGGAATGTCATATTAAGTAATTTGAATTCACATACTAGTTTATATCTTATTAGGGTTTATAAAACCAAATTAGGATATAAAAAAAACTTGTGTATATTTGGATATTTTAAAGACACTTCCTACCTAACACTAATCTCTCTTTGGCCTCCTACCTTATAGATATCTTCAATATTCATCTATTTTAGATTTTGAACCTTATGTGACTATATTTTAAGCTTCTTGTACCCTTTTGGAGTATTTGTCTCTCCTAAAATGGATTTGATGGCTACAAGTCTATTTTTGAATCTTCACTATGTATATTAAACATGCTACCAAATAAATCCCCTATGTTTTTTTGGGTCCCTTTACCTTGGCATGATTTCCTATGCTTTGATTTTCCATATCGCTACTTTACATTTTATGACATTACATGTATCATGTCATAATGAGTTATATATATAAATTTCACTCATAGTCATTTTCCAAGTAATAATCTGATGGAAAGCCTTTTGTAAGTTAGTGAATTCAATTGATAAAAAATATTTTTCAACACTTGATAAGGAGCTTGCACATTAAACCACCATATGCCATTCTCTAATTCTAATTTGGTGATATCCAATATTCAAATCAATCTTCATGAAAAATATTACTCCACTCAAAAAAATTATTTGATCACCCATCCTTGGTAATAAAAAATTATATTTAATAGTGATATTTGTAATGGCCTTTGAATTCATACACATATGCCATTATCCACCCTTCCTAGGTGCCTATACTAATGAAACTACACATGAGTTTAAAATTTATCTTATCAAACCCTTGTTTAAAAACTCATTCACTTACTTCTTCACTTACTCATTCTTTATAGGTGTTAAGATGTATGCTTCTTTATTTGGAAAATTAGATTCAAACATTATATCCAAATGATGATTAATGCTTGTCATAAGAGGAAATCCATCTGACTAATATTTAAAAATAATTTTAGCAAACTCATTTAACAAAATTTGCACTAAAAGTGCAATTTCACTCACATCTTTTGCAAAATTTGCATCATTTTGGGGATCAAATAAAAACATGCCATATTTTTATTTCCATCCTTAAAAACTATATATCAGAAATGATCAAAATATTTGGACTATTTTTGACTTCTTCTCTTATTTCCTTCAATGAGATCAATTATAATCTATTACCATCCTTCACAAGTGTGTATGTGTTTTATCTATCATCATGCCTGACCTTTATATCAAACTTCCATGGTACTATTAATAACACATGACATACACTATGTGCATTGTGTAACACATCATATTTGAAATTACCAATCTAAAAATTAATCATATATTTCTCATTTACTAAAACTTGAGGACCTTTAATTAACTAATAAAACTTGTATGGATTAAGATGTACTATTATTTTCAACCCAAGATTCTTTAACATTTCATTTGAAACTAATTATCAATTATACTAGTGTCAAAAATATCCTTCTAACACTTGCCTCCCACTTTGCATATAGTTTGGAAAAGATTCTTACTTTACACCAGTTCATTCTACTCGACTAGTTTCAACAACATTATTTTCATCATAAGAGCTTCACCACACTCTAGTTCCTCTATACAATTTTTGGATACAACTCTCTCCTAATCCACTTGATTAATATGATTGATTGCTTCAAAATCCCTACTACTATTATGGAACACTTTATGACATTAAAAAAAAATATATCCAACATCTCTACATTAAAAGTACTTATTGATGAATCCTCTACCTATTCTTATACCAAAGTATCTTCTTCCTCTAAAATAATACCCTCTTCCTATTTGTGTTTGATTTTGATTTTGAGAAGTTTTAGCTTATCCTTTATGATTATAATTCCCTATACCACTATTTTCTTGTATTTTTCCTATTGAGAACCTTATTATATTTCTAGATGTATTTTGTTGCCTTGAAAACTTCTCTTTCACTTTTAATGCACATTTATAATTTTCTTCTATTGGATTAAACTTGAACATTCCAAACTCATATTAAATGGAAATTTGAAGTCCATTTACATACTTTTATATCCTCTCTTGATCATCCTCCACACAACCAACTCTAACTGTGAGCTTGTAAATCTCTTCCTTGTAGTCTTTCACACTCATTTTTATTTATTTCAGAATTTAAAACTTCTTAAACAAACTTATGTGATAATTACAAGGTATAATTTTACCTTCCAAATTTTCAACCATTTCCCCCCAAGTATTGATTAAGTATTTGACTCTTGTCTCCATTTTGAGCTACACATGATGCCACCACAAGGATGCATGTCCCTTTATCTTGGTACAACCAAAATTCAGTCTCTTGGGGTCCTCCATTGACTTATTGTCAAAATATTTATTTAGATTTTTGATTCAATGAATAATAACTTCATGCCATAATATTCCTCTATAGCTATGGGTTTCCAACTTTGTTTTTATTTCTATCTTTGTAATAGATTTCATAAGCCTATACTTTGTTTTATCAACCAACTCTTTAAATTTAAATTCTTGAGTTCCTCCTTCTTCATCAAATTTTACATATGAAAATGTAGTTATCATACTTTGTGAAATATCCATTACATCTAATCTCACTTGGATAATTCTTAGCATCTCTACCAAGTCTAAAACTCTAGATGTCCTTCGTTATCTAAGAGGTATTTCTCTTTGTGCCATATTTTCTCAATGAGACAAGCTTCTCTTTAAAAACCTCCAATTGAGTAATAATGAAGAAGAGGCCAAATTAGTGGATACATTATTCCACATATGGGACTTACACTCCCTCTAAAATGGACACACACATGGGCACAAGAACTCATAATATAAATGAAACACACACTCTTTATTGAATAAACATTACAATATTATAGATATTCACACCCCCTTCCATTATTGAGATATACAACTTAGTTTCATGGACTAGTTTGTACTGTCCTATTATGAGACACTTATTTTGTAGACCCACGTGGGTCCACTTCGAGATAATATGATGTTTTTTAAAATTCATTGTTTTATGTATTTTTATATCACTTTACTAAGTAACCTAATATGTTGGAATTTATTATATAACATGTGTAATTTCATATTTAAATGTGATCATGGGCTTGTCACCTTGTGTATTATGAGATTAATTATGTGGTATTTATTTGGTATATGCATCATGATTAACTATAATGGATGAAAGTTTAATTTATTATTTCCATTGATGTTGATATTATTATTATCCTTGTCATACCATAAGGTACTATGATTCCATTGGTTGATATGCAAGATTATAGGGTTATACTAATGTCAAAAAAACTTATATCGATAATGAGACAAGTTGGTAAGGGTGTGCACATTTTCATTGGGGTCATCTAAGTCAATCTAGTAGAGTGATAAATCCAATAATAAAAATATATAGTTATAAAGACTATTGGCAATGAAGTCTATTACAATAGGCACTTCACAGTCTACGTCTTATGTGGAAAAATATTTATCATACAATATTATGCACCCTTTTATGTTCTTAAAAAAGGTACTTAATTTGAAAGTGGGATAAAATAAAAATGTGAAATAGACAAAAACACATGGGTAAATAAGGAAAAAATGAGGAAGTTTCTTAATTATATAAAAAAGAAAAAAAGCAATCATGGAAATATTTTGGAAAATATATTAAAGATCTCGAGACAATGGGTTTGTAAAAATTTAAATAGGAAAATAAATTTTATGTCTTTTGACAACATTGGGTAACTCATAAGAAATGAAAGGTTGGTTATATTGATTGAAAAGTTATGCATAAATTTAATGAGGAGGTAGAAGAGACATGGAAAGCATACCACAATTAATACCAAAAGAATACTTTTATTTAATGGGTTGCCCATAAATAGTGTTGATTGGAATTATGAAATATGTGCTTATAGAATTTAGGAAGAAACAAAGGAAGAGGCTGAGTATGGCTGGGTAGATCAGACTATGCAGTGTGATTAGTTATGCCAATTGCATATTGATTTTACATTTGAAATAATTTTATGGTATATTACCATTGCAATCTCCCATGTGTAATGGATGTTTTTCCATATTTTTTAAAATTATGTTATAATGTGTTTTGTTGTATGACATCCCTGATGTGTATCCATTGGTGGGGAATTATAGGAGAATAATTTTTTTTTTTTGATATAGTTACACACTAGATATGTAAATATAATAAAGTTATATAGCTAAGGCATGTGATATTTGTTTAAGAGGTGGGTAAATTCAATGTGTTGTTTTGGGTATTGGTATGGAGAGGTTATTAAGCTATGAGAATAGCCCCTTCATTAAGCTCAATGTTATTTTTAGGCATCGGTCATAGGGTATGTTAAGCCATGACAAAAACATATTTCATAAGCTTAATATAATTAATAGGAATTAGTAATAGAATGGGTTTACATCATGGTAATAACCATATTGGGTGTTGTTATGGGTGGGGGTAAAGCCATGCTACCACTTATGTTTATTGATATAGGATGAGATGGAACATACATGGGGATGGAAAGGTGGTAACTATATAGTAAACTTATTTATATGATGAGTTGTTTTCCTTATGAAATAATCTTTTGTGAACAATGCCTATTTGTTAGGATTTATTTTATTCCAAAGGATTATTTTACTATTATTTATATTGTGAAAGATCCTCTGATTTGGATTTATTCTTGTGAATGCTCTACATTTCTTAATGTTAAGGAAATATGAGGAATGCAAAAATATTTTGGGGTGAAAATTTGAGCAATGGTATGCAATATGTTCAATTGGGATAAGTAGTCTATAAATGAACATAATATACCAAATACTTAACACCCCCTTATAGAGTATCATAGGGTACCATTCATTTCATTTAGTTGTAGAGAGGAGAGCAAAAAATAATAAAATAAACATTGGTTATGTGGTTTATGCATTATATCCCTTATACTTATTAAGATAATTTAAAAAAAAATCACTTGAATTGGTATAGATACCTAGATTTGGTATTGTTGATATTTTTGAGCCAAAAATATTAAAACATATTATACCCTAGGGGAGACCCATTAATTTTTTTGGAAGAAAGCCTTAAAGTGACCCAAGATACCCTTTTCACAAACTTAGCAGAAATTAGAGATTTGGGTGCAATTTACAACTTGAAAAGTTGTAAATTTCAATAAAACTTCTACTTCTTGCTTTTCACATACCTAGAGGAAACTAGAGGTTTGAATGCAAATTTCAAATTATAAATTTACAAATTGTATCCCAATTTCTACTTCTTGCTCATCCAACACCCAAAAAAACTAGAAATTTATTTATAATTTATAACTTATAAAGTTATAAATTACAATTAGAACCCCAGTTTATACCATTCATTACACCTATAAAAACTAGAATTCTAGCTGCACTTTACAACTTTTCAAGTTGCAAAGTGCAACTTGAGTCCACCTTCAATCAACTACCACATCTACAAAAACTAGAATTTTGGTTGTAATTTACAACTTGCAAAGTTGTAAAGTGTAATCTAAGTTTCACTTTCTATTGACTAGCCTTCCTATGAAAACCAAAACTCTGATAACACATTAAAACTTAAAAAGTTGAAAATTTCACCTCAAATTCTGCTTTCCCACTTCTATTGCACCAATTTATATGGTAGAAAGTGGAAGTCAAAATGCAAAGTGCAATTTTGTAAACTTGCAAAATCGCACCCTAACTCTAAAACTCCACTTCTCTCACCATTTCTCCCAACCACCAACCTAACTAGAATTTATTTTAGGGTTATATTAGACAAATTAGGTTTTTTTAGGTCATATTAAAATTACAAATTGGATAATTGAGATCTACACTAAGTGACCCTTGCCAAGACACAACCCATCAATTCCAAGCAATGCCACGATAGGTATTACCACCCTTGTTAAACATGGTACTCCTATGTTCTCCCCAATTTTTTTGAAAGTATTTATATCTTTCTATAAAAAATCTTAGATTTCCATTTTCATGCAAAAAGTTAGGTTTTTCCCTTTTGCTCATATTTCTTCAAGTTTTCCTTGTTTGCATTCTAAAAAATCTAGTTAAAAAGGATCATCCAATCATTTCTAAACCTTTTTAAGAAACCTAGGGTTTGATAAAATTGATTAGAATCTATAATATTCCCTTGATATCCTCTACAAAATCCTCATAGGGAATCCTATTGTTAAAAGCAACTTCAAAACCTACAAAGAATCTCATTGCTAAAACAACTCTGAGACCCTGAAAAAAATCCTATTATAAAATCAACTCCAAATCCCCATCAGGGATTTTATCTACAAAAACAAGCCTAAAACCCACTAGATCTTTCATCAGACTTTTTAAGTCCAAAACTCGTCAGACTTTTTAGCTGCAAATACACAATATAAACCTTAACAAACTTTTTACCTATAATTACAAGTCTAAAACCCACCAATTTTATAGTTGGTTTTCCCACATTAATTTTACTAGAACCTATGTCTAGAAATGAAATAAAGTTCAAGTCTAAGGGACCTATTGTCCCACTCATCCTGTATTCCAACATAAATGAGATCACAGACACAAATCTAGGTCACATAAACCTAGCTAATTTTTGGACGAGTAAATTCTAAATTCAAGAATGATTAGATTCAAAGCATTTATGATAGTGGATTACCCCAAGAATTAGCCTTACCACTATCAGTGTAGATCCTTGAGCTTGTGCTCACATTGATAAAGCACTATGATGCTGAGAAGAGGGAGGTGGTAAATGATAAGGGAGAAAAGATTATTAACCTAGACCCTAACTTCATCGACAATGTGTTCTTGATTCTAGAGTATGAGATTTATATTGATATAAACCCTGACTCATCTAATAATTTATATCAAGATAATAACACTACATGTCTAACGGTCTTGAATAAGTAATGGTTAAAAGTCTCTAGACCCACATCTACAAGACTACCTAAAATCTTGGCAAGAATAGAATTTAAAGATGAAGTGGGTGATATAATTATACTCTTGCATAGAGTTATTGGGAACCCAAATGCCAAGAACTATTAGGATTGGATGTACCAATACATCTGGGTGATCCATCAAAATAAATAGTATATCCACTAAACCTAGTTAATTTTTGACTCCATGCACAAACAATTGATGGAAGTCCAAACTATAAGGAAGTTTTATATGACTTCATATTTGGTCTACATATTATCAAAGGGGAGGGCATTTCTAAGGTTGAACATAGTACCTGATTAGGTTAACAAGGTCTTGAACTATTACCCTATCCTCACCCTTGAGGCAAGTAAACAACATTTTAGAAGGGTAAATGAAGCATTTATATATTGCATCATAATTATGTTTGATAAGGAGATAGAAAAGAGAATATTCTTTGATACAACAAATTTTGAGATCACAAATTAGGCATCATATTTCATTCAATTGCCAACATATTCATACACCCGAGTAGGAAGATTTAGTGGTTTTCCTTACACCCTTCCAAGGTATGTAAGTGATATATGGGCTCTAATGGAACTAGTGAGGCAACTTGTAGAAAATCACAAATTATTATCAAGCATACATAAGTCAAGAATCCACTTCCCCATCAACATATGGAAGTATACATGCCCTTCCCTATCAAAAGGCAAATGTGAAGATGCTAAGATGACTCAAATGACCCAAAGAGCTCTTGATGTAAGACCATTTTATGATGTGACTAGCAACATTACCAAGATATTAGGTATCACTACATATTCCCATGTTCCTTTCTACAAAGATTATTGGGAAGCACAAGATGAAGAGGAAGTGAGATTGAGAGATTATTCCAGGATGAACCTAGATCAAATCAAAACTTATAACATGGAACCAATCCATGAGGACTTAATAAATGATGAATCTCTAGTTGACATGGTTTACTATGATAAAAAGATCTATTCCAAACCTCTTCCATATTTAGGTGGTCCATACTTGAATCCTTCTCATTTATAGATAAGACCACCCATGTAATAAATGGAACAATTAACTGGATAAGGAACAAACGGGTCAAGGTTACCAAGGAGACCTTGAGATCAATGATAAGTTGAGAGAAGTGAAATAAAAAGGCATTGTGATAATAGTGAAAGGTTCCAATATTGGAACCCAAGTAGAATAGGTAGATATGCCAATGGTATCACACAAGAAGAAGCAAAAATAAGAGGCTAAAAGAGGTCAATCCAGTAGATAAGAGGAAATAACACATCAAAAGGATCAAGTAATGCCAATTTCCACTAAGGACACAACTATTTCTCAAGCATAAATAGTTCCCCCTCCTGTCTCTATCATTTTACCAACTACAGTACCTCTTCCTCCTATCTCCACTCCATAATCACCTCAAATTATTGCTTGCTCTATTCCACTATCTCACCTATGTAAATGACTCCATTATCAATAGGCCAATCAACATAATTAGACAATCAAACTCCATTTTCACTTCCCTCTTCCTTAATTCCTTCCATCTCATCTCCCATATCCACTACTACTTTGTTAATCACTAACACCACCCAATAGTATATAGCTATGGATTCAGTCATCTTGACTACAATCCCACTAGCTATCCTAACCATTGGGGTGGTTACTTCTTCATTTTCATCTCCCATCACATTCCCCATTTCATTAACTCTTAGTGTTCCTACCACCTTGATTGATTCATTCATTGCCCTAGATTCTACACTTCCATAGGTTCCCCTATTTCAACTACCCATGCCTATCCATCTACTCATGTCACTCCTAGATCCCACACCCATAGTAAGCAAATCAATGCCCATTTTACCCATCCAAACACCCATATTTTCCATTTTATTAATAACCCAAGCCTCCACCGAGGAGGTAGAGATAGAGGGAGTCACTGATACAATTATGGCTTTTCAATCCACAAAAGGGTAAGAGATTTCCAAAACATCAGCCAAGGATTCAATGGTAATATTAGTAATAGATATAACACATCTCAAAATAACTACCATTCTAATAACTTCAACTACAAACTTAAAAATGATAGTTTTAGGTTCACAGGATGCCACTCTGAGCTAGCTAGTAAAATTAGTAGGGAAGAAGTGAAAATAAATGGTGTCACCCAACACATGGACTTTGGTCTATTGGAGGCATCTAAAACATCAAAGGAAGGACCCATAACCATATCCAGGATATCATATGATTCAATAGGGGAGAGGTATGTGTAAATTTTAGTTCCCCCACTAGACAAACAAAAAGATATAGTGGTGGGGGATTATCAAATATCCAAAATGCACATAGTTTGTCTTAAAATAAAGGGACTAAAACATAATGTTTAATCAAGCATTATCTCTCTTTTTGAGAAGATGGATAGTGATAAGGTCACAAAGGATGATATTAAGAATAATTTGAACAATTTAAAACTGCTCTAAATAATTTTATAGAGCCAGAGTCCAATCAACTCAATCTCTTGCTTAGTTCCCCAATAAAGAAACACTTGAAGCAGTGACATAGATTAGTAATATGGGAAGGGCCACAAAATACTTAGCTAAAGATATTATCATGAAAGGAAACATATTAATTAAGATAGTAATGGACTATTACAAGATTTTGAAAATTATCAGGCATCCTTGAAAATAAAAATAAGTAAATACGAGGAAGAGTTTGAAAAGTTAAACCTATTTGTTGACATGATTGAGATTGATATCCTCATTGTAGAGAGGATATTAAAAAGTGATATAGAGCATCAGGAACTAGATAAGACATCCCATTTAAAAATAAGAATACTCACTAAGAGTATTAATAAGTCCAAGGCTACATGTGATAAGGCCACAGATACAATCTATGACATTGAGGATTTGCTTAATAAATTGTCATGTGAAGCAAAGATCATCAGGATCAGATCCTTTCAGTTCAAAAGGTTTAGGACAAGTTCAAAGGAGTTTTCAAGAGAGATTCAACATGAGATACAATGTTCAACTTGAGTTCCATCCATCGATTCATTAGGTATCACAATACACTAGATCAGATGGGGAAAGCCACTTAAGTATATAAGGTTACATCTAGAGAACTCTCTAAAATAATGGTAGAATGTGAGATAAGCAGCTTATATTCACTTTGTCCTCATGAAGATCATCTCCTAGAGATATTCAAAGTTTTGATGCTTATATTGAGAAGATACAAGTAAAGAAGGACAAGGAATCTTTAGAGGTTATGGTTGTAGATTAATTCTTTCAATAAAATATATTCTATAAATTACATTTTTTATTATAAGAAACATTGTAAAATTATAGGTTGAAAATTACAACTATTATTTTGGTAGCTCTTTTTGAGAAAAATCCACTTGTAATTTTCAAGTATCTTTTTGACAGGCTTTAAGTTGCAAAAGTAAAACTTGTAAATTACACTTTTATTTTTGATAAAATTTGAGTTTCTTAACTTGCAAAAACTTATGTTGTAATTTACATTTTCAGTTTTTAAAAATTGTATGAATTTAAAAGTTGTAAAATTCTCAACTAAAAAGTACAAATTAGGTTTTTTAAGTTATAATGTAAAAATACCTAAAATTATTCAACTTTGTTAAGTGTTAATTCATTTTGGTGCCTCGGTCATTGGAAAATATAACAATAGATAAATTGAAGATAAATAAGACATTTACATGATGATCTAATAGATTTATCTATGCTTCCATCACTTGTTGAATCACCCAATAGTTTCATGTTTCTTGTTCCAGCCGTTTACCTCACTAAGGATGTCATTCTAGACTAAAGATCATGCCATTTGCATGAGGTTTTCTAGATTTTCTTTCTCTTTAACTGAGCATAGAGTTTTGATAACTCCCTCTTTTTTAAGAGAATATTTTGTATAAATATGGGTACCATGGTGTATCCCATTAGATCCTTTTTTGTTGTTGGAGAAATTATCCTGCATTTTAAATAATTGATCTACATGTTGTAACCTAGAGAATGATAATAGATTGAAGTTTTATCTTCCTTGTCTATGTTATATTTGTGTATGAAAGGATCTTTATTATATTTTTGAATGCTATAAATCTTATTTTAATCATAGAGATTCATCTGTGATATTCATTTATGCCCTTTTAAAAACTTGTTGAGAGAAAATAAAGAATCTTGTTCCTTATATGGTAAATGCCTAATATTACCTTTGGTTCCATATTTGTAAAAGTTTTTTCTCCATTATACTTCAGTATATTTATTATTCTATCGTGTATATATAAATAAAGCATTAATTTCCACTATAATCATTTTAGTGCAATCATCATTTTTTAGTTTTAAAAATTCATTTCTAAAAATCTTTTCCTCACAAGTCAAACCCTAGTTAGGAGTAAGATCACTAAGTAGTATATTAATATAAACTAGTAATACATTAATTTCACTAAACTTATTGAAAGGAAGCTATCCTTTTCCACAAGTCCACCTCAATTTTCCAAGCTTGAAGGTGATCCCATTATGTCATTAGATTTCCTATAGTTTATAACTCATACTACACAACACACTACCACACAAAGACAGGTGTAAAATATAATCGATAACAATTGTTGGCATGCCTGGTGGGACCCAAATATCATTACTAAGAGATTGGTTCTATTCTCAGCTAGTGTTTTATGACCTTCATACACATTTCAAAATCACCTGGTGACTCCACTAGCTTACGGATTCAAGAAATCTAAGTTTATGTATGCCAAAGATACACACAAGATCATCTACTAAAGGTAAAAAAATTGACTTGCAAGAATTGTCATTTTCATATAAAAAAATCAAGATTAGTTATACCCTATACTACATTATATCCTATAAATCTATTTTCATCTCTTACAAATACCCGCAATAGTTTCATACATCTTATTATGGCCTTGAAAAATCAAAATTTTGTAGCTTTCAATAGAAGCATTCCACTTTGGTTAGCCTAATATGATGATATACGCACTTCAGCTCTTAAAAACCTTCCATATTTTACTAGTGAAATTTCTACCACTCCCATGGAACATATACAAGACATTTCTAATATATGTTCAGTTCACAATATAATACAAGAAAATATTACAATCAAACTTCTTGTCTTCTCATTTAAGGGTAAAGCCTTACAATGGTACATAAGTCTACTTCCCAATTCCATCTATTTTTGGATGACTTAGGAACTACCCCATTTACTGAATTTTAAGATAAGAGTGACCACCTCTCCCTAGTTCAATAACCAACAACTATTCCATAGGATCCTCATGAGTTCATGAGTGATTTCAATTTCCATTTTCAAAAGACATGGAATGTAAACCTAGTGTTGGTCAAGCCAAACTCAAATAATGCTTTCTTGTATTTTTTGAGAGCCTTAAATAATGATATAGCTATCATGATTTAGTTAATGGGTGGTACCAAACTCCCCAATGCCTATGAAATTGTAACACTCATTCAAGCTAGAAAAATTTCCCCACAACCTCCAATGCCTCTATTTCTATAAGTGCCTCTTATGTAACCTATTTTTACCCCAATTACCACCATAAAAAAGGTACCAACATTAACTCCTAACCCTGTTGATGATTTATATGACGTTAAGTCACTACTTAAAAGATTTGACAATGAGTTGGTAGCGATGAAAAGGAAATAATCCCAAAACTACATGCCATATCAACAAGCTAACCAAATATACCAACCTAATAGACAACCATACCAAGGAAATTCATAGCCTCAAATTTATTCCATGAAAGCATAACCTCCAAACATCCATGTTTAACTTGCACCAGGTGATCTTAAATCTATTATACCTATTCAAAATAATTTGGCTTAAGAATACAAGTGGTGTTACCCTTTTGCTCAACTGCATAATCATAATGCTTGTCCTTATGGTGTCATCATTCAAATCTTGATGGTGAAAATCATATCAAACACCTAAAGTTAGTAAGAATAAGCTAATTTACTATAGGGAGATACACAAGAGCCTGCTTAGAATGAAGCCACTCTTTTAAACTGGTAAGAGGAGGATTTTTATGGTATAAATCAAGAGGAAGCACTAATCAATGGTGGTAGTTCAGTGGTAAAAAATACACACTATAAGAAGAGGTAAATATAAAGTGATAAACCCCCTAGGTTTGAACAAGCTACAACTTATAAAGCTGTACAAGAGTCTATAAAAGGCAACACAGTTCAAAGACCACCCAATGTGCCAATGGGCCAGTTAAAGTCAAAATTACTGACCCCAAATCTTGTGAAAGAAGACAGAGCTCCCACAAAGACACCAACAAATGTTGGTAACATTCCTTTTATTATTGTATAAAAAATGAAGAAGACTAATTTGAATGTCACCATGTGGGAAGCACTATCTATTTCAATGTAGAGGGACTTGCTACAGAAAGCTTTGAAAAACTTCTAAATAATAGATAAGGTGCTAGTTAAGGGACCCACTACTATGGTTAATTTTTATTAACGAAAAATGGATACAAAATTAAGTAAAAATGGTAAGCCTCCTTTTTTTACCTTTCAATCATAGTTGGGAAAAATATCATACATAACTACATGGTAGACTCAAAGGCTATCAATTCTGTCATACCTAAGAAAATAACTGATGCTCTTGGTATTAAGTATACACCTATCACAAAAAATGTGGTTTAATTATATGGGATTATTGTTAAAATATTCATATCTATAAAGGGTTTAAACCTTACCATACATGCATGTACAAGCTTGTCAATTTCTCAAGATATCTAAGTTATTGATCTATCCCCCTATTTTTCTATCTTTCTTTCCTAAGACTTCATTGCAAAAATGGGACGGTATTTATTTATTGATTGGTCACATATGTTGATCAAAATAAGATATGGAACCAAAGTGACAATAATATCTGAACCAATTGCTAAAGACGACATTGATCCATATACTCCTATCCCTATGGATATGAATTTTACATTATGACCATGAGATTACAACACCCATTGATGAAATCTCAGACACTCATCTAGATGAGTAGGGATCAGATCTCCAATTTAATCCTTATGATTATGTAAAATAAACCAAGTTGGGTATGTATTGCATTCATGAAAATGATGCAATCATCTTGAATCTTATAAAACTAAAGATTTTTAGGGAATGTGGCAACTGTTCTTCGATGGCTCAAAAAGCTAAGCATATGGCCTCAATAGGTTATAATATAACCTCCTTGAAGAGATAAAGAAAAATAACAACTAACATGTAAAGTTAATAATGAGACCATCTATTCCTGATAATGTAACCAATTGACAAGTTTTTAATAGTGATTAGTAAATTATGAATTTTTTGAGAGAGAAGGCTGAATTCTCAGATAAAAATCAATCAATACTCTAAGATCAATACAAAAATAAAATCCTTAAGTTGAAGACAAAAAAATTACCCATGGAACTTGTTAATTTGAAAATTATCTTCAACTATGATGATCAGTTGAAAGGTGAAAATAAGAATATCATGATTAATTAAGAAGACTATGAACTAGTAGTCATTTTAGAGGGAAAAACATTGAAGATTGGAAAGGTATGTAATACTTATGAAAATTAAAATTTTATTGAGTTGTGTCAATAATTTGATAATAAATTCACTTGGAGTTATAAAGATCTAAGGGGGTTTGACCCTATCTTATCCCAACACACAATAGATCTTGACCCAAATACCAAGCTTATTAGACAGAAATAGAGACCAATCAATCTAAAAATAGAACTCTTGATGAAGAGTGAGTTGTCCAGACTGATAGAGGCTAACATCATTTTCGCTATCAAACATTCATCTTAGGTGGCTAAATTGGTCCTTGTAAGGAAAAATAATGGTGAAATCAAGCTTTGTGTAGATTTTAGGGACCTAAATAAAGCATTCTTAAAGAATCAAAATCCCTTTCCACCTTTGGAGTAAATTCTTCAAATTATGTCAGAATCCAAAAGATTTTTCCTTATAGATGGTTATTGTGGATATAACCAAATCCTACATTAAAGTGAGAGAAAAACAAAAAAACATAAAAATTTAAGTTACCTCTCAAAAGCAAACCATAGTGACAATAAATTTAAAGTGGAAAATTGAATGTATCAAATAAAAACTCATGTGATCTTATTAGAAGTGTTGTAAAAAATATCTCCACGAGTATAATATTTGATCAAAAGTAAAAGATAAGAATAGAGAGATCTAAATGATTCTTAGTGAGAAAAAGAGGAGAAGAAGATCTCTTTTACAGAGCTAGTTGAGAAAACTAAGAGTTACATAGAATCCCATTATGACCTCACAAGCCCCACAAGTGTGTGTCACTTGTATCCTAGTCCCTTACAAAGCAAAGGGAGGTGTGTGCCATGTGGGAAAAGGAGTTACTCATGAAAGTAACTCCCAAATCCTAAGGGAGAACAAAAAGATGAGCAATACCTCATAAAATCTAAATTTATATGAATTAATAATTTATATAAATATAAATTCCTCACACGTGAAAAAGAAACTTAGAATAAACTAAATTATCTTAAATAAAAGGTAATTATAAAACTCCCCCTTAAAATTTATTTAGTGGTTTTAAAAATAAAAAATAAGAGAGGAAATATCACTAAATATCCTCCTTGATGATAACTTTCTTCAATCCTAACTTGTTACAAAAGAAAACAAACTTGTCTTTACATAGTGGCTTAGTGAAGTTATCAACCATTTTTTCTTCATTAGGAAAAAAAGATAGAAGAATTTGATTGTCTTCAATAAGTTCACATTGAAAGTGATGTTGAATCTCAATGTGCTTGGAGCTTACATAAAAAAATGAATTGTTTGCTAAGACAATGACACTTTGATTATCACTAAAAATTAGAGTAGCTAAATGTTGTGGGTGGCTTAAATATACAAGAAATATTCTAAGACAAATAACTTTATTTGTAGAATGATTACAAGATTTATATTCAACTTATGTAGAATATAGAGATACAATTGTTTGGCTTTTACTATTCCATGAAATAATGCCAGAACCCAAAGAGAAGCAATAATCAATAATGGATCTATGATCATTAGGATCACCAACCTAATTAGAATTTGAATAACCTACCAAATAAAAATTAATATTCAAGGCATACTTGATGCTAAAAGTGAGATTACCTTTAATATAATGAATATTTTTTAAAAAAAACTTTAAAATGAGTAGATTGAGGTTTAGACATAAAGTGAGAAACCAATCTAATAGAAAAATCAATATCAAGATGAGTATGACTAAGATAACTAGAACTAAAAATTAATTATTGATATAAAGTTGGATCAATATTTTCTATTTTTATGTCATGAAGTAATTTCACACCAAGTTCACAAGGGGTAACAACATGTTTGAATCTTTTATATTGAATATAGATAATAAATCATAAGCATATTTATATTAAAAAATAGATACGCTATCCTTTTCTTACCAAACTTGAATGCCTAAAAAATAATGTAAGAGATGTAAATTAATCATTTCAAATGTATTTATCAAAGCATTTTTAATGCAAGAAACCATTGAACTATTGCTACCAATTATGATTAAGTCAACAACACACAAAATAATGATAACTATGCTAATTGGAATATTTTTGACAAAAAGATTAGGATCATTAAAACTATGAGTAAAGTCTTGAGATATAAAGAATTGATAAATTTTAGAGTACCATTCTCTGGGAGATTATTTTAAACCATAAATATCTTTGTTCAACTTGCATACAAGATGTTCGTCACTTTTTTTAATAAAATCAGGGGGTTGAGACATGTAAATTTATTTATGCAAGTCACCATTTAAAAAAGCACTCTTAACATCCATTGATAAACATGCCAATGAATGTGAGAAACTAATGCTAAAAGAACTTTAATAGTGAGTATTTTAGCAATGGGAGCAAATGTTTCATTATAGTCAACTCTTTCAATTTGATAAAAACTTATAGCAACTAATCTAGCTTTATATTTTTCAATTTGATTATCATAATTGAACTTAGTTTTAAATAACTATTTATAACTTACCAAATGATGCCCTTTAAATAGTGTAACTAAGTCCCAAATGTTATTAGAATTCAAAGAATGGTATTCATCATGCATTGCTTTTTCCCAATAAGGATGACCTTGAGCTTGTTTTAGAGTTTGAGGATCATTATTATGCATAAATTTAGTCATCAATGCATAATTACAAATTTGTTTCTTAATTTTACAAGTATTATTAAGATCAACGTTAATTCTTAAATATTTTATTGTAGTCTTGGCCCACTTAGGCAAAACTTTAGGTGGAGCAAGACTAGAAGAAGGAGAAGGAATTAGAGGAACAACATCATTATGAAAGTCACTAGATTTAAAAAGAAAGGAATCAGAAATGATATCAAGAGAATCAAAATTGGAAGCCCAATAAAACACACCATTTTTAGCAATATTAACATCCCTTTTAATCTTGATTAATTTGAGGATCATAAACCCTATAAGATTTATATGATTCATCATAACCAACAAATATAAAAGTATCTACTTTAGAATATAACTTCTTACGTTTTTCAATTGAAATATGAATAAATGCATCGCAACCAAAAACACATAAATATTTTAAATTAGGTTTTCTACCACTCTAAGCTTCTTCAAGTGTAATATTTAAAACAACTTTAGTGGGAATCCTATTAATGAGATAAAAAACATAATGCATGACTTCAACCCAAAGTTTATAATGTATATTTTTAGCATTCAACATATACCTAACCATTTCAGTGATAGTCCTATGTTTACGTTCAGCAACACCATTTTGCTCAAGTGTGTAGGAAATAGTTTTCTCATGCTTAATTTCATGTTGCTTACAATATGCTATAAAATCATTGTTAACATATTCAATACCACTATCAATGCATAATATGCGTAAAGAAAAATAAGATTATTTTTCAAAAAAGGCATGAAACTCAATCAAAATGTTTAAAAATTGATCTTTAGTTTTCAAGAAATAAATCCAAACTCACCTAGTTTAATCATCAAAAAAATTTAAAGTATACTTAGCACCATTAATAGAAGGATTTTGAATAAGGCCTAAAAGATCACTATAAAGTAAATGAATCTTTTCAGTAGCACATTAAAAGTGATTTTTAGGACATGATTCTTTATGAATTTTACCAACCATACAACCATTACAAGTAGAAGTAATGGGAGAAATTTTAGGCAAACCTTAAACCATATTGAGTTTGTTCATTAGTACAATACTTTGGTAATTGATATGTCCTAATATTTTATGCCATAAATTAGAATCATTAGAAATAAGCAAATCATAAGAAAATGAGGGAGAATAAAATCCAATAAATTTGAACAAATTATCATTGTCAAAAAAATCAATAGAAACTACTTGAAAATCTTGCTTAGTAGATTTAACATAATAAGTATCATTAATAAATGCTACCTTATAGTCCTATTTTTATAATTGAGGTACGAAAAATAAATTCAATTTCAATTCAAGAACAAATAAGACATCATGTAATTCACTATTAGAGATTTTAATATTTCTTATGGTTTCAACATTACAAAAATTATGATTTGCAAGAATGAAATGATTGTTAGAAATATCTAATTTTTAAAAAGTAAATAATTGAGAATTACATGTCATATATTAAGTATCACCTAAATCAATAATTCATCAATAGGAGAAGCATTCAAAGTACAAGTAAAAGTAGCTCTAGTATTAGACTTTTGTTTTTTTTGAGTCTTAGTATTACTAGTGCTAGCATTGGCTTTGATTTTAAATTTTTTATTTTTGATATCACATTTTTTTTTAATAGTGATCATCATCATGAGTATTTTTATCACAATAATTACACTTTAACTTTTTCTTAGATTTAGAGTTAGAATTTTGATCTTTTTTATCGCATGTATTATTAGAATTAACATATTTTTTTTATCATTCTTATGTTGATGTTTAGAAATAAAAATATGTTCATTAGTCTTGAGACTACCAAATTGAATCAACTTTTATTCTTCTTGACGTAACAAAGTATAAAATAATTCAAATGTCAACATAAAAGATAGACTAGAAAAAGCTAGTTATGAATGAATATGACTAATAAACTATTAAAAAGGTTAAAAAAAACACTTTTTCATGATAATATGAATTAAATTCAAATCAAAGAATTTAACACAAACTAGTTAGTTGAGAATACAAAGAATGAAATTTAATCAAGAAATCATCCATAGTTTTGAAATCATTATACTTTAAATCAGATAATTGATTTTGAATTTGAATTTTATGAGATTCATTCATAACATTATAAATAGGTTTAAGTTTAGACCAAGTAGTAGAGGTAAGAGAAGAACCATCAGTATGGATATGCAATTTGAAGGTCATGACTATACCAATCAATCCTAAGGTCTCATCATTTTTTGCTTGTCATTTCTCTTAAATTTTGGTAGAGGTAGTCTTTGTGTTCAATTAAAGGTCTGTGATGTCTACTATATGCACCAAATATTTTAAATTAAAAATATATTACATATACGCTTTCCATAAATGGTAATTGGTGGATGTAAGTTTAAATTCAGGTAATAATTAAATTATTATGCCTTGAAATCTCACCCAATAACCAGAAAGTGAATAGGAAAAAAAATAACTTAAACAATAAATGTGTGGGAGGGGAAAGAAACCAAAGGAATGACTTGCTAAAATATAAAAAAGAGATATAGAATAAATGAGAGTTGAAAAAGAATAAATAATTGTAAGGAAAAGATGGATATAAGATTGCCTAAGTTGATACGATAAAGATAATATCAATTATATTACAAAATTTTATTCAAATTAAATATTTGAGTGGAAATTAAATGTAAGCCCAAAAAAATATAAGGGAAAAAATGATTTTTTTTTACATATAACCTTATATAAAAAAAAACTTTTGAATTTAAGTGAAAATACTTAAATTGTTTCCTCTCTTATTTTTTTTGTTATTGAAAAAATAAATAAAATGCATTACCATAATTTTAATAAAGGTAAAGATATTAAAATATTTTGTTAAAGCATTATGGTAATGGATTTAACTATATAAAATAATGAACTTGAATGATTTCTTTTTTATTGAAGAAACTTTTGCATGGCGTTGGAAAAACAAAAGTGCCTCATATAACTAAAATGAAAACTATCAAAATGTCTGGATATAAGTTTCTCTATAATGATTTTAATCGATGTAAAGAATGATTAAGAAAGAAAAAAATTGAAATGCCCAATAAGAAAAGTAAAGGGTGATTCACCTACAACATATAGTATAATATTTAAATAATACCAATTTGAATTTAAAATGTCCAGCTGCCAAGTTCTGAGGAGTTTTGACTAGCAAGGGGATGTCTTGGGACATTGAGATAGTGTACCAGATCTAAAAATAGAAATTAAAAAAAAAAAGTTTTTTATGCTGAGAGGAGACACCTTAATAGCTAAAGGGGTGACTTAGAGCAGAGAGGTGATTTATAGTAGAGGGGTGATTTAGCTGGTTAAATAAACTACTAGAAAAACATGTCATACAACTTAGAATGCTACAAGAAAAATGCTAAGAGATAAAAAGGGGTGACTAGATTTGTTTAGAAAAATATGAATAAAGACAGGATTAAAAAAACTCAGAGATAAATAGCAGTATAGTACCTTAAAAAAATAAACTCAAAAAAGATTTAGTAGAACTGATAAAAAAGGTCTGGAAAAATCAAAGTAAGCTTTAAATTAATTTGTTTATTTTTTACTTACAGGAAATGAAGTTTTTTTGAAAAAAAAAATTAATGAGCAAAAAATAAGATGATTGAGAATAAATAGAAATATTAAAAGAATAATGCTCATTAAAAAAACTAACTAAATATTAGTTAAAAAAATGAAAAAAATTCAATTGAAAAAAAAAGAATTAAAGAATTTTTTTTTTGTTTTTTGTTTTCAAGATCTTGATAAACATAGATTAATGAAGGAGCATTGAAAAAAATGGTAAACACATATATTAAAAATTATTAATGCTCATTAAAAAAATAATGAAAAAAAATGGTCATTGTTTTTTTTTAAGAAATATAAAGATTGTTTTTTTTTTTTTTTTTTTAATGTGGCAAAAAAAAACTTGTAAGAGCGAGTTAGAAGCCACCAAAAATAACAAGGAGAAAAAATAGATTTAAAAATATTAGCAAGGGTTAGAGCCCTTAAAAAAAAAATTAAGAATTTTTAAAAAAAAATCTGCACACTCTTCAAAAAAAATGTCATTAAAATAATCATAGCTCTAATATAATGAAGGATTTTAACCCAAGAAATATCATTAATGACAAGCATGAAAGTGAGAAAAAAATAAGAATACACAAAAAATCTAAGTTACCTATCAAAAATAAACCATAGTGATAAGAGATTTAAAGTGGAAAACTGAATGTATCAGAGAAAAACCCATGTGATCCTATTAGAAGGCTTGCAATATATATCTCTACAAGTACAATATTTGATCAAAAGTATAGGAGAATAATAGAGAGAGATAAATGATTCTTAGTGAAGAAAATAGGAGAGGAAGAGCTCTAGCTAGAGGAGGAAAATATGAGTTACATAGAATCCTATTATGACCTTATAAGTCCCTTAGGTGTGTGCCACTTGTGTTCTAGTCCCTTACAAAGAGAAAACAGGTGTGTGCCATGTAGAAAAATGAGTCACTCATGCAAGTAACTCCCAAATCCTAAGGGATAAAAAAAAATGTGAGTGATACCTCATGGAATTTGAATTTATGTGAATTAATAATTTACATAAATACAAATTCCTCACACATGAAAAATAAACTTAGTATAAACTAAATTATCTTAAATAAAGAGTAATTCTAATAGTTCAAGACTCATTTCACTATAAAATAGGGCACATATGTTTATAAAAATATTTATTTTGGTCTAACTAACATTGGTAATACATTACAAATAGCCATCGATTTGGTTTTTATGGGTTTGATATATGAGATGATCCTGGTATACCTAGATGACATCATTATTTATTCAAAACATGCTGGTGCACACTTAGATCACCTTAGGAATTTTTTTGAAAGGTGCATAGAATTTGGAGTTTATGTTAATCCAAAAAAGTGTGTTTTCATAGTTCATGAAGGAAAACTACTAGGAAACATTATTTCAAAAGAGGGTCTTGTAATGGACCCAGAGAGAGTAAGTGTTATATATTTACTAGCACTTTTGAGCCATAAAAAGAGATTACAAAATTTCTTAGGAAATATCAACTTTGTAAGAAAGTTCGTTCCAAAATTTGCCTCCATGGGCAAGCTCCTTATTGTCATGCTTAAGAAGGGTGTCACTTTTAGGTAGACACAGGAAGAAAAAGATAGTTTTGAAGCCATCAAGTAGGCTATTTCTCAAGTTCATACCCTTGTCAACCCCAACTATGAGAATGATTTCATTCTCTATGATTTTTAAGGGGAAGATAACATATCATATATTCTGACCCAATAGAATAAAGAATATTTGGAGTAGCCAATATCTTTTTTCAATCAATTCTTGAAAGATTATGAGGAAAATTATAGTCACATAGAGAAGCAAGTATATGTTGTAATAAAAGCTCTCAAAAAATTTAGGCATATGCTACCAAGGCATCAAGGATTTCTTGTTGAGTCAAGAAATAAATGAAAAAAGAGCAAGATGGTTCACAAAAAGTCATGGAATATGATGTGAACATCAAAATTAAAAAGCTCATAAGATGAAAAGGCTTATGTGAACAACTTGATTACAATATAAAGACTACTAGGGTAGTATCTGATGTAGTATATGCTCAACATACATTCTAACTAGCCACTCCACCTCTATTCAATTATTGGATCAATGACATGACCATCTTCTCACAAATTGGTGAGTACCTGTATGATTTTTAGTAATCCAAGAAGAGGTATTTCAAAATACACTCTATTCTTTATGTTCTTGTAGATGGAATATTATTTAAGAAAGATATGAATGGATTCATGCTGAGGTGCATTGAGCATGATCAAATTACCAAGGTGCTCAAGGAGTTTCATGATGGGAAATCAGGTGGACATTTCTCTACAAGAACCACAACCATCACAATAATGAGGGGATGTTATTATTGACCTATCCTATTCAAATATGCTCATCAATGTGTATGGAACTATGATAAATGTGCTTACTTTTTAGGCAATTAAATATTATTATCTCTCCTTCTCAAACTAATCTGAGCTAACTGACCATTTGCCTAATGAGGATTGGATTTCATTGGCATGATCAATCTACCATCAAGTGTAAGTCACAAATGGGTCCTTACAACGACTAATTATTTCACTATATATATATTAAAGCAATTACACTGAAATATGCCACAAAGACATCTATTCTAGAATTCATCGATGACATTGTCACGAGATTTGGTATTCCTTATAACATTATCTCAAAAAAATTTAAATATTTTGTGGATACTCAAGTGAGTGAATGGGCTATAAGACATAATGTATACCTAAATACTTCATCTAACAAAAATATAATAAGGATTATCAAAAGGATAATGGAGGAAAACTAAAGGACATGGCAACAAAATTAAAATTAGCACTTTGGGCTAATGTAATTACTCCCAAAAGAGACATTTGTAATTCTCCATTCATGTTGGCATATGGAAAGGAAGCTAGAGTTCCACTATCAATTGAGTTACTATCTCTTGAACTCAATCATCAGTTGAAATTGATTGAAAATGATGAAATGATATTATGAATCACATAACTCATGGAGGTAGAAGAGGTTAGGAACTAGTCAATGAAAGTTCTAGAAGCAAATCAAATTCAAACAAAGAGAACTTTTGATTAAAAAAATTATCTGATAAAATATTCAATGAAGGAAACATGGTTCTAAAATGGGATGCTAAAAGAGCCAAACCATGCAAGCATACATAGTTTAATGCTATATGGAGTGGTCCATATATCATAACTCAGTGCAAGGGAAAAAATTCATTCCATATACCAAAGCTCAATGGATTGGAACTACCTATCCCAGTTAATGGGATATACCTCAAACCTTACTTCTAAGGTTGGAATTATTTCTAAAAACATTGTATATATTAGGTTTAGTTTATCTAAATAAGTGCTTTTATATAGGTCAACTCATTAAGAGTTTTTGTTTTGTTAGTTCATTTCTATTTTATTGTTCTATATTTATTCTTGTTTAGGCAAAATCTCATTTTTTTCTTCTTCAGTTAAAATGTGTTAAGATTAAAATGACTCCATGCCCAATGAACTAGAAGGCTACTAAAAAAAATATTAGCATGCAATCACTCCATAGAGGTCACCAAAAATATTGATAGTTTAGAGTCAAAAATGTCAAAACATTTTGTGCCCTAGGGGAGACCCATTAATTTTTTGGGAAAAAACTTTAAAATGACCCAAAATACCCTTTTCAAGAACCCAATGAAAATCAGATATTTGGGTACAATTTGTAACTTGCAAAGTTGCAAATTGCAATCAAACCTCCACTTCTCTCTTTTCACATACCCAATGGAAATCAGAGGTTCAAGTGTAAATTGTAACTTACAAAATTATAAATTACATCCCAAACTCCACTTCCTACTCATCTAACACCCAATAGAAACTAGAACTCCATTTGCAATTTGTAACTTGTAAAGTTTTAAATTACAATCAAAACCCTAATTTCCACCATTCATTACACCTATGAAAACCAAAACTTCAGCTGCAATTTGTAAATTTTTAAGTTGTGAAGTGAAACTTGAGTCCCACTTTCTACCAACTACCACATCCATAGAAACTAGAACTTTGGTTATAATTTGTAACTTGCAAAGTGCAATCTAAGTTCTGATTTTCATTGACTACCCTTCTTAGAAAAACCAAAACTTTAGCAACATATTAAAACTTTAAAGTTGTAAATTACACTTCAAGTTCCATTTTCTTGCTTTCATTGCACCAATTCATGTGATGGAAATCAAAAGTCAAAATGTAAAATGCAATTTTACAAAATTGCAAAATTACACCTTGACTCCTAAACTCTACTTCTCCCACCATTTCTCCCAACCACTAACCTAAATAGAATTTATTATAGGGTTATATTAAACAAATTAGGTTTTTTTTAGGTCATTATTGAAATTAAAAATTGGATAATCGATTTTTGTGCCAAGTGACCCTTAACAAGTCATGACCTACTAATGATAAACAACACTATGATAGCCATTACCACCCTTGTGAAGCTTGGTATTCCTCTATTATCCCTACATTTTTTGAAAGCTTTGTTATCTTTCTACAAAAAACTTAGATTTCTATATTTGTATAAGAAGCTAGGGTTTTCCATTTTCCTCATATTTCTTTGAGTTTTCCTTGTTTGCATTCTAAAAAAACTGGTTAAAAAGGATCATCCAATTATTTCCAAACCTTTATAAGAAACCTAAGGTTTGATAAAATTGATTATAATATAGAATATTCCCTCAAGATCCTCTACACAGACCTTAAAGGAAATCTTATTATAAAAAACAACTAAAAAACCCATAGAGAATTCTAATGCTAAAATAAATTTGAGACCCCATAGAACTTCCCATTATAAAAGCAACTCCAAATCCTTGTTAGGGATTTTACCTACAATAGTAATCCTAAAAGCCATCAGATCTTTTGTTTGACTTTACAAGTACATTTTTTAAGTCCAAAATCCACCAGACTTTTTAGTTGCAAATACATAGTATAAACCCCACCAATATTTTTACCTTTAATTACAAGTATAAAACCCAGCAAATCTACAATTGGTTTTTTCAAACCAATTTTCCTAGAACCTATCTGAAAAGAAAATGAAGTTCAAGTCTAATGGACCTAGTGTCCCACTCAGCCTGGACTCTAACATAAATAAGATCATAAACATAGATCTAGGTCACCCAAACCTAGCTAATTTTTGGACAAGAGTAAATGTTGAATTCAAATGATTAAATTCAAATCATTTATGATAGTAGATTTCCCTAGGCAACAACCTTCCCACTATCAGTGTAGAGCCCTGAGATTGTGCTCACATTGGTAAATCACTATGATCCTGAGAAGAGGGAGGTGGTGAATGAAAAATAATAAAATATTCTAAACCTAGACCTTGAATTCATCACCATCATGTTCTTAAATCTAGAGTATGAGAGTTATTTTAGTATAACCCCTAACTCATCTAAGAAGTTTTATCAAAATAATAACACTACATGTCTAAGGTTCCTAAATAATCAATGGATAAAAGTCTATAGACCCACATATACAAGACTCCCTAAAACCCTAGCAAGAATAAACTTCAAAGATGAAATGGTTGTTGTAATCATACTCTTGCATAGAGTTACTAGGAACCCATATTCTAAGAACTATGAGGATTTGATGTACCAATACATCTAGGTGATCTGTCAGAATAAATAATATATCCAGTGGGCCTAGTTTTAATGCCTCCATGTGTATCATAGGTTATCTTAGTGTTTAATAACACTTCTCATTTTATAATTTTATGAATTCATAGCATGAGTAGCAGGTTTTGGTAACCTGGTTACCTATGACAAAATAGAGGTAGAGAAATTTAAACTATTCCACAAATTTATATTACTTGGTGGTTGGGAGACATTATGGTCCTTGTAAATTTTGAAGTGTCTATGTTGATCTTAGTGAATATGACCAAAGTTATATGCTAAAGAATAATCTAGATGAATATTTATAGTGAGATCTATATTAAAGTGATTTGGTTAAAAAAGAAGCAAAATAGAAGGGTAGGGAAGAAAGAGAATGTGTGATTACCGATCCTTGACTCAAACACTATGACAAAGTTTCAATTACAACTAAACATGCATTTAACCAATATATAATTCAAAATAGCATAAGCTCAGATATCACCATACACTAAGCAAATTTATAAGGATAATATAAATGCATACAAGTAAGAATTGGATTTACTTTAAATATTGGTTACCAAATTCAAATAACATTAGCACATCTAAATACATAACAAATGAAATGAAATAAATTCATGATCCTTCAACTAATTTAGAATAAGCATAAATTATCAACCCTATATCATATATGCAAATTCAAAATTCATGAAACCATTTAAATTCAAGCTGTAAAACCAACAATTGAGAGAAAATTCAAATTAACAATTGACACAACAAATTTGGACAATCTTTATAGAATTCCTTGATTGTATTAATTGCTCAAATTATACAAATTTTGCTCAAAATTCTCTCCTTTACAAAATGGTAGTACTAAATTTTATAGAAGGACAAGGCAATATACTAGTCAATTATAAGATATAAATGTATAAAGAATAAGGATAGTTGTCCTTTTTCACAAGGTTCTAGAATACATTTGCTTTTATAAACTAAACTGACCTAGAGGCAAATATGCTAATGAACTAGCATATGAATTTACAAAAGGATATTCTATTTTCAAAATGTTAAAAAGGTTTTAAAAAATAGAATATCATTCAACTAAATGAATGGTGGTTTTTTGTTGCTAGAGGATGGTCATGGCCTTTTGATACTAGTTATTGACCAGTTCTAAGTCCACAACTAGTTTCAGGAGACACTCTTCCTCTTTGTCAGCTAGCTCATTCATTTATATGTCATTTCTAGCCATGGCTTCTTTGATGCTTTAGACTTAGTGATCCTTTCACCTGCATTGAATATCATGTCCAGGATCCTACTATTATCTCTACCAGACTAGCCTTGACTTTTACTTTTGATTTTTTGTGTCACCAAAGTAGCCCTATGTTTGAATTCTTCATCCTTTATGATGCTTAAGATAGTGGGATATGTAGGGTTAGTGAGCATTATCCCAAGAAGCTATTCAATCCTTCCTATTAGATCCTCATCATCATTCAAGAATCTCTCTAGTTCTTATGACCAAGGACACAAAATTTGGACTTTGTCAATAACAATTCTTAGAATTGCATTCAATTATCCCAAACTTATTATTTTAAACCTAGGAATCTACCTTCCAACCTAGATGTTGATTAACCTTGTTATTTGATCCTCTAAAGCTTGACATTGGGCTATTAGACCCTTGCCCACTATATTCTAATGTGATAATGCACTTTACCTTAGCTTCATTATTTTCAATGCATCAAACATGTCATAAAAGGAATCATCAAGTAGTTTGATCATTGCCTTAGGTACTAATAAGACAACTTGTGTCTCCAAATTCTCCTTCTCCTTGTCCAAATTATGTATCCTTTTCTTCATACCCTTGATGCTTGCTCTAACTTGAGCTAAATAAGCCTCAACTAGGATTTCAACATCTTCATGGATGGGGAGTTCACCAAGCTGCTACCCCTAATTAGAGTTAAGCCTAAAAATGGCTCAACCTTTTGAAATGTGAACTCGTTAGTCCCCACCATGACCTTTCTGGTTGTTACACTCTCTAATCTAGTTATCTCTAGATTGAATTTCATAGTGGTAGTTGGTTTAGTGTACTTTGGAGGTTCAAGATCCTCCATTTGGGTGTTTCTTAAAGCTCTTAAAGTCTCCATTTACTTTTTATTTGACCCTACAATAACCACTATTCTTCTCTCTTGCTCCTCCATTAAATCCCTTATCCATGGCTTGATATCATCATGTACATAAATATTAACAGTCTTGGTTAGGGCCCATGGGTGGTGCTAGGTGGGGATTTTCTACATTTTTCCATAGATGAACCAATCAGGGATGATTGGTCCATGGATGGGGTATTCATCACTGAATAAGTTTATTTTAATCATAGGGTGATTGAAAGTCAACTTGAGATTCTTTTTCCCAACTAGGACTATTGGCAATTCTACCTTTCTCTTCCTCAATGGTGTCACTAGGACTAGATCCATGGCAACTTCTTTTCCTTTTTCTTTCTCAACTTCTTTTATTTGGGCTTATGTTTTTTCAACATGTTCCTCCTCTTAATCAAACCCATATGCCTCAACAAGGACTTAGAGGGCATCTTCCATTGTCTCATCTAGATCTAAGGCAACAATGTCCAGGTATATAATGCGGGATGTTGGTCCTTAAGGAAGGGTTGAGGATGAGGGTCCCTCACTAGGCCTTTCTTCTAGATTTTCCTTACCAAGACCTTATGTAATATGTGTTTGGCGTTGTTTCCCTTCCATTTTTGGTTGCTCTTGAGGGGACCTTGAAGGTTCAAGTAGAACATGGTATTGTAGAGGTCTCATTTTCCATATGTCCCTAGGGGGCTTCTAATCACTGGTCAATCTATGATCAATTCTAATGTTATGTCCCTTGAGCCTAGGCAATATTTCTTCAAAATTATTTGATTTGATATATAAGTTGTCATGGACACTGAGCTAGTGCTCATATACTAGATTTGGCAATTACTTAGATTTAAAATGTGTGGAGATTGTGTCCTTAGGGTCCCACTGCTTCGGGTCATCAAGTTACAATTTGAAAGATTCCCTATGCCTAGATACAAAACTTACCTGATCCTAATTCTATAGCATAATTTTACCAATGGTAAAGGAAAGGGATGGAAAAGGCATTACATTTCCTCTTGTCCTTACACACTCTATCCACACCATGAAGAAATTAATATGCAATTTCTTGCTATGCTAACTTGATGGGAACATAGATAGACAAATTGTAAGTTTGAATCAAAATCCCTTCAATTCTAATCACTATACAATCTGGATACAACTAGATTTCTCCCATTAACTCCACATATTTTTTGACTAGAGGGCTTACACTGGGCATAGGGATCCCTATGATGGTTTCTACTAAGGCTGGATATACATAGTCACAGATGAATTAGATATTTTACCTATATTTGAAAATGTGTAGCTTTGAATAATGGTGAGAGATTGTAAATATACCCTCAAGTGACCAATTTTTGATATAAGGGATCTTGGTGGAGGCTAACAAGGCATCCAATAGATAGGACATCATGAAGAATTGTGTATTGGTCTTCTTTTTGATGGTCATGAATTATCATTCTAGATAGATGTTGATCATCTCTTCAATTAGGGGAGTGAGCTCGTTCTCTACCATGAATTAGATATAAGACACCCAAATATTATTGACATAATTGGTTGAATGGGATCCTAATATTATATTCAATAGAGTGATATTACCCTAACCCCCTCTCTAAATTAGGCAACTAGGATATTTCAAAACAAGGTCTCAGATCACATGGTTCCCTTGGAGTAACCATGGCTTAAGGATGGTGTCTAATTCATTCTTGCCACTCCATTCCTTGATGGTGGGTAAGTCCACTTGGGGTTTATGAAGTTTTTAATAACTTTCAAAGGCTAATGGGGAAATGTATGCAATTCTTTTGAAGGTCCTTTCATGAATAATTAAACCTTGTTAAAATCTGGTCTTTAAAAATGGGAGCAAGGATGTTAATATAGTGGATTACCTCAGGTTTGGTGGCAATAAAGTGGAGACTAGCCATTTAGACTAAAACTAGGTCATAGTATCTTCTACTAATGGTGGTAATTTTTTTCCTCCTTCATGATGGTCTGCATCTCTTCAATGGTCTAAAAGAGTTTGGACCAATTATTATTACCCATGTTCAATGCTGTAATGTTTAGGTTTGTGTCCTTGAAAACCCTCCCTTTGTTTTTTGTAAACAGATACAACTTAGTCTCATCCTTATATTATTGCCTCTGAGCTACCATGGATTCCAAACTTGTGATTTGCTTACTGCTATGTTGAAAATCATATCTAGGTTAATTCTTTTGTGTTTAAATTGCAATTGGACTCTTTTCAGCTTGATTGTGATCAATCCAAGTTTAACTTGGGGTATTGTATGCAAGTTTGGGGCTCTTTTGAAGCTTTAATGGTGATGGTTTATTTGGACTTCGGCTCATTTATACCTCATCTTTGATTTTGACCTTTGCCTTTATACATTTGCATTTTTTAGCACACATTATCTTTATTTTTATAATTTGTGCTTGTATGGCACTTATTTGGCATCTATCTAGTAACTTTCGTGGCATTTTTCATAAATGTATTTAAATCACTATTCATTGTTATTTGAAAATTTCCTTTTGCTTCATACCATTAGATCATTTCCCATGAATCAATGTGGATCATTGATCATGATCTGGGATCTTGCCTATTATTGGCCATCTTTGTACCGAGATTCATGGTTGTGCCACTTAGTATATTTGTGGGCTTTTTGAGCTGTATATCCTACTTCAGTCATATATTGAATGTGTGTCTACCATGTGTTGATCCCATGGGCTCTCAGAGATCTATTGAATAGTCATCAATGATTTCACGTCATTAGATCATCTGGGTTTGATGAAACATGAACCATTAATCCTACAAGATAACCATTAATCCTACAAGATACATGAAATTTAATCAGTGCATGGCTATATAAAGGAACTTAGGCTAAAATATTTTAAGCTAAGTTTATTTCATGTTAATAAACATGCCATAAACTTAGGCTAAAATATTTTATGCTAAGTTTTAAAGTATGATATCAAAGTGGCCCCTTTGAATAACAAAAACACATCTATTTGCCTACATAAAATGTTAGATGAGCTTGAATTTTATGGTCTCACAAACATCTATGACAACCTCATGTATGTCAAATGATGTTTGAGAGAATGTCAAATTTAAGCTCATGAAGTTCCTTAGGTTTGGTCGACTTAAAGTTGACGATCTCATGGATGTCAATGATAGCCTTACGAATGTCAAATGATGGTCATGAAGACATCAATTTTAATCTCATCAAATTCTTGTATTCTATAGATCTTAGATTCAATTCACTCTATCTAATCAAGATACATGATGAAATGAGAGTTGCCCAGTCAAGATCTGAGTGAGCTTATACCATTAGTTCAAGGTTCTATTAACATTAATCTTCATATGCAGGAGTACTACATGGTAGCTTTGTAGGGCTTTTGAGATTTGACCCTACTGACCTAAGGGAGGACCTGTGAGTTATTAATTTCTATTCGATTCCCTGAGATGATGACACTTGTCATCCTTGCAGGACTCTTTTAGCCTTTTTGACATTTCAATGTTATCCTCACTTCATTGTATCATCATCTATATGATCACCTGTAATCCTTTGATCATGATCCAAGATGCTTACACAAGATTGGCTTCCTCAAATAATTATAACCATGACCTTATTTTTATCCTAAGGTTTGATTGTATTAAAAAATACAAAGGGGCCTTAGGGTAAAACTAAGGATTAAGCTCATATTTAATAAAAAGGACCCACTTAACCTCCAAGTAATCTCACATCATTGGATCTTTGGTTCCACTTAAGCGTGAGTTATTGATCATGATGTTCATGATTATGTAGGATTAGTTTAAAGGGTAAATAATTTAGGATATTTGGGCTTCCTTCACTCCATCCAATCAAGAGCCACGATGAAGCAAGAACCATTGGATCTACAAAAGGCAAAAGTGTCTAAGTTAGGACTCAGGATGAAATAAGAACTTAGGCTAAAGCGTTAAGACTAAGGTCTCATTCATGTTGATAAACATGAATAGGGCCTTAGAATTAAGACTTTAGGCTAAATAGGTAACAAAGGGGACCATGATTAGAAAAATTAAAAGGACCTTACCAATACAAAAGTTAGACTTGGTCAAAAATCAAGGAAATAAAAAAAATGAAAATAATGAAAAAGGACCAAGCATGATTTTAGGCTAAAGCTTGGTCATGTTGTGAAACATGACTAATCCTCAGCATTAAATTAGGCTTAAATCAAAATTTTAAATATTCCTATCAAATGCATTCCCACCAAATGTAAATTTGAACCAAGGGTTTATGCTAGGGTTTATTGAAGGAGAGCTTTTAGAATATGAATCTAGGTTCAAGTTTTCATAAACCAAAGGCTAGTGAAAGCCTGAATAGATTCAATCTATAAAATCTAAGCATGATTCATCAGCAAGATCTCTATGAAACCTACAACCTATCACATGAAGGGAAAATTTTAGCAACATTAGGTAACCTTAAAGAAAAACCATAAACTAGTAGGCTTAACTTTATCAAAGTGAATGATCTTCAAATTTTGATAATGATCTACTCATATTAAGTTTTAGTGTTAAGGTTCAAATAATCTCAAGGGTCCCAATATTCAAAAAATGGGGGTATTTTGACCTCAACAAATGGAAATTTCTAGAGGAAACATAATAATATGTTAGAACCTAGAGACTCTCATCCAAAAAAATAACTAGGTCACTTACTCCCCTTGATCAATGAAATTATCCAAATCAGTTTAGAGTTAAAACAAGATTTTCACATGTAGGATTGGGATCAAATGTCAAAACATAACCATGTTATGTGTGTGCTTTGATTCCAGTTACTATTTTCCAAGGGACAACTTCTAGGTTTCATGTCTTTAATCACTAACACTAACTTGGAGCATGTTTAGATATTCATGAAGAACCATGATTATAGTTTAGGGAAGGCTTGGGTATTATTCTATTGCTAGCTAGGTATCCATATCCCTGATAGATATTTCTTTAGTTATTCTAAAGGCCTTGCTCCACTACCAGCCAAGCATCCATAGTCTTTGTGGAGATTACCATAATCACGTATGCTTGGAAATATTTTGATTTTGCATTGAATTATTATTTTTGTATGTTTAGATATTTTATGCTTTCAACAAGGTTGGGAACTAGGGTAGCCAGGTTTCAATATTTGGTCAAATGTTTGATCCTTATAAAATCACCTATAGTTGTAACCATTATCCCAAGCAAGGATGTTTATTAAGTACAATCATGACTTTGACTCAATAGATTAAAATTTCATCCTATAAATGCAAATCTTATTAAAACCAATTTTAGGTCAAGATAATGTTTAAGCTCTCATGGAACAGTTGGCCTCTTTCATTAGTCTTTACTAGTTTCTTCAAATCATAACATTAGGCTCATATTCAAACCCATGGTCAGCATATGTATAAGGTTCATACCCACATTCTTGAAATTTGGAGATTCAAGCAAACTAAATAAACTTTGAGTTGAGGGTTGTCCAAAAGGACTTATTGGAAGCAAGGAACAAGGCAATAAAATCAAACACATAGAAAAAGCAACAAAGTAGAGGCAAAAAAATATGTACATTCTTATATACAATTAAGGGATAGGAAGGGAAGAACTAAAAGAAACTAACTATCCTACCTACACTAAAGCTAACCACCTTACTGATTTACTCCATGAAGACCTCAGGGGGAGAAGCAGAGAAGTAGTGCTTGAGGTACTGCCCATTGGTGGGTAGTGTGAACTCTACTAATTATAAGTCTTTGAGTCTGAAGGTGATATCTCCAAGCATGTCTACAATTTGATAGGGGCCAATCCATAGAGGCATGAAATTTCCATGCTTGCCCTTAAGCATGATGCTTTGTCCCAAAGGAGAACTAAATCCCCTTGTCTTAATACCTTGATCTTTGATATCTTGTCAAACCACCTCTTTACCATGGTTTGATACTTTATAAAATTAGCAAAAGCCTTTTCTCATGCATATTCCATATAAATGATGTCTAATAGCCTTGAATTTGAAAATTCTTGATCCTCTTCCATATACTCTTACATAAACCTATAGGTTGGCAGCTTGAGTGTGATGGGGAAAATAGGCTCTTGGCCATATACCAATAAGAAAAGAGGTTCTTTAAGATCTTGCTTGACTCTTGTTCTATCTACTCAAAGGGAATACTTAAGAAGCTTATGTCATGTTCTAGGTTTGTTTATATAAGACTTTTTAATGGCTTTCATCAAGTTCTTATTTATTGATTCAGACAGTCAATTACCTTGAGGGTAATGGTTAGATGAGAGCTTGAGGATTATGCTTTTATCATATGCCCATTATATCATCTCTATGGATATGAATGCTGAACCATTATCACATACCAAAGAGACCTACATTATAAATCTAGTGCATATGGTCTCTTCTAATAAATTGATCACTTCTTCAGTCCTACATTATTTGGTGGCTACAGCATTAGTCTCCCTTGTACAATAGCTAGTGGCTATCAAAATATACTTATGACCTTTTGATGAGTTGGGGTTGATTACCCCTATAAATTCTAGCCCCCACTAGGCAAAGGGTTTGTTAATCATGACTAGTTGTAAAGCCATTACTATCTTTGGATCCTTAGTGTTGAAGATCTAACATGAATGACATTCCCTTACATGCTTATGAACATCCTTGAAGATAGTGAGCCAATAATATCTATCTCTGAGAATCTTGTGAGTTGTGGTTCTCCCAAATGGATACCCACTTCCCAACTTCTCATAGAAATTTCTCATTATTTCGATTGTTTCTTCCTTGAAGACACATCTCAGGTACACACTTTTAAAGTTTTTTCAATACAAGATCCCATTCTTGATCAGATAGTGAGTTGCCTTGAGCCTCAAATCTCTTTTATGTTCCTTGGTCAGCCCTATAGGACAAGTGCCATTGATTAGTAAATGAATGATTGAATCATACCACTCACTAGATTTGAAGCTTTACTGATCCACTTTCATAATACTTAGCTTAGGTCTGATGTTAAAAATCATTTGGATCAAACTTTGACACCTTACCAGTTTTACAGTCTGTATTTCTATGTCATACTCTTGGAGAATAGACATACATTTACCTTTTCATTCTCTAGGTTCACACTACCTTAGCATTAGCTTAGTAGCTAGATCTAGTAGAATAACATGCACCTTTTTATTAAGAATTTAGTGCTTAAATTTATTAACAGCTTTAACTAATGCAAAGGCTTACTTATCAATTAGAAGATATTTTAACTCAACAATTTTCAAATTAGTAATCATAAAATCAATTGGATGGTTAGTACTGATCAGAGGAGAAAGAGTAGAGGTAAAAGTCCTTTGAAAATTTAAGACTTATCAAGACTGAAGCTTGATTGATTACACTTTTGATGTCTTTAAAGGTCTTCATGGGTTCTTCATTCCATGAGACTTTGGCATGCTTATTTATCATGTCATTCAATGGTTTGACAATCTCTGCAAAGCTATAAATGAACTTTCTCACAAAGTTTATCTTGCCAAAAAATGATTTTAATTCCTTTTTACTATTAGGAGGCTCTATCTTGGATATAGCTTCCACTCTTTAAGGGTCTATGGAAATTCCATCCTTAATGATGACATGGCCCAATAGTTTACCTTCAATAACACAAAATATTCTCTTCTTAAGATTTAGAGAGATTCCACACCTTATATACCTTTCAAACACCTATTATAAATGCATGAAATATTCTTCCTTATTCTTAGAAAAAATAGTTAGATCATCCATGTAAATTATAATACACTTACCAATTAGGCCTTAGAAGGCATGGTCTATGGCCCTTTGAAAAGTGGCTCCTATGTTTATCAATCCAAAAGGCACTCTCTTGTATGAAAAGGTTCCCCACTTATTGGTGAAATTTGTCTTCATCATATCTTCCTTGTCAACTAGCACTTGGTTGTATCCTGAAAAACCATCAAGAAAAGACATCATGGCTGAACCTAAAACAATTTGTATTACATGGTCAAGAGAGGGAAGATGATAATTATCCTTTTTAGATGCTTTATTTAAATTTATAAAGTTCATACATAGTCTAATTTCACCATTCTTATTTTTTACTAGCACCAAATTGGATACCCAAGTAGAGTGCCTAATGGGAAACACAATTCTAGCATCTAGTAATATCTTAACTTCCTTGAAGATCATGGGTTCTAAGACAGGGTTCACAGGCCTTCATTTCTGCCTTAAGGGTTTACAATTTTCCTTTAGAGGTATAGTGTGGGTGATAAATCTTGGAACAAATATCTTAAAGTCATCATAATATGAATCTATGACATATTTTTACTTTATAAATAGCTCTTTGGCCTTCTTATTCTCAGCACTAGTGTAGGATTTTCCAATGTTAACTAGTTGAGGTTGATCTTGAGGCTCAAAATCAATATCATTTTAGTCTTTCCTACTTACTCTGGGAATCTTAGTAACCTTATCTAGCTTTTCTTGATCAAGCAACCTCTCTAAGGCAATCATCCCCTTAGGGATCTTGTTGTCATTTAGCTGAATGACTTTACCATCAAATTTGCCTTATCTAAATGCATTCTCATCAACCTTGTCAATGATTTAAGCTTCAAATGCCCTCAAACTAGTCATGAAGTTTAGGATTTGTTAGTCACCACTAAAGACCTACAAATGGTTCACATTGTTTGGGATAGAAGGGCAAAGTACAAGCTCAATACTAAAGTTGGGGGAATCTTGGTCAGGCATGGGATTAGTTATAGTAGAGGCAAGCTCATCAACAACTTTATTTTATTACCTAGGGATAGAAATAATGTTGAAATCATCAAAAGATTCAATAATATCTCATACTCTAAATTTATACCTCTTGAGGTATGACAACTTCCATTGATACTTGCTTTTTACTTGATTTACTAGTAGTTCTGAGTCACCATAGACTAGTAGTTCTTTGACATTGTTTTTTATGGCAAATTACAAGCCTAAAATGAGGGCCTCATACTCAACAAGGTTATTGGTGCCTGGGAATTAGAGTCTATAAGAAGTATGGTATTTCTCACCAATAGGGTCAGTTATAACAATGCCTACCCCAGATCTAGCCTTACACCTAGCCCTATCAAAATATAGCTTCCATAACCCAGGCACAATATTAAAAGCTTTAGGATCATAAACCTAGGCAGTTTCTAGGGTAAAAACCCCTAAATTTGAATCAATTATGTTGACCCTTTCATTGACAACATTATACTTAGTGATCATGTGCTTCATTTTTGGCTCTTTTTCAACTCTAATTTGGTTAGGAACTCTATTCCAAGGTAGCCATAAGAGTGAATAATTAGTGGACATATATCCATTTAAAGCCTTTGTATACTCTCTTATTAACAATATTCTATATGCATCAAGGATATCTACCACTTGTAGACACCTAAAACTAGCCATCGATAACCTCCAATTAGGGTTTTGGCTAATTTCCACCTAAAATACACAATTTGGCCTAAAAACACTAAAACATGCTAAAAGATGTGAAATTAACATATTCAAATGTTGATTTTGGCTAGGGTATCCCTAAATGGGGGAATGTAATTTATGGGCCAGCTAACTTTGATCAGTCCATTCTGAGTCAAAATGCCAAATTTGCACCTGCATGCTCTGAACTACTCTTTCCTATCAAATATTTTACACAAGACTTTACCTTTGTTATTTGTTTTTCACAACATCCTAAATGGGAATACACATCCAATGCATTTGATAGTGCCTTCCAATTCCAATCCAATCAAATTTAGGACTAATAACAAGGCATTTTGATCAAACTGAGTAATTTGTGCACAAAGTGATTAATCATGCTTAAAAGCTAATTAACCCAAATCAAAGCCTAATCAAGAATCCCATGAAAACTTGTTGAATACTTTGTTTTGGAAATGAATATTGAATATCTACATCATCAAGTGACCTCATTTCTTGGGAAGACATCCCTAGGCCATAAATGCGATAAATATCAAGATTCATGCCTCCCATGTCTCATCAATGTCTTTCATGATTCCCTCCATGCCTTTTAATTTCCCCTTCTTCAAATATCATGATGAGGATAATTACAAACTTAATTCCAAAAATTGAATTAATCTTCAACCACAGATCTCAATCTTGAAATGGATGGTTGAGGTTGATTCTGATCAAATCCAAAAATTTATAAATAAGAGGGCTCATAACATCATTTCTAAGCTTTTTTTATGCAAAGTTATAATGTAAAATTGGTTCCAAAAGCTTCAATAAAATAGTTTTATAATGCCAAATTAATTCCAAGCCAAGCTAGGATACAAGCCAAAGGTGCCAAGGAGAGATGGAGGTAGCCAAGCTTCCATTGTCAAGGACTTCATGAGCACAAAATTGAGCAAGCCACTACTACAAAGGCATTTAGAGAATCTATGGAAGGTGAAGGAATTCTTGTGTTTGATTCCTTGATTTTTAGTTGTGTTTATCATTTGATTTTGTTAACTAATCTCTCCCTAGTGTCTAAGCTTAGAGATGTTATGTTATAAGTGTGTTTAGTTTACTTTATTTTCATTTTGGAACTAACACCATACTAACCATCCACTCTTGAATCAAATTCCTAGATCATATAATGGCATGCCTGATGGGAAAAGATGCGTCCTACACATGAAGGATATCCTTTTGCAACTTTAAAATATTTATTTGAACTCTTACAACTCTTACAAATTGATTTTCTAACTTTATTTTTCTATTTTTGACTACCACAATTTTTACACAGTAATCGATGTCAGCAAAAATACTGACATCAGTTACTTGGTTTAACCAACATTGGTCAGTAGAACCAACATCGGCTAGATCTCAGTTGGCCATAATGGATGTCAGTGATAATAACCAATGTCGATCAGTGTGTTTTTCCAAAAACACAGACTTAAGATCTATGTTTTTAAAGATTATTATTTCAAACTCAAAAGAGCTTCAAAACTAAACGACATGCTAACAATTTTGCTGCAAGACCAAGTTTAAAAGTTGATTAAAACATTTTTAAATCACCTTTACATGCTTAAAAATTAAGTAGGAATCTTGATTTGGTGTTTAACAAATAATTTTTAGATGTTTTTGGTGAATGTTTTCCAAGTTTGCAACTAAGACCAAGGGGTCAAATGAACACCACCAAACATTTCATTTGCATTTAAAATTGAACACACTTGTCGATTCTTATTTTCAATAGTCATTTACATAGGTTTTGTTTGGCAAAAAGAGGAATGTTACATGTATGCTCTTCCATTTTTATCATATAGGGAACCCTTGGAATCAAAAGTGCCATTCTTATTGCAAATAGCCTAGTCCAAGGCTTAGAAAGAAAGTCATCTAAAGCACTCCCCAAAAACTCATCAAAGTTTGGATGATCTTGAAAACAACCCTAAAGTCTTTCTATTTTCATGATTTATTTGTTTTTATTCATCTTGGCTTTTGAGGGGGATTTTATCACCTCTTGCAAGTTCTTTAGGGAAGCTTTGACTTGGGGTTTCATCTCCCAGCATTGGCTTCATTTGGCTCCTTTAGAGTTGCACACGGGATGTAGTGGTACTTTGGACATCACACTAAACTAAGTGAAAAATAAGATGCAGTGGTTGCAAAAAGGACTTGACCTTTTTATAACAAGCCAAGTGATATAGACCCAAAATCTATCTTTTCTTTTGCATTATTTGGTGTAAAAGTCATTGTGTAATTGATTCCCCTAGATCGTTTAGAAACTTGTTAGATCTTAGACAAATCCCCACTTGTTATATAATTATTATTGGTGTAAGGTGTACCTCAAGGTCCATGTCATAGTACTGTCATTTGAGAGAAGGGGCGTGTAAAAGACCCTACTATATAATGTGAATTTACTTTTGGATGAACACTTAAAATCCTCTCAAATGATGTATATTGATGGATTCCAATAATGCCAAGCAACCTTGTCATTTTAAGATCTAAGGATGATTAATTAGTTGATTTTTCCTAGTTTAAAGTCTTGTGTGGAGTCAAAAACTTGGTGTAAACAAATAATCCAAACCAAATACATAGTCCAAATTTTTATTTGAACAAAGAGGCATTATGCTGCCCACGTGAGATCATCCATTTGCCTTGTTCAAAGTTCATCAAAAATTTGAGAGTCATATCATCCACTTTAGTGTAGTTATGTTTCCCAATTGAATCTATACCTTTACCAAAATTTTTTAAGTTCTTCACTTATAATTTAAATTTGAAATTACACCTTTACAAGTTCATAGGGTTGATGTTTTAAGTGAGTTCACCATTTGCACTAAACTTGAGGGAACTTATGTTTAATTTACAATTTAGGTTGAAGGTCATTTAAGACTCATAATAATTGTCCTCACTTGATAGACTTAAGCCATTTTGTGCTAAGCACTTGCACTTTAAGTTTATACACCACCACATTTTGAGTTAAGAAAAGTAGTGTTATGCTATCAGAATTGTAGGAAAATGTCTTTGCCTTAGAAAGTTTTTAAAGAAAACCTTTTTATCACACCCTTTTGGGTAGTATAGCATCATTACACTGCCCAAATCATTTTGAACATTGTTTCATAGACCCTCTTACATAGAGTTCTAAATTTGTTCCTATATTTTCAAATCAATTCGAGTGTACTCTATGATTTTTTGTCTAAAATGGTTATATTGTTTACTTTTGTCTATATTTTTTGTCCAAAAGAACCCAATTTTATACCATTTTTTGTGAGAAAATAAATTATTAATAAATTACCTTTTGTTTCATACCTTATACCTAGTTGATCAAGTTCATGACCAAGAATCAAATGCTTAGTGTTTGTTAGAAGTGTTTCAAATCTGTTAGATTAAAACTTTCATCTATTTTCAAAGTCTAAATTTTGATGTCATTTGGCCAAAATTCCTAGCACATGCCTTGTTTGAGCCTAGATTTTGACACCACATTTAGCCAAAAAACCTAACAACTTTTAAATTCCTAGATTAGACTGATTTGAAACATTTCAACCTTAGAGTTTGGCATTCTAATTTTTTGGTCTATTTACTTGCTTATCTTTGTGTAAATAGTGAAACATTGGATACTTTACATTAGCTTATTTCTTCACAAATCTTTGCATAAACCTTTTGATCCTTTTGACAAATTAGACCAAGTTGAAGGCATCATTTATTTTGGATTCTATCCTTTTTAGAGTTTATAGAACTCTTTGACCTTTTATTACAAAGCATTGACTATGGATCCCAACATATATTCCTACACTCGTAGTGGATTCATGTACAATCCAAGGATTAGTAATGTAGTTACATAGGAAAAAAATGTGAAAGACCCATATATGGATAGCATTACTTATGAGATGGATTATTATCCCTCTTATAATACTCAATTATGGGCACAAAGCCAAGATCCATTAGCTAACTATCTGTTTAATGCACCACCTTACACAGAATAGAACCAAGAACAAACCACATAATACTTAGCTATAATACCTGTAGTGAATGAGCCAGTAATTCAATAGTTGTATTCTACTAATATGGCTTCCACGTATGATCCATTTTTGTTTGAGAAATATTTTTTAGAGAACAAAGATGAGATTTTGGTTAGAGCCATTGAGGTAGGGGCCAAGTTTCTAGTAGACTTTCCCCATGAAAATTTACCAAGTCCAGTAAGAGTGACCCACAATATCATTTATGATCAATAGGCTTCTTCTATAAATCTTAGAGCTTTAGTCCAAACAATGTACCAAAATCATAATATATCTGATCGAAGTAAAAACATCATATAATAACACTTTAACCAAATGTAGAAAGCATATCAAACATATGTAAATCTAGCACATGATTGTAATCAGATGAACATGGTAAGTAAGCCTCTCATTGACCTAGTTCCTTTAATAGGAGTGATGATAGAGTTAATTGGATAAGAGAATCTAAATTTTGACCCATTTGTACAAATTGCTTTGATAGATAACTTGATGCATATGCCTATTATTGAAGAAGTGTATTTGGCTTCTACATTGAATAGTGAGCCAAACATAGTGGACAATATGCAAACAACATCCAATCTTAATCAAAATGGTAATAACACATAAACAACTAGCCAATAACATGTGCCTATAGTTAATCCCATGATCAGATCATCATATCAAGGGATAGGATTTTCTACACCCCAAGCTCAACCAACTGCTTCCTCAAGTGTACAACCTATGGGATTAGGTAATCAAACAATGACCAAAGTCACACCCCAATGATAGAATGTGATGAATCATGCTCCTTCTCAATAATTAATGAGTAGTATTCTAAAACAATAGACACAACCTAGTATATCAATGCAATAGAGGATAAATACATTACCATCTCAATCAAAGGCAACAAATATTCCACCCTATAAGGTAATGATGAACATACCTTTTCAATCATAGATTAATATGCCATTTAAAAACCAAACAATGACTATTCAATAGTGTGAAAGTATTGTTTAGTGATAGATGTTGAATCTATAATCTACTTTCACTTCCTCACAAGGATTTGTGCAACAAGGAGGTCCCCATGTTTCGCAAGTACCTACTAGATAACCATTAGTTCAAAATGTGCCACAAATATAGAGATAGGGTCTTGGTCCACAACTTCCCACTCAAAAACAAGATTTTATTAGTTAGTAGCATGTCCCTTTTCAACCATACTAGGCATAGTATAATTATATCCTCCATCCCAACCATAAAATCCCCTAGTTCAAACCTTTATTGCCAACACAAACTAGAATATCACGTAGCCAAATGTGCAATTTCAAGTGCATCCAAATCCAAGTATGTATATTCTTGGTCCATTCCCCAACCAAACTAATATACCCCAACAAGTATCTCCATCATACCTTGGTCAAAGTTTTCTACTTGTGACCTCTCAACCATTTACCCAAACTAACATTCTCCCTCGAACCAATATTCCATCAATTTTCTTATCCCAAGAATTGCAATAGATAAAGGATGCAATTACTACCATTTAGGCAAGGAAGTAGACCAAAAAATTCAAATTGGATGACGTATGTTCCTATCCACTCAACATGGAGTATTTGTGGATACCATTTCTTCCAAGATATAAACCACTAAAATTCAATAAATACAAAGGGAAAGGTGATCCTAAAGCTCACTTGACCAAATTCTTTGTCTCATGTCAACCAGTGGCATATAGTGACATATACCTTTTGTTTTTGTTTCCAAGGAGCTTGGTTGGACAAGCCTTGGAGTGGTTTTTGAAGTTGCCTAAAAATTTAGTAATAAATTTTGATGATCTTTTTGATAAGTTTGTGCAGCACTTTTCCTATAATCTCGAGCATGAGATTTCATTAGTAGACTTAACAAAAGAAAATAAAAAAAAGGTGAGAGTTTTAAAAGTTATTTATAGTGGTGGAGAGCCCTTTCAAGCCATTATATTTTACCAGATAAAAAATTATCCACTTGTTTACTAAAAATTTGCATAGTGAAATAGCCTATCATTTGGAACTGTAATGTGCACATACATTCAAGGAGATCATTGATAAATGTTTGTTGATCAAGAGGGTGCTCATCAATAAGGGATTCATCAAGCTCAATTCAACTAATCAAAATAAAGGTACCAATCAGGGAAATGACCAACATCCCATCCAAGCATAAGCATCATAACTAGCACATGCCAATAACCATGAAAGATTGAAGCAATTCAACCATAATAGGAATGTTTTAGGAAATGGAATAACCGAATCCTATCATGTGAAAATGGTGAAAACATCATTTACACCATCTTTTCAGCTTACTCCTACCTAGCAACCTCTCTAACTAATGTCTCAATCACAATAACCAAGACCTACAAAACAAATACAACAACCTTTACCATTGAAAACTCCTCCTCCTACAATAACCATCTCGACATATCATGTCTTTAGTGACCTAGGAGAACCTATTAAGCCTATGTTTTGTAAGATTACTATCACTAATCTAATTAGTTCACCTATACCAAAACATTATCTATGAGACATTCCTTATCCTAATTGGTACCATGAAAATGAATTCTATGACTATCATCGGGTCAACGAGCATAATCTATGAAGATGTGTCCAAATCAAGCATTTAATTGAGAATATGTTTGATAATGGGGAGATAAAATTATATAATGGTGCTTCCACTTCCAATCAAACTCTTGGGATTTATCAAAACCCTTTTCCCTAACATAATAATCAACAACAATAAAATAATCAACAATAACAATAATGGCCAGTGTAGTAGAAAAATCAATAGTGTCAGAATCAAAGGCTGGACCAGCAAAATCAACAAAATCAATAGTATAACCCACAATGATAGAACAATGGACAAAACTAAGGTCAGAATGGTAACAACCAATAAACCTACCATGCAGTTGCACATGACTACAAAAGGGTTGTAGGTCATATTATAGGGGGTAGTGTTAATACCATATCCATTAATCTTAGACCAAACACTAAACAACCTAGACCATTGATAAGCAATAATATTTAGCCAAATCACATGAATAATCCTTTTTTGACATGGGAATGCATATATAAAAACCAAATAACTAAGACTTCCACTTTTGGATCTTATAGTGATAACTCATTCTTGCCACATGACCACATGTAAGTGCACTGACAACCAAGACTTGTCTTATCTGGTCCCACACCATTTCCAATATCAGTTAGAAATAATGGTCTAATATTTAATCATAATTGTGTAGTCATAACTTAGAGGTCAAAGATTACTATCCCAAGCCCACAAACATCTACCACTTTGTTTATCATCTAACCAACTACTCAGCCTTAGAATAAACCATTCACTATTGACTAAGGCAAGAAGTTTGATATTGTGGAACAATTGTAGAAGACACCAGCACAAATTTCTATTTTAGATTTGCTATAGACACCAATAATCCAAAAGAACATCTTGAATGAGTTCATGACCCAATCTAATATTGCAATTGTCATATCCCTTAATAAATTTCAAGCTTTGGTTAGACACCTAGATCTAGCCCAACAAGTCACATTCAACCAAAGTGATATGTCTTCCCTTGGCCCACTCCATAATAACCTATTATACATAGAATTTTATATCAGATGTCATAAAGTGAAACACGTCCTTATAGACAATGGATCTAGCCTCAACATAGTGTCTCTAAAGCTCATCAAGCTTCTTGCATACATAATGATAGATCTCCAGCCAGAAATAATAACTATCAAAGCTTATGATAATTAGGAAAGAGAATCACAGGGAACCATTATTTTGCTAGTTATCATTGGGCTTTTGACCAATGATACACTTTTCCATATGTTGGATCTTGAGTTATCATACAACATGCTTCTAGGCAGGCCTTGGTTACATGAAATTCATGTAGTCCCATCAACACTACACCAATGTATCAAGTTTTACCACTCAGGGATGGAAGTGAATATTCTAGGAGATTTACACCCATATGAGCATTGCAAGTATTTTTAGGTCAAGTTTCAAAGCTATAATTATTATTACAGTATGAATCCAAATTCTAAATAGGATAAAAGAAAAGTTATACTTATTTATCCTTCATCAGATAATTTCATAGATCTTAATACCTTGGATTCCCTTTCCCACATACCACCTCCTAAAGCTTCTAATCATTTCACAATTTTAGATAATGAACCAGAAGAATATGTGACCCATGACACATTTCATATTGCCAATCTTCCTCAAAATTTGAAAACCTTTGAGTGACCTAAAGCCGTCCCATGTATGCATTGGCAACAAAAGAACAAAGATAAGAGACCTGTCACATTTGTACTAGCATCTAGCCTAGAACTTGACCCTTTTGAAGGAGATGAATCATGGTTATACAATGATAACCAGGCTAATTGTTATAAAAAATATAAAGTATCCTATTCCCAATAGGATCATGGAGCATCACAATTATGAAAGAAGAGGCCTCAGACTGAGTCAATAAGGAACCATCAAACTAATTTCCATGACTAAGAATTAAAGACCTTATGGACTTGGATTTAAACCACCTAGGGGTGACCCCACATATCTTATTCAAACTCCATCACTAATGACTAGTGATGATGATGTCAATAGTGAAGTAGAGTCTAATTAGAGCCTTACCTTTGATAACCTAGTTGAAACCAACCTGTTTGATAACAATGCCATTTATACCCTTACCCAAGCCATTCATGATAATCCATAACCATTGTATTATCCCCAATTGATAGATTGAGACAAAAAAGAATCTAGTCTGTCGATCGATGAGTTATAGAATGATGAGGCATTCTGTGATTTCTTAGGCCTTAGAGACAATGTTATATTAAGAGATCACAAATTAGGATTCTCAATCACACTAGATCTTGTAGCATATTTTAGAGAGTGAGTGAACACCCTTAGACAAATACAAATAAGTAAAATATTAAGGTCCCAAAGTGAAAACCTCTTTGAGGCACTTTTTGACCAGGGAAAAATTAAAGATAAAGGATAGTCTAGTGGTGAAAATGTATTTTAGGTACCATTAGATGGGGGTGTTCATTATTCTTTGAATTTATACTAGGAGACCACCAAAAATGAACTTGCCTATGGATCAAAGTTTAGATTTGAGCAATAAAAAGTAGTTGATCAAATACTTCAAGAATTTCTAACTTTTTTTGTTACATGGCCAGATCTCCCATTAGGGGATTTAGATTCATCATGCCTAGGATAAGTTAAAGAGCAAGTCCTAATAGAGGACCTTGACATAGTCCAATAGTTCAAGTCACTGCCTACTATCCTAGAAGATGGTTTGACCCTTCTAGTCAAAATTAAAATGGGGTAAATATCGAGATTACACCAAACCTAGAATGCATAAAATTAGGAGTGTCTCTCACTGATGAGGAATGTGATGTCTTTGCATCTCTGTTGAGAAATTTTATGGATATTTTTGCATGGGCCTATTCTTACATGCCAGGTTTAGACCCCACCTTGGTTCTACACCACCTTGAGGTTAATCCTAATGCCAAACCCATAAAACAAAAGCTACATAAGATACATCCTCGCATTGTTGTATTGGTAAAGAAAGAGTTGGAAAAACTCTTAGAAGTAGGATGTATCTGGTCCATTAACTACTCTAAATGGATCTCTAATGTTGTACCTATTTGTAAAAAGCCTAAAGGGATTAGAATTTGTATTAGTTTTTGAGACATTAACAAATCGTATCCTAAATATGATTTTTCCTTGCCTAATATTGACATGATTATCGATTCCATGGCTAGTTATGAAATGCTTTCACTTATGGATGGCTTTTCAAGATACAATCAGATCATAATAGGACTAGAAGATCAGCATAAAATAGTGTTCACCGCTCCATGGGGAACATTTTGCTATCAAGGGATGTCATTTGGCCTTAATAATGTTGGAGATACATATCAAAGGGCCATGCCTGCCATATTCCATGATATGATACATGATATTGTTGAAGACTATGTTGATGGCATATTAGAAAAATCCAAAACCAGGGCCGACCATCTAGTAGTGTTGTACAAGATATTTGAAAGACTATGAGAGTACAAAGTCAGACTAAATCCAAATAAATGTGTGTTTGGTGTAACCTCAAGCAAATTACTTATCTTCATCATGTCTCATATAGGTATTGAAGTCGATCTAGCTAAAGTCTATGCTATAATTGAGATGCCACCACCAACCAATTTAAAACAACTCCATAGTTTATAGGGTAAGATCTAATAAATTTGACATTTCATCTCTCAATTAATAGATAAGTGCCATCCATTTACACACCTTTTAAATAAAGGAGTTGCATTTCACTAGGATGATCACTATCAAATAGCTTTTCAATAACTCAAAGATTATCTTATCAATCCACCTTTTTTATTACCTCATATGCTAAGAAAGTTATTCTTGTTATACTTATTAGCTACTGACCATGCTCTAGGGGCACTCTTGGCTCAACATGATGATAAAGGCAAGGAGCATGCTATATACTACCTAAGTCATACCTTGGTCACATATGAACATAACTATGCACCTATTGAAAAAGATTGTCTAGCCATAGTTTTTGTAGCTCAAAAACTGCATCATTACATGTTGAATAATAAAACCATGGTCATTTAAAAGGTAGATCCACTCAAGTATCTACTATATAAAATATATTTTTAAGGTGGAATGGCTAAATGGATCATGCTTCTTAATGAATTTGACATATATAATGCCAATCAGAAAGTAATCAAGGGACAAGTTATTGCAGATCAACTTGCTAAAACACCTCTCATGGACACATAGCCACTCAAGTTTTAATTTCTTGATGAATCCATCATGACCATCATGGACACACCCCTTGAGGGGCAACCCTAGAATCTATATTTTTATGGTTCATTCACTGTACATAGATCAAGGGTAGGCCTATTATTTATTACACCATAGGGGGATCTAATCCCTAAATCATTTAGAATTTGCTTTCCTAATACAAACAACATGACTAAGTATGAAGCACTTGTTACAGGACTTTGACAAGCAGTGTATTAGAATATATCTCATCTTCAAGTTTAGGTGATTCTCAGTTAACCATCAATTAGGTCATAGATAAATTTCAGACCAAAGATGATAAGCTGGTTCCATATAAAGTCATGGTTGACACTCTTAAAAAGCAAATTACCAACATTCAGTTTGAGCATATACCAAGGGCTAGTAACAAAACTATAGATGCTATGGATACTATTGGCTCTCTGATTCTACAAATAGATAAAGTTAGAGAGTATTAGTTCTTCATTGACAATTTGTCAACACTAGCTCATGAACCTTCAATCATTTCTATGATTTTTTATAGTGTTGGTCCCAATTCTATCTAGTACTTAGACCTTTACAATTACCTCCATGACTAAGTTTTACCACCTGACCTCTCTCAAAAATAAACCAAAGCCTTCATTCATCATTCTGATCATTATACTCTACTTGGATCCATATTTACCATCATAGTTTTGATAGAACTCTACTTCATTGTTTAACTTCAACAGATTCTATGCTAGCATTAAGAGAAGTTCATGGAGTATGTGGAGACCATTCTAGTGGGGTAATTCTATCAAAAAAGCTCTTATGTATTAGTTATTATTGGGCCACAATGGAGACAGATGCCACTGCATATGTAAAGAAATGTGATAAATGTCAATGACATGCTAATTTAATTTATGCCCCAACAAAAACTCTAAAACTGATGTTGACACCATGGCCATTTTCTACATGGGGACTTGACCTCATTGGGAAGATTAACCCCACTTCATCTGATGGCCATAAACATATCCTTACTACCACCAAATATTTCACTAAGTGGGTTGAAGGTATACCCCTCACTTACATGATTGAAAATCAAATTTCCAAATTCATTTTTAACCATCTCATATGTCGCTATGGTATCCCCTCTAACATTATATCTGATAATGGAGGATCATTCAAGAATAAAGATGTAGACTAGTTATGTACTGAATACAACATCATACAACACTTTTTTATATCTTATTACCCTCAAGGTAATGGCCAAGCTGAGGTATCCAATAAAACCATTATCAATATTCTAAAAAAGATTATTAATGATGTTGGTCGTGATTGGCACCTCTAGATATTCCCTACCCTTAAGGCATACCATACCAATCATCATACCCCCATAAAATCCACTCCATACTCACTTGTTTATGGTACTAAAGCCATCCTTCCCATCGAGATCAATGCCTTCATTATTCATGTCTTTCAAGTATGTCTTAGATGATCATGACTATCAAGTAGCTCGCCTATAAGATTTGAATCGACTTGATAAAAAATGCACAACCACGCTCAACAATCTTTAAGCATATCAGAATCGACTCAAGGCCACTATAATCAATGTGTGAAGTATAGAAAATTTGAACTTAGTGTTATTCTTATAGAAAACCAAAATAATACCATGGCTGAAAATAAACATAAAAGGAAATTCAAACCAAACTAGATAGGGCCTTTCATCATCACTATAGATTATGAATCAGGAGCATATAGGCTTGCCACACCAAATGGTGACAAAATTATAGATCCAATAAATATTATTCATCTCAAGCAGTATTATGTTTGAGTGTTAAGGTGTATAGTCTATAAGGACCATTTTATTTATACCATTTTATCACTATTATTATTTATACACATACCCCCCTTATTCTTCCTCTTTCTTGTATCTACTTTCTATTTCTGACATATCAACCCAACATGTGCTAAAAACTTAGCCCATTTGACCTTAGCTTTTTTCATTCATTATACAGTTTTAACATTAAGGTATCTAATTAGTTCATCATTTAATTCAAGTATTTCAGATAGGGAACGTATCTTGGGATAGTGTGATAGAAATTTTGGTAGTTGCATCCTTCATTTGTTAGTCCTTTTTTACCACTAGTCTTACTACTAATTATAACTACCTATAAGCAAATTAGTACCATTGATCTATGTTGTTGTGTCTTATTTATAAGCACCTATGGGAAAACTATGGGTAATACTAAGCCTTGACGTACCAACTTGACACTTCCTATGCCATATTGTGTCTTTTTACCAACTGTGCCTATTTTGTTTGAATTGGCTACTGCACTAGTCAAATTACTCTACTAAAATGGTAGAAATATAATGACTTGAGGTCCTACTTTGGGACCATGTAGGTATCACTTGATACTTTTTTAGATTATCTTAGTCACCCTTTTACCCATACTCTCACCATTTTATGAGCAACCTAAGCCATGCTCTTAACATTTTTGTGAGCAACCTAAGTTTGAACGCTCTCACCATTTTGTGAGAAACCTAAGCCATGCTCTCATTATTTTGTGAGCAACCTAAGCCACACTCTCATAATTTTTCAATATTGAACCATTTAGTGTCTCATCATTCTTGATTGAGTTGTGACACTCCAAAATACTTCCAAAAACATTTGAAAAATTGGTAGGAAAAAAATAAAAACATTGACCACTTCTTTGCCTTAAGGATTCTGAGAACCCTTACTAAGTTACAATAAAATCACATATCATTTAGTTTCCCCATATTTTTTGGCCTTTTTTATCATGCACTTACCATTTTACAAGACCATTCCTCTTCTTCTATCACATCCATTCGATTTGTTTTCCTCAGTTATCATATTCTTCCCTTTCCCTAGGAGAATTACATTTGGCCTAAAGTTTTTTATTAGATATTACATCCATGAAACTATGTAAGAAAAATCCAAATACCGAGTGAATATGGAGATAGCTCATCCACCCCCTTAATTTTCTTCTATTCCCCCCTTTTGTTCATTTGTTAAGTTGTCACCTATTTTCTAGGGGCAATGTTCGTAGGGTTTTATTGTGTTGTTTGTTTGTTTATTTCTATTTGTTTTATTTGTTTATCTATCTATTTGTTTACTTTAAGAAATATTACCTTGATTCAATTTATTAGTGTTCATTGGGTGATTCCTTATCCACACTTATACTCGAATCCATCCATATTCATATGTTTACATTATCATCATGGTTTCTATCATTGGTGCATTATTTTCTATTGACTATTAGATTACAGAAGTCGGTCCTTATACATATTTTGGCCAATTCTTTATGGTGTTATATCATAAAACCTACCATCACATGCTATAACAAACCTCAGCTTCAAGAATTTTATTCAATAATGATGGCATCTATTTAGCATCGATATATTGATTCCACTCCCAATCATATCCCAAATAGAGTAATTAACCATAAAAGAATTTCAACCTTTATTAGTTTTGATGAGCATCTCCCTACTAGTAGATTGTTCCAATTCATCATTAACATTTTGTTAAGTTATCATCATCCTCAGCAAAGTTTATCATGTTTTCCATAATTGAGGTCCAATGATTATAACTACCTATAGGCAAATCATTATACACCATCCCACTTGCATTTCTCAATGATTATAATTGCCTTTGGGAAAATCATTATGTTGTCACCACTTTAATTTTTTTGCCTATATAGGGGCATGTTACTATCTTTTTTATCTATTCTAACTAGGGTAGATCCATCTTCTTAATGATTATAACCACCTTTGGGTAAATCATTGTGTTATCATACCACGTTGCCACTATCGAGGTGCAATGCTTATAACCACCTTTGGGCAAATCATTACACACCATCCCACTTGTATTATCAATGATTTTGACTAATTTTTTAGTATCATTATGCTTTCAACCCATCATCCTTCCTTTCCTTTGTCCCCTCATTTCACTTCTTTATCTTTGAGGGATCATTTGTTGACCTGCTTGTGCCAATCATTCCCTTGAGGGGCATCATATAGTTAGTTTATCATCATTTTAATTATAGGCATACAAGACCTTTTCATTATTTTAGAAGACATTATTGTGCTTATATCTTTAAATGTATTCCCAAATAGGGGCAAACTTTAGACACCTAAAACTGGCCATCGATAACTTCCAATCAGGCTTTTGGCCAATTTCCACCTAAAATGCACAATTTGGCCTAAAAACACTAAAACATGATAAAAAATGTGAACTAACATATTCAAGTGTCAATTTTGGCTAGGGTATCCCTAAATGGGGCAATGCAATTTATGGGCCAACTAACTTTGATCAGTCCATTATGAATCAAAATGACAAATTTGCACCTATATGCTCGAAACTACTCTTTCCTATAAAATCTTTGACACAAGACTTGTGCCTTTGTTATTTGTTGTTGGTAACATACTAAATGGTAATATGTATCCAATGTGTTTTCCAATGCCTTCCAATTCCAATCCAATCAAATTTAGGACTAATAACAAGGCATTTTAATCAAACTAAATAATTTATACATAAAGTTCTTAATCATGCTTAAGATCTAATTAACCCAAATGAAGGCCTAATCAAGAATTCCATGGAAACTTGTTGAATACTTTGTTTTGGAAATGAATATTGAATATTTACATCATCAAGTGACCTCATTTCTTGGGAAGACATTCCCAGGCCATAAATGCCACAAATATCAGGATTCATGTCTCCCATACCTCATCAATGCCTTTCATGATGCCCTTCATGCATCTTAATTTACCCTTATTCCAATATCATGATGAGGATAATTCCAAAATTAATTCTAAAAATTGAATTAGTCATCAACCACACATCTCAATCTTGATATGGATGGTTGAGGTTGATTATGATTAAATCCAAAAATCTATAAATAGGAAGCTTCATAACATCATTTCTAAGATTTTTTGATGCAAAGTTATAATTCCAAGTTAGTTCCAAAAGCTTCAAGAAAATAGTGTTATAATGCCAAATTGATTCTAAGCCAAGCTAATCTAGAAGCCAAAGGTGCCAAGGAGAGATGGAAGTATCCAAGCTTCCATTGCCAAGGACTTCATGAGCACAAAACTGAGCAAGCCACTACTACAAAGGTATTTGGAGCATCTACGAAAGGTGAATGAATTCTTGTGTTTGATTCATTTCTTTTTAGTTATGTTTATCATTTGATTTTATTAACTAAACTCTCTCTAGTGTCAAGGCTTAGAGATTTTATGCTATTAGTGTGTTTATTTCACTTTGTTTTCATTTTAGAACTAACACCATACAAACCATCCTCTCTTGAGTCAAATTCCTAGATCACACCACTTAAATATAAATAAATTGTTGGAACCTTATCTCAAAAGCTAATTGCATGTGGAAATTTAGTAATTCTCCAACCACCTTGACCTTAGGCTTATCTAATTGGGTGACAACCCTAATGGGGGTCAAACCAAGTTGCTTACAAATACTTGTAGGCATGATATTTGTAGAGGCACCATAATCTAATAAAAAATTATGCAAGTTCTTTCCAAACATTATGACTATAAGTAAAAAGGGTGGATACTCTATTTTGGCTTTAAACATGTCTACATTTGCATTATCAATCTAGGATATCTTGATAGGTTTATTGGATAAGGATTCTAGCAATAGATCCCTTTGTTTTGTGATTTAGGTTAATTCATGAAAAGTAATATTAGTTTTTATTTTCTTCATGTCCTCTACAATGTTATAACGAGTCCTATTGGAAGAATTAGAACCATCAGCACTAAGTTTAGGAGTACTTCCCTTTGGAGGCTCTAGATTATTATCTAAACTGGTCTCTAGAGGAGTACCAAAGTTGTTTAGAGTAGTAGTAGTCAAAGGCTGCCTATGTTCTATGTTCCTTAGAGGATATGTCTTCTTCAAGAACTGCTAGAATGTATAAACCTCTTCAGGAACATCATCTAACTCATTATCTTCTTGTAAGGGGAAATCAAATATTTCCATCATGAAGGTTTGATCAACAAGTTTGGATCCTAAGGTACCTACAACATTATATTTATTAGGCACTATTTCAAAAGTGTCTAATTCTTATTGAAATGCCTCAAAATCTTTACAAAATGCAATGTAATCAATCTCACCATGCTTAGTAGTATGATGGACTCTAAAATAATCAAGTAAAATAATGTTAATGAGATTAATATCCATAGTCTTCTTTTTAGAAGGTGGTTCATTATTCTTATTATTGTGAAAAATATCATTATTAAGCCTATTTTTGGGTCTATTGAATCTTTGAAAAGAGAAGTTCTTACCAAAAGTCTCCCTAGTATTACCAACCTATTTTTATAGCTGACGGAAGTTAGTGCTTAATTTTTAGACCATTTTTAGAATTAAATCATTATCACTTTTAGGGGTCTCTAAATTATGAACCTAGTACCAAGTCCCTTTGATTAGTTGCATTAAATCTATTGTTAGCAGGGTGGTTTAAGAACCCCAAATTCTAGTTAAGAACAACATGTCTTAAAGGCAATTGGTTCAAATTTGGGAGTTGGTTGAGAGCAGGCACATTCTAATTATTATTGGGAAAGGCATTCAGGGTAGGCATTTATGGATTGACATTAGGAATAGAGTAGGCCATTTGACCTTGAGGTTGCATCTAATCATTAATGATCACATCCTTAGCATCAGCTAAAGCTAATGCATTCATTAGACCTATATCCCTCTTGATGAATACAAAGGTCATGAGATCAAGATCATATTTATAAATTTCTAAGGCCAAGGATTGATTAGACTTATAAGGGTCAATGGTTCTGCTATACATATTTTAGAACCTAGCATTGAAATATTTTATGGGCTCATTAGCATCCATTTTTAGGGTGGTAAATTTTTGGTACAGGACACAAAGGCTAATTATTTTTCCAAATTGGTCAATGAAGATGTTATTAAACTCATCCCAAGTAGTGATGCAATCATTAGGTAGGTTTAAGAACCACTCATATGCAGCATATTTAAATGTGAAAGGGAACAATCTACATGCTACATCCTCATGAGTTACATTCAACAATCTTAATGTAGCCTTAAATGATTTAACATGTTCCTCTGTTGTCAGAATACCATTAGGACTAATAGTTGACAAATTATTTTTAGGGTTATGAGGGAGATCATGAATTTTACCTTGTACATTGATAGGATAACTTACCAACTAAGCCATACCTTGAGTAAGGTTGAATGCATGAGGACCTTAGAGTGGTGAAGATGGCAAATACTTTGAACACTTACATCTACCTTTGTCTCATCTGGTTCTCTTATGGATTTCTAACTCAAGTAGAGGTTCTCTTGTCTCTGAATGTGATCTTATTTGAATTCTTGGTAGTTCCAACTTGAATATTTGAGATCATGTTTGAAATATGGTGTATCAAACCAATCTTTACAAAGAATGAGGATCATATTTATGCACTAAGCTAATTTTGCAAACATTTATGTGAAGAACAACAAAGGGCATCAAATTTCAACTAAGTTAGCTAAAATAAATGTCCAATTATGAAAACATGGCCTATATTTACAAGTATAAGCTCAAATGAACCTAGATCTGTGAAATATATAGTAATCTTTGATCAAAATAAGCTATTCTAGCCTTAAATATTGTGGACTCTTAGATCTTAAGCTATCTTTACCAGAATTGAGCATCCAGTCTCAAAGAACTTTGATATTTGTCTAAATAAAGCATAAATATGGGTGAAAGACCACCAAGATCAGTAATATTTACACTTTTGAGAAAATAATTACGTAAATGTATAAAGATGACATCAACCTTTGATCAAAACAAGCTAAAACTATCATAGATTCAACAAATTCACAAAGATGGGCCCTCCTTCTAGCGCTAGTGGAAGTTGTTCCTATTGATGCCTCAATGTGTATCACAGGTGCTATTAGTGTTTAAGAACATTTCTCATTTTAGAATTCTAGGAATTCATGGCATGAGTAGCAGGTTTTGGTAATCTGGTTACCTAGGGTGAAATAAAGGCAGAGCAATTTAAACTATTCAATAAATTCATATTACAGGGTGGTTGGGAGCCATCGTGGTCCTTGTGAATTTTGAAGTATTTGTGTTTATCTTAGAGAATATGACCAAAGTTATATGCTAAAGATTAATCTTGATGGATATTTATAGTGAGATCTATACGAAAGTGATTTGGTTAAAAAAGAAGAAAAAGAGAAGGGTAGGGTAGAAAGAAAATGTGTGATTGCCGATCCTTGACTCAAACATTATGACAAAGTTTTAATTATAATTAAACATGCATTTAACTATTATATAATGCAAAATATCATAATCTCAAATCTCACCATACATCAAGTAAATTTCTAAGGATAATATGAAAACATACAAGCAAGAACTAGATTTACTTTAAATATTTATTACCAAATTCAAATAGCACTAGCACATTTGAATATAGAATAAATGAAATGAAGAAAATTCAAGATCCTTAAACTAATCTAGCATAATAAATAATTACCAACCTTGTATCACATATGCAAATTCAAAATTCATGAAACCATTCAAATTCAAGATTTAGAACAAACAATTGAAAGAAAAGCCAAATTAATAATTGACACAACAAATTTGGACAATCTTTACAAAATTCCTTGATTGTATTAATTGCTCAAAGTATACAAAATTTTCTCAAAATTATCTCCTTTACAAAATGGTATTACTACTTTATATAAGGACAAGGCAGTATACCGGTCAGTTACAAGATACAAATGTACAAAGAATAAGGATAGTTGTTCTTTTTCACAAGGTTCTAGAATACATTTGCTTTTATAAACTAAACTGACCTCGAGTCAAATATTTTGAAGGACTAGAATATGCCTTTAAAAAAGGATATTCTATTTTCAAAATGTTACAAATTTTTTACAAAATATAATATCATTCAACTAACTAGATGGTGGGACCTGTGATGGAAAACTCATTGGCTACTTCTAGAAGATGTTCATGGCCTTTTGGTGCTGTTCATTGACTAGTTCCAAGTCCACAACCAGTTTTAAGAGACACTCTTCCTCTTTGTCATCTAATTCATTCAATTCTTTATCATTTATAGACATGGATTCTTTGATGCTCTTGGCCTCAGTGATCTTTTCACCTACATTTAAGATCATGTCCAAGATCCTGCTATTGTCTCCCCTAGACTGGCCTTAAATTTTACTTCTTATTTCTTATGTCACCAAAGTAGCCCTATATTTAAATTCCTCATCCTTCATGATGCCTAAGACAATGGGTTCTATAGGGTTAGTGAGCATTGTCCCAAGAAGTTATTCAATCCTTCCTATTAGCTCTTCATCATCCTTTAGGAGTCTCTCTAGTTCTTGTGACCAAGCACACAAACTCTAGACTTTGTCAATAATAATTCTTAGAATTTCATTCAAATGCCCCAAACTTATTGTTCTAAACCTATAAATCTACTTTCCAACCTGAATGTTGATTAACCCTATTATTTGATCCTCTGAAGTTTGCCATTAGGATATTAGACCCTTAACCACTGTATTCTATTGTGCTAATGTACTTTGCCTTAGCTTCATTATTTCTAATGCATCAAAAATGTCATAAAAGCATTCATCAATCATTTTGATCATTACCTCAAGTACTGATAAGATAGATTGTGTCTCCAAATTCTCCTTCTCCTTCTCCAAATTATGTATCCTTTGCTTCATACCCCTAATGCCTATTCTGACTTGAGTTGAATGAGCCTCAGCTAGGATTTCAACATCTTATTCATGGATGGGGAGTTAACCATGTTGATGCCCCCCAACCAAAGTTAAGCCTATAATGGCTCAACCTTTTGAAATGTAAACTCTTCAGTCCCCACCATGGCCTTTTTGGTTATCACTCTCTCTAATCCAGCTATCTCTAGATTGAATTACAGAGTGGTTGTTGGTTTAGTGTACTTTGCACATTCAAGAGCCTTCATACAGGTGTCATTGAAATCTATTAGATTCTTTATTTACTTGTTATTTGACCCTATAGTAGCCATTATTCTTATCTCTTCCTCCTCATTCATCAAATCCCTTATCCATGGCTTGATATCACCATGTACATCAATATTAATAGTCTTGGTTAGGGACCATGAGTGGTGCCAAGTGGGGATTTTTTGCATTTTTTCATAGATGAACCAATCAAGGATGAATGGTCCATGGATGGGGTTATCATCATTGAATAATTTGATTTCACTCGTAGGGTGAGTGAAAGTCAACTTGGGCTTCTTTTGCCTAATTGGGACTATTGCCAATTCTATCTTTCTCTTCCTCTATGGTGTTATTGGGACTAGATCCAGGGCAACTTATTTCCTTTTTTCTTTCTTAGCTTCCTTTGTTTGGGCTTGTGCTTCTTCAACATGTTGCTCCTCTTCATCAGACCCATATGCCTAAGCAAGGACCTTGAGGGAATCTTCCACTATCTCATCTGACTCCAGGGTAATCATGTCTAGGTATTCAATGGGGGATGTTGGTCCTTGAGGAAGGGTTGAGGATGAGGGTCCCTAACTAGGTATTTTTTATAGATTTTCCTTGCTAGGACCTTGTGTAATTTGTGATTGGGGTTGTTGCCCTTCTATTTGTGGTTACTCTTGAGGGGGCCTTAAAGGTCTAAGAAATAAATGGTATTTTAGAGGTCCCATTTTCCATATGTCCCTAGGGGGATTATGACCACTGATCAATCTATGCTCGAGTCTAATATTATGTCCCTTAAGCCTAGCCAATATTTCTTAAAAATTATTTGATTTAATATATAAGGTGTTAGGGACACTGAACTGTTGCTCATATACTAGATTGGGAAATTAATTAGATTTCAAATGTGTGGAGACCATGACCTTAGGGTTCCACTACTTTATCTCATCAAGTTGTAATTTTAAAGATTCCCTATGCCTAGATACAACACATACCTAATCCCACTTTTATAGCATAGTTATACCAATGGTCAAAGGAAAGGGATGGAGAAGGCTTTTCCTTTTGTCCTTGCACACTCTATCCACACCATGAAGAAGTTGGTATGTAATTTCTTGCTCTACCAACTTGATGGGAACATAGACAGGTAACTTCTAAGGTTGAACCAAAATCCCTTCAATTTTGATCATTATACAATTTGGATACATAATATGTCTCCCATTAGCTCCACATATTTCTTGACTAGAGGGATTACCCTAGGCATAGGGTTTCCTGTGATGGCTTCTACCAAGGATGGATACACATAGTCATAGATGAATTAGATATTTTTCCTATATTTGAAAATGTGTAGTTTGAATAATGATGGGAGACTATAAATCTAACCTCAAGTGACCAATTTTTGATATAAGGGATCTTGGTGGAGGTTAGTAAGGCATCTAAAAGATAGGACATCATGAATAATTATGTACTGGTCTTCTTCTTCATGGCCATGAATTGTCATTATAGATAGATTTTGATCATCTCTCTAATTATGGGAGTGAGCTCTTTCTCTACCATGAAATAGATGTAGCATACCTAACTCTTATTGACATAAGTGGTTGAAGGGGATCCTGATATTCTATTCAACAAAGTCATGATTACCCTCACCTCCTATCTAAATTGGGCAACTAGGATATTGCCAGTAGGGTCTCAGATCACATGTTTCCCTTGTAGCAACCATGGCCTAAGGATGGTGTCTAAGTCATTCTTTCCATTCCATTCCTTAATGGTGGGTAAGTCCAGTTGGGTTTTTAAAGTTTGTAGTAACTTTCAAAGGCCAATGGGTAAATGTATGCAATTATTTTAGAGGTCCTTTCATGAATAATCCAACCTTATTCAATTCTATAGTATTTAAAAATGTGAGTAAGGATGTCAATATAGTGGATTACCTTGGTTTTGGTGGTAGCAAGGTAGAGACTGGCCATTTGGACTACAACTAGGTCATCATATCTTCTACTCATGGTGGCAATATTTTTTTCCTCCTTCATGATGACCTGCATCTCTTCAATAGTCCAAAAGAGTTTGGACCAATTCCTATTACTTGTGTTTAATGATATAGTGTCCAAATCTATGTCCTTAAAGACCCTCCCTTTATTGTCTATAGATAGATACAACTCAGTCTCATCCCTGTATTGTTGCCTCTAAGTTGCCATGGCTTCCAAACCTATGAATTACTTACTAATGTGTTGCAAATGTTCTGTGGGTTAATTCTTTTATGCTCAAATCCTAATTGGACTCTTTTCATCTTGATTGTGATCAATCCAAGTTCAACTTAGTGTATTTTATGAAAGTTTGGGGCTCTTATAAATCTTTAATGATGATGTTTTATTTGGGCTTAGGCTCATTCGTGCCTTAGATTTGATTTTGACCTTGGAATTTATATGTTTACATTTTTTAGCACACAAGACCTCCACTTTTGTCATTTTGTGTTTGCATGGCACTAATTTGGAATCTATCCAGCAACTTTCATGGCATTTTTCATAAATGCCTTTAAAGCAATAGCCATTGTTATTTAAAATTTTCCTTTTAATTCACATTTTCAGATCATTTCCCATTAATCAATGTGAGCCATTAATCACAATCTAAGATCTCACCTATTATTGGTCATCTTTGCATCGAGCCTCATGGTTATGCCACTTGGCACCTTTATGGGCTTTATGAGATTTTTATGTTGCACCAGTCATATATTTAATGTGCATTTACCATGTGTCAATCCCATGGCCTCTTAAAGATCTACTAAATACTTATAGATTATCTGAGCTTGATGAAGTATGAGCCATTGATCCTACAAGATGCACAAACTTTAATTAGTGCATGGTTATAGAAAGGAACATAGGTTAAAATATTCTAATCTAAGTTTATTTCATGTCAATAAACATGCCATAGACTTAGGTTAAAATATTTTATGCTAATTTTTAAAGTATGATATAAAAGTGGCCCCTTTAAATGATAGAAACACATCCATTTACCTAGATAAAATGTTAGATGAGCTTAAATTTGATGATCTTGTGAATGTCAATGATAGCCTCATGAATGTCAAATTATGTTCATAAGAACATCAAATTTAAGCTCTTAAATCTCCTTAGGTTGGTGATCTTAAAGTTGATGATCTCACAGACGTCAATGAAAACCTCATGAACATTAAATAATGGTTGTAAGGATGTCAATTTTAATCTCATCAAATTCTTATATTCCATAGATCTCAGATTCAATTCACTCCATCTGATCAAGAGCCATGATGAAGCGAGAGTTGTATGATTAAGATCTGAGTGAGTGTACACCATTGGTTTGGGTTTCTATTAACATTAAGCTTTGTATGTGGGAGTACCACATGGTGGCTTTGTAGGGATCCCAAGCTTTGACCCTGTTGACCCTAAGGAGGACTTGTAGGTTATTTATTTCTATCTAAGTCCCTGAGATTATGGAACTTGTCATCCTCATGGGACTCTTTTGGCCCTTTTGACATTTCAATGTTATCCTCACTTTGTTTGATTATCATCTATACGAGCACCCATGGACCATTGATTATGATCTAGGATGCTTACATAGAATTGGATTCCTCAAATAATTAAAACCATGACCTTAGTTTTATCCTAAGGTTTGATTGTATCAAAAAACACAAAGGGGCCTTAGAGTAAAACTAAAGATTAAGCTCATATTTAATGAAAAGGACCCACTTAACCATGGGCAATCTCATGCCGTTGGATCTTCAATTTTGCTTAAACACGAGTTGTTGATCATGATATTAATGATGATGTAGGATTGGTCTAAAGGGTGAAGGATTTAAGATCTTCAATATTCCTTCACTCCATCTGATCAAGAGTCATGATGAAGTGAGATACATTGGATCTGCAAAAGGTAAAAGTGTCTAAGTCAAGACTCAAGATGAAATAAGAACTTAGGTTAAAGCATTAAGACTAAGGTCTTGTTCATGTTGATAAACATGAATGGATATTAAGAATTAAGACTTTAGGATAAATAGGTAACAAAGGAGACCATGCTTAGAAAAATCAAAAGGACCTTGCCAATAAGAAATTAGACTTGTTTAGAAATAAAGGAAACAAAAAAGGGGAAAATACTGAAAAAGGACCAAGCATGATTTTAGGATAGGGTTTGGTCATGTTACAAAACATGACTAAACCTTAGCATAAAATTAGGCTTAAGTCAAAATTTGAAATATTCCCACTAAATGTATTCCCACCAAATGTAAAATTAAACCGAGGTATTATGCTAGGGTTTGTTGAAGGAGATCTTTTAGAATATGAATCCAAGTTTGAGTTTTCATAAACCAAAGGCTAGTGAAAGCCTGAATAGAGTCAATCTATAAAATCTAAGCATGATTCATTAGCAAGAGCTCTATGAAACCTACAACTTATCACATGAAGGGCAATTATTATCAACAGTGGGTAACCTTAAATCAAAACCATAAACCAATAGGCCTAACTTTATTAAAGTGGATGATCTTCAAATTCTAATAATGATTTAATCATATCAATTTTTCAATTTTAAGGTTCAAAGTGTCTCAAGGGTCCAAATTTTCAAAAAATGGGGGTATGTTAACCTCAACACCTAGTTGATTTCTGACTCCATCCACAAACAATTGATGGATGTCCAAACTATAGGGAACTTTTATATGACTTCATATTTGGTCTACATATTAGTAAAGGGGAGGGTATTTCCAAGGTTGAACATAGTGCCTAATCAGGTCAACAAGGCCTTTAATTATCACCTTGACCTCACCCTTGAGGCAATTAAATAGATTTTAGAATGGTAAATGATGCATTCATATACTTCATCATAATTATGTTTGACAAGGAGCTAGAAAAGAGAAGATTCTCTAATGCTGTAACTTCTGAGATCACAAATTGGGGATCGTATTTCATTCAATTCCCAAAATATTCATACATCAGAGTAGGAGGATTTAGTGTTTGTCCTTAAACCTATCCAAGGTATGTAAGTGATAGATGGGCTCTAATAGAACTAGTGAGGCATCTTGTTTAAACTCATAAATTATTATCAAGCAAACATAAGTCAGGAATCCACTTCCCAATTAACATAGAGAGGTATACATGTCATTACATATCAAAATCCAAATGTGTAGATGCCAAAATGACTCAAATGACCCTAAGAGATATCAATGCAAGTCCAATTTATGATGTGACTAGCCATATTACCAATATATTGGGTATCACTACATATTCCCATGTTCCTTTCTACAAAGATTAATGAAAAGGCATGTAAGATGAAGAGGAAGTGAGATTGAGAGATTATTCCAAGATGACCTTGGAGCAAATCAAAAATTACAACATGGCACCAGTCCCTAAGGACATAATAGATGATGAATCTCTAGTTGAAATGTTTTACTAAGATAACACGATATATTCCAAACCTCTTCCATTAGTTAGGTGATCCATACCTAAATATTTCTCATTGATGGATAGGACTGCCCATGTAATAATAGAATAATTAACTCACTGAGGAGAAAAGGGGTCAAGGTACCAAGGAGACCTTGAGTATCAGTGATAAGTTGAGAGAAGTGAAAGAAAAAAGTGTGGTAATAACAATGGAAGGTTCTAATAGTGGAACCCAAGAAGAATAGGAAAATAGGCCAGTGGTATCACACAAGAGGAAGTAAAAAACAATAAGCTAAAAGAGGTCAATCCAATATCCAAGATGAAACAACACATCAAACATATCAGTCAATGCCAACTTCCATTGAGGACATAGGTGTTTCTCAAGCACAAATAGTTACCCCTCCTATCTCTATCATTTTACCAACTAAAGTACCTCCTCCTCCTATCTTAACTCTAAAACATTTTAAATAATTACCCCTTCTATTTCCACCAGCTTCCTTATTTAAATGAATCTATTGGCAATAGGCTAATAAACACAATTAGACATTCAAACTCCACTTTCACTTCCCTGTTCCTTAATTCCTTCCATCTCATCTCCCATATCCACTACTACCCTTTAATCACTAACACCACCCAACATCTTAGGATTCAGTCATCTTAACTAAAATCCCACTAGTTATCCTAACCACTGGGGTGGTTACTGTTTCATTTTCATTTTCCATCACATTCCCCATTTCATCAACTTTAAGTGTTTCCACCACCTTGATTGATTCATTCACTACCCTAGATTTCATACTTCCACAGTTTCCCCTATTTCAACTACCCATACCTACCCCTCTACTTGTGTCACTCCTAACTCCCACACCCTCGATAAGCACATTGATGCCCATTTTACCCATCCAAACACCCATCTCTTCCATTCCATTAGTAACCCAAGCCCCCACTAAAGAGGTAGAGATACAGGGACTCACTAATACAAATTTGGATTCTTAACCCATGAAAGGGGAAGAGATTTGCAAAACATCAATCAAGGATTCAATGAGAACATCAACAATAGATATAAGACTTGTCAGAATAACCATTAGTGTAATAACTTCAACTATAGATTTATAGATGATAGTGACAGGTTCACAATATGCCACTCTAAGTTGGCTAGTATAATCAGTAGGGAAGAAGTGAAAACAAATGGTGTCACCTAACACATTAGACTTTGGTCTATTATAGGCATCTAAAATATCAAAGGTAGGCCCTAGAACCATATCCAAGATATCATATGATTTAGCATGAGAGAGGTATGTGTAAATTATAGTTCCCCCACCAGACAAACAAAAAAAAGATCTAGTGGTGGGGGATTATCAAATATCTAAAATGCACCTAGGTTGTCCTACAAGAGAAGAACTAAAACATGATGTTTAGTCAAACATTAGCTCTCTTTTTGAGAATATGGATAATGGCAAGGTCACAAAAGATGAATTGAAGAATAAAGGTGAATAATTAATAATTACTCTAAAGAAGTTTATAGATCCAGTCACCCAACTAACTCAGTCTCTTTCTAAGTTCCCTAACAAAGAAACACTTGATGCAGTGATAGAGATTAGTAGTATAGGAAGGGCCACAAAAAACTAGACTAATAATCTTAACACAAAAGGAAATAGAGTAATTGAGATAGCAATGGACTATTACAAGACTCTGAAAGATGATTGAGCATCCTTGAAAATATAAATAAGCAAATACGAGGAAGAGATTGAAAGGTTGAACCTATTCTTCCCAAAATTGCAAGCTATTGACCTGATTGAGACTGATACCCTCATTAAAGAAAAGATATTGAAAATTGATGTAAATCATGAGGATCTAGATAGGGAAACCCATTTCAGAATAATAATACTCATTGAGAGTATTAATAAGGCTAATTCTACATGTGATAAGGCCACATATACAATCTATGACATTGAGAATTTTCTTCAAATATTCTCATGCAAAGTAATGGATCATCAATATCAAATCCTTTTAGTTTAAGAGGTTTAAGATAAGTTCAAAAGAGTGGTCAAGAGAGATTCAACATGGGATATGTCATTCAACTTGAGTTCCATCCATTGATTCATTATGTATCATAATACATTGGATTAGATGGGGAAAGACACTGAAGTATATATAGCTACATCTAGAGATCTCTCTAAAATAATGGTAGAATATGAGATAAGCAACCTATATTCACTTGGTCCTCATGAAGATCATCTCCTAGAGATCTTCAAAAATCTTTGATGCTTATATTAAGAAGATACAAGCAAAGAAGGACAAGGAATATTCAAAGGTTATGGTTGTGGATTAATTCTTTCAATAAAATTCATTCTATAAATTACATTTTTTTATTGTAAGAAACATTGTAAAATTATAGGTTGTAAATCATAAATACTATTTTGTCAGCTCTTTTTGAGAAATAGTCACTTGTAATTTTCAAGTATCTTTTTGAGAGGCTTTAAGTTACAAAAGTAAAACTTGTAAATTGTACTTTTTTTTTTGATAAAGTTTGAGTTGCTTAACTTGTAAAAACTCATGTTGTAACTTATAATTATAAAATACCTAAAAGTATTCAACTTTTCTAAGTGTTAGTTCATTTTGGCACCTCATTCCTTGGAAAAGTTAACAAGAACTAAGCTGAAGACAAAGAGGATGTTTGCATGAATATCTAATTTATTTATCTATGCCATCATCACTTGTTGAAGCACCCAAAAATTGCATGTTTCTTATTCTATCCACCTACCTCACTAAGGACACCATTCCAGACTGAAGATCATGCCATTTGCATGAGGTTTTATAGATTTTCTTTCTCTTTAATTGAGCGTAGGGTTTTGATAACTCCCTCTCTTTTTAATAGAATATTTTGTATAAATATGGGTACCATGGCATAGCCCATTGGATCCTTTTGTTGTTGGAGAAATTATTCTGCATTTTAAATAATTGATCTACATGTTGTAACCTAGAGAATGATTATAGATTGAAGTTTTATCTTGCTTGTCTATATTATCTTTGTATATGAAAGGATATTTATTATATTTTTGAATGCTCTAAATCTTATTTTAATCATAGATATTCATCTGTGGTATTCATTTATTCCCTTTTGAAAACTTGTTGAGAGAAAATAAAGAATCATGTTCCTTATATGATAAATGTTAGATATTACCTTTGGTTCCATATTTGTATAAGTTTGTGCTCCAATATACTTCAATATATTTATTTTTATACTATTTTCATACAAATCAAGCATTAATTTACACTATAACATTTTATTGCAATCACCATTTTCCAGTTTTACAAATCCATCTCTAAAACTCTTATCCTCACAAGTCAAACCCTAGTTAGGAGTAAGATCACTAAAAAGTAATATTTTAACATAAACTTGTAATATATCAATTGTACTAAACTTAGTGAAAGTAATTTGACCTTCTTTAGAGGTTCACCTAAATTTTCTAAGGTCCCACAGCTAGGAGGTGATCCCATTGTGTCATTAAATTTCCTACAGTTTGTAACTCATACTACACAACACACTACCACACAAAGATGGGTCCAAAATCTAAGAGATAATAGGTAAAATCCTTGTTTTAAAATGACTTTAACCAAATTTTCATGTATGTATCTCAAAGACTCAAACTACTAACTAAGTATTTAGTAGTGTATCTCTTTTGGTATTTTAATTATCTTACTAATTTTATTTGGCTATGTGACATGTTTCTCCTATCATCTTGAGCTTGATTTTCCATATTACAGATATCTTTGGCCCTCTATTTCATCCTAAATTATATTTATGTCTTGCATTAGTTCTTTCATTTATGGTATGTATTGACTGTCGATAATGACAAAAAATGATAGAAGTGACCCAAATAATGCTTCAATTTCTTTTGGGCACATTTCACTTTATGACCATTATTTGGACACGTATGAGTTTATATTTGTTAGCTTTATATGCCACTAGGTCATTTATTCATTATTAAACAATCATTTATATATAAATTCACTATAAGGTATTTAGGGACAAGCACTTTACATTATAAATAGCTAGACAAGTTTACATATTACAACACATAATTATAAGATCTAAGCTTGAAGATTAAAAAAGTCAATTTATATTTGCATGCTTGTACCAATGGAAATATATGAGAAGTATCATCTAGGATTGAATCCAAAATTACATGCATGCATATTAACAAAAGAACTAAATTTGATTTTGAGCTCTCTATAGAGTATTAACAATGTAGTGTATTACCTAGTTAGTCAACGAGGATTGTACAAGGTCAATCCAACTTAACCCTTTCACCCAACATCCCCATTTTATATTGTATTGATTGTGAATAATTAGGTTTTTGATCATACATGTGTATCCACACAATTCCAAAGGTGATTAAAGGAAGAAACATTCATCATAGACACAAGTGCACCATCCAAAAATAAAAAAAAGTTGGTTTCTATATGCAGGGATAGTATTGACCAATGTAGGTTAATATTGATATGAACCAATGAAAGTGAAAAAAAGATAATATGTTGTAACAATTTATAAATAAAAAATTTACACAATGTAGAGATGAAACATTTAAACACTCATAATTCAAAACAATGTGGCAAATAAGCTAAGAGCCTATTACCTCTTATTAGACATTTATTCTATATTTAGTTGGTATGTTTTATCATAGTTAAAATAAATTTTCATGATTAGTTAGTCATTATTATACTATTTTCTATACTATTACGGTTTTTAAAACCAAATTAAGGTAAAACATATTAGTGAACATATACACTAGACGATGTCAAACCCTAGATCTCCTTCTGGGTTTCATCCTTTAGTTTTAGATTTTAGCATTAGGGTTTTAATTTTAGACCTAATTTTTTATTATTCAAAAACTATAGTATCTCCATGTTTTTATACTTATTTGGATTAGGCCTTGCATATATCTCAATATATATCCTCCCAAAAAATTATGATATCAAAGATGAATCAAGCATTTACAAATCAAGGAAAAGTATTAACAAGAAAATGAATTCTTTTAATTTATTACACAAAATGTTCATCAACTAGGTTTAAATGATTACAATAAATTCCTATTCCTAAGTGGGTGGAGAAATAATTTTTGAATATCAATGATAAGTTAAATTACCATGTATTAATCTCATATATTCATGAGTAATAGTTATCAAGTGTAAGATTATTATATGCATGAAATATATAGAAATGTACAATGTGAAAAAGTCAAACCACATTTAATAAAAAATAATAAATAAATGTGAATTAAAATCTAACACATAATATAATATTAATTAACCATTGCATTTATACAACAGGTGACATCAAATAAGGGAAACACATTGTGAAACGTAGAATGTAAAAATTTAACATGATATAGTAAAAATATGCAAATCTATTTTATCAAAATTATGGATTAAGAGTTGTTAGTCTAATTAGTACAAACAATTATGTAATATAATACATAAGATATACAATAAATACATATGACTAATTTGGAACTTACTATGTTTAAAAATATGCTAAAATGAGAAAGCACTAAGAAATGGATGACCTTGATGGAAATCAGGTCTAAAAGATTTTAATAGTGACAATGGAATTTATTGTGAGATTTTTTGAGGTTTTTTTGAATCAATAATAGCTCTATGTAATCTTAGGACATGACCATGATATTTGGGATAGGCTAACCTACTTTTTTTGGACTAGGTCATCTTGCACTATTGTCTGTAAGGTGGGTTGATGTCCTTTAGGGTTTTTCCCCTCTACATAAATTATAATCAATGTGCCTTTGCATATATATCATATGTGTATATGTAGATATATTTGATTTGATGTGGTATCTATTTTATGTCTTATTCTTCCCTTGAAACCCAAATTATATAAAAAGAGGGAACAAATGCTATAAAATGGGGGTAATTATCAAGGAGATGGGATTGTGCTTGACCTCAACACTCTATGTGTTTAGCATAGCCTACATATAAATAAATATAAAGAGGGATAAAACTTCATACAATTATCATTTGTTATCATTTTAGTTGTACAATATTGGTGAATTGTTATATGCAAGTGTAATTCTAGTGTAATTAAGTGTTTAAAATAATGAATTATGAACTTATTATTTTATTTAGACTTAGATCAAGGATACTTGGGTTGTATGTTCTTATAATTGGGAAGAATAGGTGTTTACCTCTCAATGTTTCATTAGAATATCCTATAATTTTTAATCATGGGAGCCTCTTGCCATCTAGTGAACAAATGGGTAAAACAAAGTGCTTGTATAGTAGTATTTTTGGGATTTTATAGAATTGGGCTTGTGAGATGTGTAAGATGACCCATTGGAATGAATTTTAATTTGTTATATTATTCACTAATAGGTAGGAGGATTAAAATCATAGATTTAGACATGACTATGCTATAGGATTATCTTGAAGGAGCAGTTTTATCTAAGGAATAGAGATAAATAAATTAGAAGTACGAATCAATCAAAAGTGAGTTTAGGTTGTTTGGAATGAGGAGTAGGGAAATTAAACATTATATTTAATTAAATATTTGTGGTCATCCACATAGAAGTCAAGGAATAAAAATTTAAAACTATGGAATTGAGCACAAGTTGAGTGTGCATAAGGAGTGGTCACGAGTGCATTGTTTTAGAATCAAATGTTAATTTTAGATTCTACATTCGCCCCTCCCCCTCATTTTATTCTATTAATTAATCAAAATTTAAAGTAATAGAGTTAAATTAAGAGTGTTATACTTGAGTCTTCCTTTAGAGAATGATTTTAAATGTAGATCACATGCTAAACTATGTTTCATGCAATCTTGCAATGAAACATGTATAAATAAATCCTTAATTAGGATAAAAATATGAAAGTAGAGATAATAAAATTATAAATCAAATAACAAATAATTAATACACATTTTCATGTATATGAATTACTATGTTTTTTCTTGGTGTAAAACCAATGACTAGAGAGGGTGGAACCCTTGAAAATTTATTTGTTGAAACACTTGGATTGGATTGTGCATGTCCCAATCCTCATTGGTAGGATAATTTGTGATTAAAAAATTTATATTCACTTGAATTCATAATTTCACAACTCAAGGTAGTAAAATACCTTAGAACCCCTATATAAATCCAAATAGATCATTTTGGTGCAAAAATAATATGAACTAATTTTGGTATATAATTCATAGAGAATGACATGAATTTACATTCCTTCTACAAAAAATAGTGTAAAACTAAGTAATAAACTGATAATGCAACACACACATGCCCCAAATTTAATATCTAAGTATATCAATTCTTATAATTGATTTAAAACTTGTGTAACATTATAGAACACATGTCATGCATGATGCTCCCAATCTAAGCAAATATGTAATAATCTTGTGTATAAATCTAAAATTATTTTTAAGTAATCATTGAAAACTATTTTTTAGATTTAATATGATTATGATAATTCTAAAAAATACTATTTATGATTTTTGAGATGAAAGCACACTATTTTGAACAATACCAACTTGTGTCATTGTCAAAATGGTGTTATGATGTTTGAATGAACTTTCTGGGGTGAAAATGAGTATGCATTGTGATCATCTGAGTAAGTACTATTATTTTTTATTTGTGCAGTGGAATATTGTAGCCTAGTCTCTAAGATAAGACACTATGTATGCCTTCTCTTTTGAGATGCGTTGTGAAGCCTACATAATAACTTATTTATAAAAAATATATGTGGATGCTGTTATAGAAAGATTGAATTCTAGAGTAATAATGATAATATTATAGATCATGGCATCATATAGATAATAAAATAAAAATAACAATGTATGATAAATGTAAATCTAAGCATACATAGTTTGGTGAACCAACATACATCCAACAAGGCTAAACTCTAATCTATAACAACATTTTGTGGTTGCTAATGGTCCAGACCTCAAAACTCCAAGACATGGAATACAGATGTCTTGCAAATAAGACTAAAATATATATATCTGACTTCTCTGTAAACAAAATTAAATCATATATGTATTTCAAACAAAAACAATGTCACCTAGATTTGTTTACACTTAGGACAGTATTCTTCAAAGTCTCCACAAACATTGACTCCTCACACTTTCCCCATTGCCCAATTTCACAGTCAGCAGCAGAGCAATTTCGATAGCATAGGACTCCTTGAAAGTCACAAAAGCAACGTGGGCTTCCTCTCCAGCATTGAGATGGCCAGAATTATATCTAGCATTGAAATGACCTCGCTTGACTCCATTACAGTCCGCATTGAAATGAACCGATGGCCTAGCATAACATATATATTGAAATGACCCGAATTAAAATCAATACATTTAAAATGGCCCAACAGTAGTATGATTACTTGCACAGCATAATGTTCTATAGTCCTATTTCTACCTTACTTGACTCCAGTTCTTAGAAGCGGCCCAGCATTGAAATTATTTAAATGACCAAAGTGGAAATCATTACATTGAAATTGCCCAGCAGGCATATGCGACCCATTAGGAAACAACCAGAATTGAAAACCCAATATTAATTCGATCTAGAACCGAATTTCTCACGGGTTCATTAAAAATCTTGGCTAAATCTCATGGGTTCATTCAAAATCTTGGTTATCAACAGCCAAAAGCAACAGCTCTTTCAATGTTCAGTCTCAGTAAAATAATTCTACTCAAAGGAACACACATTTTATTAGTAGAACAAGAAGATATACATGTATTTGTCTGTAAATTGCAGATCCTCTTCCACTATGCCCTGCATTTTTTTTCAATATGCATATATCCCCTATTTTTACACATAAATCCCCTATACCAAACCATATTTCTCAAACTAGATGTTCAATCCTATCCTAAGCTTCTCATAACAACCTCCCAGAATGAACAAAATAGCTCTCCTAACATAAGAAAATACAAACCACATAAAATCTTGCCCAACAGACTTGATTCCATGCTTAATGGATATTTGGATGAAATTGCAAATTTGAAAAAAAAAATCGAGGGAAAAACAACTTATATACTTAAACATGCTAAAACTCAACCAAAATGTGATAAATACACTATGAGTATAATGATTCTCCTACATCATTCTTCCAAGGAGCAAAAGAAGTATTCTTCATTTGTTGTTTTTATGCATCACTTCTTCTATACTTATGCCCAGCTTAAGGATATCATTTGTAGTCAACCATGTTGCATCTTCAGCTGGTATATTTTTCCACTTAGTTAGACACTGGAAATATTCTTTGTTCCTTGTCTTTTTAACCACTTTCTTGTCTAAAATACTCTCAATCTCCTTTGGCACTTCCTTTGGTAGTTGATGCTCCCATTGTATAACTTCATCTACCCCTGTTTCAGTGTCTTTGGCTGGTTATCCTTCATATTTGTATGGATATAGATCTGCAACATTAAAGAGTGGAGAGATTCCAATCCCCTTTGGCAATTCTATTTCATATGCATTATTTGAAAACTTTCTTATTACCTTGCATGGTCCTATTTTCTTTACCTTTAGCTTGTTATATTCCCTTTTTGGGAACCACTCTTTTTTGAGGTGAGCAAGAAAAAAAGCCTCCAACACTAAAACTGGCCTCTCTTTTCTTTTGATCTGCCCTTAGCTTGTACTTGATGGTGTTTTCTTCAAGCTTCTTCTTTACCTGTTCATGCAAATTTTGCATGGCATTGGCAAATTCTTCTACATCGGCACTCCTTGTCTCCATGCTACTTAGATTTCTTAACTCATACACACCTCTTGGATGCATTCCATACATAATTTGAAATGGGCTCAATCTTGTACTTCTGTTAGGAGAATCATTATAGGCAAATTCAGCTTGTGCAAGTGCAAGATCCCATTGTTTTGGATGCATACTTACCAAGCTTCTCAAGATGTTGCCCAAGCTCCTATTGGCAACCTCTATTTGGCCATCAGTTTGGGGATGATAGGCTGAATTAAAACTCAATTGTGTTCCCAATTTCTTCCATAAGGTTCTCCAAAAATGTCTAACAAATTTGGTGTCCCTGTCAGAAACAATGCTTCTAGGCAATCCATGCAATCTAACAACATCTTGAAAGAATAGATTAGCTATGTGAGTAGCATCACTTGTTTTGGAACACAAAATAAAATGAGCCATCTTTGAAAACTATCTACCACAACAAATATGGAATCATGGCCTTTTTGAGTTCTTGGCAAACCAAGTACAAAATCCATGCTTATTGAATCCCAAGGCCTATTTGGAATGGGTAGTGGCTGGTATAAACCTGCATTTTGAATACTTCCCTTGGCATATTGGCATGTTTTACATATTTTAACAAATTTATTGACATTATTACCCATACCTGGCTAATAGTAATGAGCACTCAATTGTGCTAATGTCTTATTCTACCCAAAATGTCTTGATAAGCTGCCACTATGCTTTTCCTTCAACAAATTCTCTCTCATGAAACTCTTGGGAATGCAAAGCTGGCTACCTCTGAATAATAGACCCTCTTGGACCATGAAATCTATCCAAGGACTTCTATCAACCCCTGCTAGATTCATGCAAGCTTCATATGGTTCCTTGAAGTCTGGATCTTCCTTATATAGCTCCTTCAAATCTTTAAATCCCAAAATACTTACTTGAGACTCCTGCATGATCAGATTTCTCCTACTTAGAGCATTTGCAACCTTGTTCGATTTTCCTTTCTTGTGATTAATAGTGAATGTGAAGCTTTGTAAAAATTCAATCCATTTGACATGCTTTTGATTCAACTTATTCTGATTGCTAATTAACTGTAAAGCATAATTGTCAGTGAACAAAACAAATTCTTTAGGCAAAAGATAATGCCTCCATTTCTTCAAAGTCTATACAAGAGCATAGAATTCTTGATCATAGGCTAAATACTTCTTCTTAGCATCACTTAATTTCTCACTAAAGTATGATATAGGCTTTCCATCTTGGCTTAAAATAGCGCCTATTGCAGTTCCACTAGCATCACATTCTACTTGAAAAAGCTTATTGAAATCAGGTGAGGTTAAGATTGGTTCTTTAGTTACCTTCTTTTTCAATAATCTGAAACTCTTATCAGCAGCCTCAGTCCAACAAAAACTTCTTTTATCACCTTTGACTGTATCTATCATTGGAACAACAATCCCACTAAAATTTCTTATGAATTTCCTATAGAATCTAGCCAAACCATGAAAGCTTCTTACCTCATATGTGCTCCTAGGTGTAGGCCACTCAAGTATAGCCTTAATCTTTTCCTTATCCATCTTCAATCCTTCTTTTGAAATCACAAACCCCAAATATATCAACTCTATTTTCAGAAAATTTCACTTTTTTACATTGATTAGCAATTTCTCCTCATGTAGCTTACTCAATACCATCCTCAAATGTTTCAAATGATCTTCCTTAGTTTGAATAAACACCAAAATATCATCCAAATACACTATCACAAACTTACCAGTGAACTCCTTCAGCACTTCATTCATCAGCCTCATGAAGGTGCTTGGTGCATTGGTTAGTCCAAATGGCATAACTAACCACTCATAGAGTCCATCATTGGTCTTGAAGGCTATTTTACATTCATCCCCTTCTCTTATCCTAATCTTATGGTAATCACTTTTCAAGTCTATCTTAGAGAAATATGTAGCTCCACTCAAACAATCAAGAAAGTCATCAATTCTTGGCAAGGGAAATCTATACCTGATAGTAATCTTGTTGATTGCTCTGGAATCTATACACATCCTCCAACTCCCATACTTCTTAGGACTCAACACTATGGGGAAAGCACAAGGACTTAAACTCTCTCTTACCAATCCTTTGTCTAACAATTCTTGAACTTGGTGTTTGATCTCTTCATTTTCCTTTGGTGTCAACCTGTAAGCAGCCTTGTTTGGAAGATTTGCTCCTGGAATCAAGTCTATGTGATGGCTAATGCTTCTCAATGGTGGTAACTCATTAGGTAAATCATCTACCACAATGTCAATGTACTCATTCAACATATCTTGAATCTCTATAGGCAAATCAATCAACTTAGTACTAGTGACTACACTCCTTGGATTACCAATCACAACAAAGTTTACCTTTTCTTTCTTCATTTGATGTAGAAACTCTTTACCACTCACTATCAATACTTTAGAATTTTGTCCTACAACAGCAGCATCCTCTTCTTTCAATGGTGTGAGTGTATGCTTGATCCCATCCTTTTCAAACATATATGTATTCAGCCTTCCATCATGCATGGCCTTCCTGTCAAATTGCCAAGGCCTTCCAAGCAAGATATGACATACATCCATGGGCATGACATCACATAAAATCTGATCCTTATATGTTCCTATTTGAATATCTACTTTGCATTGTTCACTTACTAGGAGTTTGTGTCTTTTTTGTAGCCAAGAGACTTGATAAGTGTAGGATGTACCTCCTTCTTCAGGCCTAGTTTCTCCACCATCTCAGTTGACACAAGATTGTCATTACTTCCGCTATCTATGATGACCTTATAGCATTTCCCCTTACTTTTACATGTGGTTCTAAATAAAGTTTTCCTTTGAGGTGGTTCTACAACTTCTTTATTTGGCTTTAACAAGAATCTTTTCATTAAAAGAGACTCACCTTCTTCTGGGGTATCTTCATAAGCTGCTGTAACTTCTTCATTTTTTTCTTCACCTTGAGTCACATGTACACCCCTCTCATGGCTGGTAGAAGGGTTCTCTAGACACTCATATGCCCTATGTCCTGCATACTTGTTGCACTTAAAGAATTTGCCCATGAATCTTCCTCTTCCTCTTTGATATCCTTGGTATGGCCTTGTTCCTCTTGGTGTATAGCTGCCTCTTGAACTTTGTGAGCTGCTGGCCTCTTCTTGAGATGTTTTTAGTTGTCTTCTACCTCCTTGAAATCCTCTACCTCTAATGGATCTGCCCCTTCCTCTTGAGAAGGATGTTTGTTTCCTTGCAATCTTCTCTTCAGCTTTCAAGGCAAATTGATATGCCTCCTCAATTGTCTTAGGAATGAGAAGACTAATCTCATCTTGAATGGAAAATTTTAACCCATTAGTGTATCTAGTTACCTTCTCTGTGTCATCCTTAATATGACCTGATCTTATAGTCAACCTGTAAAATTCTTCAGTGTATTCTTTTACAGACATCTCTTTTTGCTTCAAATTTTGTAATTGCTTAAAAAGATTTGCTTGATAATATTTAGGCATAAACTTACCTTTCATTTTTTCTACCATTATATCCCAGCTTCTGATCTTTGTCTTCCCTTTCCTCCTTCTTTCTTATTGTACTCCATCCCACCACAAGGATGCATGGCTATTTAGCCTTGTCATGGCATACCTGACTTTCTTATCATCTTCTTCAATTCCTTCATACTCAAAATATTTGTCTAATGCATTAATCCAATCAATTAATTCTTCCACATTCAAATTACCTTCATACATTGGAACCTCCATTTTTGGCTTTGTGTTCACCTTCATAATGGCTCTAATCAACCTATCTTCAACTGTTTCTTCTTCCACCACCAATTCATCTTCTGGTGGCTCCTCTTCTCTATCACTGACTTCACCCATGTCAGTGCCTCTTCTTTGATCCATCTCTAGGTCTTGTAGCCTAGCTGTTAGGTTCATAATCTCTTCTGCCAGTGTAACCTGTCCTCCAAGTCTCCTTCCTCCAGCTCTACCTCTGTTCCTAATTCTCATGGCCATCTTGCTTCTTCTTCTCTTAGATCTTTAGATTGTGCATAATCCCTTGAGCTCTGATACCAAATGGTGAACCTACATACATCCAATAGGGCTAAACTCTAATTTATAACATCATTTTGTGGTTGCTAATGGTCCAGACCTCAAAACTCCAAGACATGGAATACAGACTTGCAAACAGGACTAAAATATATATATCTGACTTCTCTATAAATAGAATTAAATCATATATGTATTTCAAACAAAAACAATGTCACCTAGATTTGTTTACACTCAGGACAATATTCTTTGAAGTCTCCACAAACGTCAACTCCTCACACTTTCCCCATTGCCCAATTTCACAGTCAGTAGTAGAGTAATTTCGACAGCATAGGACTCCTTGAAAGTCACAAAAGCAACATGGGCTTCCTCTCCAGCATTGAGATGGCTAGAATTGTATCTAGCATTGAAACAGCCTCACTTGACTCCATTACAGTCTGTATTGAAATGAACCAACGGCCCAACATAACATATATATTGAAATGACCCGAATTAAAATCAATACATTTAAAATGGCCCAATAGTAGTATGATTACTTACACAGCATAATGTTCTATAGTCCTATTTCTGCCTTGCTTGACTCCAATTCTTAGAAGTGGCCCAGCATTGAAACTATTGAAATGACCAAAATGGAAATCATTACATTGAAATGGCCCAGCAGGCATATGCAACCCAGCAGGAAACAACCAGAATTGAAAACCCAATATTAATTCGATCTAGAACCAAATTTCTCATGGGTTCATTCAAAATCTTGGCTAAATCTCACGATTTCATTCAAAATCTTGGCTTATCAACAGCCAAAAGCAATAGCTCTTTCAATGTTCGGTCTTAGAAAAATAATTCTACTCAAAGGAACACACATTTTATTAGTAGAACAAGAAGATATACATGTATTTGTCTGCAAATTGTAGATCCTCTTCCACTATGCCCTACATTTTTTTTCAATATGCATATATCCCCTATTTTTACACACAAATCCCCTATACCAAACCGTATTTCTCAAATTAGATGTTCAATCCTATCCTAAGCTTCTCGTAACAACCTCCCAGAATGAACAAAATAGCTCTCCTAATATAAGAAAATACAAACCACATAAAATCTCACCCAATAGACTTGATTCCATGCTTAATGGATATTTGGACGAAGTTGCAAATTTGAAAAAAAAACAAAAATGGAGGGAAAAACAACTTATATACTTAAACATGCTAAAACTCAACCAAAATGTGATAAATACGCTCTGAGTATAATGATGCTCCTACATCATAGTTTCATGTCTAGATATATGTTAGCAATTAGGCATGTAGTGAATAATGATCATATACTAAATACTTGAAACTAATATATAACTACTTAGGAAAGATACATGATGTTGATCATGGCATCAAAAAATTAGAGAGATGCATAATATCCATCATGACATTGAAAAACTAAGAAAAACATAATAGGTAAAAGTCATGGCCATGATACACAAACAAAGAGTACATTAAAGAGCACATAAAGCAAGAAAGAAGGCTAAGGGGCCACATATAATGGGCATATTCAAATGTCACTCAAATGTATAGAAAAACACATAAGTCTTAGAGCCACAAATAAGGACATTTTCAAATGTCTACAATATAGAGAAGTTAAATACACACAAAACATGAAGCAAAGGAGAAAACATCATAAACATGCATGCATAAGTGAAATTGATCAACGTAAGGAATATTTAAGATCATCATATATAAAAACTCAGATATCAAATGAGATAGAAATGTTAAATTAAGTGAGTAAATAACAACAAATTTTCACAATATTATGTAATATAATAAGAACAAAAGGGATAGTCATAGAGTGATAAAACCTATGTAAAATATGCCTCTAGTGAAATTTCTATGATGAAAATAAGTTGTATAATGAATTTTATTATTTTTCACTTGAAAAATTAGATCCTATGTTCACTGGCACAAGTCCACTATAATTGGACAAGAGGACAATGCATGACTATCTGGAAAAGTGTGGTTTTATCTCTTAAAAATTTCTAGGTCTGAGCTAATATCACCACCTATAATTACATATGAAAGTGATAAACTATATGTTCTATGAATTCCTCAAATAAACTCATGAATCATATTTGATATGAAACTATATATAGATAAGTATTACATATATTGAAGCATAAATCAACTAATGTAAATGAACTACACATATCATGCATAGGCCCTAATTTTTAGAATTTCTAATTTTATTTATTTATTTTTGAAAATGTATAGTTTAAAATAGAACATACTAAATGATGAATTTCATAATAGCCTCATAATCAATAGGTCATGTATCTAACATAGGAAGGATGACCTCTTGTGAATGGAAAATATCATACCTTTTTGAAACTTCTAGTCTCAACTCAAAATCTAAAAATTGATTTGAATTTATAACATAAGTGCCACTATCATGATGATAATCTATAGTATGTTGTGTATTTTGTTTAGTATTTTGGGTTATATGACTCTTCAGAATCCATAATGTAGTATAATAAATTTGTGTTGGTGTTCACTATGGAACTCTTAATACCTTGTAATTTCAATCTAGGATAATATGGAGTAGAAAATGGATCTCTATAATATGTGACAAATCATTGATTGAGTAGCTTTTCAAGAATATATCTCCTCATAAAGTTAACCACTTTTTTCTAAATTATTTGAATAGGTTGAACGCTTTTAGGCTATTCAAGTGATGTCTATTGTATATGAACTATAACCTTTGTTTGTAGGGATACTCATATTAAATACCATGAACTGTGATAACCTCATTATCATAAATATATTTTAAACATATGTGTATTGTATAAGGTACTTCATGAAGCTATTGAATGCAAGGACATTCCAATAACATATCTAAGAATCCTGCACTAGTTACTACTATAAACTTAGTGGCCACATGTGCTAGACCAACCTATATTGGTAATGTGATCTCACTAATAAAATTTATAACATGGCCATTGAATCCATTGATTACTATTATTTTATTAAGTATATCCTTATTTGTGTATACAAAATGGGAGAGAAGTGTGATAGTCACATATTCAAACTTAAATCATTATCAACCATAACACTTTGTACATGTTGATAATCAATGTAAGATTGAATTAAAAAAGAGTGCAAATAGAAATTGTCATTTACTATCTCATGCTCTTTAAATGTGATACATGGTTTAGATGGTGCTAAAACATAATATGCCTCAATAGTTCCATTTAAAGGATGTTTTGCCTCTATATGAGGATGATGATAATCTAGTGGAGGATGTGAATTAATGTAGCGCTTATGATTTATCTATTTTTTCTTGACCTATATGCTTAGGAAAGGATTAGTGACTATCTTCATTGTTCTACTATAAATAGATTTTTCCTATGTAACATTGGTATATGTACCCACATCAATGATGCTTTCATCTCTAAAATCATGTAACTTATGTCTCAAATTGATGCATTTATTGGTATCATGCCATAGTGCTCTATGAAAATCATAAATGACATGTTGATCAAATCCTTTTGGAAGAGGTTTACTCGTATCAACCTCACTAATGGGAAGGAGTGATATGCAATTACATTCCAATAAAAAATTTAACACCTCATAGGGAGATTCTGGTAAGTTGATGAACTATCCCCTTGGAGGCATGGACAACACAATATGTTGAGTAGGTTTTGAAACTAAATTCAATGTTATCTTTAGATCATTATTATTTTCACTTGGATTCATGCTATATGGTGGCTTACTTAGATTGTTTTTATTAGAAGTATAAATTAGGTGGTTACATACTTTAGCTTATTCATTACCAATAACTCAACCTATATTTCCTTAACTGTGTGACATAAATCAGTAAATGATAGAAATTTATTAACATAATAGATTCATGTAGAGGTGAAAGTAAATTATTTTTGAATATGTCTAAAAATTATTTATCTTCCATAGGATTCATCATCTTGGATAACATGGTATTGTACTGTAATACACCATTTATGATAGGTTTGTTGGATTCATGTTTGATTTGATCAATTTGAACATATGAAATATTTTCACTTATGTTAATGGAAAAGTGTGCAAGGAAAAATTTTACCAAAGGATTGAATGCATAAACTAGCTGATATGGTATATCTTAAAACCATCTTAGAGCATTTTTTTTAAACTCATGGAAAATTTGGTCAAAAAATTATCATTGGATGCATATTCTAAACATACTAAATTAAATGCTCTCAAATTTTTCTTAATCCCACCTTTTACATCATATAATGTAATCTTATGTACCATAAAACTAGATGGTAAAGGAGAGGCTGAAATATGTTGAACTAATGGGGTATGTAGTAAGTTCTATGAGTCAAGTGTTTGACTAGGTTTTGAATCACCTTGTTCCAAATGTAACACCTTAGTTTGTAGAGATGCAATGTTATGCATAAGGGATTGTACATAATGAATAAAATGCATGATAACCAAAATCATTGTAAAAAGTGATTATGTAGGGATTGACATAGTGATATGTTGAAACCTTGGGTTGCCCCCATAGTATATGTTTGTGTAAAAATTGTATTTAGTGATGTATAAAAAGGTAAAGACCCCATAGCAGTAGATGTCATAGATGATTGGAATTCAAATGATTTATTCATTTCATCTCTAAAAATATTTAAAAACACATCTTGCATATATAAATTCTTTGAAAGATACATTTTTAATTCTATCTTGTTAGTACTATCAAATGTATTAGTGAATTATACCATTGTGGTGTTATCAATAGAATTCAGAGAATGCTCAACTCGAATATCACTTAGTCTATCACTTCTTCAAAGAGAGGTATAAACAACTTTCTTAGATTGCATATAATATGAAATAGAAACTTGAAAGTTTGTTATTAGCAAAGAATTTACCAAATCTAAAAACCCTAATACAAGAATTAGAAACAATAAAAAGAAGGAAATAAACCCTAAAAAATGAATGTTTAGGGTTTTTTAATATTCAATAATAAATGGGTTCACCAATATGTTTGATCAAAATTGGGGGTTAAGAGGTGTTAATATAATTAAGACTAACAATTAGGTAAATAAAAATGTATAAGATATACAATAAATACACATGATTGATTTAGAACATACTAATTTTAGAAATATTCTATAAGGTTAAAGTACTAATAACTGGATAACTTAGTTGGAACATGAGTCTTTAGGACTACAATAATGATTGTGAGGTTAAGAGAGGTTGATGTAAATTAGGAACGGGGCTCTTAATTATCCTAAGATAAGGCCACACTATTTGGATTAGGCTATCTTGGGTTGTTGTCTATAGGGTGTGAAAATAACCTTTAGCGATTTTTCCCTATTTGTAAAGTTTCATCATTGCATCTTTGCCTATAAATATAATGTGTATATGTAGAACCAAAGCTATTATATGCTTCTTCTTCACTCAAAACCCTAGCTCACTAATAAGAGGGAACATATGATGTAAGATAGAAGTAATGGGTAAGGATATGGGTTTGTGCTTGACCTCAACACCCCATGTGTTAAGATATGCCTACATACCAATACTCTAAAGAGGGATCAAAATCCATGTGGTTTTTCCATGTTACGGTGGTGTGTGTACAATACTAGTGAAATGTTATATGCTGGAGAAATCTTGTTGTAATTAAGTGGTTGGAGCAATGACTTGTGACCTTATTATTATATATAGACTTAGATAAAAGATACTTTGGGATGCATAGACTCATAATTGGGAATAACGAGACTTCCTCTTAATGTGCAATCAGAATATTTTAGAATTTGAATCAAAGAGCCACTTTCCATTTAATGAACAAATGGGTAGAAAAATGCAATTATATAGTGGTCATTTTAGGATTTTCTCAAATTCAGTGTGTGAAATGTGTAGGATGAACCATTGGAATGAATTTAATTTTTTTAATTGGTCATTAATTGGTAGGAGGATGAAACTAGTGAACTTAAAAACAACCAACCTATAGGATTATCCTAAAATCATGGTTTCATTTGAGGAATAGAGATAGCTAAACTAGAAATATGAATTATTCAAATAGTGAGTCTAGGATACTTGGATTGATGAATAGGGACATTCAACATTACATTTATTTAAATATATAGGGTCATCCACATAGAATTAGAGGAATAATGGTTTAAAACTATGGAATTGAGCATAGGTTTAGTGTGCATAAAGAGTGGTCACAAGTGCATTATTTTAACATTAAGTTTCCATTTTAGTGTCTATAAAATTCATTAAAACCCCTATTAAACACATATCAAAGTAATAATAATATATAATTAAACTAAAGTATACAATATAATAAACTCAATATATGATCAAGGCTACATCTCATAATGCATATGACTAATTGCTATCACTACCTCTATGCCTACGAGCCCTAGAAGTGGATGTTTTGTTATCCCCTCTATGCCCTCAAGATTGAGACATATAGTGTTTAACATGCTCCTAAATAGCTCTAAACTAAACAATTATCTAACCATGATCTACTTGTAGATCACTATACTGGGAAATATATATATATATATATATATATATATATATATATATATATATATATATATATATATATATATATATCAATATTACTCTTTGGAGCAAGCACCTATCATCTACCCAACTCTACATGTAGATCATCTCACTTGCCAACAATTATTATGAAGGCTAATGAAATAATAACAATGGGATAAAGCCTAGTGGGTTTACCCTAGTGATTGAGAGTTAAGCACTACAAGGGGGAGATCTCAAGATCTATTCCTAGGGCTGACCATATTGGTAGAACTCATTCTTTGATAGATGTCTGGTAGGTCAGTTGCTTTGGTGGTGGAGGTGGTCTTCTAATGTAACCTCAATCCAATTTATTGTTCACTATGATGTTGGTTGGGGTCAGGCATGAAACATATGTTCAATATGATGAGTCATGTTCTGGGGCTATAGCATGGAAGGTATCCATAATCACTTTTAGCTTAACATGTTTACCCTAGTGGTTAAGAGCTGAGTACTACAAGGGGGAGGTCTCGAGATCCATTCTCGGGTTTGACCATATTAGTAGAATTGATTCCCCATTAGATTTTTGGTGGGTTAGCTACTTCAATGGTGGAGGTGGTCTTTTGACGTAGCCTTAAGCTAATTGAGTGTTTAATATGATGCTGGTTATGATTAGGCATGAAACCTATATTCAATGTGATGAGGCATGTATTATGGATACGGAACAAAAGGTATCCATAACCACTTTTTCCAATGAGATATGGGTGAGTTTTTTAAATAACTTGGTTATTAAAAGCCCCAACTAAGTTCAAATCTCATAAGGGTATTGGAGGCTAGTTGTGGTCATTCATTGATATTAGCCAGTTATGGTTGTTTCATTAGTAATTAGCCAGTTATGGTCATTGATGGTATTGTAATCGGTTATTGCTATGATCAAAAGCTTCATATCTATCTAAAAAAATAATAATGGGATAAAAATGACTGCATGTACACAATTTTTTTTCTACTCTATCAATTAACCCACTACTAACTACATCATATGTAATATTTTTCATTAGTGTGTATACATAAGAATCAACCATTAATGACCAATATACATCACCTATAACACAAACATGGATTATTTAAGAAATTAAAAACTTCTAAGCTAAAATAATAATCAAATAAACTAGTAGAAATTTATACATATACTTATCCTCAGTGATTATGACAGCCACATCATTCAGATGTGGTGGGGATTATGTAGTAGGTTATGATGTAGGATATGGTACTGCTCCTCTTACATCATCACCTCCTCTATAAACCCCACCCTATACTAAGAGCACACCATTAGGATAAGATGCAATAATTAGAAATAAAATATTATACCTTAAATATAACTACCACTATGTATATTCTATAGTATAACCTGCATCATCTCTAAATACCACAGTAGCAACTAGATCCACCTATTTTGAAGGTCAGGTTGTTAGGTAAGCATCACTAGGCTCTAGCCTATCACTAGTGTGATGAGAAGACCTCATAGTTTGAGTCTTTGGAGAAGGATTTGAGGGAACATATGGCATAATACCAAACTATCTAATGACCCTCTCATAATATAATCTCTCCAAAACATGATGCAGCTAAGGTTAAGGTTTCCAATGAAGGGACACCTTCAACCTCATAACCATTAGAGCCACATAGTGAATAATAAGAAAATAAACCACTTCACTAAAAACTTAGAATTTATAGGATATTATTAGCTTCAAAACTTATACAAGGGGGTATATAACCCATTTACAATAATGGACTAACCCTCTCTTTATATACTTAGGCCATAGGCCCTAAAGTCACAAATCTACTCTCTCTCTCTCTCTGACTCTATACTTGGATAAAGTTTTTACCTCCAAAATTGTTGGAAAAAATAATGCTTAAGTAGTGATATTTACCCTTAAAATTATTAAAATATTAATAAATAAAATAAATATATTTAATTTATTAACACAAGGTAATCTCATGTAAATAAATTAAATATATTTTATCGTTGGTTCTTAGAGAAAGGATGGACCCATTAGTACAATGGTAACCTATCCTCATTTATATTATAAATAGGATTTTAACCCTATTTTTATTCACTCAAATGAATTTTAGTGATTGTGAAAAACTTGATATTTATGTGTGGAAAATATTTTACAAAGGTTTTGTGAAGGCTTGTGTGAAGAAGTGAGACGTAAAAAGGCTTTGTATTGGGTTGCAGAGTTTCTCATATTAATCTATATCATCTTTATGGGTTTTTACTTCTCAAGGTTTTTATATATTAATATATGTGTCATGACTACATTGATCTATGTTCATTTACTTTGTGTTTTGTATTCATTTACATTTTATATCATGTCATGTATTGGTTCTTTAAATCTATCATGGAATCAAAACCTAAGGGAGTGTTGAGGATTGGCAAGCAATTTCCATTGAATTCAATATCAAACTTCCATGAAAATCCATGGAAAATTATTTTATTTTTCAATCCTAGGATTCCATATTGGTTGAAGTATTACCCTATGTGATATATGTAGTTTAAAAATCTCACAAGCATTCATGTAGTGATTGTTTGAAACAACTTCATTGTTGCCTCCTAGAACCCTATTTAAATAATCAAAATTATTATAAAGCAATAAAATAAGCCTCTAAATCATTTGTATAACCATGCACATCTTAAACAAGTGGGAAAATCAGAAAAAAAAATTGTTTTAGTGCTTCTGCAGGCTATTTTCTATGCTCTAAAGTGTTAGATCTTCATTTTTTGGCCTATTTGACACTCCTACAAAGCCCTTGAAGCATCAAATTAAAGTTTCTAAATTTCTCATCAAATATGGTGGTATAACCAATTTATGTCTATGTGAAATTAAAAAAAATCAGAAAAAAATAGTTCAACACCTTTTCATCATGTTTCTTTTCTAAAGTGGAGATCTTGAGTGTTTTTGTCTAGGCACAAGACCTCTTACAGAGCCTCTGAAGCAGTTGAATCATTTATATATATTTTTAATCCACCTATGGCATCCATGATATGGCTAGTATAATAAAAAAAACTATAAATTCTATGTTTTGGAATCAAAAATTGTTTTTAAAGGTTATATGTGCTTCAAAACCTTGTTTGGAGGTGATCTAGAAGTTTATAGGCCTTGAGTTGGCCTAATGCAACTTCCAAAAAATCTTCTATCTACTCCAATGCACCATGATTGTAAAATAAGCTTAAAATGATAAGTATATAGTCTATTAAAATTCTTTATTAAATGCTTGATTTATTTAAATCTTAAAAATTACACATAATCAAGAGGGACCCACCTTAGATTTAATACCTTTTTACCAAAAAGTTAAAAAAGACAAAAAGTTTTTACTTTTATTTTTTAGGTGCAATATATATATATATATATATATATATATATATATATATATATATATATATAACAAAAAAGGGTTTAAATATTATATTTTGAATATAAATTTTCAACAAGTATCTTAGGAGGGTTGGTGGTTAATAAGTTACTAAAATCCTGCAAGTGGGATGGTTAGTGTTCACAACCTCCTAAGAAATTTTTTTTTAATCAATTTTGACTTAGTCAAGTTAATTTTTCAAATTTAATTATTTTTTAATTCCATTTTTTGATTTGCATTCCAATCTTCTCAGGTGCAAAACACTAGACCCGTTGACCTTATTGTGACATTTGATCTAGAGAATATTTATTGAGCATAGTCATATGACTAGTCATTTCCTAGGTTTTGGCACATTATAAATGCATTGGTGTGGTCCATTTTTGTTTTGAAGAATTATATTATAGTTTACACTTTTTTAATCATAGTGTTTAGATAGTTATTCTATGTGACACGACACAAAAATTAGTGCATTTTACTTCAATTTTTTCATATTGTTTAATATATATTTGAACAAATATTACTTGTTTACAATTGTAATTTTATTTACTATCAAATAAAGTTAAAATTTACATTAAAATGGGTTCAATTTTAAGTATTATCAAGTGTTATTTTGTCATTCTTAAAGGGAAGCTATGGCTTCACCTAACTTTATATTAGATAAATCTCAAATGCTTAATAGATCAACCTATAATATATGGAAAATTCATATTAAAGTGGTATTTATGGCCCAAAATTTTTGAAAAATTGTCATTGGAATTAAAAAATCTCTGTCTAGATGATGTTTTAGACATGAGCTTTCAAATGCATTTCAATTTAAATTGTAAGAAACCATGTTGATTATATTTTATAGTGTTAAGGATAAATTCCTACTTTATATTGGTAATTGAGGGTCACCTAATGATGCTTGAAAAATCCTCGAGTATATGCATGAGGGCACTCATCTTTCTAAGATTATTAATTTGATTCTTGAATTGCTAACTACAACTATGAAAGGTGATGAAAATGTTGTTAATTTTCTTACTAAAATTAAGACTATTAAAGCTCAGTTAGATGGATGTAACTGTAATATAATTAAATATCAATTGTTATATTTCATTATTTAACTTAATATTCATGAAAATTTTTATAATTTTATTTTAATTCCGAATTCAAACTACCAAATGGAGTAAGATATCCCTGAGCCCACTACCTCGTTGACTCTTTTGATTGAAGAAGAGCAAGTGATGTTTAATTTTGATTCTAAAGAGAATGCTACTTAGGCACTTATCACTCTCAACCCTACTTCTAATAATAATAGAAAATAAAAATCTAACCCCAATTTTTCCACTAGAAAAAATGGGAATAATAAATATGGTAATAAGAATCATAAACCTAAATTTAATGAGAATTTTAATTTGTGTGAAAAATTTGGTCATAGAAAGGAAACGTATTATAAAAAAATATAGAGTTAACAATAAATATTCAAAAAATAAAATAAAATGAAGGAATCTAATCAAAACCATCATAAGAATCAAAAACCTAAACAGATTAATAATTAGAATCAAAATTCTAATGTTATTACTTTATATATTTCATAATTGCTTCCAATGAGAATGAATGGATTTTAGATAACGGTGTATCCATATGAATTTCGTATCTAAAATTTTATATAAAACTTGATATATTTTTGAAAATATCTATTTAGGAGATAATTCATTTTTAGAAGCAACTAAGGAAAGACAAAATTTATAAATGTTATTATGAATGATGTTTTATATGTACCTAAGCTTAAGAAGAATTTGTTATCTTGTTCTCAACTTATGAATGATAACTTCATTTAAAATTTTATTAAAGATAACTGGTCCATTATAAATCAATTTGGTTATTTGATTGATGAAAGTGTTCGAAAGAATGGTTTATACATTTTTTTTGCTTTTTGTGCATGTTGTCTTTTATTGCATAGTAAGAAAGAATTTTAATTATGGCATGAAATATTAGGACATGTAATTTTTAGAAGTTTACATGATATATCTTCTCATAATATTTTTTTTGGTCTTCCTTATATCTCTTCTCATCATAAAACTTGTGAAGGTTGCTTACGTGGTAACCAACATATGATCCATTTCATAAGAATCATGATGTGACTTCCTCACATCCTTTAGAACATATTCATAGTGATGTTTTAGGATCACTTGAAATTTCATACCTTAATAGTTCCTTATATGTTGTTACTCTTATTTATGATTATAGTAGAATTATTTGATTATATTTTATAAATAAGAAATTTGAAGTTTTGTATAAATTCAAATAATATAGAGCTTTAGTTGAAATTTTTTCTAATTTTTCTATTAAGATATTAAGAAATGATAATGGTGGTGAATACATCGGTAATGAATTTGATTCATTTTAAATTAGTTTTGGTATTCAAAGAGAGTTAACAACTCCCTATTCCCCACAATAAAATGAGATTGTTGAAAAGAAAAACCACACCATTATTGAACTAGCTAGAATAATGTTGTATTCTGTAAATGTTCCTAAGTTTTTAATGGGTCGAATCCATGAATACTAATATGCACATTTTTAATAGAGTCCCTAATAAAGCATAACATTTTCCATTATAATAGTTTAATAAAACTATTTTTTTTTGTTACTTTGAAGATACTAATTAAATTGATAATGTATCAACTACAATGGTATTTGTTAGTAAATCTATTTTGTTTGATTCTTGAAAAATGTTAATTACAATTGTAATTGGTCTTAGATGAGAGATCAAAGGAAATATATAGACATAATATTATTTTCAAAGTTGATTATATTTATGATTATTTTAAACTCATATGATCTAACATTAAGATACATTATATACATAACATCATGCTTCATTTGACAAAATAATCATGTTTAATTATTACATTTTGTAAAAATATCATGCTTAGTAAGTTATGATATTTTGTGTTTTAATTGTTAAGCTGATTTCATTTGATAAAAATGGAAATTTCATGCTAACATGATTAAATGCTTCATTTTAGAATAAGGTATTATGTGAAATGCAAAGTTTAAATGGATTTTGTTACTATACTAAGCATTATGTTGATACATGTCTGGGATTATTTGTTTCAGTCTCATATCTATTTGATTGCATCATTTCATATCATGATAAAATTATCCATATTTATGTATGAAAGGTTACCTTCCTAAAATATTTTGTTACATACAATTATAGATCATTGGATAATGTCAAAAAACATATTAATTTTTGTAGGACTCAAATTATAAAATGAGTTATTTCTAATAAAATATATAATGTTTGGATAAATTTAGTATCAAATTATTAGTGAACTTATTATATGTTCATCGTATGTTAGTTGGGGAAACTCATCTTGTCAATATTGGAGATGTCCAATTATGAATCACATACAATAATATATGTGTGTCACTATCATAGTAAGCAAAGTAGTAAACTAGCTTGCTTAAATCATGACTTGACTGTTTAAAATGTGCTTTACCATAGATAAACATATGTCATATTTTATATTTATGTGTTTATTTATTGTGATGCTAACCATATTTTGAAATCATGAATATACTTTTGGATATGTATTTAAGTTTGATGCAAGTGCCAAAGTTGTATAGCCTTGGCAAAAAATCCATTGCAATACCAATGAACTAAGAATATTTAAGTTCATGTGCATTTTATCTGAGAGAAAGTCCTTAGTGATGATATTTATCTATAGGTCTATTGTGCATATGAAAAAGTAGCATATATATTCACAAAACCAATTGGTGATACCAAGTTTTGTCAGTTTCATCTAATTTTGGGCCTCTTAGAGTTTTCACTGAGGGGGAGTGTGCATGACAATGCCACTTCCTAATGACCACGTGTTCCTCCTCCTTCTTTATACTTCTCTTTGTAAAAACATTGTAATATATCAAATTATGTGATTTTTGTAAACTTCATTTGGAAGTTTTAATTTTATACCCCAATACTTAAAAACATATTGTAATGGAGGTCCTTATGTTATAAAAGGCTCCAAAAATTCTTGGATGATTATTCATGAGAAACTGTGAGATGTAGTTTCATGATCATGCTAGCCTAAACTTAATTTAAGTAGTTTATGAATTATAATTTTTTTTGTTTAAAAAGATAAAGTTTGGCATGATGAAGGTTTTTAAATCCTTAAATTTTGTACATAGTATAATTTCTTTATCAAGGTAGCTATGGCATATATTCTCACTTAACATTAAGGGGAGTGTTGGAACAAATAATGCTTAAGTGGTGATATTTACCTTAAACATTATTAAAAGGTTAATAAATAAAATAACTATATCTAATTTATTAACATGAGCTAATCTCATGTAAATAAATTAAATATATTTTATCGTTGATTCTTCAAGAAAGTATGGACCCGTTAGTTACAACGATCACCTCTCTTCATTTATATTATAAATAGGGTTTTACCCCTATTGTTATTCACTCAAATGAATTTTAGTGATTGTCAAAAACTTGATATTTACATGTGGTAAATATTTTAAAAAGTTTATGTGAAGGATTGAATGAAGAAGTGATAAGTAAGAAGGATTTGTGTTAGGGTGAAGAGTTTTTCATATAAATGAATATCATATTTATGGGTTTTTTACCTCTCAAGGTTTTCCCACGTTAATATGTGTCATGTGTACATTGATATATGTTCATTTATTCTATGTTTTGCCATCATTTACATTCTAGATTATGTCATGTATTGATTATTTTATTTTATCATAACTTAGCCTTTTTATCCCCCTTTAAATGTTGGCCTAGTCTTATCTTTTATATCCCTTGTTGTTCATTCAGTTTTATGTCCACTAAGGAAATGGAAACTATCACTTGTAGGCCTACCTTAAGGGAACCTTAATCCTTATAAACCTTGATCCATGGATTTTTATAGTACTTTGATCTTATATAAGCTATTAAATTTCATTATCCTATGGCATAACATTGGTTATAGTGTTTGGTATACCTATATAGATCTAGGTGTCGGTCTTTATATCCATTTGGCCACCCAATTATCTTATAATGTCTTAGTTTCTAAGATCTTTATATAACTTATATGTTCCCATTCTTTAGGCACTCTTTCACTATTTTTCCTTTGCTTTATTTCACTCTCCTCACCTCATGCTCAATAATTATGTTATATTTCATGCCATGTTGTAAAAATCCTACACATTATCTTCTTATCATTTATTTCTTTCCACTACTTGTGCATTCATTTCCTTTGTGTTCTTAGACTGGCATTCCTCCACTTCCTAACTTTTGGTGCAACTCATCCATTCCTCTATTTAGGTGACTTTCACTTGAGATGTTACTACATCAATCTACCTAGGTAATTATAAAATATAAACCCCTACTTACAAGTAGGGTTGAGTGGTAGAACCACACATTTGGCCTATTTATAAAGGCCATATGTTTCCCTTTTGTTGGTGTTTACTAAAACATGTTTCATCTATGCTCCTCTATATAAGCCTCCTTAGGTCAATAACTACTCTCCTTCACAATGATTCCCCATTCTTTCCTTTTTCTTATCCATATTATCCTTCTTTTGGTTGGTATGCATCCACTTCAATCCATTCACATGTTCTCAATACTTCTCCCCTTTTTGTGAACACCATACAACTAATCTTCACACATTTCCTCTCTTTCCATAGTTTGGCACTCATATTTATCTCTGGTGGGACTACACCCACATATTCCCATCTAATTCCATAGAAAGGTATCATACCTTTTGTATCCTCCCTTCTATATGCCTCCTATTCCTCATCCCCTCTTTTGTCCTCTTATGAGGATCCTTATTTTCTCATGCACTGCCATGATTTTAACACTTTTCTTACTTTCCCTATGCACTCTGACATGTATTTTCACACGCTCATCTATGCTTTTCCTCTCACGCACCTTCCTCACACATCCTTCCTCCCAAATACATTTTTTTCTCCTATGACAACACTTTGGATACAAGCTAGATTATCCTTCCCTTCCCCTAGGCATCAGACACATGATTGGCACAAGAACAAACTTGCACTCTTTTGCCCATATTTGTTTTTGTACTTTCTATTAGGCATAATTCCTCTATTAGTCTACTACTTGCCTAATTTTATGTATTATTTTTCTCTAGTTGGTTCTTATCCCAATTTTTATCTAAGCATGCCCTTGAATTTACACTCCTCACCCTTCTATTTTCCATGATAAAAAAATATTTATTATCCATAAGGAAAAAATTATTCTATAATACCCATTTGTTTCATCTGACTATGCTTCCCTTCAAATAAAGCACCTCTTTTTTATGATTTATGGAAATTAAACATACTTTCACATTTTTCTTCCATATTCATCTCATAATCTATGTTACAAGATTCTGACCACCCTCTCTTCTCCCTTTCCTCAATTTTGATTTTATTCATAGTATTCATTCCTATGAATGTACTTTAATTCTAATTCTCTCCTCCTTACTCTTCATTGAGAGTGAACTTTATTCATTACACAATACAAATTACACCTCCTATATTAGCTTCAGGGTTATGCTTCTCTTTTGGTGATCTCTATAAATCTAGCATAATAAGGGTTGCACCTTACATAAAAGCTTCACACTGATATTTACAAAATCACTTCAACAAATTCTCTTTGATTTGTGCAACCAAGTTTTGCACCTACATTAGTGACATACTGATGGTATCTCTTCTATCACAATATCAAAACTTACCTTCCCCTCAAGGGGTACTATTACTCTACACTACCTCTAGTGAGATTCTACATGCATCTTGTCACATCTTCTTTTTGAGATATCCTCCATTCAACATTGTTCAACTGCTATTCACTTAGCTAGAAATTAGGTGTTTTAGCAATGGCATAATTTAATGGTGATCTCTTCTAGCTCAACCATTCTCTATCTACCTTTTTCCTTTCTACTAATATTTATTATTTTATAAATATGGGTCCACCCTCTTATTTCTCTCCCATCACTACCTCTTCTCTCTCTTACATTCCCATACATATTAGTACACCTCTCCTTTTTCTTTCATCATTTCCCCCAACTGTTGACCCTCCTTGACCTACTTGGCCTCCAATATCCTACATTGACCCCCCTTTTCTCTCCTCTCTCTCTTTATCTACCCCTCTACATTATCCTCCATGTGTCCCCCTTACTCTTCTTATCTCTTTCCATCTATATCCCTTGAATGGATCCACGTGACTTAGTCTCCCAATTAGTTTTTGGGTTAATTCCTATTAACGTCAGTCTAGATTAAGAATTTTAGATTCAATTGTATTTAAATTTTTTTTTATGCATTATATATTAAATTCCTATTATTTAACAACATGCACCTTTGAACTGCACTTTAATGTCTTAAGTTTTGAGTATAACACAAATAAACCACTTTAGTATTCTAAGCAAAACAATTCTACGCCCCACTTGAATATATAAAAATAATCCCCACTTTAATATATATATATATATATATATATATATATATATATATATATATATATATATATATAATACATTGTGGTGGATATCTTCATAAGGAGGGTGTTGTACTAATTCCATTCACCCATGACCTTGAGTTGCTATCTAAGTCATTCAAGACTATTTTGAAGGAATGAAGAGTTTTAGGTTCATGGGGATGACATCTAAAAAGGCAAATACATGGGGATGGGTTGGTGAAGAGTATAATCAAGAATATGAATACAAAATGATAACATAGACAATTGATCAAAGAGCAAGAGTAGGGATGATCCATTGACCTTGAAGAGACAAGTTACAAAATTATAATAATGCAAGACAACAATCTAATCCCACAATATAACAATAAGGACCTCATAACCAAGATGAATAACACACAAGAGAAAAATATCATTAATAGATTTCAACTATTAATTATGGAGAAAAAACTCAACTAGTGGATCTAGAATCCCTATTTTGATTATTTTACCTTTCAGAGTCATCTAATTACATGTTAACCTTGTTGTTGTGTTTACTCTCTTTGTAAATCACCCATCTAGCCTAGCTCATTATCCAAGTTCCTGCATCTACCAAAATAATACATCAGCAACATCTACTCAAGGCATACTAGCAATAATAATAAAATTTTGAACTAAACAAAATAAAAACATGCTATAACTAAATCAACATAATCATCAATATCAATAATGATTTGAATCATAACTACTTAACAAGATAACAAAACATAATATACATAATCATGATAAATATCTATAATACTCAGTCCAAATACTAATCAGAACCCAAAGAAACATGTTGTTATACTATATCTAATAGATATATAAATATGCCAATTGGTGATGTTTTAGATTAGAGGTAAAAGCAGGTTTTGAAGGGGCCCCGAAACCCTATAACAAAGAGCATAAGAAACATAAAAAACAACAACGCCCATAGGCAACGCCTAAAAAACACTACAGAGAAGTAGCAAAATCAGGTTTTAAATGGTCCTGAAACCATCAGAGATACATCCAATCAAAACCCAGATACAGAAGTCTGGAGAAACAACATACAAAAGCCAACAAGCGAAAAACAAAGAACTATACCAGTTTCTTTACCACCAAGAAGGACCAGATTATTCATCCAGTTCTAGAATCAATTTCATGGCTTCTTTTTCTTTCAAAGCAGTTTCCTGTGTGGTAACCTCCAGCAAAGCTCCTTTTTGTGTATCTTTCTTTCTGGAACTTTGCCTTGTCCTTTTGCTGGGACCCTCTAGTGCTTTGGTCTCCTCATTGGCTTGTTTACCTATATTGATAGCTGCTACACAAATGTTAGACGTTACTTCATCCATTTTCTTTCTGTTATCCTTTATTAACTCCTGGAGATTGATTTCGTAAGCTTTGAGCTTCACAGGGATCTCACTTAGTTGAATTTCCATGCTATTTACTTTGTTCCAAGCAGCTTTCAAAGACTCTTCCAATGTTTCCGCTTTTTTCTTGAGTTCAATGATCTCCCTACACAGCCAGGAATCTAATTGGGAAGAAGACTCAGCTTTACTGTTAACCCAAGTCATAGGGGTGTAAATTTCATCATTTTGATTCTTTCCTCTCCAATCCTTAGATTTTTTATTCGGGCTATTCCTATCTTCTTCAAGGAAGTCATCTTTGCTCTTTTGTTCCCGCTCATTGATTCCTTCTTCAATTTCCATCTCCACATTTTGAATATCTTCTTGGACAGATATTTCCTTTTCTTTCTTAGAAGTTGGGTCCTCACCAGGATCTTCCTGGACAGTGTCTTCCTCCTCCACTTTCTTGTTTTCCTCCAACTCTTCTGTTCTGGTAACAGATTCCTCCTCAGTATTGACTTTATCCTTTTCAATTTCCTCTAATCCTTCTTCATCATTGCTAGAGTTGGTTTCCCAACTCTCAGTTCCATCTACATCCTCCGATTTTTCCTCCTCGGGTTCTTCAAGTCTCTCTCGACCCCTTTCTTCTTCTGCATTCTGTTTATTAGGACTAGGGGTCTTAATTTTTCCTCTTCTGCTTACTCTTTCTTTCTTTTATTCCCTGGCAACTTATTTTTCCCCTATTTGGGATACTTAACCAATGCCCTATTCTTACAATAGCCTTCAATAAGTAGGATTAGGCCTTCGTGAAGAATAGGGTGCAGATCCTTTTTTCTATGAGCATAAAGGCTTTGAATCAGGGAGTAGCGAAGATAGAAAGGAAAAGACAAGCTAACCTTATACTTGAAGTGGTTGAGGAAGACAAAATGGTACTTATGCACTCATTTGCTTCTACCGTCCAGGATGAAGTACTCCCTTATACAGCTTAGGACGTCCCTCCATATCCCTTTAATCTAATCCAGCTCATAAAAATCCCCATTTTTGACCAACTTCTGCTCCTCCTCATCCGTTTTGGGGAACTTGCAAAATGCTTCGTTCGAAATGCTGGTCTGCTTTGAAAATTTGATTCCTTCCATAGACAACCCTGTAACCTCAGCAAGAAAATCCTTAGTTAAATTTACAGTTATGCCATGCAGGGTGACCTTGTCGTCAGACCAATTTTTGAAGAAGGCCGTCGTGATGTGTGGCTTAGAGCCATGGAGTCTTTCCATGTAGCTAGTAACATTTCCTTTTTGCATAATTTTCCAGACTTGGGGTTTATCTCTCCATTCTGCACAACTCTTGGGCTCCTGCTTACGGGGTTCTCCCTTTCTTTCTCGCGCCATACTCATTTTCTTTGAAACCCGATTACTATGTATATTACCCTGGATCCTCCTACTGTCAAGTTGATTGGGACGTCAAATTTGTTTCTGGCTTTTCAGGATCCGCTTCTCCCCATAGAGGACCTTGCTTTTTAATAATTGGGTTCCTTTCCCCGTGCTACCACTCCTCCTACTCATTAGGATTTTATTACACTCCAATCCTCCCTTCTCTCACCTGTGTGGCATCAAGACAAATGATAGCCCTTAAATCCACATTCCTTACTAAGGTTTCATCCCACCTCACTTTTTTCCCTTCCCGGACAGCACAATTGGCAAGCCAATCTGCAACTCCATTGGCTTCACGGTAGGTATGGGTAATTTTTATTTCTTCAAATTTGTTCAATAATGTTTTCATCTCCTTTACCTTATCCTCTATGGTCCAAGATACAATATTCTTATTATTAAGGATATTTATAACATTCAAAGAGTCCCCTTCAAGCCACAATTTGGAATATCCAGAGTCCACAGCTAATTTAAGGGTCTGGAGGGCAGCTGTAGCTTCGGCAATGTGGCAATTAGATATACCAATGGGAATTGCAATAGCATCAATAACCCTTCCCACATGGTTTCTCAGAACACCACCACAACCAGCATTTCCCGGGTTCCCTTTTGCTGCACCGTCAAAGTTACCTTTAATCCAATCTTGAGGTGGACTAATCCAAGTCACACCTGATCTGGGGTTTTTAGGTTTACTGAGAATAATATCCTTCCTCAGAGGATTATCCATATTGAGATTAGATCTTGGATTTTTTTGAGAAGAAAATTTTTCCTTTAGAGCTCTAATGATGTTCTGGCCAACCACCCATCCAGGGAGCTCTTTGTTTCTAAATATTCGGTTATTTCTTTCCTTCCAAATTCCCCACCAGACATGGGGAATGGTAATTTTCCATAAGAATAGAACTTCAGGGTTCTTTGAAGGGCAATACCATCTTTTGAGAGAAAGTTCAACATTCTTTTGATGAATCCATGTAATGCCCCACAGATTGAGAACCTCCTTCCAAACAAGCTGAGTGAATGAACAATTCACAAACAGATGATCTCTATCTTCAAGGTCTCTCTTACACAGAATACACCTGTTTACAATATTGATTCTGCATTTCTGTAAATTATCCAGAGTCAAAATTTTATTTTGGAGAAGGGTCCAGTAAAAGAACTTGATTTTAGGAGTGAGTCCCTTGATCCAGGCTCTTGTCCATAACGGTTTTCTACCATTTCCCTTGGAGTTGAAGATGGAAGAGACTTTAAACTGTCCACTTGGCTCCTGATACCAAACAATTTTATCTTCTTGATTGGGATATAGGGATATAGCATTTAGGGATAATTGAATATCCTTGAGATCTTGATCATAGTCAGTGAGGTTTACCCAAGTGTTGTTCTGCCAATATTGATTAACCATAATCCCCACTCTTTGTTTACATCTTTCTATTACATCTTTTTTTTGGATTTCTTCCTGTAAGGGTTTACCTCTTACCCAAATATCTTCCTATAATTTCACCTTTTTACCATTACCTACTTTCCATGCACTACCTTCTTCAAGAACATGTTTTGTTCCCTGGACTGCCCCCCAAATAGCAGACGGTTGATAAATATCTGGAGTAGTAAAGAAGTCATGAATTGACTATGCCTTAAATAAATACTTATGCTTCCATATTTTACTCCATTCTTTATTTTCCTGATAGACCCTCCAACCCTGTTTAGCTAAAAGGGCAGTGTTCATACTTCTTATTTTCCTTATACCCAGTCCACCATCCTTAACCGGTTTGCAAATGTTATCCCATGCAATAAGAGGCATTCTCTTTTTCTCCTCAGAACCTGACCAAAGAAAGTTTCTTTGGATTTTTTCAATTGCCTCAGCAAACATAGAGGGTATTTTAAAAAGACTCAAAGCATACGTGGGTATACTTTGAAGACTTGCTTTGAGGAGAGTTAACTTTCCTCCTTGGCTTAGAAGACAACCTTTCCATCCTGCTAACTTCTTACTAAATTTATTAATAAGACCTTCCCAAAAAGCTTCAGGGGCTTTCGATCCAAAAGGGAGACCAAGGTATGTGGAAGGAAAAGAGCCTATAGAGCAATCACGAATACTAGCAATTTTGTTTTGTCTATAAACTAGGGTATTAGTAAAGAAAACTGCAATTTTAGCCAATTGGTGATGTTATAACAATATGAAGCATATAATTATCTTTGGTAAGGATAGGGAAATTTTTTTTGGAGGTATGAGTAAGGATTTTAATTCTGTTAAGAATTTTGATTCTCCCGTAGACTTGATTAAAGATTTTCCTTCTCCTAAGGTAAACTTTGAAGTGATTTCTTATTCTTGTATAAATAAGGAGGTCCCCTTTGATAAAAAGGTCTCTAGATTGGAAATCACTACTTTAAAATCTCCCTAGAGTTTGATAGATCCTTCTTTGCCATAATTAATTCAATATCCTTTAGGTGTTGCTTCATCGAAGTCCTTGGACTCTAAAATGGTTTTTCCCCTGGGTAATAGTCTAATTGATGATGTTAAAGGATGGATAAAGGTTTCTCATAGGAAAATTTTTTAATTCTAAAATGAACCTATGTCATATGGAACTCCACTCTCATAAGAAAGTTTTTTAAGTGGGGATTATGGTGCTTTCTTTTGCATTTGATATATGGCTTCTTATGCCTATACTATTGTTATTATTATTGTTTTTTGAATTAATAGATTTGATTCACCTATTTATGGCTAAGATTTTCAAGGTGACTATGGAAATATTGATTGCATCAATTCACTAGGTCACATTGGTATACTTTTTTGATTTTTTAAACTGGCATGGGTCTTGTTAAGCCTTGGTATCTATCCCAAAAAATATTTATAGTTATAAATATATAATTTAATATACTATATACAACTATAATATATTATATTTATAATATGTGTGTATATATATTTAATAATATATTATATTAATAGGAGCATGATGGTGGAACAACAAAAGGAACAAGGAGAGGGCAAGGAAGAAGGTGAGGGTGGTGAGGAGGAAGGTGAGGGAGGCTTTTGCATCAAGGATGTAAAATATAGTTGAGGATGGTTGTAGAGGGGGATCTATAGAGAAAAGACATTCCAAAAGAGTTTTTGGTTGGCCTAGTTAGGGGCACTAGGGATGAGTCTAAGGTTAGTGAGTTTTATAAATCTATGGCTAAAATCCAAAAAAATAAAATAATACTTGCAGGAGTTATGGGTGTGGAGCAATCTAAGGGTGGATCAGTGATTCCTAAAATAACTTTATCTAATAAGGAGTGGTTGTATTCAAAGTGCATTAATGCAACTAACCCTTTTCATTTCTGTGACAAGTTTTATAAATCAAAATATTTTAGTCTAACCCTAATTGTCCTTCTCAACTGGTTATCAACAACATAGATTTGAACCTAGCTTTGGTGGGGATGTTCCCCTAATCTTTTCTAAGGACCCTTTGGTGTTTGAGGTTATTTAGGAAGAGATTTCATAGATTGATAAGAATTTTGGTGGCTGGTCTATTATATGTAGATGCATGGGGAAAAGACCATCCTAGGAAGATCTTGCCACTTGGTGCAAATTTGAGTGGCCAAAACTCAAAGAAGTTTCATTTTCTTAAATTTCAAATGGTTTTTTCTCAATTAACTTATAATCGGTGGAGGATTGGGACTTCATTTAGGATAATGGTCTATGCTTTATTGATAAGATTGGGATTTTTATATGTCCCTAGACCCCTTTTTGATCCAATTAGAATAGTAAATTTGAAATCCCTAATTTGGGTCAGGTTTTATAATCTTTCATTGGTCATGAGAGATCCCAGACAACTTCACTAGTTGGCATCAAAATTTGGGGATTTTGCGAAAATTGATCAAAATTTGGACTCTCATCCAAGCTTTGTAAGGGTTTGTGTTCTAGCAGACTTCTCTAAACATTTTCATCACTCTGTTAAGATTTTGTCTTCTAAATGTTCATGGCTTCAATTTGTCAATTTTGAAGGGATGTCTTTTAGGTGCTTCAAATGCAATCAATTAGGGCATAAAAGGGTTGAATGTCATAATATTTTAAAAAAAGAAGAAATGTTTCTTATCTAAAGAAATGGGTAAGAAAAATTAGTTGCTCTAATTTATGATCTTGTGCTTAATTTTAGAAATTGGTTGTTTCTAATTCTCTTCCTCTTTAGGTGGATAAGAGTGTTTATGAAGTTTATGTTGGTATCAAGGTGATGGATGCTCCTCCTCCCTCCCAAAAGGTCTTAGAGCCTTAATTGGGTGATGTTTTGGTAGGTGTGTACTCCCCTTGTGGGGTTTTAGGGTTGGATTCTCAGTTGGCTTGTCAAGATGCTCAGCTTAATCCTTCCTATGAAAATAAGGGCTTGGAATATTAAAGTCTTAAAGGTTTACACTCCTTCCACATATCTTCCTCAAATTGTGCTAAATGGGTAACTTCACCCCTATGTCAAGAAGGTTTATTTTTAAACATTTCAAGGTTTGGGAAATAATAAGGTACTAAGGCAATGATAGATTTTGAGGAGGAGGCAACAAATCCTTTTGGTTTTAGATAAGTCTTGATGATAGCACAAAGCACTTGTACTCTTTCCAAACTAAATTATGGTAAGCAAAGTTACAAGAGAGGTAAGAAGATTGAAACATAATGCTTGAAATTGGATGCTTTGAATTCTATTGATGGAGGAACTCAATGGACCTTCGAAGTGCTCTTGTTGAGTAGGGGGAGATGAACTCTTACAGCTCGAGATTGAGTGTTTCTTGTTTGGTTGTTTAGTAGGTGTCTCCTTTTAGGTCTTCAACAAAGGGTGTGGCTTCTTTTGGTTGGGAGGATTTTTGGTCTTGTTTTTTTGAAATGTTGTAATGTTGTTTCTTCTTATTGTGTCTTTACTCTTTTTGGCTTTCTAGTTTTGGTTTCTTTGTCTTCTTGTTCTTCAAGGACTAGGCCTCCTGTTGTGCCTCAAATCTAGTTTAAGCTCTAGTCAAAAGCTAATATCAATCCAAAATAATAATAATAATCATAATATATTATACTAATAACAATCATAAATATATATTACTATAATAATATATGTAGTAATATTATTATAATAAAAAATATAGAAATAATCATATATAATATATTAATTATATATATAATTAATATATTATATATAATCATATATAATATATTAATATAATATGAACACAAGTGTGGGTGCTCTGATCTATGTTATCTTGGATTGTGATGAAAATGGCAGAAAGAGAGAAGGAAGGCACACGGGGGAAGGAGGGCGTGAAGGGGGAGAGCGCAGGTCACAGCTATAGGGCAGCATTAGGAGTGCAGCAATCAGCCTAGGGAGTGCAGTAGTTAGCCCAGGGAGTGCAACAGTTAGCCCAGAGCCTAAGGAGTGTAAGAATGGTTATCCTCCCACTATTTCCAAGTCCAAGTGATGTTGAAGAGCCAACTGGCATGAGACTTCCCAAGGTCAATGGATGCCTGGAAAGATGCAAGGAGAGGCCCAAATTGGTCATACCTATGGACATGATTGCTGAGGACATCGAATATTATATAAATCATTCTCTGTATTGCAAGTTTTGGGGGCTCAAGACTTTGTTCCAGTTCTTGGAAGCATGGGCTCAGAGGACATGGGATCCAAAAGGAGAAATGGATATCACAATGTTAGCCAATAGTTATTTTATGGTCACTTTTACTTGCTTGACTGACTGTAGTAGAGTCTTTGCTAGAGGTCCATACTTTCACAATCAGGTGGGGTTGTTTATCAAGCTGTGGCATGCTAGTTTTATACCTTCAGAGGAATTACCAAATTTTGTTCCAGTGTGGGTGTGGCTAACTCACTTTCTGGTGGAATACTGCCATGAAGATACCCTACAATTGCTTGTATCCCTCCTAGGAAGGCCAGTCGGTTCATCAATGTCAATCCTTAGGAAAAAGGTAATGACTTATGCCCACATTTGTGTTGAAATTGATCTTAGTAAGCCAATACCTAATGCTATTGAAATGAGTGTGGGACCCTTTTCCTGGGTACAACAATTAGATTTTGAAACTCTTCCCTTTCACTATCATCTTTGCCATGCTTATGGTCACTTGCAATGATGGTGTCCCAAATCTAAAACCTCTAAATCTTAGCCTACTCAACCTACTCGTAATCTACCTGGAATTGACAAAGGGAAGGATCTGATTCTAGGTGAGGTGCCAAAAACTGATGGTTTTATCCTGATTAAAGGGAGATATAGAAGCAGGGGTCACAAATAGTCTTTGAAGGAAAGACAAGCAGATGACTTGCTTAACAAATTTGAAATTCTAGATGACTTTAACCAACAAGAGATGAACCTAGGGTTGATGATTTTGGATCAGCAAATTGAGGGCCTAGCCCAGGAGAACAATGTCTCAGTTGATTTAACTAAATCACAAGATGTTGGGGATGGACACAATGGATATGGACCAGTAGATGTTGATATCAGATGTTTTGACTTCCTCAGTTGTTCCCTCTAAAGAAGATGGGAATTTATCTTTAACAGGGAAATCCAGAGAATTAAGAGCAGCAAGGAGTAGTAAATCTTCTCCTCACTTGGGACTTTTGCAAAAAGACCTTAAGAAGGGTGGGGGGGAGAAATTGGTCAAGCTTGGCAGGAAAAAAGACCTGGAAAAGATGAAAGTAATGGGAGAGACTTTGGTGGAGTCAGGGTTAGTGAAGACTCTGGATGCTCACTTTCTAAATCCTTTGAAATGATTGTACTATCCTGAAATGTAAGGGGTTTCAGCCCTAGACAAAATGATGTTCACAACTTGATTAGAAGTCAAAGACCTGATGTCCTTTTTTTGTAGGAGACTAAGCTTTCAGTAGATGCTATGTCCAGATTAGCACCTAAGTTGTGTAGACAAGGGGACTGTCAATGCATTGGGGCTACCAGATCTTTAGGAGGATTAGCTTGCCTTTGGAACCCCCATAAGATTAGCCTCATAGGATGGTTGTCCTCTAAGTTTTACTTGACTATGATGGCTTCTAGCTTTGAGATGGGGGAAGTCATTCTTCTATCCAATGTTTATGCCCCTACTGACTGGCGGGGTAAACAATCCCTATGGGGCCACATTAGTTTTGTCCACAACTTGGCTCCCCTCCAACCTTGGATTATGGCTGGAGATTTTAACGTTATTTTGGATTTGACTGAAAAATGTGGTGGTATGACAAAGCTTGACCCCTATGCTTTGCTTATGCAAAATTACATTGAAGTTTTGAATTTAGTTGACATTCAGCCCAATAATGGATAGTTTACTTGGAACAATCGGAGGACTAGCCAACATTTCATTGCTGAGAGACTGGATCATTTTTTGGTTTTTGGTTACTGGGTCGAGGGTATGTGGTCTACAGGGTCTAAAATTTTGGACTAGAGAGGATTGGATCATTGGCCTATTATGCTGAACAGTGTTTCAAAGTACTAGCCTCACTCTCCTTCCTTCAGATTCCAACTCATGTGGCTATGAGATTAGTCATTATTCAAATGTGTGGCCAATTGGTAGAGGTGGGGTAGGCTTGCCCATGGTACGGCGATGTATATTTTTTCTAAATCACTATAGTTTGTGAAGTATAAGCTTAAATAGTGGAATCATCAAAGCGTTGGGAATATTTTTCATGCTAAGGTTGATGCACAGGCTAAGCTTGATGGTATCACGAGAATAATTAGGGAGGAAGGATTGACTAAAATCTTACTTCAAGATGAAGCTCAGGCTATGAAAGACCTGGAGGAATGCGAGCTATAGGAGGAAGTGTTTTGGAAGAAAAAATCTCAGATAGAATGGCTCTAAGAAGGTGACAAAAATACTTATTTTTTCTTTTAATCATCCAAAGCCAGAAAGCACAGCAACTCTATCTCAGTCCTGGTCAATGAAAGAGGTGAGCGACTTAATTCCTTTCCTACAATGTCAGAGGAGGTGGTGCAGTATTTCTCTACTCTTTTTAGGGAAGATGTGAATGAGGAGTTTCCAAAAGAAGCATAGGTTCTCTACTGCATTCCACCCCTGGTGATGTGTGAAATGAATGAGAATTTAATGAAGGATATCACACTTGGGGAGCTTGAGGCGACTATTTCCTAGATGAAAAAGGGGAAAGTGGCTAGTCCTGACAGCTTCTCGACTGAATTCTATCAAGAATTTTGGGATATTATCAAATTGGATCTTTTAACTATTGTTTAAGAATCTCAGCAGAATAAGCAAATGCTTAAGGCTTTAAATGTGACTTATCTCACCCTCATACCAAAATGCGAAGGAGCTGATAGGCTAAGTCAGTTTCGCCCTATATCTCTTTGCAATGTTGTTTATAAAATCATATCTAAAATCATTACAGAAAGGTTAAAAATTGGGCTCAACAATGTGATTTCTAAAAAACAAAGTGGTTTTGTGGAAGGCAGGCAAATTCTTGATGGTATTGTAATAGCAGTTGAGTCCATTCACTCCATGGCCAGCTCCAAGGATAAGGCAATGTTTATTAAGCTAGATATGGCCAAGGCTTTTGATAGGGTCAGATGGTCATTCCTATGGAAGGTTCTCAAAGCTTTTGGTTTTTAAGATGAATGGACCCAATGGGTCATGAGATGCATTTCCTCAGTTTCCTTTTCGGTGCTTATCAATGGGGAACATACAGAGTTATTTGGTGCCTCTAGGGGGCTGTGACAAGGAGATCCCTTATCTCTGTATCTCTTTCTTCTTCTTGTTAAAGGCTTGGGGAGGATGATCAGAATGAATAGAGAGGATGGGCATATTCAAGGCTGGTGATGGGGGGGGTGAACTGTTGGCACAATCTCACTTGAAATTTGCTGATGACACTGTTCTGATGGGCATGGCCACAATGAGTGAAGTTGCCAATTTGCGTAGGGTATTGGATGTTTATCTAACAGCCTTGGGGCAAAAGGTCAACAAAGATAAGTCATCCATCTTCTTCTTTAATACACTAGCTCCCATATAGCAGTGAATTGCTCAGACTATGCATTTTTAGATTGGGACTCTCCCCTTGATTTATTTGGGTATTCCTATTACAGTTGGCCGTATACACAAAGAATCTTGGCAGAATATTTTGGATAAATTTCAGGTGAAGGTGAATCATTGGAATCATATATGGCTTTCTTTTGTGGCCTATGTTTAATTAATTTAATCTGTGGTGTAGGCTTTGCCCATTTATAAATGTATGCTTCAGGTTGCTCCAGTGGGAATTGTTAAGGAATTTGACTCGATTACTAGGCAATTTGTATGGGCTGGTACTTTGATGACCTCAAAATGGAGCTTAGTTAGATGGGAGATGGTCTGTAGCCCAAAACGACATGGGGGGCTTAGCCTAAGGTAGACAGACTTAAATGGAGTTGCTTTGGTGGCTAAGCTTTATTGGCACTAGTGCAATGAACAAGACAAGGCCTGGGCTAGAATTTTCTCTCAAAAGTACTATTCAGGGGCCACTCAGAGTGATATTCCTCATTATCCACTCATTGGGAAAGGCTCAGTGATATGGAGGACTCTCAAAAAAGGGGCTGCTCTTATTAAGGAAGGCTTATTTTGGATTTGTAAGCGGGGATCCAAGGCTCTCTTTTGGACTAATTCTTGGGATGCTAACCCTCCCATTATTTCTCAGTTCTCTAATCTTTCTAACCTTTTCCAGAGATTCCTTAATGCTGGTTGGTCTCGAGTGAGTGACTTTAAATCATACATTTCTTGCGAACAGCTGGAGGTGGAAAAATGGAAAGCACCTGAGGTTTGCCTAGTTGTTGGAATGTAGGAGGAGCATGATGAGCTACTGAACCTCCTTTCCATATGCCGATGTAGCTCCCTCCAGGAGGAAGATGAGCTTGTTTGGTCTCACAATCATAAAGGAAATTACATAGTTGCTTTTAGATATCAGGCTTTATTATCTCAGAGATTGGGTAGGGGAGAAGTGCAATGGTGGAGACAGGTCTAGAATAAATTCTCATGGCCAAAATGCAACTACTTTGTTTGGTTGTTAGCTTGGAATAGGTGCTTGACCTAGGACACTCTCTGAAAAAGAGGCTTCCAAGGCCTGTCCATTTGTGTTATGTGTGGAGTGGCTGAGGAGGATTCTGCTCACCTTTTTTTTTTTGCTCCTTTGCTTTGCAACTATGGCATTATTGGTGGGACGTATGGTAGCGCCCCTGTCTCCATGTTTCATCCTTGGTCAATTTTTGGAGTGGCAAGGATGGCTTTTCTATAGAATGTTTGGTTAGGGGGCCCATCTTTTTGTTGTGGCAGCTCTAGTTGGATAAAAATAGGCAGATATTTTGGAATGAGAGGATTATGGCACAAGAAGTATGGCAAAAAGTCATAGGGATGATTCAGAAGACTATGCAAGCCAAGAGTGAGGTCTGTCTCCCTTTATCCAAACAAGACGTTGAGGTGATGGCACGCCTAGGAATCCAGTGATTTGTAGGTAATTCAGCTTGTGTCAGGAGAGGTCGACAGGGCAAAGAGAAGATTCATAGGGATGGTCAGTGGCAGTACCCTCCCAATGGGTTTCTCAAGATCAATACGGATGGCTCTTTCAGGGGCAATCCTGGCCTTGCGGGTATTGGTGGGATAGGCAGAGACTCTGAAAGTATGGTGATTTTTCTCTTTGTGGTCCATGATGGGATGTAAACCAATAACATGATGGAAGGCCAGGCTATTCTCTATGCTCTTGAGAAGGCTCAGGCATTGGGTTGGTGTAGGATCATTTGCAAATTGGATTCTCAAGTCGTGATCAACCTGCTTGTTAAGAGGAAAGTGTTAGATGTCAATTGGCAATTGGTTGGGATTGTGTAGTAGATTTTGAGAATTAGCTCGCTCATGGATACAATTAGGTTTGTTCATATTCCCTGTGAATGGAATAGAGCATCGGATTGTTTGGCAAAATGGGTGTCTGAGCATTTAGATGGTGGTAATTCTGAGGATTGGGAGTCTCTCTCCCCGGAGCTTTGCTTTAATCTGAAATGTATTTTGGAGGAAGATAGGAAGGCTCATATCAACATATAAGTGGGTACGTCCATAGTTTTTCTATGCTTGTTGTTTTCCTTTGGGGATTTTAGTCCCCCGTTCTTCTTGTAATGCTCTTGTTCTTTTATTAATATATTTTTACCTTTTTTATAATATATATATATATAAATTATATATCTATATATATAATTAATATATTATATATCATTATTTCTATATTTTTTATTATAATATTATTACTATATATATTTATGATTTATATATATATATATATATATATTAGAATAATAATAATAATATATTATTATTATTATATATAATAATATGCAATAAGAAAAAATACAAGAGAATTACAATTATTATTATTTACCATTTCTTACTTAAATTTTACCATAGGTTTTAATGTTTTTTACATGAGCATGATTTGGAAAGAAAAAATACAAGAGAATTAGCTTTTACTTGAGCTTTTTATGAATTTTTACATGAGTATGTCTTGGAAAGAAAAATACAAGAGAATTTAAGAAGGTAAAATTGTTTATCATTTCCTTCTTAACTTTTATTAGAATTTTTTTACAATTTTTAGACTAGCATATTATTTAGGATATGTATTAAATTTATTTATATAAGTATTACTTTTATGGTGATTATTTATCGTTTATAACATATATGATTACATATAATTCTCAAGGTATAAAATATTTAGTTTATGTATATTTAGACTTCTACCATTAATAGATTTTTGAGATGTATATTAAATTAAATAATTTAGATGTAATAATTAAATATTTATTAGCAATATATAGATATAGGTTAACCATAATATATAAGATTAACCATAGTATATATGTATGTATGTATCATAAATATTTACTTTGCCATCAATTATTTAATACTTTTATATTAGATCTTTTTTTAATATTATTTATACCTACATATCTAAAAATTTATGTCTACTAGAAAGAAAATTAAAAAAAGTAAAATTGTTTACCATTTTTTACAATTTTTATATTATGAAAAAAAATCCCATGGATTATTTTATATAGTGACGTATTTTAAAGAATATTGAATAGTGTATTATCTAACATATGCATTAAATTTATCTATGCAAGAATTATTTATACAACAATCATTTAATTTTTTATTAGATAGGGTGAATAAATCAAGTTTTACATGGATCCTATAATCACTAGTCCAAACAAAAGTAATACATAACAAAAAAATAAGCTGAAGATCGACAACTATTCAGAGAAGGCCTTCAGTCGATAAGTAATAGAAAGATAACCAAAAACAAAAATATAAATTGAATGATAACCAAAACACAAAAAAGTCCACAACCAAAGCCCTAGTTATAACTAGATAGCTCCTCAGAGCTAGTATTATCTTGTGTATCCTCCTGCTCTGCCTCCTAACTAATTTCCTTTAGCAATACCTTTTTAATTCTACCCTTAGTTCATTTTGAAGGGCCTTCAGTAGAGGTGAGGATGGTATTTTTATATATTTTGTTTATGTATATCATTTATCATTTAGAACATATCTTGACATTTATGATAGTTATAAATTTATATAGATATGTAATACATATAGTTCTCAAGGCATAAAATATTTGGTTTATATATATTTAGATTTTTGCCATTAATAAATTTATTTTTTTAATAAATTTTAATACATATATTAAATCTAAATAATTTAGATATAAAAATTATAGATTTAATAGCAAAATATATATATATATATATATATATATATATATATAAATAATAGGTTAACCATAATATATAAAATTAACTATTATAGATATGTATGTATCATAAATATTTACTTTTATCATAAATCATTTAATACTCTTATATTATGTCTTTATTTAATACTATTTATACTTACATATATACCATTTCCTACTTAACTTTTATTGGAGTTTTTTAAATTTTTTACGTTATGAATAAAATATTTTAAAATTTATGATAGCTAGCTATAAATTTATATAGATATCTAATACATATAATTGTCAAGGCATATGATATTTAGTTTGTGTATATTTAGACTTATACCATTAATAAATTTATCTTAATTAATAGAATTAGATATGTATATTAAATATAAATAATATAGATATAATAATAGTCATAATAGTTATAGATTTACTAGCAATATATATATATATATATATATATATATATATATATATATGTTAACCATAATATATAAGATTAACCATAGTATACTATGTATGTATCATAAATATTTACCTACATCATAAATCATGTAATAATTTTATTTTTACCTCCATATCTACATATTTATATCATTATATAAATTGAGGATTGCATCGCCTTTTACATATAATCAATTTGAGAGATTAAAGAATGGAAAAGGAGTAGAGAAAATAAAAGGGGAAGAACAAAGACTTAAATTGTTAGAGGATCACATGTATATATATTTAATATCATAAAATTATTGTTATACTACTTGTGTGTGTGTGTGTTGCTCTCTATTTCTCATTTTATTATCAAATGTATATAATATGAATATCATAATCTTATATATATGTGTGTGTGTGTGTGTTTGTGTGTGTGTGTGTGTGTGTGTATGTATATGTACATGTATATGTATATGTATACACATATATATATGTGTGTGTGTGTGTGTGTGTGTGTGTGTGTGTGTGTGTGTGTGTGTGTGTGTGTGTGTGTGTGTGTGTGTGTATATGTATACATATATGTGTGTGTGTATATATATATATATATATATATACACACACACACACATATATACATATATATATATATATATACATGTACACATGTATATATATACATATACACACATATATATACATATATACATATATATATACATATATACATACACACACACACACACACACACACACACACACACACACACACACACATATATAATTTATGTGTTGCTCTCTATTTCCCATTTTAATATTGCATTAAATATTTATATTAAATATGTTTTTATGAACAATAAGTATTTACCTTTCCCTTATGTGGTGGAAAGTGCTACTAGCATGCATATCTTAGATAAATCTATGTAAAATACGTTGATAGATATCATTCTTGAGGCCCCTAGTTTACTAATGTCACAATTTAATATGGTATAAGTGCCTTGAGAATGATATCTACTAGCATATTTTATATAAATTTATCTAAGATATGTATACTAGTATTATTACTATTATATTTATATATATATATATATATATATATATATATACATATATATATATATATATATATATATATATATATATATATATATACATACATATACATACATATACATACATATACATATATATATACATACATATACATACATATATATATATACATATATATATATATATATACATATATATATATATATATATAATTCTAAAATTACATGATATTTTATTGTAATAATATTATAAATTATTACATATTTGTGTGTGTAATTATATTTTAATTACAAATAATATCTACTATCATATTTTACATAAATTTATCTAAGATATGTATACTAGTATTATTAGTATTATATATATATATAATTCTAAAATTACATGATATTTTATTACAATAATATTATAAATTATTGTGTGTGTGTAATATTATATTATTATATTTTAATTACAAATATATATTAGAATAATAACTATGTTGAGAGATATTTTACAATGGCTTCAAGGGTGGTGGTGAGTTGTAATGAAGTGAGTGTGTTCGCTTTTAATTCTAACTATAAATTTGATACCCATTTGATCATCACTTAAAATTGTACCATTTAAAAGAAATTGGACGACATTATTATACCATATTAATAAATAAATATTAATACAAATTAAAACTCAAATAATATTATTATACATATTAAGTTTTATATTGTTGCATCAACAAACCCAAGTTGACCTATTATATAAAGATCAAATAGTTAATTTAAGGTTATGTGGGGCAAGTGGCGGTATGCCACACATATATTATAGAAGATAAAAAATATATATGCATTACATTTTGATTTTTTCTTTCATTATCAACAAAATTATGTTAAAAATTATCCCTGATATCAATCATAGATGGAAAAAAGTCTTGGAATTCTTCATCATTCATGCATGTTAAATAAATAAAATCAGGAACCTAAGCAGCCATGAAAATTAAAAGGAAAACAAATAAACTTAACATAAGGTAAACCAACTAAATATAATTCAAGCTCAATATAGTTTTAGCATTTTTATGGAAGTTAAAATAAATTAATGTTGATTTGCTTATTTAATGGTTTAACATGGGATTTTATTTATATCCTAATTTTATTTAATTTTCTTACCAAATTTTAAAAAATGATTGCCTCGTAAATGACATCTAAAAAGGTAAATTGAAAATTTATTGAGTGTCATCTAATTATTGGATGCTACTGTCACTCCATCATAAATTGATGATATGAAATTTTATTTAATATCTTATAAGTTGCTAGCTTATACAAAGAGTTTTATAAATAGGAAAATTTTAGAGATTTAAAGGATGAGCATTGTAAAAGTAAAGTATATGGGTAAATGTTATAAAAAATTAAATATTTCACAAAATATAAGGTCACCAGGTGCCTTACATGTGGAAGCAGTGAAAAAAAACTCTGAATTATGTCAATAAGGTCTTTAAATTATAAAGTAATTGAACCCTAATACAATGCAATGGTTAAATAAATCTATCTTCAAAGTGAAGATATGTATTATAATAATCTTAAGTTTTGACGAAAAATATTTTAGGTTTTATATATCTCATCTTTGGTGCTTCTATTATTCTTCACATAGGTAATATGGAGGGTTGTTTCCATTATGACATCACCACAATTATCATAAAAAATATGATATATTAGATTTATATATTGCAACAGACTAAACCTTCCAAATAATCTAATATTTTCAACTTAATAGTAGATTATTTTTAGAATTTTGTTTTAAGAAATATTTATCAAGGTAATATATTAGTTGGCATTACTAATAAATAAACTATTAGATATATATTACATATATATTAATTAGCATACTTATCTTAGTTAAATATATGTAAAAGACGCTGAGAGATATCAATATTGAGGCATTTATTGCACTTAAGTCATAAATTTAATATTTTCAATGCACCTATATTATATTATATTTGTGACATAAGTGAAATAGGTGCCTCAATAATGATATATTTACATATATTTGAATAAGATATGTGTGCTAGTATATATTTATTACTCTAATAAATCTATAATATTTATTGTCATTTAATAAATGCTAACATATTAGAACCATATTTTAAGTTGGAAGCCTTATCCCCTTGTTCATCCTAAGATGCTTTTACGACTGCCACAATCAATCCAAAAGCATCTCACCTGATGCAAGTGTTACATATAATTATAAAACTATTATATATATATATAAAGGGGTTAAGTATGACTATTTATATAATAAGCAAAAATCTTAATAAAATCAAGAATATACATCAAATGATCATCATCAACTAAAGTATTTGCAACTAAACCACTATTATTATTGGTTTTTATGGAAAAATAAAAATTAGAAATAATAGAACAACATTTAAACCTCCTCAGAGGAGATAGAAACCACCACTATATGAACATATTTTTGAGTTTATCCTTCAATTATTAGAGCCACCATAGATTCACCAACTTGTAGTCATCATTTTTTGATATAAGGATGTCTAATCTATCACAAGTGACATTAAGCTTATGGCTCTGAGAGAGATTATCCACAACAATGGATTTAAAGAGTTCACATAATTGGTCTATCCTTATGCCAATCTTGTTACCAAAATTTTCCACATCCTCATACACATCCAATGAGTCGTTAGCACCAAACAAAATGGTTTGAATCCCAATCAATTGAGCCACTTTGATGGTGTCAAGTCTAGGAGTGGATTGTCTTGGGTCCTCTATACCTTGTATAACCCAATCTATTGAGACACTTCCACTAAGACTTACTAAAATTTGTGCATGACTAAGGTTGGTGTCCATCCAATTGATCAATTTCTCATCTTTGACACCCTCAACAAGCATAGACTACCAAAAATTGAATACATACTCGGTCATGATTCTAGTGCTTTTATCCAATAAAATGCATAAATTCATAAAATTCTTCAGCTCAAGGTCATCCATTAGACCCAATAAGGAGTGATGAACATCATTCAGTGAGTATTTATGCATCATCTTTGAATTCATTTTCATAACTATGTTTATGGTAATGTCTTTGCTCTTGCTATGCCTAGTTTGCTTGGAAGGGATCAAGCTTGATGAGGCATCTTCCATACCAATAGTTATGCATAGGCCCTACAAATTCCACTCATAATCGACCAATTTTAATTAATGATAAAGTTAGGAAGGATGTGGGAGATAATATAGGATTTTTTGTATTCCTTCTATTATGCATAATTATTATTACACCAAGTCATGATGACCTTGAGGCACCAAAGGGGATGCCTAATGTTGTGGGAAATTATGTGTCCTAAGTTGACAATCCTAGTCATGAGTGGAGTCAATAAAAGAACAATGATATCAATCATTTACAAAAATATTTTTATCCTTATTATTCAATTTTGGTAAAGATATAAAATCCAAAGAATAATCTTATAAATTTAGGTTGACACCAATATTTATGAAGTGGTCAGCTCCATAATTACCTTCTCAATGGGAGTGAAGAAGACTAAAATTATTAAATCTTTCCCATAAATTCCTACAATCCTCTATAATTTTATAAAGGTTCCACTTATTAATTCTTCTTTTCTTTTTAGCTTCCATAATTAGTTAAGAATCACCCTTAATATCCAAATAAATCAAATTATTTTTCAAAGAAATTGAGAGTCCCATGTGAACTAGTAATTTGACTCAAGAGAGGGGGTTAGATCAAGTGTTGGTTCAAAATGAAAATAACACACTCACAAACATGACATATCTAGTCCTAAACACTAGGGGGGTCTAGTAAAAAATATACATATGAAATTAAACAACTAAAACATGAAAGAAACATTCCTTCACCTTCCTTGGAGATTCCAAATGGTTTGTAGAGTGGCTTAATTGACTTGTGCATCAAAGGGTCTTCATCAATGGAGTTGTTTGTTTCCTTATCTCCTTGGAACCTTTGGCTTGTGATGGTGTTTTCTTGGTTCAACAATTTGCATAATAACACTAAATGTATGAGGCTTTGGAATCATTTATGCATGGTAACTTTACACTATCCAAGCTTGAAATTATGGTTGTGAGGCCTTATATTTATAGCTTTTTGCAAATGATCAGAATGAACCTAAACCATCCATCTCAAGATGAATATGAGTGGCTAAGAATCTATTTAATTTTGGAGACTAAAATCAAGAAATGCCCTAATAAATATTTGGGATAGAGAGGAATTAAAGAGGCATGGGAGGACTTAATTAGATATTTGTTGCATTTATGGCCTAGGGATGTCTTCCCAAAAAAATGACCTCACCTGATGATGCAAATATTAGAAATCAATTTCCATTTATTAAATATTCAACAAGTTCCATGGAAAAGTAACTTAAGATTTTTTTCAAATTAATCAACCTTAAACATGCTTTATCAATTTTGGTGAAAATCTTGGCAATTGGTGCACAAATTAATCAAACTTATCAAAATATCATATTATTGGCTCAAAATTTGACTGGATTGGAATTAGAAGGCAATGTTAGATGTATTGGAACCATTATCCAATTTAGGATGTTTTTGACACAAAATAACAAATTCACATGTCTCGTATAAGAAAATTTGTAGAAAAGAACAATCCAAGAGTACCCAGGTGTAAAATCATCAATTTGACTTGAAATGATCTAATCAAAGTTAGCTATCTCATAAAATAATTTTCTCTATTTAGGGATACATTGGACAAAATTGGCACTTATATATGACATGTTCACATTATTTAGTGTGTTTTCGTGTTTTTATCCCAAATTGTGTATTTTGGTAGAAATTGGTCCGAAGCTTGGTTGGAGGTTATTGGTAGCCAGTTTTAGGTGTCTATAGTTTTCCCCTATTTCAAGAGATGTTGAAAATCATATGCATAACAATGTATTCTCAAATAATGAGTAAAGGCATGTATGCCAAAAATAAGATGATGATTGAAGAACAAAGCTCCAAATGGTGCTTGAAAATTCTATGATGATGCCCCCTTGAGGGAGTGGTCATCATATATGTGGATGGATGGTCCCTCAAAAATAAGCAAGAAGAAAGGAGAAATTAACCCATGGTTGAGATTAATCAAAATGAGAAAATTATTGCATCCATTGATTTAAAAAGGATACTAATTTTCCCTAAGGTGGTTATATTCAAGAATAAAAGTCAAAATAATGATTTGCCCATAGGCATATATAATCATTAAGATGACCTAGATTGGATAAAGATGATGTCTGGTATGGTTGTGCCCCATTTAGGGATGATTAGCAAGATTAACTCAAGTATATAACCTAGATTATAGATTAAATATGATCAGGTGTAAATGTAGATGTGATGGTCAGGATGGATGAGAGGATTTTACGCCAAGGTACCAAGGAGAAAGTTTTGTGACTCTATTGCTTATAAAACTCCCTATAGATGATTTTTGTTGTAGCAAATGACAGTAAGCATCATGATAGAACATCATAAGGACTTGGCCTAAATATGAATAAAGACTGAATCTCGATCTAATAAACACTCAAAAATAACACACCAATGATAAAAACCATGATGATAATGTTGATGTATGAATATGAATAGACTCAAGAATAATGTGCTTGAGGAATCACCCAATAATTGCATATAGATTGAGTCAAGTCAACAATGATGAAATTAAAAAAAAAGAAAGTGAAAAAATAAATAGAAAAATTAAAAAAACAAAAATCTTGAAAACAAAAGCAAAATAAAGCATCTTAACAATGACCATGCCCCAATAAGGTGGATCAAGGATAACTGACTAGGCTTAGACAGGAATTTTTTTTTTAGATTTTGAAATTTTATGAAATGTTTTTGGAATTTTGAGGTATCTCAACTTGTAGAGAATGACAAGATACCTACTCACAAAATGGTGAGATCATTGGCTTAAGTTACTTATAAAATTGTGAGAGCACATGGAAAGGGGGACTGAGGTGAACTCAACATGAATTGATCATGGCCTACATAGTCTCAAGATGACCTCAAGTCATAGTAATTCCATCCACACAAAATTCAAGGAAAAACTTAACCAAGTCCCAACAAGTTCTCAAATCTAGTAAATGGCCAGTCAAATGGACATAATAATGGCAAGCCGATGTGGTAATGCATGATAAATAAATATTGCACCTAGTTTGGCCATAGGCAATTATAACTAGGATATAATGGATTATATCAATGACACTAATTTTTCCATAGTTATTATAGTTAATAGCAATATCAGTTAACACTAATTTTCCCTAGCAGGCAATATAATTAGGTGCACATAAATAAACTTGATATATGATAGAAAATAAAAGATACCTTTCTAGATCACCTATCACACTAATTTCGTAGACTATTGTTGTAAACATAGATTTGATTGATTATTTAAACTTGATCATAATCCCATCACAAAAATTGTGGAAAGAACCAAAGTAACCAAGATCAAAATAGGATTGGATAGGATGACTAAAAACTAGCTTTGGTCTAGATAGGAATGATATGGTAAAACATAATGGTCTTGCTCTAGGATAATTATGGTTTGATAGATTGGATAAGATGGTAAGAGGGTTTCCCCCAAGTGATGGGGTGATTGGATGGGTATGAAATAATGGAAAAAGGAATGGTAAATGAAAATAACATGGTATATGTTTTTGGTTGATGATGGTTGTTTGTTTTTTATGTGTTTGGCCTAAGCATGGTAGATGGCATATGATTCGATTATTCCTAATAAAGTGGATATGCACATCTTAATCAGTAAATGATACAAATGGAAGAATAAATCATGTTAATTTCTAGACCACACCTCATTTGAATATCTTTTGTATTAATAATTGGCTATAGATTTGGATATAAATGATGTTGTTGTGATCTTTATCAGTTATTTATTCTAATTTCTTCAAGCATCAAGACAAGGTATATTTGTAGCCTCTACAAAGGAAAGTGCAGCCATGAATGGTAAATAGGGATAAATGTTGGATGATAGGTTTAATTCAAAAATGGAATGGTGGTTGATAATGGAATGTATAATGGTAGGGAAACAAATGAAAATTAGGGTTTTTAGGCACACATAGTGTTATTAATTTTGCATTCAACATAACTTTAGATGTGGCAGGGCTAAAGACTTTTGAATATTCTCTTGATAAGACCACCAATTTTTTTTGTTATTTAGGATCAAGAGTAGTTATCATCTGATTAGGCTGTAGATAGGAAGTTATTTTGATTTGATCTTTGATAATATCTTCATTAAGTAGTGAAGAAATTTTGTGCTCAGCTACTATCACCTTAAAGAGGTTTCTACTAATGAATTTGTCTTGATTATCCTGTAACACCTCCAAGAAGGTTTCACAAATAAAGGTTGACTTTTAACTTTAATTTTCTTCTAACACCTCCAAAAAGGTTTCACTAGAAGATGTTGAGTTTGAACTTTGATTATCTCTAGAGCCTCCAAAAAGGTTTCACTAAGAGATTGAACTTTGATTATCTTCTACATAATCTTGTTCTTGGCTTCCTTGCTCTTCAACTCCTATATCACTATGGATGTAGTTCAAAAAGGTGTGATTATATTTATCCCAATTAACACTTGTGGGAGATGCAATGTCGATAAAATTTCCATGTTGGTTGGTGGTAATGGCATGGAATGAGGTGACACAATCCTCATAAAATATACTAGGAAAACTTGCATCGATGTTGAAGTAATCATCCTCAAAAACTATAGAAGGATCAAAAATGTATTCAAACTGATCTACAAGGCATGCATAACCAATATTATAAAAACCATGAATGTATTCTAATTTTGAATCTAATTCTTACTTAAGGGACTCTAAATCCAATGTTAAGACTGATGTTGACTTTACTATTGATGTTAAATCTAATGTCAATTCAAGAATAGAACCTAACTCCAATGTTTATTCTTCATCTAGCATAGATTTTTCAATAATTATGCTCTATTTAATGTTTGATATTAGATAAGTGATGGCCTATTATGTCATAATGGGATCCATATAGACTAGTTTGTCAAAGTGAGACTCCTCAGTGATGGGAAATAGGTCAAGAGATAACTCCTTAGAAACTAGCTTGTCATAAAGAGGATCTTTAAAAATAGGCATATAGTTGAGGTAATGATTTTCCCAAAGGTATTTATAATCATTAAGAAGTGACTTAGCAATGAATGGCTCATTAGAGTGAGACTCTTTAACAACTGGTATAGGATCAATAAGCGATTCATCACAAGTTGAATTATCACAAGTGGTTGGTTTAACAAAAGTATCTTGGTTTGGTTGGTTTTCTTGGCTTTGGTTTCCAATGAGTTATAAAATACCAATTTTAAACATAGATTTATATTTTAGTGATTGGCTCGAGTGAGGGATTGATTGGATTGGATGAGGTATTGATTGGATAGGGCATTATGGAGCTTGATTGCTCTCACAAGCCAAAGGATGAGGTCTTGGTATAGAAATGGTACAACATTATGGAGCATGGTTACTCGCATAAGCTATAGGATGAGGTCCTAAAATAAAAATGATAAGGCTTCATGGAGCTTGATTGCTTGCACAAGCCAAAGGACTTGGTCCTAAAATAGAAATGGTATGGCATTGTGGAGCTTGATTACTTGCATAAGTCTAAACATCCAAGTCTTCCTCATAAACCATATCATCCTAGTCAAGGTTTTGAGTTGGATTTTAAGCTAGCTCTTGACTTTATTCCCCATATGAAGGATTGTATGAAGAATAATAAAACTCCTTAACAAAATCTATCCCCATAGGGGTTTCTAATTAGATTTTGTGCAACCATTCTATCATAACTTGGATTGTACATGACTCCACCATAAGTATAGCTAGACATATTTGTCTAAATGAATAAAGCTATGAAAATAAAGACTTAAAGTTTTTCAAACTCTAAAAAATAATATCTAAAAGATAAATGATTCAACATTGGTCTAACTTGGTTGAAAGGTGGAGTTGTATCTCTAAAATGGTTTGAAAGTGGAGTTGTATCTCCAATATGGTTTATGATAATCCTTGACATAAAATAGTCTAATGTAAAATGTCTAATGTCAAATGTCATACACACAAAAGGTCAAACATCTGAGTAATAACTAGCATGTCAAAATTCTAGGCCAAAGTGTTCCAAACAAGGTCTAAAGTAGGAAAGAGAAAAGAGTTTCTAGGTTTTTTTGTCCAAACATGGATTCAAAAGCTAGGATCAAATAGGCTATGCTAGAACTTTTGGCAAAATGACATAAAAATCTAGGCTTGAAACAAGGGTGATGATGATTTTATTTAATCCAATAAGTTTGGAAACAACTTTGACATAAACCTAGCACATAGAATCAAACATAAACATGTTCAATTGGTATAGGCCACAAGGCAAAAGGCACATAGAGAAAATATTTTGTTCTTCCAAATAAAGGCATAAAAAATGATGAGGATAAGCTCTAAATAAACACAAAATAGTTTTCAAATTTGAGTAATCAATTAATCAAAGTTACATAGCCCAAAAGAGAAAGATCTATGTGTTAGCCCTTGTGAAGTGAGGCCTAAATAGAAATCAATCAATGTTTAAATTCTAACTTTGATAAGATTAATTGAAAACTCAACATTTAAAGACTAAGATTTGATTGAACAAACAAGTTATACAATATTAAATATCATAATGGTACATGAACAAGGTTCAAATGTGACATAGTTTTAAACAATGGTTTTGGTATAAATCAAATGAGTTTTGAAACAATTCAAGTAGCCTAATAGTGTAAGCATGTTATAGTGATGTGATCACTGTTATGTTTCAAAGACTCAAAGGCTCAAACTTTTGATAATGATTTGGGAATCATAATGGTACTTATATCATTCAATTGACATGCACATAAACATGTTTAGTAAAAAATGCAAGGCACAAGTAGGGTGTAAAATAGTCAGCATAACACCTCTTTAAATAAAAGAGTGGCATATAAACAAATTAGTTTGGATGCAGATATAAACAAACACATTAGTTTTAGTCTAAAAACACCAAGAAATAAAAATATAAATGACCAAATGCAACTAATCAAATCACCCTAAATCTTATCAAGGGTGTGGCAAAGTGGGGTTGACTAAAACTAATTCATTTTCAATTGTCTAGATGGATCTCATGTCTACAAAATTTCATGTTAGAAAATAAGAGAAGTAGCATATCATTTGGGTCTACATCATATTTATTTTTATAAAAAGTTCTTTTCTTTTTTACAACCATTACATCTGTCACTTGGTCAGTGTAGTGCGATATCCAACATGCTCAAATGTCTCTAGATTAACATCTACTAATGGAGATGGTTTAACCACTCAAACCATCATCCCAATGAGGGGATCCCAATTTATATACCCTCCATGGAGAGGGGTTGAAGATGATGTTGATAAATGAATCCTCAGGTCAAAGCTTCCCTATAAAACTTATGGGAGGTAATGAAGTCCCCCTCACAAGCCAAAATACGTAAAATAAAAACTAAGTAAAAGAGTTTTATGGTTGTTTCTAGATCATCCAAGTCATGCAGGTCTTATGGAGGGCCTTGAAAACATCTCTTTTATGCCTTTGGACTAGGGCAATTTTCAATGAAGATGGTGTTTTTTATCCCATAAGTTATCTATAGGGGATGGAGGGAGATCATACATGCACAACTTCTTTTTTGCTCAAACAAATCTAACTAAACAAACAATGATTAACTTACATAAAATAAAAACTTGGAATTGAGTTCAATTTTAGAGCAATAAAATGAAATATTTGGTGGTGTTCTTTATCCTCTTGGCCTTAAGTTTCAAAACTTTGAAAGAATAATAAAACTATTGAAGTAAACACCCTAAAATTTTTTGTAAGTATCAAATGAAAGATTCTAATTATTTTTAAGCATCCCAAAAGAGGTTTAGAAAGATCTAATTAAGCATGATTTGGAATTTTTAAAGTGGGCCCTGTAAGTAAATGGTAAAAGTGTTGTTTATCTTAGAAGCACTTTTTCAAATGAAACAAGTAAACTTGAAAAGTATGCTCTTAGGTTTGGATGACTTGTCGACCCAAAGACAAAACCTCAAGAAAGAAAATGTGTTATATTAGACTTGGTTAGCAAAAAATATTAATAAAAATTTTCAAGGCAAGGTTTAGACAAAGAAAACACAATTCAATGAAACCAAGTAACAATGATTAGAAACATTAAAAAGGCTAAAACTCTTATTTCAAGATTTTGTAAAAAATATATGCAACTTAAATCTAAATGTTGATGTAGTGGATTGTACCCTTGATAGGAGGCTGAGCTCGTGCCTTCCACACGTCAAAATGGAAACTCCCCTCTTGCCTGTGGGCAAGGCAAAAACTATGGGGAGAGTCTTTAGATAAGGGCTAGCTCCCTTTGATGCATCTTAGTTATTCCAATAAGTGCTAATACATATATATATATATATAATGGGGGGGATGAAAAGGGAGAAGGACTATAGGAAAACAAAAAAAACTAGCCTAAGGGGGTGATGCACCAAATGATTTTGACCTACTCACACTCACACTTTGAATCATAAGAACACATACACTTTATCTGGTAAAAGGACCAGACTATAGGAAGCTGACAGGGAGGCTTTAATGGAACACATAGAAAAGGGACTTACCATAGGTGTTGTAAGAAAAGCACATTGTCTAGTAACCTCCTTCTACCTCTGCACTCCAAGTATAGCTCTTCTTGTAGAAATGGCACTTCATAGAAACTAGGTGTGTTGGTGTCAACCCTGTGAAAGCATTAGAAAGCAATGACTGAACACAAGACTAACTCTCAAACACACTCAGAGATATCTAACCAGAATAGAGGTAAAAATGCATTTTTATTGATTATAAGTGAAAATTGCCAAGGCTTCACCTTACAATGTGAAAAAAAAAGGTCCTCAAAAATGAGAAGTCTACAATATATAGAGGAAGAAAAGAGACCTTTTGGCACCCTTTTTACAAGTGACCCATGTGTGTTTCGATCATTGGGAAGAGGAAACCACTTAAACATCATATGAGAAATTATGGACCACATCATTTGTCTACAAACAAGCCTGCTCCTTCAAGGTAATTACTCTGCTTGTCTGCTCATCAATACAAAGTGAAGAAAACCAGTCACATCATTTGCCATTCGTGCCTCTTGATGATAAATTCATAGACACTGTGTCACCTACTAGAGTAACTCCTTGAGTCAACACCTTCCTTTGCCACTTGGACTATTTTGTCTATTTCTACACTTGGTCTTTCTTTTGGCCTTAAGTCTTTGAATTCCTTCAAGTTTGTGCTTAAGTCTATGAAGATCAACATCTACTTCATTTCCACAAATTTGACATCCTTGTGTCTGTCGTCCTTCTTAGCAATTTGTTTGTGTCTTTCCCACTTGCCTTGGCTACTTTCTATTGATTTCAATAAGTGACACATGGTGTGTTCTACTATGAAACAAATAAGACATGTGGTAGCATCTGCTGAGCTTTAAAAATAATATAGAAACATTTGGGGCTGATTCAGATTCACCACGAATGATGAAACTTGGTAGCTTCCACTTTCTTTAGCAGTTTGCTTGGGGCCCACCATAGTATTTTCTAAATAAAAGGGAGAGACTGCAAATGTTGACACTTGTCAGCTTCCACTAGGCTTCGGAAGGGACACATGGCACATTCCACTGCTTTTAGAAAAATATGTCAAAACCTTCCACATTTGCCACTTGGTTCCCTCCATAGAACTCTGAGGGAAGCTTGTTGAAAGGAGCTTATGGACTCAGATGCAGACACTTGTCACGCTCTACCAAGTTTTTTCAAGGGACGCATGGCACGTTCCACTGCTTGGGATTTTTCCTATTTGGTGCTCAAGAATTTAAAGGTCAAATGGCTATTTCCCTATCATAAAATTGACATTCGTGGGCCCATCACTATTTGAAAACCAATGGCTAGTATATTTCCCTAAAATTGATAGCTTCAGAGATGTCACCACCCTCGGCAAGTCCTTCAGTCCTTTCTCTTGATTCAGCCTTTTGTCGCTCCCTTACCTTTGGGCTTTTGTTTTAGACCCTCCTAAAGGGAAGGTGTCCCTTTGGCTTTGAAGAAGTGCCCTTCGTTCAGTAGCCAAAAGTCCCTCGCAAGGGCACCTGCCCTTCAGGGTCCTTCAACGGCTTATTTTCTTTAGCTATTTTCGCGTGGACAAAATGTCTGCAAGAATTGTCTCTCCCGCTTCTTTTCTTCGAAACCTTTTCCTTGAGGACCTTTTCTCGACCACTTTTCCTGTGGACAAAAAGTTCATAAGAATTGTTTCGACCATTTTGCTTTACCCTTTGGCATTCCTTCAGGTTTTTTTCCCATGGACTTTTCCCCAAATTTCTTCAAACATTTTGTCTGAAGGAATTCCTTCAGACAAAAAGTCCAAAAGAAATCCATTTATGCTTTGCCTTTACCTTAAGTCTTTTCTTGTGGGGTTTTTTCATTCATAGTCCTTCTGAATTTCTTCAGACTTTTTGTCTGAAGGAATTCTTTGGACAAAAAGTCTGAAGAAATTTATAATTACTATGAATGAAAAAACCTTTCGAACAAAAAGTCTAAATAAATCATGCCTTTGTCTTTTCCTTTGACTAACTTCCAAAAGTGCCCTTTGGGAAATCTGCTTCGGTACTGTCACTGACCAAATGCCATCCGTAAGGGCACTTGTTCTTTAGGAGACTCTCTTGGAATTTTTTGATTAAACCATCCCTTTGAAATGACCCATTAAACTGCACGTTGAATGAAGGCATTGAACCGACTATTGAACCAAGCCATTGAAACAAGCCGTTGAAGCAAAATGATGAACCAGGCACTTGAACGAAACCGACTGAACCAAACTCTTGAAACAAGTACTTGTCCATTTTGTACCTAAGTGTTGGGGACCCATTTATTCTCTGTAGAGTCCATAGAATACATACCTATAGATTCTGTAGAAATGGACCTACAGAGTCTGTATGAAATTCCAGACTTATGCAAAATCAAAAAATGAAACTAGCTCAGGACAGCAGGGAAGGAAAGGGACCGATTTTGGTTTGTTGGACAAAAAATGGTCAACACTAAACTAATAGCATATTCTAAGAATTTAGGAGAAAACATGTGGTTTTAAAAAAACAATCATAAAAAATATGATCCCAAACCAAGTTTTGGAAGATGGCTTACTAGCTCTTGAGTCTTCACACTGTAATATCATGAATCCACAGTGCAAAACTAAAACTTGAGTGCAAAAACATGACTACAAAGTCACAGGATTACAATATCATGATTGTAGAGTCATGAGATTGAAATATCATACTATAGAGTTGTGATATTGCAATATCATGACTGTAAATGATGACATCACAACTTGAAAAAATTTAGTATTGTAATGTCATGACTGTTGAGTCATGGTATTGCAATAACACAACATGACCTATAGACAAAGAACACATCAGTCCAAAAACATAGTTAAAATGTAATATGTCTAATGTACGACAAAATCATGACTATGTTAGTTATGGTATTTTGGTTTAGAGGATAATATTGCAACTCCATAGTGACAAAATTGTTACTTCCAAAAAAACATGTTTTTACACAAATTTTTCACTCCTTTTGCTCCCACACTCCAAGATTCTACATGAAAATGGTTAGTAGGTTGCTTTTACGAGATATTTGATCAAATTTGTGGGGTTAGGTCCCACTGGGCATACCATTATATAAACTAAGAATTTGAATCAAGAGAGGGCATTAGATCAAGTGTTAGTTCAAAATGAAATCAAAATAAAAATAACACACTAACAAACATGACATCTCTAGGCCTAGACACTAAGAGAGCTTAGTAACAAACATACATATAAAATCAAACAACTAAAACATGAAAGAAACATTCCTTCACATTCCTTGGAGCTTCCAAATGGTTCACAGAGTGGCTTGCTTGGCTTATGCATTAAAGAGTCTTCATCAATGGAGTTGTCCGGCTTCTTTTCTTGGCACCTTTGGCTTGTGATGGTGTTTGCTTGGTTTAATGATTTGGCATAATAACACTAATTTTATGAGGCTTTGGAATCATTTGTGCATGGTAACTTTACACTATCCAAGCTTGAAATTATGGTTATGAGGCCTTATATCTATAGATTTTTGTAAATGATCATAATGAACCTGAACCATCCATCTCAAGATGAAGATGTGTGGCTAAGAATCCATTCAATTTTGGAGGCTAAAATCAATAAATGCCCTCATAAATATTTGAGATAGAAAGGCATTAAAGAGGCATGGGAGGACCTAATTAGATATTTATTGCATTTATGGCCTAGTGATGTCTTCCCAAAAAACTGACCTAACCTAATGATGCAGATATTAGAAACTAATTTTTAATAATGAAATATTCAACAAGTTCCATGGAAAATTAACTTAATCTCTTGATTCAAATTAATTAGCCTTAAACATGATTTATCAATTTTGGTGAAAATCTTGGTAATTGGTGCATAAATTAATCAAACTGGTCAAAATATCATATTATTAGCTCAAAATTTGACTGCATTAGAATTGGAAGGTGATGTTGAATGCATTGGAACCATTATCCCAATTAGGATGTTGCCGACACAAAATAACAAAGGCATGTATCTCACATAAGAAAATTGGTAGAAAAGAGCAATCCAGAGTACCCAGGTGTGAAATCATCATTTTGACTCTAAATGATATGATCAAAGTTAGCTATCTCATAAAATACATTACCCCATTTAAGGATACATTATCCAAAATTGTCACTTATATATGACAGGTTCACATCATTTAGCATCTTTTAGTGTTTTTAGCCCAAATTGTGCATCTAGGTAGAAATTGGTCTGAAGCTTGGTGGAGGTTATTGGTGACCAGTTTTAGGTGTCTACAACCCATACAAAGGGCCTTTGATTCAGCATGTTTTTTAGTGTATCAATCCAAATCTTCACTAAAATTGAGGAGAAAGGAGCCTTTCAAGTCCCTAAAGATGCCTCTACTGCCAGCCCAATCTAGTTGGCCCTTTTTTGTACCATAAAAAATCATCTTGATCATAAGGTCCTGAGGAGAATTTTAATGAGTTATAGCTCATATCATATAATTTATACTAACCCTATTATCAGGGAGAATATCAAGGGTATCTTTCTAATTAATGAGGAAATTTTATTCTTCAAGAATAATTTTTCCACTTTTGGGGGGCATGTGGCCAGAAGCTCTTTGAGAATATTCAAAATGGAAGCAAGTATGAGGGATCCATCTTTGGATTCATTCTTAAATATTCTCTTATTTCTTTTTAGCTAAAGGTTCTAGCAAACAAGAGTTGGAAGAGAACCCAAAACCTACTAAAGCAAGGGAGATTTGAGCTTAAAACCCAACTTGAGATTAAATATTTGACTTTTTTTAGCAAAACAATACTAAGACTAAATCTTTTGAGGAGCGAGTTCCATATTTTAATAGAGAATTGGTAGTGAATGAACATATGATCATAGTCTTCTCCACTATTGTAGCAACACATTTAGAGGGGCCATGGAATCCTCTCTTTTCAAGATTGTAATAAGACATAATTTGATCCCAACAAGTAGTCCAAATAAAAGCATTCACTTTAGGAAGGCCATAATTGAACCAAGTCTGAGAAGCCATAAAATCATAAAGTTCCTAATTTTTCATTGCCATATAAATTAGTTACCCGTATTTCATGTTGTTCCTTCCATTTGAGGAACCCATCCAAATTAACTTATCTTCTTGATTTGAAAAATAAAAATATCAATGAATAGTTAAAAGGGTAGACTTTTCATTCAAAATATTCCTTGGGACTTGGAATTCCATTCATCCATCTTTATCTAAATTGATGTAATCTTTGGCATAAACTTGTATATGATCTGAGCACTAAAAACATAGACCATGAATATTATCTATATTGATTAAAAGGGATGAATTGATCCAAGAATCTTCTTAGAATTTATCCTTATTTCCTTTTCTAACATTCCATCTTAACAAATATTTTATTATGGAAAGAGCTTTAACCATCAGGTTACAAGCATGAGAACTATGCTTATGAATGTGTGTTGTAAAAATTATTTTTGAAAGCATATTTTCTAGGTATCTTATTCTAAAAATTATGTTCTAGAGAGACTTACTTTCATAGTAAAGTATCCAAATCAAATTGGATCCCAAAGTGAGATTCATGTTTATATTTATCTATAAACTAAGGCCTCCTAGCTCATGATGGAGACATTTATTGTCCCATTTTACAAGAGGAATTTTTTTCACATAATCAATTCCAACCCAAAGAAATTTGATCTAAATGGATCTTAGGTAGTTTTCAATCTTAAAGGGGATGGGAAGAATTGACATCATGTAAATGGGAATAGCTTGTAAGTAAGATTTGATGAGTTCAATTCTACCTATGAAGGAATCCATTTACCTTTCCAACCTTCTATCTTTCAGAGAGTCTGATAAATCATTGATTTCTAAATCTCGCTACAGTTTCTCCCAAAAAATAGAGGTATGCATAAGTAGAAGCATTGAATAGCACCATGATTAATGTCAATAATTATGAGAATGGTATTTTATGCAAAGTTATTTGTTTTAAAGAATAAAACATTTATATTTTCATTGTTGAAATTTTGATAATAAGTTTTCTCATACAAGACTAGAGCTTTTTTGAAGGTGTGAGATTATTCAATGGAGGAAATACTAGCAAGACCCGTGTCATCAATAAATTAAATGTGAGTAATTTTTAGTGCATTGGTAGCCATAATGACATTATTCAAAACACTTAATATTTTAATATGGGTGAACCATCTATTTAAAGTTTCCACAAAAATTATGAACAATAGTCATAATGACACTATTCAAAACACTTAATATTTTAATATGGGAGAACCATCTATTTAAATTTTCCATAATAATTATGAAAAATAAATGGGGACAAGGGATCACCTTGGAAAAGACCTCTATAATCTCAAAATAAACCAATAAGATCATAGTTGATTAAGGCTAAGAATTTTGGGGTGTTTATATCAGATACTAAAATCTGATTTATATAGCATCTCAATCTTTTAAACTTAAAAAATACTATCAGGGATATACCTTTCAGTTCTAGACCTTCTTATTGCTAAAAATCTTGCATTCACCATCTAACTATGCCTAACTACTTATCTTATGGTCTAACCCTATCCTTTATGATGACCCAGATCTCTTACACTATACATAAAGAATAAAACCTAATATATATCATTCACTATCATATCCATATCCTCAACAACTTCTTAACCTGTCAAACACTTGCATCCCACATAGGGACACTTGCATCAATGCAAGTGTCAATATTCTTATCAAGTTACCAATCCTCAAAATTCATCTAAATTAAAAATGTTTTAAAACATATGGATTGACCTATTTATATTATTGAACCCTATTTTCATATATTTCAAAAATGTGTCGTATAAATACAAATCTAATCATGTTCATTATTCATCTAGAAAATACTAAGAAAACACATATTCAATCTCATTCCATCACTTGCATAACTAGGTTCTACTACCCTATTCTTCCTTATTTTCATATCGGTCATAGGAGAAGTCATATTATAGGTATGAATCACTCAAGTAATAACCAATGAGTAATACTTTTCAATTTAAAAGATAGATCATTGTATGCCCTTGCATATAGCATATTTCACCCTTATGTACACACAAGCCAATGCCTAGGGGAAAACTACGTATGTCTAATGCCCTCTTTAAAGTATTGGCTATGTAGTAAACACTCATGGATAAAGGGGTCTTTGAGATCAGTTAAATTTTTTGATCCCACTAACCCATTTTTGGTAAGGTGCAAATATCTAAGGTGAAGATCTATCATTTGATCCACATATATTCATCATAGCTTGTGCACGTGAATAAAAGACCTCATCAAAAAGGTGAAAAAAACCATAGAAGGATCCAAGTGCTTATTTTGTAATATAATAAATATGATCCATTAACATCAGGACACTTTCATTGATGCAAGTGTCCCAAGGCTGACTCAACTATCCATGCCTCTAGAAATAATATTTCCAGAATATAATGACTAGATCATGATCTTTTCCCTACATATTTCCACCTATACACTTCTAATATATTATTTTGTGTTTTTAGATACGTTAAGTATTATATATTATTCATTTTTATGTAATCAAATTATTGTTTTGAATGTATTTCTTATATTTAAAATAACTCAGCTTTTTAATTTAGAATATTTATTCATCTAAGTTTTCAATTAATTGGCATGATCTAGAATAGTTTATTCATCCTTGTGTATAGACTATTCTACACTTTATCCATCATCCAAACATAATATAAAAAGGGTTAAACATTTAGTGAATCCAAACTCTGTTTCTTCTTATGCAACCATTGTTTACTCCAAGGTTTTTCATCTTCATAGAGTTCCATGCTTTATTTTTTATCTATTTTATCCTTTATTTTACCAAAGATAAAATAAAGGTTTTCCCCATGGCACCATTTGTGAGATAAAGTGTAAACTATGAGCAAGAAGAGTTATATATTTGTAAAGCCATAGATATTGAGCAAAATTAATTTCAAATGTTACCAAGTGGACAAAATCATGCAAATTTGTTTTGTTTCATTGAAAAACATGCCCCTCAAGGTTATAATAGTCACCATCTTGATCTCGTTATTCATCAAAATCCTATGTTGGATTTCATGGTCCATACTATTAAAAACCAAAAAATTAGGTCATCACATCATGGCGATGGTCAACATGTTACTCACCCTTTTATAACAAAATTAGATACGCATGGGCTAAATGTTACTTTATTTATTAATAATGAGAACTCTAATATTCCATATTTTGATCATGAAATTTTTTAGAGTATTCAAAATGATATCTTGGCTTCATTACAAATGTAAAACAATGCACAACTAGTGAAGGTTATAACATTTCAAAACAATGTGCAATTACCGAAGGTCCTAAAGTTTTTAATGATGCATCATTACCAAAGATTTTGAAATAATCAAATCAGGTATCATTACCAAAAATTCCAAAAAATTTACATGTACTAAAGTTTTCAAATGATATACCATTACCAAAGGTTCCAGATATTCCAAAGGATGTACCATTACCAAAAGCTTCATCACTTTAAAATGAAGATCCTTTACTAAAATTTCCAAATGTTTCAAGTGATGTAAATATAAAAAAAATGCTTATAATGATGAAACATCCATTATTCATATGTTCTAAATATATGGTTAATTACAACCAATGATTACATCTTTACAAATTATAATAATTCCTACTACTTGTCTTATATCTATGATGAGTATTATAAGATATCTCCAAAGGTAAGTTTTACTTATTAAAGTACAAATGTCATCCTACACTGTTATAACTAATCATAACATTATCCAAAATCAACCTCTCAAAAAATGTGTATTTGAATATCCTTATCCACAAGAGTTTATAATGCCAATATTACTTAAATTTTTTGGCCATGAATATCCTTCCAAACATATAATTTAATATGTGCATTCTTTTGAAAATTGGGATAAATATGATAAAATGTTATCAAAAGCATTGCATATGAGCCTTATACATAAATATTTTGATTGGTTCTATAGTTTATCAAATAGATCCTTAACTACATTCAATAAATTATAAGATGTTTTATTCTTAGCCTTTAATACACATAATGTGCCAAAATTTACATTGGAATATTTTTAAAAATTTAAACAACAAGATGATGGATCTCTTTAAGATTATGCTATTAGATTTAAAAATGCATCATATTCCTTAGCATATTGACCTTAATATTTGGAACTAAAATTCCTATTTAGTATAGGTCTTATTCCTCCACTAAAGGAAATGAAATTACATAAACATTATACCTAAATTAACCACCTACATATGGATGTGTATAGATATGTTTGTTTCCTACTCAAATGTAACAAAAAATTAAATATATCTCCTAAAAATTAAAAATACTTTGTTCATGGTACATATGATGGGAATTAATTCCAAATTGAATATAATGAACAAACATGTAGCATTCTAGATCTCTATATGACACCATTACAAAAGTTACTTGATAGGATACTAATACTAAATAGACATATTCCACATCCACTTCAAATTAAATCAAGCAAAAAGCATCCTCTCCAACAGGATTTAGCAATTACATTATTCATGGGTGGAGCTTATTTTCACCATAACCATATTGATCCTACAAATAAATAAACATTTTGTAATGAAGGACATTTGTCAAAACTTGACTATACTATCAAAGACTTACATCATAAAGGAACTTTGGATTCATTGGGATTCATAATATTACCAATTGCTTGTGGTCCATGTGTTTTCCAAATAAAAGTGTGGATCATGTCCCGTACAACTCAACATAATTTTATATTGGAAAATTTTTGGTTACACCAAATGGAAGCTAAAATAGATCAAAATCAACAAGGTATTTCATTTTCCTACAAGGGAAGATCAGTTCACATACCACACAATGGTGATGGTAATTCTAATAAAAAAATTAAGGGGATAAGAGGAGTATGTTATGAACCTTTTTCACTTAAATCACTCCAATCATAACAAAATTGATCCATTCAACACACATTGACCAAAATAAATCAAATATTCCAAAAATTTACAAAAATAAAATTTGGGAAAATACAAAAACATTAAAATAAATACAAAAATAATCAGCATTCAAATGTTTACTAGCTTCTTAGAATCTATGTCATTTAATTTATGTTATTAGATAGCATATCATTTTTTTTAGATAAACATATGTTTCATGCATACTTGAATGTGATACAGGTATACACCAGATACATGATACATGCACATACATATGTTGGACCTTTCATCTTCTTGTGTGATACACTACATTAAGGGCATTTTCTTCCTTGATAATAATTTATACAAGTTATATTATTGTATGATCACCTTTCCATTATCATGTTGAGCTTATATGCTAACACTTAGATATGCCTATATTCATTTTTACTTCTTTCACAATGTACTTGATATGCTATGTTACATGATAGTTTTTGCTAACACATACATGAAGGGACTAGTATGATATGATTATGTCAGTTGATTGTACTTAATTTAGTCACAATGTCACTTTCTTGAGTGTCTTTTTCTTGATTGCAATTGTCTTACTTGTGGAACATTTGAATATGTTCCTTGACTTTTGGCCCCTTTGCCATTTTATGTTGCTTTATTTTTATATATGCACATTTTAATAAGCCATTCATTTGAGTATATGCCATTTGAATATTACCCTTATTTGTAGTCTCTTTAGACCCCTCTTGTGTGACATTGAGAGCTCTTGTGTGTGTGCTTGATTATTTTTTGATCTTGTACTATTAATTTCTAGATGGTGTCATGATCTATATCATGAATCTTAGGGCTTGTTGTGATCTCATACTATGAGTTTCATTGATATATATACTTAGACATGTTATTCTTATATGCTACATGATTCATACCCAAATTACATATTTATCTTATCCTTTTGAGGTAAGGTAACTACCAAATTCCATTTCCCTCACCTCAAAATGGGGGGGAATATTAGTGGGGTCATGTCATAGAGACATGACTCCACACATACATATTTTACACAATTGACAACATTTGATATATTATACATGATTTATATACACTTGGGTAAAAATCATATGCATTGCATTTATTTTTATAGATTTGAGATAGAGTTTTTCAGATTTGTGATAGATATTATACATAGTTACAAAGAAGAGGTTAATTTTTGATAAATAAATCAGATTAATACACATTATAGGTTCATATTCCATGCGAGTGCACCAAAAATTACAAATACATATTAAAATTTATTTACTAATAATCATCTATACATTACCTAGAAACATTATTTTCACTAAGAATCACCATTTTGAGCCTTTTTAATTTATAGAAGTTGGATCCTTTTAGTATTTTAGTTGATATTCAGTGCCCTCAATGGCCTAAAACTACCTCCATTTTGAAGGTTGATTTGGTTATACCACTTAACTTAGCTTTTATTTTATTGACACTTGAGTTGTGTGATTGAGATTTAATGGTCATGTCATAACTCACCCTTACACTGGATTAAAGCCATAATTACCTTCTAATATCCCTCTTTAGATATCCAAGGTTTGGTTTTAAATCTTTATTAGCTCCAATTATTTATAAGGAATCATCTTTACAAAGTAAAATTACCAAGGGGCAACATGGTTGCATCAACAAATAGGTGTACTCCTTCCTTACTCTTTTTTTTCAAGCATTTCAATTATGTCAAAGTTTAGATTATATACACTAATTTAAACTATAACATGATCTTGGTTACATGTCATACACCATAAAAAAAACCCAAAGTAGATCAAGCAAAGGTAAGGTGTGTTGTACACACCCAAGTACACATTTAAACTATTAATTCCATTCTTATGCATTACTAGATTAAAGGGGAAACATAAATACTAAAATATGATTTATATAGAATATCAGTTTTCTATGCTTGACAAATACCTATTAGGTATATACCCTTGATTTTTATACCTTCATATTGTTGAAAGGCTCACATTATCCATCTCATTGTGCCCAAGTGACTATCTTATGGTCCAACCCTATCATTTTGAATGACATATATCTCTCACACTATACATAAAGATTAAAACTTGATACATCCTTTATTGTTAGTTATAGATCCTTGATAACTTCATATCTTACCAGACACTTGTGTCCCATACAAGGACACTTACATTGATGTAATTTTCCCATCAATACAAGTGTTTAAATATTAATCAAGTGTCCAATCCTCAAAATTCATCCAAATTTCGTTTTTTTAAAAACATATGGGTCATATTATTTACCTTATTGAAACCTACCATGATATATTTTCAAAACATGTGGTATAAATAAAAATCTAAAATTGTTCATTATTCATCTATAAAATACCAAACAAGCACCTATTCAAGTTCATTCAATTGATTTCACAACTAAATTCTACTACCATATTCTTCCCTATTTTCATAATATTCATAGGAGCAATCATATTACAGGTCTGAAGCACTCAAAGAACATCCCATGAATAGTATTTTTCAAGTTACAATTTAGATCATTCCATGCCCTTGCATATAGCATATTGCACCCTTATGTACACACAAGCCAACACCTAAAGGAGAATTACATATATGTGAGGCCCTTTATAGAGCATTGGTTATGTATGTAGTGATTTTGATAGAGGGTTCCTTAATGTTATCTTGATTTTGTGAGCCTACAAATCCATTTTGGTAAGGTAAAAATACCTAAGGTGAAGTGCTATATTTTGATCGACATATAATCATCTACATCCTATGTACATGAAAAAGACACTAGCAGAAAGGTGACAAAAAACCTAGAAGGTTCCAAGTGGTCACTTTGAAAGAAAATAAATATTGTGAACTATATAAATCCATTGAAATTATAACAAGTGCATCAATGCAAGTGTACCAAAATTAATGCAAGTGTCCAGGCATCTAGGAAAAATATTTCTAGAATCTAATGACTAGATCTTGATCTTGTCCATGTGTGTATCTACCTCTACACTTATCATATCTACGTATGCATTTGTAGATAATCTAAGTATTATCTATTATTCATTTTTATACAATCAAATCATTTTTTTAATGTATATTATATAATTATCATAATTCAAAATATTCATTTATCTAAGTTTTCAATTAAATGGTCTTCTCTAGAATAGTTTTATTCATCCTTGTGTATAGGCTATCCTACCCTCTAAACCTCATCCAAACATAATATAAAAAGGTTTAAACATTAATACAACTGAAAATCAAATCCCTCAAAATATGTTCAAATCCAAATTTATCTATAATGCTAAGAATTAAATCCCTATTAACTTTATCAAAAGCTTTGTTCATGCCAAGCTTTATTAGCATATTACTTTGATTATGGGGAGAAACTGAGTGAAATATTACATGAGAAATGATTAAGCCATCAAGAATTTATCTTTTGGCAATAAATCCCCCTTTTTCCATGGAAAATATTTTGGGAAGAATCTTTTTTAATATGTTGGCCATGACCTTTGCAATGATTTTGTAACTGATGTTGCAGCAAGGAATTGGCATATAGGAATCAAAGTATCTAGCATTTTTTTTGGAATGAACACTATGAATGTGGTATTCATCTACTTCACAAACTTATTAGAATTTTAATATTCTTGAATAGCAATAGTGACATTTTACAATAATATCCCATTATGTTTGATAAAAACCAGTGAGGAATCCATTTGAGAGTAGGGCCTTGTCTAGTTTGAAGGAGAAAATAATTGATTTAACTTATTCATCATAGATTGGAGCATTAAGGGAAATATTCTCAGCCATAGGGACAAGGTAATGGATTTGGCTAAGAATTTCCTCCCTAGAAACATACTTGTGGATTCCTGAGTTTGAAAGAATATCTTTGAATAAATGTGTAGCTTCTCTTTGTTTTCACAATCCTCAATGAGAGTTTCTCCCTCAAGTGTGATAAAATTTGAAATTTTGTTATAGTTTATTCTCATAAAAATAGTCTTATGAAATACTTAGGTGTTCGCATCACCTTATTTTATCCATTTGACTCTATATTATTATTTCTAGTGAATTTCTTAATGAAGGAGTAATTTATTCCAATCACCCATGACTTTATCATCCTTCTCCATAGGTCATTTGTCCTTCCATTTAGAAGTATAATCTTTTCTAAATTCTAAAGTTTGATCTACATATTTGATTTTTTATCAAAAATCTTACCAAATGCACCAATCTATACATGTTTGTCTCAGTGATTGGGAAATCCCACCAAACTTTGATTTTGTTTAAAAAGGCCTGCTATTTGTTCCATATTAATTCAAATTTTGAAACTCATGAAATGTGAAGGAAAAACCTTAGAGATAATAAAAATAATGGGCTAGTGATCAAATCCACTTCAGTCAAAATTTCTAATTCAAAAAAGCAATCCTGTTAGATCTAATTAGTGCTTAATAGGAATCTATTAAGCCTTTCAACAATGAAGGCATCACTAATTATATTATTACACCAAGTATACAGGCCTAATTTGGGTTTAAAATAAAAATTAAATGTCGTTTATTAATTAGGCCAAGTTATAAGTAGAAAGAGAGAGAGCACCAGAGCCTCCATATTTATCCAAGGGAGAGATGATCATGTTGAAGTCCCCTCCAAGAATCCACTTTTTAGTGGGGTAAAAAGTTTTGAGATTTTTCAAGGATAACCAAAAAAGTCTCTTTCAAAAATTATAATTGGTTTTATAGATATTTGCATAGATAAATCTTTGATTAGACCCAATTATATCAAATTTGATAACTTTCTAGTTTATACAATCATCTATAAGAGTACCAAAAACTATGAATGGGTTATAAAGAATGGCAATTCCTTCAGAGGAACCAAGCAAGTATTTTACTAAAAAAATAAAATTTATCCATATGCCTTTCATAAAATTAGAGATAACGTAAGCATCCATTTTTATTTCTTGAATAAGGAGTAAATCATAATTTTTGGAAGGAATAAATTATTTCAACAACCTCTATTTGTACGAGGCATTAAACCCTCACAAATTCCAAGAAACTATTAACATTGAGGGGGATCATACCCACTAATAATTAGCGTAAGAGGCTTAGCTCCCAAGTTTTGAACATTATTTCTTGTCATTTTTTATTTTAAACTAAGAACCTTCCCTTTTTTTCCCCTTTCCTCCTCTTCAAGAATGTTTGGATTTTGATTTTCATTGGGGAATGCCTCTTGGGATTTAGGAAGCATTTCATAAATTTATTTTTGACTCCCTTTTAAAAATGTTAATTTTAACTTCTAGGTTTTTGGAGTTGAATTGAGGAAGCCTTCACACCTTATTTTTTCCACACTAAATAAATTTTGAATTAAGATTAGAATTTTAAAGCTTGGTCATACTAGGATTGTTGAGTAGAAGTTTAATTCTAAGACTAAGGTAATCCATTTAAGCATTCGATAAGTTACCCATAATCCTCCTAATCATAATCTAATTTGATCATTTCCCCTTATTCGAGAACCATTGGTTGAGCTTTAAGGCAAGGAAAAAATTGTCATGGGATTGAAACCCCTCTAAAAGTTTATTAAGTATTTGAATTTTAGGATGTTCAAGAGCAACTTTTATAACCAAGGAGGCCCTGATGAACCCAAAGCATTCTGAGGTTTTAGCATTAACCTTTATCTCTTGAAGAACATCAAATTTTTTGATAGTTTTCACTAAATTTGATTCCTTTGCCTCTTTTAACTTCTAATCTTTATCAATTTCCCCATGTTCTTTTTCTTTGGTTCAATGAATCCATCATCTTCATTATCCTCCTTTGGCACTTGGATTGGACAATTTATGATAAACTATCCATGAGAATGGTAATTTTTACATCTAAAAGAAACATTTTCGTAGTGCAATTCTTGAATCCATTCCTTGGTTTTAGATTTGAATTGAATCACGAAGGGCAATAGTTTGGAAATATCCATGTTGACACAGATTCTATCATAAACTAATAAAATGTAAATATCTATTGATTTCATTGTGTAAGTTTATTTTACTATATGGTCTCCAACCTATTTAAATATATCCTCTTTCCATATCTTAAAAGGAGACCTATAAAGCCGAGTCCAAATGGAGACTTTGTTTAAGTCCACCAATTTAGGGTTAAAGACTAAAAGAGTTTGGATAACTCTTCAGCCAAGATCTCTCCAAGAACTCATTACCACAGCCATGAAGCTAATGCATTACACAAAAAGAATAAACTATATATTATCCATAAATAAATTATACAACATTAAATTTATCTATCTCTCTAGAGCTTATCAAATATAATGAATGAGCCTTACATAAATAGGCAAGGAAGATCAATATTCACTAAGAGATCAAGCTAAGTGATCAATCCTAACTAAGAAATCAAGCCAGATATCAAACCTAAGACCAAGAGATAATTATCCCTAAAGGATAGAAATAACTATATATTATCCCCTTTATATCTAAGATATAAATATGTAATATCTCATAATATATAAAATAAGATAAATGAAATATCCACACATAAGTAGGTGGGAATAATAAAGTACCTACATGAACATGAGTTAAGGTATATAATCTACTCCAACAATATGAGTCTTATCATCTATCAGCAATGGTGTCCTACAAATTGAATGGTTTATGACCTCTTTCTAATTGCCTCCAACCTAAAACATTCCCAATGTCGTGTATAATCTAATTTGATCCTACCTACCTAAGCCATATAGATGCAATAACAATATATTTCCAATAGATTCAGCCCAAATTGACTATTGTGAGAGGGCCTGCAAGCTAGATTTGAAAAGAACTCATCGAGATAAATGTTGGTTGACTACATGCAAGTTATGTGAAAGAAGAAAGATGATGCCAAAATATAGGTCATGAAGCTCTACATCAAACTGATAAATAAGAGAGTGATAGCAGGTTGTGAAAATTTAGATCAACTTTGTGTCATCATTGTAGGGTTTTGAGCAGTGGGCAATGCATCTAATACACTTTAATGGGAAACTCATGTAGTATTGAGATAAAAGGAATGAATCTACATTTGGGAGGAAACCATGACAAAACCATTAGGCAAGAAAAATGGTGGGTAAAAATCCATATGAAATCTAGATTAGTGCTGAGGTCTACGTTCCACATAATGAATGGGCAATAGTAAGGATTAGAATACAATTTTGATCTCAATTGTAACTTGAATAATGAAAGAGTTTGGAAAAAATATCCATACATAGATCCAATGAGAGTTTGTAGAATGGATGTTGATAATGTTTAGTCAATTAGATCAAATCCATAAAAATAATTGTACAACCATCTTGTAATGCTCAAATAATGTTGTAAAAAAAACATGTATAGTTACAAACAATGAATCACTACCATGCCAATTCAAAGCATAACAAACAACAAAGAGATCAAAATACTGCTAATGCCATATAGTCCAAAGATAAATTCAATGATTAACTATATAGGTTAAGTAATGGATGCATGAAGACCACTCTGATATCGTGAAAGTATTTGGATAACTCTTCAACCAAGATCTCTTGAAGAACTCATTACTATAACCATGAATTTAATACATTATATAGAAAGAATAAACTATATATTATCCATAAATAGATCATATGATGTTGAATTTATCAATCTCTCTAGAGATTATCAAATACAATAAATGAGCTTTTCATATATATACAAGGAAGATCTATCTTAACTAAGATATCAAGCTAAGTGATCAATCCTAACTAAGAGATCAAGTTAGAGATCAAACCTAGGACTAAAAGATATCTATCCTTAAAGGATAAAAATAACTAGAATTTATCCCCATAATATCTAAGAGATAAATATATAATATCTAAAATGAGATACATAAAATATTCGCATATAAGCGGGTGGGAATAATAAAGTATGTAGATGAACATGAGCTAAGATAAATAACCTACTCTAATAAGAGTTATGACTATTAGTGTAGGTTTTTATTTTTCCCTATTTTTTAATTAGGTAAATTGTATTTCTTATGCATACATGGAGTTTTCCTACATTTGTGGGATAGGCTAGCTTATGTGGAGGTGTGTGTCATAGATGTGTCATAGGTGTCATAAGAATGTCATAAGTAACTCTCTTGATGGGAGTTACTTCTCTATTATTAGCACTTTGTCACCACCTTTCATGGAGGAGTTAGTCTATTCTTGGGGTGCCTTGTCCACCTTTTGTGGAGGAGTTACTTACGTACTCTCCTATATGTATTCCTCACTTTGGCCATCTCATGTTAATTAGATTTTGATTTTCTCTATTTTGTCTTGTGCAATTTAGCTTCTTGTATAATTTCAAATTTCTTTAGCATCTATGTGGTGTGCACTTGCTTCATCTCATGTGATTATGTCTCCATTGCATTCGCATTATCCAGATTCTAGCAACAACTCTGATATGGTATCAAAGCCACTCCGGTAATCATGTGTATGGTTATGCTATTCTGAAATTCTTACTTTGCTTTCTTAGTAGTTTTTTTTGTTGTTTAACTTCGTTGTTTTGGTAGATTTTTTTGAAAACTCATGCAAATCCATACGGAAACTTGTTCAAAAAATTACTTCTGAGTTAGAATTTGCCAAGACAACTTGTCTAGATCTGTTGTGGCTTTAGCAAAGGCAGAAGAGTTTATTTTCTTTTGGTCATTCTACAGGAAAAAGATAAGATTTCTGCTATCTGGTTTGCTTCCTGAACATTGGAGGCGCTGACCTTGTTGCAAGCTTCTTCATACCTCTGACTTGTGTGCCACCTCTGCTGTGAGTTGCTTGCTGAGTTCATTTTTTTTTTGGTGAGGGTGCTAAAAACTCTTCTGGTTTGTGCCAAGCTTCTGGAACTCCTTTTTATAGCAACAGCAACGTCCTTCCAGCCACGCCATCAGGGCGTACGGCGTCCAACAGGTCTGCAGTTCATTTCTTTTATTTTTTTTGAGCAAAATCTGAACTGCGCCTTTTTTTGGGGGCCACTACTTGCATTTGTTTTACTGTCTGGAAACTAGGATTGCGCCCTTGTTTTTGGTGAGATTATTCTACCACTTCTGCTGTTGTCCTTGTCAAGAATTCGGCCAACAGTCTTGTCTTAAAAATGGCGCTCCTTTTTTTCTTGGTTTCCAACGGCCCATTTGGTGGGCCCACCCTCTCTTGCTCATTGGTAAATCTGCTTTTAATAATTTTCTGATTTAAAATCAAATTTGAATTTAGCATTCAAAAAAAAAAAACACAGTTTAGAGTTTTTTTTATTTTTTAAAACTTGTATCTTCAACCCACAAAGACGAAGGGTGAGGCCCGGGTTGGCAAGAGCCCAATTCCCCCTCACACAAACCTCCTTTGAATTTATCATTCCATGCCAAATCTAATGAGTGGTTGGAAGGCCACTTTCTCTCTCAAAACAAGCATTTTTTTAATGTTTTAGTATTTTTTTTGCAAAAACACTAGTTTACGAAAAAATTGAACCTTTAATATCTTGCAAACGGTAGCTAAAATTTGGGTGCCATTTCTTGCAAAAGTGTTTGTAATTTAATTCTCTACAGTGTAGGCTTGTTATTTGTTAAAAATGCACTAGTTTATAAAGTGCCAAAAATTTGAGTCTCTCGGGACGCATTTTCGACTGAGTCTAACATCTTGTTTGCTTTAGTCTTGCACTGATTGCTCTAAGACACATTCTCGGCTTAGCCTGATGTCTTTTGAGTGTGCACATACATATTTTGGGGGGGCTCAATATTTTGGGGGGTGTGATTTCTTTTCACAACTTGCAAATCTTTGCTTTCATTCTCCTTTCTGCATAAATTCACAACTTGCAATCAACACAACTTCACCTAAATTCAGATTAAAATGGATTATTATCAACTTAAACCCCCAACACCCTTCAACTATCATGAATGGAAGGTTAAAATGTTAATCATTCTTGGAAGCAAAGGGTTGTATAGGATCACCATGAGTACTGAAGTAGAACCCAACACTGATGCTGAAAAGGTCAAGTGGTACAACCGTAGTGATGAAGCCTATGGATTACTGAGCTTGTCTATGTCTCCAAAACTTCTCTTCTATTTAGAATCCTCCAAGACTCCAAATGACATATGGGACACCTTATAAAACTTATTTGGGAAGCTTGATGAGATGAGAGGTCATAAACTGAAAAATGAACTCATAAGTCTAAGTCCTAGCAACTTTGACACCCTACAGAACTTCTTCACTAAGTTTAAGGCCCTTAAATTGCAATTAAAAGAATGTGGAATAGAGAATAAAGATGATCAACTCATCCTTTCTATTCTCACAAAGTTAGGTCCAAGCTATTCAGTCTTTGTCTCCACTTTTCATGGCAAAAAAAGTGCCCTTGGCACTACATGGAAATGCCTTCTTTAGATTCATTCATTGTTGACTTGACTAGGGAGCAAGATAAGTTAATTAAAATGGGAACAATGAAGTCTACTCAACCCCAAGCTTTGATAGCTAGAAATAGTAAAAATAAGACTTCAACAAAGGAGAAGAAAAAAAAGAACAAGGACCAGGAGAAGAAGAAAGAAAACACCAATCCTGCCAAAAACAACACTGAGTCTTCATCCTCCAATGCTAAACCTAAGAAGGAGAAGGTTAAGTGTGCCTATTATAAAAAGATAGGGCATGATGAATACAAATACATGAAGAAATAAATAGATCACCTAACTCATCTTCTAGAGAAGAAAAACATAGGTGTTCCTAAGTCCATCAAGCAGAATTCATCTACCCAAGATTCTACCAAGTAAAAATGCAAGGGTAAAGAGAAAGAAAAGGGCAAGGCCCTTATAGCTACTATAGCTTCTAAAACATCATGGTTCATTGATTCAGGTGCTTCTCACCACATGGGCTCTTCACTAGTTGAGTTTTCATCTTTAGAGCCTTGTAGCATGACTTCAATTAGTTTCGGTGATGACACATTAGTTTCTATTACAGGGAGAGGGTCAGTTGAAATGGAAGGAGAAACATTCAATAATGTTCTAAGTTTTCCTTCTCTTTCAACCAATCTCCTATTAGTGTACCAAATCACTCACATTGGTCAGGGCATGAGAGTTGAGTTTTCACCAGATTCAGTGGCTATCAGGGAGTTGCATAGTGATACTACAGTGGTAGTGGGTAGGGCAGATCACCAAGCAAGGTTATACACCTTCTCACATTTTGCATCTGATTCTTCTCCAATAGCATTGCTGACTCATTCAGATGGAGTTAGAAAATTATGGCATGAGCGGTTTGGCCACCTTAACTACCACTACCTTGAGAACTTTGTAAAAATGACATGGTCATTGGCTTGCCTCGTGTCTAATTCTCAAAAGGACTTTACAAGGGGTGTTCACTTGGGAAGCATCTCGAAGCAAATTTTGACAAAAGCAAAGCTTGGAGGGCTTCACAACCTTTGGAGTTAGTCCACAGTGATGTATCAGGACCCTTTCCCAAACCATCTTTCACAAGGGCCAAGTACATCCTCACTTTCATTGATGATTTCTCTAGGTACACTTGGATATATTTTCTCAAACAAAAGTCTGAAGTGTTTGAAATTTTTCTAGACTTCAAGGCTCTTGTTGAGAAATAGAGTGAAAAATTCATTAAGGTTCTTTGAATTGATAATGGAGGGGAGTATGTCAGCATCAGTTTTGAGTAGTTTTGCACTACAGAGGGGATTGATTTGCAGCACACAGTCACTTACAGTCCTTCACAAAATGGGGTTGCAAAACACAAAAATAGGTTCTTGAAAGAGATGGATAGCTATATGATTCACTCCAAATCCTTAGCACCATAGTACTAGGTCGAAGCCATCAATTGTGCTTGCTACATTCAAAATAGGGTTCCTCACAAAGCTTTGAAAGGGATAACACCCTTTGAAGCTTGGCATAAAAGGAAACTTGATGTTGAGCACCTTAGGGTTTTCAGATCCCCAGCCATGGCCCACATTTTGAAGAAGAAATGCAAAGCTATGGAACATCAGTCCAAGCCTTGCATCTTTGTAGTATATCTGGATGGTATTAAGGGATATCACCTTCTAAATTCAGTCACTCATGAGTTGTTCATCAAGAGAAGTGTCCATTTTCAGGAGAGTCCTGAGACTCAACACTTGACACTTCTTCTCCCTCACCAGATCAAATTTTTCATGATGATTTTTTGTCAGATTTAGATCAGTCACAATAGGTTCTTGAGCCAGAGACATCTTTGTTAGGTTGTGGAGCTAAAAGCTTCACTGATGCAGACATGGAGGAGGTTGTTGAGAGGTTGTTGAGTTGCAGAGCAATCAACGTCAGTCTGATCAACCAACGTCGGTCATATCTAGTGAGTAGAGCAACTGATATTAGTTAGGTATTGGCTGACGTCGGTCATCTCCAGCCAGATAGGGACTAACGTCGGTCACCTGTGCAGTTCTAGAACTGCTAGTTGATGAACAGTTAGTTAATGAACTAGTTGTTTGCATGTTAAAAAGCTAATTTTAGTCTTGAGCTATGAATCTAATTATTGTAATTGGATGTCTAATTATTGTTTGCATGAGATCTATATAATAGACTCATGGGCTATATTGTAAGGTGTGCTAGTTGAGTAAGAGCAAGGTTAGCTCCTTCAGAGTGAAGAGAGTAAGGTGTGTTCCTCCTAGTGCCACAATGCCAAGTGTGTATGATCAGGTAGATCTATAGGTTGTTGCAAGGTCTGGTAGAGATCCACAGGGGTGCTAGTATGGTAGAATCATAAGGACTTGGTGAGGCAAAGACAAGGGTTCTATCTGAGTATGTAAGATCAGGTTGATCTGTAGGTGTGCAAGATCAGGAAGGAGATCTACATGTGGTAAGTAAGATCATTGATTTGCAGGTGTGTGTGTGTGTGCGAGGTCTAGGTTTGTAGGTGTTGCAAAACCAAGTTGATATGTAGGTGGTAGCAGGATCAAAGAGATCAATAACACAACAAGTAGCAAGATCAGGGGAGATCTACTTGGAGTACATTGTGTACTTAGAGTACGGTGTGTACTCAGTTGTGGAGTACATAGAGTACTTGTGTACTAGCAGTAGTGATACTGACTGGTTGGAGGTAAACACCAACTCTATGTTTGAGTTGTGTGTTGGGACCGTAATTGAGAGAGTGAACTCTTGAAGGTGAATTAATGTACACTTGGTGTGGGAAGCCTATAAGGTGTGGAAGAGTGTGGCATCTTTTCATTGTAATTTCTTTCTGGAAGAGTATTAATACAATGGGTATTGTCTCTCATATTCTGTGTTATTTCCAAATTCTAGTTACTTGTGCATTTTGATTAAATTCTGCATTTAGTTACTTGTACATGGTAATCAATTGTGCTTCCTAGATCCTGATAGTTGGTATCAGAGCTAAGGTTACAGGGAGCAGGTTTGTGTTTGATTACAGGTCACTCTTAGGGGTTTCTGATTGAGTGGGAGTATAACAATGGCAGAAGAAAGTAAGCTAAGAATGGAGGAATTCAAAGGCATGAATGGTTAATTATGGTGTTATGGAAAGAAAGAGCAGGTAAAGAAATATTGTTGGTTGGTAGAAGATCAGCATGAAGGAACTGAAGAAGCAGATGTTGTAGGGGTTATTGCACAGGATGCTCTAGGATGTTCCTTGGATAAAGTAGAATCTTGTATTATAGATTCTGTTGCCTCTTTCCATGCAGCCCCAAATAGAGTATTTTTCTATGTTAAGGTCCATGGAGACTTTGGAAAGATTTATTTAGGGGTTGGTGAGCCTTGTCAAAGTATTGGCAAAGGGGAAGTGTGGCTGAAATTGCAGGTGGCCAACACATGGGTGTTGAAGAAGGTCATGCAAGTCCCAGTCTTGAAGATGTGGCTAATTTCTTTAGGAAAGTTGGGTGATGAGAAATGCACAGTAACTCTCACAGCGGATTCTTGGAATGTTACCAAGGATGCACTTGAATTAGCATGTGGTAAGAAAGTAGGTACTCTTTATCTACTTGCTTGTATTACTGATTCTTCTTCTATTGCGAAGACATGGCTTTGTAGGCTTGGTCACATGAGCAAGAAGGAGATGCATGTTATTAAGAGGAAGTCAGTTGTCTTTGACAAACTTAAGAACTGGAAAGCCTTAGTGTTTATGGAGGAGATGATGGACAGAGATCAGTGGAGAAGGCTGAGTAACTCTAAGCAATCAGTTTGGACAGGGTTTTGATCTAAAGAGAGCTCACAGGTAAAAAGTCATCACTCACAAGAGAACACAGGTACCGGCATCGGTCAAGAGGAACTAGCATCGAATAGATAGGTGCTGATGTCGGTCATGTGCAGACTAGAGCTGGTGGTGTCAGGCAGGTAGACACTGACATCAGTCAGGAAACTGGTGTTGGTAGTTAGGACAATCACATGGAACCGATGTCGGTTGGATGTAGAGTGTGTGGTGACTGAGGTTGGTCACTGGAATGGATTTTGGGCAAACAGCAAGCTGTCAAGGAGTCTTAAACGCCCATATGGAGGACTGAAAGGGTAAGTAAGCCTCAAATTCATTGTTCTTCTTCTTTATACTTGTTGCTCACTGCAGAGCAGGAAGGATCCAAGAAACAATGGGAGCATGGCATGAATGAGGAATTTGATTCCTAGGATACAAAACCAAATGGGAGATTTGGTAGGGTTGCCAGCTGGAAGAAAGCACTGAAAGATGAATGGATTCCTTGGTTAAAGAATAGAGAGAATGGACACGTGAGATGGAAGGCCAGGTTATATGGTCTTGAGCAAGCTGCAGGATAGTGGTACATGTTTGACAAGTGGATGACAAAGCATGGCTTTAGTCAACGTCATTGTAACCATTGTGTGTTTCTTTACTAGGTTGGATAATGGTCGCTACATTATCCTGTTATTGTATGTGGATGGTGTGCTTGTTGCAGGTGCATACATACAGGGAGTTGCTGAGCTAAAGGTAAAGTTAGTTCATTGGTATGTCATGAAGAATTTGGGAGCAACAAAATTCTTTGGCATGAGTAATCCTAGAGACAGGGAAGATCACAAGTTGATGTTGTCACAGGATGATTGTGTGAAGGTAGTGCAGGATGTAGAATTGGGCAACACACCTATGGATGGATAGTTCATAGAATAGGGTCCCCAATCACATGATGAGGTTGAGTACATGTGTACTCCCTGATATTTCCCCAGTAGTGGGAGCTGTTAGCAGGTTTGTAGTCAATCCGAGAAGGAAGCACTGGAAAGCGGTTCAGTGGGTTCTCAGGTATCTGAGAGGGACCAGCAGCAAGGATTCTTGCTATGCAGGGTTAGGCACATCAAATATGGTAGGTTACTTGGATGACAGGTGTTACACCATAGGATATGTGGTGGTTGGTCTTCAAGATTGAGCTTGAAGAGGGATACAAGCTAGGAAACAAATTAGACGGTGTACAGGTATAGGTACAGTGCAGTTGTTTATCTCCAAGTGGGAGATTATTAGGTTGTGGAGCCAAAAGCTTTACTGATGCAGACATGGAGGAGGTTGTTGAGAGGTTGCTGAGTTGCAGAGTAACTAACATCAATCTGATCAACCAACATTGATCATATCTAGTGAGCAAAGTAACCAACATCAATCAGGTATCGACCGACATCGGTCATCTCCAGCCAGACAGGGACCGACGTCGGTCACTTGTGTTGTTCTAGAACTGCTAGTTGACAAATAGTTAGTTAACGAACTAGTTGTTTGCATGTTAAAAGGCTAATTTTAGTCTTGAAATATGAATCTAATTATTGTAATTGGATGTCTAATTATTGTTTGCATGAGATTTATATAATAGACTCATGGGCTGTATTGTAAGGTGTGCTAGTTGAGTAAGAGCAAGGTTAGCTCCTTCAGAGTGAAGAGAGCAAGGTGTGTTCCTCTTAGTGCCACAATGCCAAGTGTGTATGATCAGGTAGATCTACAAGCTGTTGTAAGGTCTGGTAGAGATCCACAGGGGTGCTGGTATGGTAAAATCATAAGGACTTGGTGAGGGAAGGACAAGGGTTCTATTTGAGTATGTAAGATCAAACTGATCTGCAGGTGTGCAAGATCAGGAAGGAGATCTACATGTGGTAAGTAAGATCATTGATTTGTAGGTGTGTGTGTGTGTGTGTGCGAGGTCTAGGTTTGCAGGTGTTGCAAAACCAAGTTGATCTGTAGGTGGTAGCAGGATCAGGGAGATCAACAACACAACAAATAGCAAGATTAGGGGAGATCTACTTGGAGTACATTATGTACTTAGAGTACGGTGTGTACTCAGTTGTGGAATATGTGGAGTACTTGTGTACTAACAGTAGTGATACTGACTGGTGGTACTTGCAGTAGTGATACTGACTGGTTGGAGGTGAACACCAACTCTATGTTTGAGTTGTGTGTTGGGATCGTAATTGAGAGAGTGAACTCTTGAAGGTGAATTATTGTACACTTGGTGTGGGAAGCCTGTAAGGTGTGGAAGAGTCTGGCATCTCTTCATTGTAATTTCTTTCTAGAAGAGTATTAATACAATTGGGTATTGTCTCTCATATTTTGTGTTATTTCTAAATTCTAGTTACTTGTGCATTCTGGTTAAATTTCGCATTTAGTTGCTTGTACATGGTAATCAATTGTGCTTCCTAGATCCTGACAATCTTCTTCTTTGAGTTCAGACAGTGAGGACAGTGATGCAGAGTCATCCACCTCTAGTCAGTTAGAGGATGAGGAGTTAGCACTTGACTCGCCCACTTCTGGGCCACTTTGGGCTAGACAGACACTTGAGAGTGCTGGCACTTGGGTAGGAGATCCCACAAATGACAGACATACTAGGGGCATTTTTAGAGAGATCCACATGTCTTCTTTACTTTAGTTTTAGATCCACAAACTTTTTGAGAGGCATCAGGGGTACCTGAGTGGGATAGTGTTATGGAGGAAGAATATTCTTCCTTAATCAAAAATCACACTTGGGATTTGACTTTACTTCTTAAGGGAAGAAAAATGGTTTGATGTAGGTGGATATATCAGACCAAGTTTGCAGTAGATGGGTCAGTTGATAATTACAAGGCATGATTGGTCACCAAGGGTTTCTCACAAGTGGCAGGCATTGACTACTCAGAGACCTTTTCACCCATTATAAAGATGACTTCTATCTGAATCACCTTGGTTATTGCCACAGCACATGGTTGGGATGTGCATCAGATGGATGTGAAGAGTGCCTTTCCTCACAGAGACCTAGAGGAGGAGATCTACATGGAGTAGCTACTAGGATTTGTTTAGGATTCTTCCTTAGTATGTAGACTTAGGAAATCTATCTATGGCCTCAAACAGGCCCCTCAAGCTTGGTATGCCAAGATGGATTCCTTCCTTCTCATAGTGGGTTTCACTAGGTGTCATCCTGATCCCAATGTCCACTTTTTGTGGTAAGATGATTCGCTCTTGATTTTGATTCTATATGTTGATGACCTTTTGATCATCGGGAGTTCTTCATAGGCTATTGCAGTGGTGAAGGCATCTCTCTAGGATAGATTTGACATGACAGACTTGGGTTTGTTGCACTACTTCCTTGGCATCGAGATCTCATAGTCAGATTCAGGGATTTCTCTTACACAGCCTAAGTATGCTTTTGATTTATTGACTCTGTTTCACATGGCTGATTGCAAGCCATCTCTGACTCCCTTTCTATCAGGAGTCAAGCTTGAGGCTGACTATTCTTCACCATTGGTTGATGCCACTCAATATCAACAACTTGTTGGTAGTCTCATCTACTTGACTCACACTAGGCCTAACATATCATATACAGTGGGACTTGTCTCTAGATTCATGCAAGAACCTCATGAGCTACATTGGAAAGTAGGTAAGAGGATCTTGCATTACATATAGGGTTCACAGAGATATAAGATTTATTACAGATTTGGTATAGAGGTTGACTTGGTTGGATATACAAATTTAGACTGGGCTAGTGATTCATAGACTCGCAAGTCCACTTCTGGTTACAGTTTCTCTCTAGGTTATGGTCCTATCAGTTGGTCTAGCAAGAAGTAGAATGCTATTGTTATATCATCCACAAAGGTAGAGTACAGGGGAGCTATTAATGTAGCTACTAAGGCTATTTGGCTTCAGGGGATTCTTTCTGAGTTTGGCATTCCTATTAGGCAGCCCACCATCATTTATTGTGACAACCAGAGTACCATTCAGATTTTTAGGAATCTAGTTCAACACCAGTAGACCAAGCACATAGAGATTCACATGCATTTCATTCAGGAGCTTATTCATAGTCAGGTCATTGACTTGATATTTTGCCAGTCTTCAGAGCAGGTTGCAGACATATTCACCAAACCTTTCACTGAGAGAAATTTCATTCATCTACGAGCTCTTCTTGGGGTGTGGTCCACATCTGTAGCAGCATCATCTTCGGGGGGGGGCACTAGCCTCTTCTTTCTTTTATATCTCTCTTTTGGGGGGGAGTTTTTTCCTATGGGTTTTCTCTTTTTCTCTATCTTATGGGAGATTGCATTTTTACATGGGTACCTCATCAGGCCTAGTTGTTGGGACCCATTTTATATTTCCACACTACCCACCTAAGCTACACTTATGGGGGGTATTAGTGTAGGTTTTTATTTTTCCCTATTTTTTAATTAGGGAAATTGTATTTCTTGTGCATACATGGAGTTTTCCTACATTTGTGGGATAGGCTAGCTTATGTGGAGGTGTGTGTCATAGATGTGTCATAAGTGTCATAAGAATGTCATAAGTAACTCCCTTGATGGGAGTTACTTCTCTATTCTTAGCACCTTGTCACCACCTTTCATGGAGGAGTTACAGTCTATTCTTGGGGTGCCTTGTCCACCTTTTGTGGAGGAGTTACTTACGTACTCTCCTATATGTATTCCTCACTTTGGCCATCTCATGTTAATCATATTTTTGTTTTCTCCATTTTGTACATCTATGACACACACCTCCATGACATCTATCATCGATGGTCTCCTACACATTAAATGGTTTATAACCTCCTTTTGATCGCATCTAACCTAAAATGTTCCCAATGCCATGTATAATCTAATATGATCCTACCTACCTCTTGCTTCATCCTCTCACTGCCTAAACAAACTATTATATGTTTTATTTTGCACTTAAAATAGACTTTTCTTTGAATTCATGGTTTTTAGCTATTAAGTACTAGTTTTTGGGGTGGTTTCAAGTTTGAATGATTTTTTTAAAAAAATCAAGCCTTCATTATCATTATTAATGTCATATCATATGATATTATAATGTAAAGTTTTTTAACAAAAGCTTTTGGAGGTTAAAAAATCAAAGGAGGTGAATTCTTTAGATGGTGATTAGAGTGTTGGGATAATTTTTTGGTAGGTGAGGGGCATAATTATTTCATGGTGTGATTAATTTTAATATGGGACCACTTTATTTAACGGTGATTTAAATTCTTTAATCATTTTTTATTAAAAACAATATCTTGAAGGTCATTTTAAAGGGCATTATAAGAAATATTATAAGGAGAGAATATTGTTCATTACTTTATCACACTTCTAATCTCATTTGTTGAAGACAAGTGGGTGAGGTTTGATTTGGTAGGAACCCAAACCACCTCACATGAAAAATAAAATTCTTTTTTATCTTTATTTGATTTTGCTCTCTCATTGTAATTTCATATGCATTTTTGGTTATGATTGACATCTTATTAGCATGAGATTTGATCCACATGGGTCCTTCTTGGCCCGCATTGTACCACTTATGCCACTATTGCACTTTGCACTATCTCAAACACATTTTCAATTTAGTCTGGAATCCTTTAAATGTGATTTATAGGTTATCATTTTTTGATAGTTGATCCTTTTAAGTGTGTTTTTGCATACATGATGATTTTTTCATTTCTTACCACACTCTTTCATTAGCCCATAACATATTCTATTCTAATTTTTGAATTGGCACTTTGACATACTTGTAGTTTGTGCCATGTCTCCTCAAGGCCCCTTTCTTAGTGCTTTACCTTATTCTATGGAGACACTTGCACCTTCACTTAGGCCTGATAAACTTGAATTTGTTTTTCTCACATTACTATCTTAATTTTATAAAAACTCTCATGATTTGTGATGACTTCTTCGACAGGTCGATAGTCTCCTTGTTTGGAGATATTCTAGTGTATACAATATCTTATTTATTTTATAGCCTAGTCTGCATTCATGTGTGTGTACCTTAGTTTGTAAACCCTTTCCTATTTTAGTTTTCAGTCTCTCCTATCACCACTAGGACCATCTTCTTAAGAGATTTTATCTATATTTTCTAGATTTTTCCTTTGTACATGGGTATCTTATTCAGGCACTTTATTTACTGGAACCCATATGAGGATTGTTATGTTTCAGTGGCATTCTTGGTGACTTTTTGTGTAGTGACACTAGTGTGGCATCCCCACTAGTCTCTATGCTCACTTCTCACCATATTTAGTCCACTTCTTTAAAGACCTTTATTTCCATCTTCTCCTAATTTATCATTGAGGGAGGGTGTTCAAATAATGTTTCCTCAAGTTCATCATTTTACTTAGCATTATAGAGTGCAATGTTTGTGTTCAATGATCCTTGTATTCAGCATCATTCCTACTTTAACTTGATAGTTATAGCGACTTGACATCCATGTATTTTGCTAAGATGGATTTTCATCCATAAGGACACTTGTCTTCACACTGCATTTTTATTTAATGTATGGGTAATTCATTAGGCCTTATTGTTAGGACCCATTTCCTTCCTTCTATTCTCTCTTTTTGGTGAGGAGTTTTATTTTCCTATGGGTTTTATCCTTTTCTCCACTATATGAGAGATTACTTCATGGATATATTATACATGAGTACCTAATTAGGCCTTGTGCCATGACACATATTATGGATATACCACTCTATTTTTTCCCCTAGCTTCACTTGAGGGAGGTGTTAGAGTAGGTTGTTTACCTTATCTCATGTTCACCTTATCTCATGTTCACCTAGGTACTTTAATATGCCCACCCACTTATGTGTGGATATTTCATTTATCTTCTTTCAAACATTATGAAATATTACATATTTATCTCTAAGATATTATGGGGATAAATTTTAGTTGTTTTTATCCTTTAGAGATAGTTATCTCTTAGTCCTAGGTTTGATCTCTAGCTTGATCTCTTAGTTAGGATTGATAACTTAGCTTGATCTCTTAGTTAAGATTGATCTTCCTTGCCTACATATGCAATGCTCACTCATTGTATTTGATAAGCTCTAGAGAGATAGAGAAATTCAACATTGTATAATATATTTATGGATAATATATAGTTTATTCTTTCTATGTAATGTATTAGCTTCATGGTTGTGGTAATCAGTTTTTGAAAATATCTTGGTTGAAGAGTTATCCAAAATCTTCCAGTCTTTAACCCAAAATTGGTGGACTTAAACAAAGTCCCCATTTGGACTTGGCTCTATGGGCCTCCTTCCAAGCTATGGAAAAAGGATATATTTAAATAGGTTGGAGATCAACTGGAGGAATACACCTACATGATGAAATCAACAGATATTTACATTTTATTAGTTTATGTTATAATTTGTGTTAATATGGATATTTATAAACTATTGTCCTTGGTGATTAGATTCAAATCTAAAACCAAGGAATGGATTCAAGAATTGGACTATGAGAATGTTCCTTTTAGATGCAAAGATTACCATTCTCATGGACATTATGTCAAAAAGTGTCCAATCCAAGTGCCAAAGGAGGCTAATGAAGATGATGGCTTCATTAAACTAAGTAAAATGAACATGGCGAAATAAATAAAGCTTAGAAGCTAAAAAAGGCAAAGGAACCAAATGTAGTGAAAACTATCAAAAAAATTTATCTTATTTAAGATACAAAGGTTAATTCTAAAACCTTAGAATGATCTCGGTTCATCAAGGCCTTCTTGGACATAAAAATTACTCTTGAACATCCTAACATTCAAATCCTTGAATAATTTTTGGAGGGGTTTTAATCCCCTGACCATCTACCTTGCCTTAAAGCTCATCCAATGGTTCCTGAAGAAGGGGAGATGACTGGATTATATTATGATTAGGAGGAATGTGGGCAGCCTATGGAATGCTTAGATGGATTATCTCAGTCTCAAAATTAACCCTCTACTCAATAATCCTAGTATGACCAAGGTTAAAAATTCTAATCTTGCTTCAAAATCTATTCAGTGTGGAAAAAATAAGGTGTGAAGGCCTCCTCACTTCAAATCCAAAAACATATAAACTAAAATTAATATTTTGAAAATGGAGTTAAAAATAAATCTATGAAATGCTTCCTAAAACCCAACAGGCATTCCCCAATGAAAATTAGAATCCAAATGTTCTTGAAGTGGAGAAAAGGGGGAAAAGGGAAGGTTCTCAGTCTAAAATAAAATATGATAAGAAACAAAGCTCAACACCTAGGGGGATAATCCTCTTACCTAAATTATTAGTGGGTCTAAGCCCCCTCAATGTTAATAGTTTCTTAGAATTTGTGAGGGTTTAATGCCCTATAAAAATAGAGGTTGTTGAAATAGTTTATTCTTTCCAAAAATTATGATTTGCTCCTTATTAAAAAAATAAAAATGGATGCTTACATTTTATCTAATTGTCTTAAAGGCATATGGAGAAATTTTAAATTTTTATTAAAATACTTTTTTGGTTCCTCACAAAGAATTACCATTTATATATGATTGTGTAAATTAGAAAGCTATCAGATTTGATATAATTGGGTCCAATCGAAACTTTATCTATGCCAATATCTATAAGCCCAATTCTAATTTTGGAAAGATACTTTTGTTGGTTATCCTTAAAAGACCCCAAAACTTTTTACCCCATTAAAAAGTGGATTATTAGAGGAGACTTCAACATAATCATCTCTACCTTGGAAAAATATAAAGGCTCTAGTACTCTCTCTCTCTCTTTCTACTTTCAACTTGGCCTAATTCATAAAAAAAATCTCTAGTTTTGATTTTAAACCCAAATTAGGCCCATATACTTGGTTGAATAAGAGAATTGGTGGCATTAATTTTTGAAAGGCTTAATAGAATCCTATTAATCACTAATTGGATATAGCAAGACCTCTTTTTTGAATCAAAAATTTTAACTGAAGTGGCTTTGATCACTAGCCCATTAGTTTTATTATCTCTAAGGTTTTTACTCCATATTTCAAGCCTTTAAAAAATTGAACTAATGTGGACCAAAGAGGAGTCTCTTTTTGAAAAAAATCAAAGTTTGGTGTGATTTCCCAAACACTGAGACAAACATGTATAGATTGGTACAAATTTTGAAAATATTCAAATATCAGTTTTAAAGTTTAGAATAAAAATGTATTTGGTAATATTTTTTATAAAACTTCAAATCTACAAATCAAGCTTTTAGATTTATAAAATATTATACTTCTAGATGGAATGAAAAATGACCTAAAGGTAGAAGATAATAAAGTCATGGGTGAATAGAATATACTACTTCTTGAATAATAAATTCATTGGAAATAACAATATAGAGTCAATTGGATAAAATAAGGTGATATGAACACCTGATTCTTTCACAAGACTATTGTTATGAGAATAAAATATAATAAAATTTCAAAAAAAATCACACTTGAGGGAGAAACTCTCATTGAGTATTGTAAAATCAAAGAGAAGTTAAACATTTCTTCAAAGATATTCTTTCATACTCAGGAATCCATAAGTCTATTGCTAAGGAGAAAATCTTCGACCAAATCCCTCCCCTTATCTCTATGGCCGAGAATATTTCCCTTAATACTCCAATCTTTGATGAAGAAGTTAAATCAATTATTTTATCCTTCAAACCGAACATCTCCCTTGGCCCAAATGGCTTCCCTATTGGTTTTTATCAAACATACTAGGATATTGTTGCAAAATTTGTCACTATTACTATTCAATAATATTAAAGTTATGAAGTAGATGAATACCACAACCATTGCATTCATTCCAAAAAAAATGCTAGCTACTTTGATTCCTATATTCTAATTTCCCTCTACAATACAAGTTACAAAATTATGCCAATCTCTGATGAAGAAGTTAAATCAATTATTTTCTCCTTCAAACTAGATAAGGCCCTCAGCTCAAATAGCTTCCTTGCTGGTTTTTATCAAACATAATGGGATATTGTTGTAAAAGATATCACTATTGTTATTTAAGAATATTAAAATTCCAAAAAATTTGTGAAGTATATGAATACCACATTCATAGTGTTCATTCCAAAAAAAATTATAGCTACTTTGATTCCTATATGCCAATTCCCTATTGCAACATCAGTTATAAAATCATTGCAAAGGTCATGGCCAACATATTAAAAAAGATTATGTCTGAAATTATTTCCATGGAAAAATGGGGGTTTGTGGTTGAAATATAAATTATTGATGGATTAATCATTTTTCATGCACTATTTCACTTTGTTTCTCCCCATAATCAAAGTAATATGCTAATAAAACTTGACATGAACAAATCTTTCAATAAAGATAATTAGGATTTCATTCTTATCATTCTAGATAAATTTGGATTTGACCATCTTCAAAGGGATTGGATTTTTAGTTGTATCAATGCTTAACCATTTTTATATTATGTTTGGATGAGGTTTAAAGGGTAGGATAACCTATACACAAGGATGAATAAAATTATTCTAGAGTAGGCCATTTAATTGAAAACTTAGGTAAATAAATATTATAAATTTTTATAATTATATAAAGTACATTCAAAAAATAATTTGATTATATAAACATGAATAAGAGGTAATACTTAGCTTATCTAGAAATGCATATGTAGATCTAGGAAGTGTAGAGGTGGAAACATGCATGGACAAGATCAGGATCTAGTCATGATATTCTTGAAATATTTTTTATAGATGCTTGGATAATTATGTTAACTTTGGGGCATTTACATCAATGCAGGTATTCTAATGTCAATGGATATATATAGTATAAAATCTTCACTGTATTTTAAAGTGACCACCTGGAGTCTTTTGTATTTTTTTTCAACTTTTTATTGATGTCTTTTTCATGCACACAAGTTATAGATGACTATATGTGGATCAAACCCTAGATCTTCACTTTAGGTCTTAGTACCTTACAAAAAATGGGTTATTAGGCTCACAAAGTCAAGTTAAACTCAAGGACCCCTCTATCAATAACAATACATATATATCTAATACTTTATAAAGGGCCTCACACATATGTAATTATCCCCTAGGTATTAGCAATAATAAAATATTGCCAATAGATTCAACCCAAATTGACTATCATGACAGGGCCTGCAAGCTAGCTATAAAAAGAACTCACTAAGGTGAATTCTAATTGAGTACATGCAGGTCATGTGGAGGAGGAAAGGTGATGCCAAAATATAGGTCATGAAGCTTTACACTACCAAATCTATGAACAAAAGATATCTAATAGGCTATGAAAAGGTAGATCAACTTTGTGCCATCAATGTAGGGTTTTGAGAACTAGGCAATGTATCCAATACACTTTAGTGTAAAAATTAATAAATATTGAGACAAAAGGAATGAATCCATAGTTGGGAGGAAATCATAACAAAACCATTAGGTGAGTAAAATAGAGTACAAAAATCCACATGAAATCTTGAGTAGTATTAAGGTATGTGATCCACTTAATGAATGGTCGATACCAAGGATCAAAATACAATTATGATCTTGATTATAACTTGAATCATGAAAGAGTTTGGAAAAAATATCAAAAGATAGATCTAATGAGTAGAATGGATGTTGGCAATGTTCAGTCAATTAGATCATATCCATAAAAATAAAAAACTACATAAAACCAACTATATGACCATCCTGCAATGCTCAGATCATGTTGTAAAAAAGCATGTATAATTCCAAATAATGAATCATTACCATGCCAAGAAAAAGCATAAAAAACCAAAAATAGATCAAAATAATGATAATGCCATATAGTCCAAAGACAAATTCAATGATTAACTATCCAAGCTAAGTAATGGATGCATGAAGACCACTCTGATACCATGAAAGAGTTTGGATAACTCTTCAACCAAGATCTCTCCAAGAACTCCTTAATACAACCATGAATATAATGCATTACATAGAAACTATAAACTATATATTATCCTTAAATAGATTATACAATGTTGAAGTTCTCTATCTCTCCAGAGCTTATCAAATATAATGAATAAACCTTGCATATATAAGCAAGGAAGATCAATCCTAACTAAGAGATCAAGATAAGTGATTAATCTTAACTAAGCGATCAAACTATATATCAAACCTAAGACTAAGAGATAACTATCCATAAAATATAGAAATAACTAAAAATTATCCCCATAATATCTAAGAGATAAATATGTAATATCTCATAATATCTAAAATAAGATAAATGAAATATCCACACATAAGTGGGTGGGAATAATAAATTACCTAAGTGAACATGAGCTAAGATAAATAACCTACTCTAACAATATGAGTATTAACATCTTCCATTGATGGTCTCATACACATTGAATGGTTTATAACCTCCTTCTGATTGCCTCCAACCTAAAATGTTCCCAATGCCATGTATAATCTAAGCTGATTTGAGCTTCCACATATTCCTTTCCATGCAGTTCTTACTACCTTGACCACACCTTTTGGTGTCATTTAATCATGGCTCACATGACGTGCAATGTGCCATTATTCACCTCCATTTATTATGTCTTCTTAGGCACCCTCATTATGCTTTGTAATTTACATTACCCTCGCCAACAACTTATTGTGCACCGTTTGCCTTTATATGATCTCATGTTTTTGCGAAAACCATTAATGGTCTTTACAAAACGTGGTTTGTTTTAAAATATCTTCCTTTTCAAAAGGTAAATTGGTGGTTAATATAGGATTATGTATGATTTTTTATGTAAAACATTGGGATAAATTTAGTGAGGGGTCGAGCCCCATTAAGTTTTTCATATAATCAATTTTTTTCAGAAGCTCATTTAGTGGGAATCTTTCAAAGTGGTGGACATCATTAGTGTCCAAATTTATTAAAGTTTGAAGGATTTAAGAAAGGGAATTTCAATGGTGGAGATTATTATGCAGAGGGGGGAATTTTTGTTGGAGGTGGATTCTACTATGACAAGTTTTTATTTTTTTTTATAAAAACAATATTATCATTTTCTAAGGAGACCTTATAAAGAGATTTAGTTGATTATTGCTTGGCCACATACCTTCATCTTATTTGTCAAAAACTAGAAGGTGAGGCTTGGTTTGGTAGGTGGGAAAACCCCCTCATGAATAAACAAACTTTTATTCTCTATCATTGCTTTCTTTTTTCTCCTTGTACTCATCTCGGATGCATTTTTGGTGTTAAACAACATCCATTATGGGGGCACTTTAAAAGTAAAATTGGCTTTTTTTTTTTCCATTTCAAAGGCCATGCAAGTTTCATATTATGTTTTTGCCTATTATACCTTCATGTATGTGTACCTTAATTTGTACACCCTTTACTATTTCAGTTGTCAATATCTCTTATCACCACTAGGACCATCTTCTTGAGAGATTTAATTTATATTTTATAGATTTCTCCTTTGTACATGGGTATCTTATTTAGGCACTTTGTTTTTTATAACCCATATGAGTATTATTATGTCTTAGTGGCATTCTTGGTGACTTTTTGTGTATTGACACTAGTGTGGCATCCCCACTAGTCTTTGTGTTCACTTATCACCATTTTTAGTCCACTTCTTTAAAGACTTTCATTGCCATCTTCTCCCAGTTTAGCATGAAACAGTTTGGATAACTCTTCAATGGTATTAGAGCCTATCAAATATAATGAATGAACCTTACATATATAGGCAAGGAAGGTCAATCCTAAATAAGAGATCAAGCTAAGTGATCGATCCTAACTAAGATATCAAGATAGAGATCAAACCTAGGACTAAGAGATAACTATCCCTAAAAGATAGAAATAACTAGAAGTTATCCCCATAATATCTAAGAGATAAATATGTAATATCTCATAATATGTAAAATAAGATAAATGAAATATCCACATGTAAGTGGGTGGTAATAATAATTTACCTAGGTGAATATGAGCTAAGGTAAATAACCTACTCTAACACCCCTCAAAGCCTTCTTTCCAGGGTTTCATAAACAAACTAGTGCACCTAAGGAACCAAGGGCTAGATCTGAAGATGCCTTCCCTATGCTTTACATTGTTATAAACTACTTGAAAAAAACCTTGAGGAAGGAGATTAACCTAGGAAATAGATCTTACTTTTTGATTCTTCTCTAGTCATTTCTATAGAATTGCAACACTAGGCCAAAATTCAATGGACTTACAAATTAAGGCTTAATCTTTTAGATGCCTTATATGCTCTTCTAGGTTGTTATCTAAAATTTAAATAGTTGGAATTTTCTTAGAGTCCAAAATAATGGTATTTCTTCCTATTTTTTAAGAAATACAGTCTTCACCTTGATTGCCCTGCTAGAGCTACAATCATTATTTAGACCATTCACTCTTGAACGTCCCCTAGTTAAGACTCCCAAGGAGATCTATTGGTTTTCATTAGTTGTTGATTTCATGGCTAAAATGAATTAATTTACTATATACTATTATCTTTTTTATAATTTTTATAATATTAATATAATATAATAATTCATATTAAATATTATATATAAATTATAAATATAATATATTTTTAATAATTAAAAATATATATTATTATATTAATATAGTATTAAATATATTCAATAATATATTATATTAATAATAATCATAAATATATTATAGTAATTATTATTCTGAGAGGCATTCTACAATGGCATTTCGGGGGTGGTGGTAGGTTGTAATATAGTGAATGTTTTCACTTTTAACTCCAACTTTAAATTTGACATCCATTTGATTGTCACTTATATTTTTTTCTATTTAAAAAGAAACTCAACCAATTTTATATACCATATTGACTTTTATTAAACATATAATTTTATAAACAAACACTATTACAAGTTAAAACTCGACCGATATTAATATACCATATTAACTTTTATAAAAAATATGATGTTATGACCAAACACTATTATAAGTTAAGAACTTAAAACACATTATTTTTAAATTTCAGCCCACCCTCCACCATCACACATTAATTTTCTCTTCTTTGGCACGTTAAGATTATAAACTTATAAGGTTATACCAATATGGTTATCCACTAGTATACATATCCTAATTAAAAATATGTAAAAAATGCCAAGAGATATCATTGTCAAGGCACCTATATGATTGAGTTTGTGAAACAAATAGAATAGGGTACCTCAATAATAATATCTCTCAATGTCTTTTACACACACACACACACACACACATTATAGTTTAATTATAAATATATAATAAAATAATAATAAATATATTAATATTATAATAATAAAAAGAGTAAATTATAATAATGATGTTATATTAATATTATATAACTAGTATACTTATATCTTAGTTAAATCCATGTAAAATATGCTTAGATTTATCATTCTTGAGGTGCCTATTTCACTTATGATATGGATCTAATATAATATAGGTATGTCAAGAATATTATATTTATGAATAAGATTTATAGGTGCCTCAATAATGATATATTTCAGCATCTTTTACATAGACTTAACTAAGATAGGTATGTTATTTAAGATATATGTAATATATATCTAATAGTTTATTTATTAGTAATGCCAATTATTTTATTACCTTGATACATATTTATTAAAATAAATTTATAAAAAAATTCTACTGTTAAGTTGAAAATATTATATTAATTAGAAGGTTTAGTCTATAGAAACATATAAATCTAATAACCAATGAGGTGGGGATGAGTTGGTTGGGTCATTTGGATGTATCCAAGCCCACCAAGGTTCGATTTCTACTGAGGCATGTTAGGCTAGTTATGGTCATGAATATCAAGTATACTTATAGTGGATCATATTCAATCTGGTGGTTGGTGTTGGTAATGCTCAATGGTTAGAGAAACTTTTGGTCTGTGGGATATAGTATTTCATCAATGTAGTGTGGTCATTAATGAAATTATCTTGGGAATCTGAGGCCCTCATTTATGTCCCAAACTGATTGTTGCTCTAGTGAATAAAAGCAGTTTTCAATTCCTAGCTCTAGTCAAAATGATTACGAATGAAAAAAATTAATATATCATAATTTTTATGATAATTATGGTGATGTCATAATGGAATTGGATTTCTATATTACCTAAGTGAAGGAATAATATAAGTACCATATATGAGATATATAAAGCCTGAATATTTCTCCTCAAAACTTAAGATTATTATAATACATTTCTTCACTTTGAAGATAGATTGATCCAACCTTTGGATTATATTAAGGTTAAATTATTTTATATTTGAAATACCTTATTGGAATAATTTAGAGTTTATTCTAACCACTTTCACATGTGAGGTGTTAGATGACTTTATATTCTGAGATAGATTTAATTTTTACTAACATTTACCCATATACTTTACTTCTACAATGCCCATCTTTAAATCTCTAAAATATTCCTATTTATACAACTCTTTATATAAGCTAGCAACTTATAAGATATCGAATAAATTTTCAAATCATCAATTTACAATAGAGTGACAACAACATCAATAAAATATCAATTTACCTTTTTTGGATGTCATTTATGAGGTAGCCATTTTTTCTAATTATGGCAAGAAACTCAAATTAAATTAGGATATAAATAAAATCCCACGTTAAGCCATTAAATAAGCAAACCAATATTAATTTATTTGACTTTCATAAAAATTTCAAAACTATTTTGAGTTTGATTTTTGTTTAGTTGGTTTACCTTATGTTAAGCTTATTTATTTTCCTTTGTATTTTCATGGCCGTTTAGGTTCCCAATTTTATTTATTTAACATGCATGCATGATGAAGACTTCCAAGACTTTTTTCCATTCTAGTATCCCTCTATGATTGGTATAAGGGAGAATTTTTTACATGATTTTGTTGATAGCAAAATAAATAAATCAAAATGCAATGCATATATATATATATATATATATATATATATATATATATATATATATATATATATATATATATATATATAAATTTATGTGTGGTGTACCACCACATGCCCCACATAGCCTTCAATTAGTTGTTGGATCTTTATGTAATAGATGAACTTGGGTTTATTGATACAATAATATAAAATTTAATGTGTAATAATGTTGGTTGAGTTTTAATTTGTATAATTATTTATTTATTTAATATGGTATAATAATGTCGGTTAATTTTTTTTAATGGTAAAAAAATTGAGTGACAGTCAAATGGATGTCAAAATTAAGATTAGAATTAAAATTGAACACACTCACTCCATTATATCCCACCACCACCCTTAACTTCCATTATAGAATGTCTCTTGACCATTATGATTGTTATTATATTAATAATAATCTACAACATATTATATTATTACGTTGAAAGGAATTCTACAATAACATCTAGGGAGTGGTGGTAGGTTGTATTGTAGTGAATGTTTTCACATTTAATTTCAACCTTAGATTTGACATCCATTTCACTGTCACTTAGAATTTTTTGTATTTAAAAAAAAAACCCCAAACGACATTATACACCATATTGACTTTCATTAAAAATATAATTTTATGAACAAACACTATTACAAATTAAAACTCAACCAACATTATTATACCATATTAAATTTTATTAAAAATATAATTTTATGAGTGGTTACTATTATAAGTTAAGAACTTAAAACACGTTATTTTTTAATTTCAACCCACCTTCCACCATCACACACTAATTTTTTCTTCTTTGGCATGTTAAGATTGAAAACTTGTATGATTATACCACTATGGTTATCCACTAGTATACATATCCTAAATAAAATATATGTAAAATATGTTGAAAGATATCATTATCAAGGCACCTATATGATTGAATTTCTGAAATAAATAAAATAGGGGAAAATTTTGGCCAACATTATATATATATATATATGAACAAACACTATTACAAGTTAAAACTTGATCGACATAATTATAAATTCCATTAGTAAGCAAAATGGAAGAGATGGGGAAATCCTCAAGATCAAAAGCTAAGGATACATGCAAGAGTTATGGAGATGTTTCTTCCCTATTGGAGGAAGATCCACTGGTAATAAGTCCCAAGTTTATCCCTAATAATGCATGTAAGATTAAAAAAGGACTTTTAAATACACTACAAGAGGATCACCTAGAAGAAGAACCAAATACAACCTCCAAGAGTGCTAGTAGGATATCTGGTGAAGAAAAGACTCATGGAAAAACCTCATTCAAATAGGTTATTTTGAATCCCATTTATATGTAAAACATAAGGAATGTAGATCTATGAAAATAAGGACATGAAGTAATTACAAACAAACATCATAGATCTGGTAATGTTTCCCTTCTTTCTCTTAATCAAGACTTTATTGTTGATAAATTAACTGCACCCCTCATAATTTGCCTAGATAATGAGGCATCTAATTTTTCATATATGCTCAATGAAAGAAGGTTAATATATAGGATTAATGGATTTTTTCCTACTATTCCTAATCTACATGAGTGGATAATTCAATATTGGATGCCTATCATATTATAAGAGGTGTAAATCTTCCCTTATGTACAAGGGTTATTCATTATGTTATTTTTAGACTAGTCAGAATGAGATGATATTTTCAAAAAAAGGGCCCTGGTTTCATAAGGAGGCAAGATTGTTCATGAAGCCTTGGTTTCTAAAATTTTACCCCTTGATTTAAAAACCTTTCCCATGTTCTAGTTTAGGTGAGGCTACCAAATTTTCCATTGCATTTTTGGACCCTACCAACCCTAAAATAGATCGAAGATGCTATAAGTGTTTTCTATAGCTAAGACTCTTCAACTGAGAAAGTAGTTAAATCAGTGTGTGCCTGAATTTATATGGTTGTGGATTTGAGAAAAGGGTTCCCTAATATTTTTTTTTTAGTTTGGGGTGGTTTAAAAATAACCCAAAAAGTAGACTGTGAAAATATTGCTTTTAGATGTAGACAATGTTTTGAATATGGCCATCTAATTATTGCATGTTCAAGTCTTCAAGCTCCAAGTTAAAATCCATTAGATAAAAATACTATTTTAGGTAACAATGGTTTACATGTGGTTCTAAAAAAAATAAAATATAAAGATACTTTGTGGAAGGGAGACACATTAGACCATACATTAGTTTAAGCGAGTGATCAAAATAAGAAATCTAAGGAATGATAATAGATACTCCCTTGGAAAAATCAAAAGAATCACAAAGTACATAAGAAATGGACATTAGTGTGACTCAAATGGATGGGAAAACATAATTTCTCTTGGAAGAAAGATTAAAATTAGTAATGAAGAGGAATAAGGACTATATAAGCCCTTACCCAAATGAAATTCAATAAACCTCAAATTTAGAAGAAAGAAAAGATTACCGGCTCCAAATCATTTCAACAAGTTCAGAGGGGAAAAATAAAATACGACATTAATGGTTTATTTTAGTATTTTTCTTATTTTTAGATTAATTTAAAAAAAATAGACATGTATGTTATGTATAAAGAAAGCATATAGGTTTTACCAAAAAATAGGCATGCATGTAAGTTATTGTATTTACATGCATGCAAATATGTTTATGTTTATTTACATGAACGCAAAAAGTAGGAAAAAGCAAAGCATGCTATGATAGGAAACCTATTTTTTAGGAAAAATTAAACTTTGAATTCTTGTAAGATGTACTTACATTTTTTTCATTTAATACAATTTTTAATTATCAAAAATAAAAACTCAACTTACATTATTATACCATATTAACTTCTATTACAAATATAATTTTATATGCAGACACTTATAATTTAAGAACTTAAAACACATTTTTTTAAAATTTCATCCCACCCTCCACCATCACACACTAATTTTCTCTTTTTTGGCACGTTAAGGTTGTAAACTTATAAGGCTATACCAATATGGTTATCCACTAGTATACATATCCTAATTTAAAATATGTAAAAGACATCGAGAGATATCATTATCTAGGCACTTATATGTTTAGATTTATGAAATACATAGAATAGGTTACCTCGATAATAATATCTCAACATATTTTATACACACACACATATATATTATAGTTTAATTATAAATATATATTAACTAGCATACATATTTTATTTAAATCAATGTAAAAGATGCCGAGAGATACCATTCTTGAGGCACCTATTGCACTTATGTCACAAATCTAAAATAATATAAGTACATCAAGAATATTATATTTGTGACTGAGTGCAATAGGTAGCTTAAGAATGTCATCTTTCGGCATATTTTATATATATTTAACTAAGATAGGTATGTTAGTTAAGATATATATATATATATATATATATATATAGAGAGAGAGAGAGAGAGAGAGAGAGAGAGGAGAGAGAGAAAGAGTTTATTTATTAGTATCACCAACTATTTTATTACTTTGATAGATATTTCTTTAAAAAAATTATAAAAATGTTCTACTATTAAGTTGAAAATATTATATTAATTAGAAGGTTTAGTCTGTAGCAACACACACACACACACACACACACACACACACACACACACACACACACACACACACACACACACACATATAAGTTTATTTATTAGTAGAACCAACTATTTTATTACTTTAATAGATATTTCTTTTAAAAAGTTCTAAAAATGTTCTACCATTAAGTTGAAAATATTATATTAATTAGAAGGTTTAGTCTGTAGCAACATATAAATCTAATATATCACAATTTATATGATAATTATGGTGATGTCATAATGGAAGTGGCCTAAAATATTTTTCCTCAAAACTTAATATTATTATAATACATATCTCCACTTTGAAGATAGATTGATTCAACCTTTAGATTATATTATGGTTAAATTAATCTATAATTTAAAGACCTTATTAACATAATTTAGAGTTTCTTAGATCCACTCTATACATGGGAGCCACAAATAATTCCACCAATTTCTCCACAAGTTGTTTGTTAGTCATCAACACCAAGATATTGTTTGTAAACATGGCAGCCACATCAGAATTAACCCTGTTTATGACAAAGAAAAACCTCCCCCATAATGCTTTAGATGGCCTACATTATTTCCTTTGAGGTGAACCAAAAAATATTTTTAATATGTTCCCTATAGACTTCCCCTTGAAATGGCATTTCTCTTGTGATTTCTTCGCTAGAGATCATGTACATACCCAACACTTCTACCACCTCCCTCTCCATCACCCTCCTATCTAAACCTAAAAGATGACACCTTATAGATTATACCAAGCTCATAATTCCAATTAGGAGATACCTTAAAAATAACACAATAGTTAATGAAACATCTCGGTTCATTAATAACACACTGCCACTCCACCCAACCTCAAAAGGCTCACATAATCATGATTACAAGCCAACACCCTTCCCATGAGCCACCAACAAAACCAATCAAAACATAATATGCACCTCCCTTCACACATGCAAAGGATAAAAGCATTAATTACCTAATTCAATGTTTGAAATTATTTAGATGGTATCCCATGCTTTCCTATTATTATCAATCCTCAAGACTTCCAATTGATCAATACCACAGTTAGCAAGGAATTCTACTGTGACATTAGATTCCTACTAGCAATGCTTATAATCCCATTCTATAAAATATTCTAAACAAGTCCAAGCCTTTTCAAGTATATTTTCCACCTTCCAATAATTTGATGTTTTCTTGCATAAGGTAGTATCATAATATGTGTATCCCCTTCAAACTTTAATCTTAAAATTCCACACCAAACCACCATTTCAAGACCTACCACTAAGGTTTGAGCTTCTACTTCATTATTGGTCCCATCCACAAGTTTCAAGGAACCCGCTTGAATAAGTGACCCACTACAGTCTCTTATAAGACAACTAGCACTTGAGGCTCTAGGATTTCCCCTCGAAGCACCATTGAAATTCATTTTAAACCATCCCGAGGATGGTGGGAGCCATGACACATTATATTTTCTTTTTTCTCTTACTGAAGACACCAATGATCCATTAATAGGATATATATATATATATATATATAATAAATATTATATATATATATATGTATTTATATAAATATTATATATATATATGTATTTATATATATATATATATGTTATATATATATATATATATATATATATATATACATACATATACATATATAATATATTTATAATATATATATATATATATATATATTATAAATATATTATTTATATGTATATGTATGTGTGTGTATATATATATATATATATATATGTTATATATATATACATATATGTATATATACATATATGTTATATATATACATATATGTATATATATACATATATGTATATATATACATATATGTATATATATACATATATGTATATATATACATATATGTATATATATATATATATATGTATATATGTATATATATATATGTGTGTGTACATATATATACATATATATACACATATATATAACATATATATATATATAGCATATATATATATATACACACACATATATATATAATATATTTATAATAGTTACTAATATATATTATATTAATAATAATCATAAATATATTATATTAACTAGCATACATATCTTAGTTAAATCTATGTAAAAGACGCTGAGAGATATCATTCTTGAGAATCCTATTATACTTATGTCACAAATCTAATATAATATAAGTGTGTCGATAATATTATATTTGTGATATGAATGCAATAGACACCTCAAGAATGATATCTTTTGGCATCTTTTACATAGATTTAACTAAGATAAGTATACAAGTTAAAATACATGTAATATATATCTAATAGTTTATTTATTAGTATTGCCAACTATTTTATTACTTTGATAGATAGTTATTAAAATAAAGTTCTAAAAAAATGTTCTACTATTAAGTTGAAAATATTATATTAATTAGAAGGTTTAGTCTATAGCAACATATAAATCTAATATATCATAATTTTTATGATAATGTGGTGATGTCATAATGGAAGTGGCCTTCTATATTACCTAAGTGAAGGAATAATAGAAGTACCAAAGATGAAATACATAAAGCCTAAAATATTTTTTTCACAAAACTTAAGATTATTATAATACATATCTTCACTTTAAAGATAGATTGATCCAACCTTTGGATTATATTTGGGTTTAAATACTTTATAATTTAAATACATTATTGACATAATTTAGAGTTTATTCTCACCACTTCTGCATGTGAGGTGCTAGGCGACCTTATTTTTTAAGGGAGATTTAATTTTTGCTAACATTTACCCATATAATTTAATTTTACAATGATCAACCTTTAAATCTCTAAAATCTTCCTATTTATACATTTATCTATTAAATATATAAACTTGTAAGGTATTGAATAAAATTTCAAATCATCAATTTATGATGGAGTGGCAACAACATCCAATAAATAGATGACACTCAAGAAAATATCAATTTACCTATTTTGGATGTCGTTTACAAGGCAACCATTTTTTTAATTATGGTAAGAAAATTAAATAAAATTAGGATATAAATAAAATCCCATGTTAAGCCTTTAAATAACCAAACCAATATAAATATATTTTGACGTCCATAAAAATGATAAAACTATATTGAGCATGATTTCTATTTGGTTGGTTTACCTTAGTTAAGCTTATTTATTTTCCTTTGTATTTTCATGGCCACTTATATTTTTAATTTTATTTATTTAACAAGCATGCATGATGAAGACTTCCAAGCCTTTTTTCCATTATAGTATCCTTCTATGAATGGTATTAGGGAGAATTTTTAACATAATTTTATCGATAACGAAATAAATAAATGTAAATGTAATGCATATATATTTTTCATCCATTATAATTTGTGTGGTATATTTCCACATGCCCCACATAGTGTTCAATTAGCTATTGGATCTTTATATAATAAACCAACTCAGGTTTGTTGATGCAACAATATGAATTTTAAGATGTATAATAATGTCAGTTGAGTTTTAAATTGTACTATTGTTTATTTATTTAATATGGTATAATAATGTCAATTGAATTTTTTCAAATGGTAAAATTTTAAGGGACAGTCAAATAAATGTCAAATTTAAGGTTAGAATTAAAAATGAACACACTCACTCCACTACATCCCACCACCACCCCTAAATGCCATTGTAGAATGTCTCTCAACATAATTATATTATATATATATGAAATAAAATATTATATATTATTATATTTTAATTATAAATATATATTAGAATAATAATAATAATATATTTGGCTCCCATTCAGGGGTCTTTAGTAGATAAGAAAAATAGGAAGGACAGAAAAGAAGCTTGTTGGATTTCACCAAAAGCAGGATGGTTTAAAATGAATTTTGATGGGGCCTACAAAGGCAATCCTAGAGCATCAGGAATGGGTTGTGTAATCAAAGATTGTAGTGGATCCTTAATTAGATATCTTTTGCTTAATCTTCTGGATGGTACCAATAATGAAGTCAAAGCATAAGCACTAGTTGCAGGTGTAAATTTGGTAGTAAATTGTGGAATATCCCTTTTAGAAATTGAGGGAGATTTGTAGGTGATTCTAATAGATTTATATAGTATGAAAGCTAAGTCTTGAAAGATCACAAACATTTTGGATGTAATCTTGTCTAAATTGGATGAATTTAAATGCTAAGAATGTAACCATTGCTTCAGAGAAAGTAAAAAAGTGGCCAACTTTTTGGCTAATGTTACGATTGATCAGTGTGAGGAGGAAAGGATGGATAATGTTAGCAAGTGTTGGGAGGATTGTCAATTTCTTTATCAGATTGATTTTTAATTGAGAAATATCAACATTATATTTCTTTTTTAAAAGCAATTTTAACATTAAAATTATAATTTGTTTTGGTTTTTATTGAGAAAAAATAATATTATATTATTTTTTTAAAGCAATTTTAATATTGATGATGTGGTATTTTTCTTTAAATTATTATTTTTAAATAAATTAATGGTGTCTTCATTTTTTTAAATAGAGATATTTATGATTTGAATTCTTTTTTGAGAGATATCATAATCATTACCAAGGGCTTAGTTGGTAGGGCAATCATTCTTTGGCTTTTCCTAGGTGTGAAAGCTAATATCATTTGAAGTTGATGGAATGATTATTTGGTGTTGTTGTGATAAGTAGTATTCATGATTTGATTAGGTTGATTATTTTCATAATGGCATCTCTTTTCTCACATTTGGGTTGTTTATGGCTTGCATTGTTTTTAGAGTGGCATTTTGGTAGAACGGTTAATGGGCCTCTTGGTTTGGCAGTGATCAAGTTTGGGGTTTAGAAGGGACGGATAACTTTCATATGGAATCAGTCGATTGGCCTTTGGATTTTGATAAATACAAAAGTTTTAATATGGGCTTTGTTTGAACTATTTCTAAAATGCATCTATCAAATATTTTTTGGACTCTATCTCTTGAAGTGGCAGTAGATATTGCGGTGGTGTTGGCCATGGATTTTCTAGCACAAAGTCACTAAGTTTGAGTCAATTCTGATTTGGCCTTTTTGTTTGCTTCTAATCTATTCTTGGTTATGATGAATTGAGCTTAGGTGCTAGAAATGGTAGAATTCTTCATTTGGCCAGAATATAAGATTGAGTTGGTAGAGGCTTTGGCATCTTTACCACTTGGGCTTTTTCCTCTCTTACCATTTTTAGAGAGAGACTTTATAGGGTTTATCTAATTGGAAATGTTTTGAGAACTAGATTTTTTATTTCTAACTTTAATTTATTTTTTTAAAGATGTAGAAGCAACTTGTAGAATGTAGTTGAAGTTAAAAGAAATGTAGGGAGTCAGTATGCCTTTGTAGATCTTCTGAAACCCATTCCTGACTTGACAGAATGGAAGGTGATGAGGCATGATAAAGAAAGGGTCAACATAATTAAAATATTGGGTAAAGGTGTGGTGAGAGGCTCTTTTAAAATACCACCCTAGTGGAAAGGCAAGCAACAGGTGCAATGGGAGGCCATTGGTAAAGTACAAAAAAGATTGTTTTTTTAGCCTTTGAGCATCCGGTAGGAGTTCCAAATATTAACAAGTTGGTGGCTTTAGACTGCTCAAAGGCAAGCGAGCTTCAAGTGGCCTTGGGTGAAAAAATAGGTGGTTTCAATAAGGAGATAGAGAAGAAGAAAATCCAAACAAATTAGGGGAAGCTTGTTGAATTGGTAAATCTAGAATAATTGGTTAGTCTATTGGTAGTTGGTTGTTAATAGTTATCATCTAGTATGGTAGTAATAGTAAAATGTTTACATCTAAGGATGTTTTGGTGGTTATAAGTACTATTATTATGTTCATTTACCTTTGCATATAAGGATGTTGAGCCAGACTATTTTTGTTTTAATTGAATCTTTTTTGACAAAGGACCTGAGACCCTTATAATTCCCAAGTATCAAACAAAAAATAATAATATATATGTTTGGCCTCTTTGACTCTGGTCAGGCATCTATTTATTATTAATTTTAATATCATTCTCTATCTTTTTTATGCTTTTTAAAATGGAATGGGCCCTTTTAAAACCCATTTTTCACTAATTATATAATATATATATGGCAACATCTGTTCCTGCTAGGTTTTCTTCGATGGAGGCTAGATTAGCGAGAGAAGAAGAACAAAGAGATGACTCCATTTGGATTGGGTGTAAGGAAAGTACTTCTCAAAAGAGACCAAATGTAACTATAATATATTGGAAACAAATGGAGATGAATCTACTGACACATGAGAATGGTGGAGGTAGAGTCACAAAGGGAAGTAAAGAAAACATGGTGGTCTAGTTGCATGGAGTGTCAATGGTGCCTACTCTAAGTGGTATGACCTTTAGGGGAAAAAAACTAGTGGTTGAGTCTTAGGATAAGTTTTTATACTTTTTTGAGGTATGGATTGAGGACCTAGCTATTTTACCAACTACTTGGCTCTGGGTAGTTTTTCTGTATAAGAGGTTATGTTGGTATAACAAACCCATCCTCTATTATACCCTTACCCCCCTTTTTCAAATTATGTCCAGCCCTAGTAAAGAGGAGGATGAATGGTATCTATTTGAAAAAATTTAATAGATAAATTCATCCATATGGATTGATATTTAGAATCAAGAGTTGCAAAGGATTCTCTCCAAATGTTTGATAAAATGCATGAATAAAAAATGGCTTCTAACATACCAAGTATGGGTAAAATCAATGGACAACTGATTATCAAGTGGATGGATATAAATTTATATAATAATTCACAACATATAAATAAAATATAACTCAAAGTATAGGGTTTTAACTTATGATCAAAACTCTTTTCAAAAAAATAATTTGTCTCTGGGTTAAAAAAACTAACCATGTGATAGCTCTAAAATGGAAGATAGAGATATCATAAGAGATTCCAAAGAATAATCAATGCATTATCTTCATGAGAAGATAACTTGAAGATCAAAATCCTCTTATATATTAAAAAATATGTAATATTTCACCATCAGCTTGATTTTAAGACTACAAGGAGGAGTTGATCCAGGGAAGCCTTCAACATCAAAACTTTCATTCAAGGAAGCATTGAAAAATACATCCAAAAAACCAATTGATATGAATCCCTCTTACATACATAAATCTTATGTATTAGATCATGTTGAAGAGGTGTATACAATGGAAATTACAATTGAAGTGGTGTCCCAATATTAGGAAGCTTGATAAAAACAAGAAATCATTTTTAGATTCAACAATTTTTATCAATCGACAATGACATTATACTAATGGATACACACCTCTTGGATAAAATAGTTTGAGATCATGCTATGATCCAAAGGTTTTTTCATTATATATTTCACTTAACTAGAATATTATTATATATTCCTTGTAGAGGGTTTTTGGTTTTGGGGAACTTTGGGGCTCTACATGTCTCCTTGGTTCCCATATTTTGATCCTACCTCTCACTCTGTCACCAAAGTATTTTTTTGTGTTAAGCTACCCAACTTACCTCTTCACTTCACTTATAATTTTCCAAAGATAGGTAATTCCTTGGGCACATATATAAAAAGTGAAACTAATATAATTTTTACAAGGTTGTATACATATTCCTAGATTTGTGTTGAAATTGATCTTAGCCAATGACTATCAAATAAAATCATTAACAAATGTGGAAATTTTCAACACATTCAAATGGTGGATTATGAAAATATAATTTTTATATGTATAAATTGTAAACTAATATGACACCTTCATGCTACATTCCCCCAAATGTGAGCCTATCCTCCAAAGAAAATAGGGATCAAAACAACTTCCAAAAGATTGAGCTTTCCTATGCAAGAGAAATTAGACAAAGAAGATGAATAAGGTTAGAATACAATAGAGCTAGATAAAATAATCATATAGATATTGATAGCCATGTTAAGTCCTTTATCCGTTCTAATATGGATAGAGGAGAAGATTTAAATTTATGGAAATAAATACAAATGAGATAACGTCAAGAGGGTTGAAGAGATCACATGAATCCAAAAGCTCAAACTCTGATAACGAACTTAGGATATCATATACTCCCACAAATATCCAAACTATAGATAGTCACATTGGAGCCTTTTCCAAAGGTGTGGAAATATTTTAAAAAGAAGAAAATCAAAAAGGGAAAGTGATAAGATTATATGGGATATATCTCCCATTAACATTTGGTCTATGTTTATCTATAGGCTAGTGCTTTCTACCTCTCTTTATGTCTTGTCTACTATATATTTGTTGGTTTCTTCTCCTTAGGGGGTTCATATGTCAAGGTGTTCACTTCCCTTGGTTATTTTTGAGAAGCATTTTTGGACTCTCTCTTTTCTTTGTCATCTTTCTTTGGCATTATGGATGTATATTTTCACCATAATTTAGAATAAAAGGTATTGACTCTTTTATTTTATATATATATATATATATATATATATATACATACATACATACATATATATTATTGTTATTATTATTATAAATATATATATAGTAATATATAAAATATCAATATTAGAGAAATAGAGCTCAACACTCCTTTAAATTTTGATGTAGGGTTAGTATGATCTTATGAGTGGTAATGATTGTGGATGGAATGGATTCCATTATAATAGGGGGATGGATCAGGTGTGAGCTAGAGTGGTGAGGATTTAGGAAGCTAAATAAAAAATGGTGACTATTACTACAACATTGGTAGTAGATTCATAGGTAGAGGTTTTATCAGAGTGATGACATGAGTAGGTAGGGGTGCCAACACCAGTGAGGATGACACTCTCACCTAGAGGATTGGAACCACACTCCATGTTAGAGGTAGGTCAAGGAAATATTGTAGAGGGGGAACGTGGTGGAAAAAATTTGTGGAGTTAGTCTCTCATTTGGATTAAGTAGCAAAACCTAAAATAAACCACCTAAAAGTAGTAAAGACTTGTCCATCAGTGATGTCTAGATATGAGGCTCTATTGGAGGTGCTTAAAGGTGAGGATTGGTTTGTGGAAAGGGGTATTATTTGTATATTTGACTAATTTTTTCCAAGCCTTCTTGACCTATATAAATGTGTCTAGGACACTTGGCAGACTCTAATGGAAAACCTACTAGAGATCTACCATGCACCAAGGGATTTTTAATTTTATTTTTTGATAGTCTAGGGGATCAAAATAATATTTTTTAGTCTAACTCCTAGTTTTGGGACCATCACTTTATTTTTATGAAGCCATAGCATCTTTTTTATCTAGTTTCCAAAAACCTCACAACCTTATCCATTTGGGTTCGGTTGCCTCACCTTCTTTAATTCTAGGTGAACTCATATTTTTCAACCATTGGGGGTGTTTTGGTTGAACTATTGAAAGTGTATGTGTCCACCTAAAACTTATCCCACTCCACTTTTGTATGCATCATTGTTTTCATGGATGTTTCTTAGGACCTACTAGTAATCATGGAGCTCAAATTCATGGATTGTTACTACATTCAAACTCTTGATTATGAGGGGATTCTTTTTAGATTTCATAGGTGTTTTGAATATGGTCATTTTTTAGAATCTTACTTAGTTCTAAGTAAAAAATGAAATACTCTTGGTGGAAGGAGGCACTTCCCAAAAATCTTATAGTTTTTGCCGATAGTAACCCTATTATGATAATGAAAGATTAAACAAAATCAACAATGGTGGTAGTTAAGGCTTTATTGGTTCTAGACATGACTATTGTTCCTTCTCCAATAGGTTCTAAGGTAAAGAGCACTGAGGTGGATAGGGTTGATGTGGTTTTTAAGGTGTCAACTAAAAAGGAAGATATTTTTGATGGTCCCTCTTTCAAGGTATCTCATGCATCTAGGGATGAGAGATCACATAAGGGAGTGGAATGGATGGTAGTGAAGAATAAAAATAAGGGACAAATCATTCCAAAAACATCCCCCATGATTCTTGGATCATGCAATAGAGTTAGCGAGGAAGGGTAGTAAGTTTCTTAGTGTTGATCTTGTGGCATCCCTTTGATTGATAAATGGTTTCTTTTGGAAATCTTTGGATTAGGGTTGTGCTATTGGTACACAGGTTTGTTCCTTGAGGTTGTTGTCCTTTGGATTTTTGTTAGTTTTGGTTTTCTACTCTGTTGTAATAGGTTTTTGTATTTTTTTCTAGGTAAAGAGGGTTGATGGATCCCTCACCCATTTTATTAAAATAGAAGTAAAGAAATTGTGTGTGTGTGTGTGTGTGTGTGTGTGTGTGTGTGTGTGTGTGTGTGTGTGTGTGTGTGTGTGTGTGTGTGTGTGTGTGTGTGTGTGTGTGTGTGTGTGTGTGTGTGTGTGTGTGTGTGTGCGCGTGTGTGTCTATATATATATATATATATAATATATATAATATAATAATAATATATTTTTATTTTATAATATATATATATATATTAATATTATTATTCTAATTATTATTATTATATATATTTAAAATACTTTTATAATACTATTATATATATGTATTATATAAATTATAATAATACTATTATATATTATTTATTATACACACACACATATATACATATTATAAATTATAATAATAATGTTATATTAATGTAATTTTAATATTATATATAAATTTAATATATGTAGAGAGAGTAAAAGTAGTTTATATATTATATTAATATTTATAATTATAAATGTATATATTTAATAGACTATATATAATTACAATATATTATATTTTAAATTAATATGTATAAATACACTCTAAAACCTCAATGTCTTATCCCCACGATAGTGACATTGCAGTGTTGATTCAAGAAACACATTGGATGGGAAGTCCTATCATAGTAAAATCAGTTATCATGACATCCACATCCACCCATGACAATATAAAATGAGCAATCAAGGTTGTGGCCATGTTTCAATTTGTGGACCCTTTTATAGTGGGTGCATGTCATGTAAATCCATTCATTGCCTTGAATCAATTCTAGCATATAATATGGGCCCTTTGGTGTATAATATCACTTGAAATACCATGTCACTACCCTTCACCATCATCTCCCAATTCACTTTAAAATATTTCACCATTTACATGTTTTGTATTACCTTTCCCTTCCCCACTAATTCACCATTGCTCAAGCTCACCATGAAACAAAATTCCTCTTCCCCATGCAAGGCATTTCCATGACATATAAAGAAACACACAACCCCATTTTCCACCATCACCTCCACCAAAAATATAAGAATATTATTGCTTGACCCTTTATACAAAAAAGGTGAGATGAGGTCAATAGTCATGTTTCAAGTGAAGTACAACTACCAAATTACACTCTTTCACTGTACGAAACCCTGCTTTAAAAAAATAAAAAAATACATCCCTTCTGCATAACTTGCACTATTGAGTTGTAGACACATAAAATCTACAACTTTGGTGTCAACACTAACCTTTTATCATCACATTCCATATTAAACATTGATTTGCCTATTTCATCCCCTATCATCCCTATTTCATCTCTAATCAATCCCTATCAGTCCTTGGTAAACCATAATTCCATAATCAACTTTTCTAGATAGCTCATCACTATTTATATCACCCCCACCCAAACTAATTAATCATGTTGTACTTGAACTTTAATAATCCCACATAAATCAAAATGGATTAATTAACTAGCTAATAATATTAGCTAGTGTTGAGGTGTGGAGCTAAAACCTTCACCAAATGAGCGGATGCTGAAGTTGTTGGATTCACATAGTCACTGACGACGAAAAGGAGTTGACCAGTAGCTGCCGACGTCGGTCATGTATCGGCCGACGTCGGTCATGTGCAGGCAAACAGGGACCAACGCCGATCACTTGTGCATCCAGAAGTCTATTTTCGTGGATGGAACAGATTGTTTACATGATTAGTTTAGTTGTTAGTTGTAAGTCCGCATTTCTATTTTTGGTAGGACTATTTTAAGCCTTTGATTAGGAGGTGTATCTAATGGTTGTGAATGCATTGCTCATGATCCCTAATCTTATATAATAGGGATAGATCTTCATAGCTTGTAAGTGTATGTATGAGAACAGTACAAGACATATTGTATATGTGTGTATCAATCCAGGTTGTTGGAATTGATTGTAAACTCTTGAGGGAAAAAGATTTGTACATCTGAGAGGTGTGAGGAGAAAGTGTGATTTTTTTCATTGTATTTCCTTCTAGAAGAGTTTAATACAAGTTTTTAGGGTGGTTTCTTGTATCTCTTATTCTTTGCTATTTCTGATTCTAGTTACTTTCAATTCTGGTTTAATTTCATGTTTAATTGCTTGCATAAAAGTAATCAAGTTTGTTGGTTGATCCCCAACAAGTGGTATCAGAGCTCAGGTTGACTAACAGGGGTTTCAGATCTAGTTAGTGTTTGTTGATTACAGGTCACTCATAGGGGTTTTTGTTTGAGTGGAAGAAGTAATGGTAGAAGAAAGTAAACTGAGAATGGAGAAGTTTAATGGCAAGAATTACCAATTATGGAGAATTCAGATAGAAGATTATCTATATCAGAAAGATCTGTACTTATTATTGGGTGGGGTTGATAGAAAGCCCACAGATATGGAAGATGAAGAATGGGAAGTTCTTGATAGAAAGGCTCTTGGATCTATAAGATTGAGTCTGGGATCTTATGTGATTTCTAACTTGTCATAGGCAAAGACAATGGTAGAGTTAATGGATACTTTAGCAAATTTATATGAAAAGCCCTCAGCTTCAAATAAGGTATATCTTATGAAGTAGTTATTTAATTTGCAAATGCAGGAAGGTGGATTTGTATCTAATCATCTTAATGATTTCCATGGAATTGTAAATCAATTAAATTCAGTCAAAATAGTTTTTGATGATGAAATTAAAGCTCTTTTAATATTATGCTCTTTACCTGAAAGTTGGCATAGTTTAGTAATGGCAGTTAGTAATACTGCATCTGCTACAAATATCTTGAAAGTTGATGATGTTGTTAGTGTAATCCTGAATGAAGAGACTCGTAGGAAAAGCACAGGGGAATCATCAAGTAATGCTTTAAGTATTGAAAGCAGGGGAAGGCAAAGAGAGAAGAGCAAGCAAGGGAGATCAAGGTCTAAGTCAAAGATGAGCAATAGATCCAAATCCAAAAATGGAAAAAGAAAGATAACCTACTGGAATTGTGGAAAGAGAGGACATGCAAAGAAAGATTGTTGGTTGAAGGTTAATGAAGAGAATCAGCATGAAGGTAATGAAGAAGCAAAAGTTACAGGTATTGTTGCACAAGATGCTCTCACTTTCTTAGCATAATAAAATAGAATCTTGGGTTTTAGATTTTAGGGCCTCTTTTCATGCTACCCCAAATAGAGAATTTTTCAATGATTATGTCTAGGGAGACTTTGGAAAAGTTTATTTAGGGGATGATGAGCCTTGTAAAATTGTTGGCAAAGGAAAAGTGTAGCTGAAATTACAGAATGGCAACACATGGGTGTTGAAAGATGTCATGCATGTCCCAGCCCTGAAGCAGAATCTAATTTCTGTAGGAAAGTTGGGTGATGAGGGTTGTACAGTAACTCTCACAGCTGAATCTTAGAAGGTTACCAAGAGTGCACTTGTATTAGTCAGAGGTAAGAGAGTAGGTACTCTCTATTTATGTAATTGTATTACTGATTATTCTCCTTTTGTATTATCTACTTCAGATGTGGATGCAAAGTTGTGGCACCAGAGGCTTGGCCACATGAGTGAGAAGGGAATGTCGATTCTTAACTCAAAAGGTAAGCTTTCAGATTTGAAATGCATAGATCTAGATTTATATGAGCATTGTATTTTTGGAAAACAAAAAAGAGTAAGGTTTGTTAAAACTAGGTCAACAAAGAGGAAGCACAAGTTGGAGTTTGTTCACACAGACGTGTGGGGACCAGCTCAGGTAGCTTCTATTGGAGGATCACAGTATTATGTTACTTTCATTGATGATGCTACAAGAAAGGTATGGGTTTATTGCATAAAGAAGAAATCTGATGTTTTTGACACTTTTAAGATTTGGAAAGCTTTAGTTGAGAATGAAACATCTAGGAGATTGAAGTGCCTTAGATCTGACAATGGTGGTGAGTACTGCAGCAATAAGTTTAGAAGTTATTGTTATATGAATGGAATACATAGGCAAAGGATGGTTCCAAGGACACCTCAGCAAAATGGAGTTGCTGAAAGGATGAATAGAACAATATTAGAGCGTGCATGGAGTATGAGATTGCATGTTGGTTTGCCCTTACAATTTTGGGTAGAAGCTGTAGATACTATAGTTTACCTGATTAACAGAGGACCCTCTACTGCTCTGGATGGTAGAATTCTAGAAGAGGCTTGGATAGGTAAAAAGGTAGATCTTTCATTTCTTAGATTTTTTGGTTCTGAAGCTTTTGTGCACGTTGATAAGGAAAATAGAAAGAAGCTATATGCTAAGTCTATGAGGTGCACATTTATTGGTTATGGCTCTGGAGATTTTGGATTTTGATTTTGGAATATAGGAACTAACAAAATAATAAGGAGCCGTGATGTTGTTTTCAATGAAAAAGTGATGTATAGTGATCAGCTCAAGAAGCTAAAGAATTTTGAGTAGGGCCATGAAGATTTGGATGAGGTGATGATCCAAAATGAGCTCGCGGGAAAGAATAATCACAGACAAGAAAACACAGAGATCGATGTCAGTTAGGTAGGAACTGACATCGGCAATACAAGAACCGATGTCGATCAAACAGTGACTGACATCAGTCAAAAAGGAACCAATGTCGGTCATGTGGAACTGACATCAGTTAGTTATAGGCTTGGAGGTGATCAAGGTCGGTCACTATCAGAGAATTTGGGTAGACGATGTGTTGAGAATGAGTCTCAAATGCCCTTGAGGAGGTTAGAAAGGGTAAGTAAACCTGCAATTCAATATTGCCCTTCATTATTTTATTTATTGCATACTGATGGTGGAAAACCAGAGAGTTTTGATGAAGCAATACAGGTGGAATCCAAGAATTATTGGGAGCTAGGCATGAATGAGGAAATTGATTCCTTGAAAGAAAACCAAACATGGGAGTTAGTTGAGTTGCCAGCGGGAAAGAGAACACTGAAACATAGATGGATCTACAGATTGAAGGAAGGTGAGAATGGACAGATGAGATATAAGGCTAGGTTGGTAGTGAAAGGATTTGCACAGAAACCAGGTATTGATTTTGGTGAAATTTTTTCTCCTGTAGTAAAAATGACTTTTATTCAGACTGTATTGTCTTTAGTTGCTATTGAGGATTTGCATCTTGAGCAGCTTGATGTTAAGATAGCAATTCTTCATGGAGATTTGGATGAAGAAATATATATGGATTAGCTGAAAGGATTTGAGGTCAAAGGTAAGGAGAAACTTGTGTGTAGGTTGAAGAAAAGCTTGTATGGTCTCAAGCAAGCTCCTAGACAATGGTATTTGAAATTTGATAGGTTTATGACTGAGCATGGCTACAGTAGATGTCAATCTGATCATTGTGTTTATTTTAAGAGATTGGATAATGGTAGACATATTATCTTGTTGCTGTATGTAGATGATATGCTTATTGCAAGTTCACACATGCAGGATATTTCTAAGCTTAAGGTGAAATTAGCTCACACATTTGCCATGAAGGATTTGGGAGCAGCAAAGAAAATCCTTGGCATGAGTATTAAGAGAGATAGGAAAAATCACAGGTTGATTTTGTCTCAAGAGGATTATGTGAACAAGGTGTTGGAGAGGTTCAATATGCAGGATGTAAAACTAGTAAGTACACCTATGGCTGGACACTTTAATTTGAGTAAAGAACAGTGTCCTAATTCACATGATGAGGTAGAGTACATGAGTAGAGTTCCATATGCTTCCGCAATTGGGAGCTTAATGTATGCAATGGTATGTACTAGATTGGATATTGCCCAAGTAGTGGGAGTTGTCAATAAGTATATGGCTAATCCAGGGAAGGAGCACTGGAAAGCAATCCAGTGGATTCTCATATATCTGAGAGGGACCAGTAGTAGGCATTTGTGCTATGGAGGGTCAAACACTTCTCTACATGGTTATGTAGATTCGGATATGGCAGGTGACTTGGATGGCAGGAGAAACACCACAAGATATGTTTTCACTGTTGGTGGAATGGTGGTTAGCTGGATTTCAAAGTTGTAGAAGGTTGTTGCCTTGTCTACTATAGAGGCAAAATATATTGTAGTCACAGAGGCTAGCAAAGAGATGATATGGATGACACGGTTCATGGAAGAGCTAGGAAAGGAGCAAGAGAGTTGTAGATTATACAATGATAGTTAGAGTGCAATTCATTTGGCTAAGAATTCAGCCTTTCATTCAAGAACCAAACATATACAGCTTAGGTATCACTTCATAAGACAGGTATTGGAGGATGGTGAGTTGAATCTGGAGAATATCCATACAAATGAGAACCTTGCGGATATGCTAACAAAGCCGGTAACAAATGAGAAGTTGAATCTTCATTCAACTTTTGTTGGTCTTCAAGATTGAGTTTGAAGATGGAAAAGCTAGAAGATGTTGTTGTACAACTACTGGTGCAGCTGTTTATCTCCAAGTGGGAGATTGTTGAGGTGTGGAGCTAAAACCTTCACCAAATGAGTGGATGCTGAAGTTGTTGGATTCACACAATCGCTGACGATGGCAAGGAGTCAACTAGTAGCTGCCAACATCAGTCATGTATCGGCCGATGTTGGTCATGTGTAGGCAAATAGGGACTGACGTCAGTCACTTGTGCGTCTAGAAAGTCTATTTTCGTGGATGGAACAGATTGTTTGCATGATTAGTTTAGCTGTTAGTTGTAAGTCTGCATTTCTATTTTTGGCAGGACTATTTTAAGCCTTTGATTAGGAGGTGTATCTAATGGTTGTGAATGCATTGCTCATGATCCCTAATCTTATATAATAGGGATAGATCTTCATAGCTTGTAAGTGTATGTATGAGAATAGTACAAGACATATTATATATGTGTGTATCAATCCAGGTTGTTGGAATTTATTGTAAACTCTTGAGGGAAAGAGATCTGTACATCTGAGAGGTGTGAGGAGAAAGTGTGATTTTCTTCATTGTATTTCCTTTTGGAAGAGTTTAATACAAGTTTTCAGGGTGGTTTCTTGTATCTCTTATTCTTTGCTATTTCTGATTCTAGTTGCTTTCAATTCTGGTTTAATTCTATGTTTAATTGCTTGCATAAAAGTAATCAAGTTTGTTGGTTGATCCCCAATAGCTAGTTGATTAATCTAACCATAAAATCCATGAAAATCTAATTTTGATAATATAAAAAATCCATAAATCAAATATCATCACATCAACTTTCCATCTCAAATCAATGACATCACTCATCCACTTTCTAAATCTCCCAAAATCCAAGGCAAGGGAATAAAGGTGTAACTCTACCACTCCTCATTCATGGCATGCCATACCCATCCAACCTCCTCCATTTATGATCAAACCCCCCATTTTTTACTCAATTCTAACCCTTGATCTTGGATCACTTCTAATTGTCCATTCCTCTTGCTCAAAATCAAAAAATTGAGCTCACACTCCTCATTCTAAACCAGCTCTTATAGCCTAAGGAAATTTTTTAATTTGAGAGAGAAATTAATTCACTAATCCATTCACTTATCAATCCAATCATCTAAATAACAAGGGGATATGCTTCTAAAGTTCTTGCATGGGCTTCATTAAGCAACCACAATTAAAAAAATCCAAACAAAATCCATACATCAAAGGGGGAATCTTCATGGGTAATTGAAGGTGCATCCTAAATCTCTCTTAAGCTCAATTGAGATACCTTTCATTTGTTAGAATAGTAATTTTACATTGTGTTTTATTTCTAACTTGCATTTTTCTAACATTTACATTGTGTATACAAGGGCAAGTGCTCATGTAAATTTTATCCCCTTCCTTTACAATGTACTATCATTTTTTAATCTCATTGACTAATTTTTTGGTTTATTTCCAAAAATTATTTCATATATGTCATGCACCCCATTATTAATATCACTTTAGTTTTAATAATTAATATTTCTTAGCCTAAGCACCTAGAATAGCATTAGTTTAGGCTTTGATTAAGGATTTAATTTATAAAATGTAGTTTAGGATCAAGTTTCAATCATAACCATAATATTAACATTTTATTTATTAAATATACACACATATATAATAAAAAAAGATAAAAATGAACAACGATAATATCAAAAGATAGAAGAAATCATATCTTAACTAAATCCATAGAGTGAATAAGCAAGAAAGACACTATAAGACACTAATTGAGGTGTCCATGCTAAGATCTAGTAATCAGATCTTTGAAGAAGACTCTCTTAATTTACTTCCTCATACTGAATAAAATTTGGTTTATCTTTAGATCCTAGATTGTGTAATGGATTGTTCTTATACAAGCCTTGAGCTTGCCCTTCTATTCAGATTCCTAGGGCTTCATCCTAAAATAAAAATATTTAGGGAATGGGTTAATAGAAAATGGGCCTTAAAAGGTAAGGTGGATGTGAGTGCCATGGCCAACGAGTTCTTATTGGTTAATTTTTTTGGTCAATAATATTTTGAAAGAGTCCCGACAAGAGGCCCATGGTTTATGGGCAAATCTTGGTTATTTATCTTGAAATAGAGGCCAAGAATTGATTTATTTAATGAGCTCTTAGAAGAATACTTGACCTAGGTTAGTATTCTTAGGCTTCCATTAGAATTTTGGATGAAGAAGTAATTTTGGGGATAGATAGATCCATTAATCATATGATCAAAATTGATCAAATCTCATTATCTAAGAAACACCTTGTTGCAGCATGACTTTGTGTCCTAGTAAAATCATGCAAGCTGGTGATGAGATCTATTTCTATAAGATCTAGTTTTGGTAAGTGGGTCCAAGAGATAGTGTATGAGAATGAGGCAGGAATTTACAAGTGTTGTAAATTTTTGGGTCATAGAACTTTATACTATTTCAATCTTGATAGGAGAAGCTCCCCCCAAGATAAGAGCAAATTTCAAACCCTCTGGAGAGCACAATACAAGGGAAAAAGGAGGTTTTCCTGAGAGGATCCTAGGGAAGTATAAAGGGATCATTCTTTTGGAGACTTTGGGGATGAACAATCTCAAATATCATAGTGTGAGAAAGGGTTTTAACATGAAAAAGTTTGATTCCTTCAAAAAAAAATTAATTGGGTAGATGGGAGTTATTTTGATCGGGCTCACTCCTTCAACTATCCTCTAATTTTTGGTTCAAAGAGGATTAAAGATAATGAGGCTACATTTAGGTCACCCTCTCTCATAATAAAAATCATGATCAATAAATTCTTAAATTTGGACCTCGGGAACAAAGCACAGTCAAGAAAGCCTTAAGGAATCCACGAGAGGCTAGTTAGGATCCAATCAAGAATGGGAAATATTCTAGCAACTTATTTGGAATTAAAGTAAAATGTATAGTAGACCATAGGGATATCTCCCTTAGAATCATCATGGACTTGGGACTAGGATCTAACACTAAAGGGGTAAAATAAACCAACAACATCTTCGGTCAAGGTAGGATCCCCTCCCCCTCTTTTTAATGAAAGTCATTCATTAGTATGTTAGGGGGATTAATAACCTTGTAACATAGAGATTAGTTATAAATCTTAGGAAAGTTCTTAAAACTAAGTTTCCTCCTTCAAAAAACCAAACTTTTCATGGAATTCTTGGAGAATTTTAAAAGCACTGCTTGGAATTAGTCTAACCATGTGAACTCTAGATTTGTTAGTGCCTCTAGAGGCCTAGCTAGTTTTTGGGACCCCCTAACTTTTAATGGCAAGATTATTAGGAATAAATAAGGCCATATTATAGTGGGAGTTACTTAGTTACTAATAACAAGTGGATTATGTCTAATATTTATGTCCTAAACTCCAAAATGGGAAGGTGTTATTTTTGTAAAAAATTGTATGAAGTCAAATCTCTCACTTCAAGATGCGACTGGATGGTGGTAGAATATTTCAACACTACCCTAAATCGAGAAGATAAGAAGGGATAAAATCTTGAATAAAATGATAGTATGGTAGATTTCAATGATTTCATAATGAGAAACAATCTTTAGGATGTGGAATTGTATGGGGTTTCCTATACCTAGACCAATAAAATAATACGGGTGGATAACATTTAGGTTAGACTGGATAGATTTATGATAACAATTGATTGGGATCTCAGTTGCTACTATAGGCTTTTAGTTCTCCCTAAAATAGGATCGAATCATAATCTTGTGGTTTTCTTTAGGTAATTTATCCCAAGGATTATAAGTCTTCTATTCATGTTTGAAAATATGAGGTTGGATCACTTGGAGCTATGCAAAACAATGAAGAATTATTGGAATGTTGAGATTGATGGCCAATAGATGTTTGTTCTTACCTCCAAAATAAAAATGATTAAGATGAATATGAAAATTTGTAATAAGGAGGCTTTTGGCAACATCTTTGTGAGGAAATAAGAAATCTCTGAGTCTCTTATGGAGTTGGAAAAATCCATTCAAGATAATGGAATGAACCAATAAACTTATTGGAAAGAGAAAGAACTCTTGAGCACCTTCCATAATCTAGAAGCCAGGGATGAGATTTATTAAATACAAAGATCTAGAAATGTATGGTTTAAAGGAGATATAAATACAAAGTTTTTATTCCAAATGGCTTGTAAAAATAGGAATACCCTTAGAATAAAGGAGTTATTTAAAGATGATAGTACTAGATGCAAGAATGAAGATGATATAAATATGGAAGCTGTAAACTTATTCAAGAACTTCCTCTATGAAGCTCCTTTCCAACCCTAGGGTCCCAAGGAAAGCTTCCTCATGTTGTTTGATAAGATTATTGATTTTAAGGATATTGTTGATCTTCTCAAATAACCTAATTAGGAAGAAGTGAAATTTGTAGTTTTCTCTATGGAAGGGGAAAAGGCATCAAGTTCAGATGGCTTCCCTCCCTTCTTCCAACATTTTTGGGAAATTATCCAACATGATGTGGTGGTTTTTGTTTTTGAATTTTTTAGAATGGGATCTATCCTCAAAGAGATCAATAGTACCTTCATGGTGCTTATTCCACAAAAAAAAGCATCCCTTCACCTAAAAAAAATAGACCTATAAGTCTTTACACTACTTTTTACAAGATTTATACCAAGATGTTTGTCCTAAGACTTCAACCTTTGCTCCCTAAGATCATGTCAAGTCAGCAAGGTGCTTTCATCTCTGGAAGATAAATCATAGAAAATATAATCCTTATTCATGAGGCCATCCATTCCTTGGATCAGTCTAAACGAGTAGGTATGTTCCTTAAACTAGATGTTTAAAAGGCCTATGATAGAGTATCCTAGTGATTCATCATGCTTAATCTTAAGAAACTAGGATTCAATAAATTCCTAATGAAGCTTATATTAAATTGTATTACCACTTTGAACTTATTGGTTCTTATTAATGGAAGCCCTAAGGGATTATTTAAATAAAAAAGGGGACTCTAATAGGGGTATCCTCTATCTTTGTACATTTTTATTGTTATGGTAGAGGCTCTCAATTGGATACTTCATCAAGATAGAGTGGAAGGTTTGATTAAGGGTAAATTGATCCCCATAGAGAATTGGTTACGCATCAACATTTCATTGATGACACATTCATTCTTGGGATTTATTCTATGAAGGAAGCCAAAGATATCAAAGGAATTCTAGATAACTATGATTTTTTTCTAGATAGAGTATCAGTTTGGTCAAAATATCTCTTTTATTTACTCATACCAAGCCTGAGTTATAGATTAACATTTCTAAATTTTTGAATTACCAAATTCAATCCTTACCTGGTCTATACTTGGGTATGTTTTTAACCAAGGATAGGCTAAGTATTTTTTATAGGAACCTATTTCTAGACAAAATTTAGAATAAATTAGCTATCTAGAAAGCTAACTACTTATATCAAGCAAGAAAGGTCCTTGTTAAAAAATCATTTCATAATACATCCAATTTATTGGATGTTTGTTTTTAGTATCCCATCAAAAGAAATAAATAGAATTCATCAAATTCAATTAAGATTTATTTGGTTAGGAAAGGATTAGTCTGATAGATTTCCCTTGGTCACTTGGGATAAGGTATTCAAAACTAAAGGTAAAGGGGTACTAAGGCTTTGACATGTCAAAATTATGAACCGAGCCCTTTTAGCGAAGCAGGATTGGAAAATATTGAAAGAGGACAAAAGATAGATCAGGGTCATTAAATGTGAGTATCTAATCAATAGGTATGAATAATATTTTTCTAAATAATAAGTCCCTAATCAAGTTTATAGCTTTTTTAAAGTGGTCATTAAAACAAGAGACCTTGTTTGTAAAGGTTATAAATGGGTTGTTAGCAATGGTAGAACTATTGATTTTTTTTAGGACCCATAAATATTTAACTTCCCACTCCTAGTCATCAATGGATAAAAATCTTTAGTTCATTTATTTAAATCCTTGATATGGGTTAAAGTTCAAAATTATTAGTCTCTAGATAACTCGATCCCTAGTTGGAAATAGCTTCACTTTCTAGACGTGATTGAGGATCAAAATAAGATCTTAGATCTATTAAATTCTAAAGTTTTTAAAATCCACATAAATTTATTTGAATAAGATAAGATCATTTTTCATCTATAAACCTTAGGGGACTACATATTCAAATCCAACTTCTTTGTTGATCAAGACCTTCTAGAACATGACCCTTCTTAGTTCAAATTCTAGGATTAAAACATGATGCCTAAAGTTGGCATTTTTTCATGGCTAGCTTGTCAAAATAAATTTATCAACATTGATAATATTAATAAAATGGGTTTCCAATTTCCTAATATGTGTATTTTATGATTTAAGTAAAAATAAATAGTCAATAACATCTTCTTGGAATGCACTTATGTTTCTTCTTTTTGGTATTTGATCCTTTGTTCACTCAAAATTTCTTGTGTCCTACCTAGATCCCTTTGGGATATTTTTATGTAATGTAACCTACCTTGGAATAATAAGGCCTTGAATTTAATCTAGAATATTTATCTTCCTCATTTCCTTTGGGGCATCTGGAAAAAAAGAAACCATAGAATTTTTAAAGACAAATTTTTAGATTGGTGGATCACTACAGGAAAAATCATTGTAGTTATTAAAGAAAATTGGACCCTAAGGATTCCTAAAAACATTGAGGTGGTTTATGGTGAGGTATTTATCATTCTCTTTTCAAGGTACCTCAAGCTCCCCTATGATTTGAGATTATTTATCAATCCCACTCGATAATCTATAAGTGGACCCCTCCATCTGATGGTTACTTTAAACTCAACTTTGATGGAACCTTGAAAGGTAATCTAAGGCCTATATTAGTAGTGGGAGTGGTAAAATATAGGAATGGAAATTTAGTGGTCATCTATGCTATAAAAATGGGGGTGAAATCTAATCATGTGGCAAAATCCAGGGTATCCCTTTAGGGAATCAAAATTGCAATATACAAAGGTATTCTTAGGTTGGATGTTGAAGGTGATTACTTAAACATCATTAACTATATTAGAGGTAATTTACATACTTCCTTACCATTTAAAATGAGATTAGGGATGCAATAACCTTCTATCCTCTTTTCAATATTTCTACCTTGGTCATGTTTACAGAAAAGGTAACGATTGCATAAATATCCTTGTGAATATGGGGGTCTCTTACAATTTTATCATTTGGTATCTTATGGGAACCCATCCACCCCCTTAAATATTATGAATCTTTCTTTTATTTATATTATGATGGAATATTAGGTCTTCTTTAGCCCAGCGGGTGTTGGTCTTGTCCTTCTTGTGCTCTTTGAGATCAGGGCCCTCATATGTTTGTTCCTATCTCCTAACATCTATTCTTTCTTTTTTGGGTATGGTGTTTCTATATTTTCTCTTTCAATGAGATATGTAGGCTTTGGGTACCATTGAGGACCCTATTGGTTTCTATTTCTCTTCATTTGGTATTATCTTCGGTTCCCTATCTTGTCAAAATCAGTTCATGGAGACCTTGGCCTCCTTCTTCATGAGCCTAGGCTAGTTCTTGCACCAATATAAAAGAAGTTTTTAGTTTGGGGTCTTTATAAAACTTCATGTTCCTTTTTTAGGTTATTATTTTTGTTTCCTAGTTTGTTGTTCCTATGTTGCCATCTTATGTTTGCTAGGACGGAGAATCGAGCATCTTATTATGTATAGGATTGGATTCCACACTAGTCAAAGGTGGTTTTATCTTAGTCTAAACTAAATACATATAGCACTAGGGGAAAATGCATGAAAATATGAGGATTTTATTTCTAATAAAGTAATATATATTTTACCAAATTGTAGTGATAATGTATAAAATTGTGATGGTGATAGACCTAGTAGGAAGGCCCAGTCTACTTTCAGTAGCACCACTGGATTAGACTATTTTTTGTGAAAATCTATTCCAAAACCCTTTTGTTAGATGAGATATAAACATAAAAGGTGAACATAAATTTCTCAAACCTATGTTTGTGTAAGGGTTTCTCTTTGAAATCATTGGATAGTGCATGAAATGTAAGGTCTATTTTTACAACGGGCTCTTTGGCGAAAGATATAGTGGTATTTGGTGGTGGAAAGGTTGTTTTAGAGGAAGGTTAGAGTGAGAGAAACATCTTTGGGGATTTATTGAATGACCTAAACCTTTTTCATGGATTCAATTATTTTCTTAAGAATAAAATTCTTCTTGTCAACCCTCTTTTTACCCTGTGTTGATTATGCATTCACCAAAAAAATTAGGGATCACTCAAAACTTAGACTTTCTATCGATAGGCCATCCAATGGGGAGACTCAAAAGGGTTTCTCTTTTATTCATCTTCAATTAGACATAATTCTTAGTTTAAATTTTATTTTAGGAGATATTCTATTTTATTTGGCCAAATAGGCAATAGAGCTATGTCCCCTAGAGGATAGTATATATGAATTTAAAATGGAAATGGAGTGTTACTCTCTTATGGAAAGATTTTTAGGGATAAATCATATTTTTTTAAAAATTATAGTTGGATGAAAAACCTATGGAACAACAATAGGTTCCCTAGTTTATCTACACTTCATAATGGGTATTTTTTAATCAAGTCTCTATCCAAGGAAGATTGAATTTTGTTTGGATTGTAGGCCCTTAGTTTCATGACACATCAGGGCTAATTATTTACCCTTGAATATCCTTTTTTGATATTTTAAAATAAAATCCTAAAAGGATTCCCATTTGGATTTGGTTGTATAGCATTCCTTTTGCATTGAGAAATCTAGCCTCTATCAAAATGATAGTAGAAAAGGTGGACAAGTTTATCAGGATTGACCCAATAGAAAAATGGTTCTCAATCTGTATTTACTAGAGTTTGCATTTTTATAGATCCTTCTCAACTAATTTTTAAATCTATTTAGATCTCTTCCAAGCACAAGTAGTTACTTCAGCTTATGGATCTTAAAGGGTTTTCCTTGAGATGATTTTGATCTAACAAGGTGGGACATAAAATTACAAATTGGTCCCTCCCCAAAGCTCAAGGGAAATTCATTTCAAACATTTTTTAGACAATATTTATGAATTATATAGCACCTCAGTCTTGTACACTTGCCAAAATATGAACCTTAGTTTTTCCTCTTAGTTCTAGACCTTTCTTGTTGCCAAAAGGCTCACATCCTCTATCTCTCTATGCTCATTGCTTATATTTTAGTCTAACCAATGTTATTATGATGACCCAGACCTTATATCATGCTTAAAATGCTATAAAACTACTTATCATTTGTCTCTATAAGTTTGGGGCCTGTGCCTACTTTCTAGATTCCTAAACACTTACATCCTAATCAGACACCTACATTGATGCAAGTATCATGTTCTAATATAAGTATCTAGTACCCTAAAGTCATAATATTTAAAGATTAAGTGTATCCCTATGGTCAACCTAAGTTTTTTATTTTGTGATATTTCTTGATAGGATAGGTATATATGCATAATCAATCGTCATTCCAAACATCACCTAGCACAGATGTAACAACTCATAAGGTAACTTATCAAAAGCATTCAATCAAGCATTCAAGTGAGTAAATATTTCATATTTTATCCTATTTACTTATAATTCATAGGGATACCGAATATACATCTCTAAAGCACTGAAGGAGCATACCGTGAGTCATATTTTCCAAGTTACAAGATAAGTCATTGTTGTACTTACTTTCTACATATTACACCCTTCTTCACACACAAGCCAACACATTAAGGGATAAATACACTAGTCTGAGGCCCTCTTAAAAGTATTGTATATGTAGACAACATCCAATGACATATGGGTATTTGGGGTTAGCGCGACATTGTGAACCCATTAACCCATTTTTTCCAAAGTCACTATGAAGAGGAAGAGATAGGGTTTTGGTGATTCAATAAAATTGATAGTTCTTGATCTAGATCTCAATGCACTAGAATGAAGGTGACACATAACCCATAATATTATAGGTGGTCACATCTAGACACAATAGGTATTTATTAAAAGACACTTATGTCCAAGTTAGATAAAAGTGTCAACACAATCATCTTAGGTAGATGTAAGTGTCTGAGGTCGTAGAGGCCAAATTTATAGAGTCTAACAACTGATCTAGAATCTATATCCAATTTATTTCAAACATATCCCACATTATATATGCACATGTATTGTAATCAAGTTAAGTACCATTTTTTCCATTTATTACAATATCAATCATTGGTTGTACTTACTATTTTTAATATATCTCAGTATTTAAATTTAGAATATTATTTATCTGAGTTTGTAATTAATTAACCTACTATAGATATATTTATTACCCTTTTGATTATTCATTTATATATTCTTAACCCTAACCCCACTTCTAAATTTAGGGTTAAATATTTTGTAAACCCAATATCTGAGTCTTCCTTTTCAAACTAGTTTGATCTAGGGTTTCTTGATTTACTATTTTCTAAATTCTAATTTAAAAGTGTTTAAAAAATAAAAAATAAATTTTACCCTTTTCTACAAACATGTTTAATATGGATATATCTCTTAGCTACTTCATTTTACACTACATCATGGGAGTTTTTACTTTTTATGTTTCTTGTATGATGAAATCAATTAAAAGGAATAACCAACTTGATCATTATAATGAAAGGGTTTCAAAACAAAATCAAAATTTAAGCCTAATTTACAGCTCTTATTGTAATAGTTTTGATCCTCTTCCTCATAACCCTAAATATGGTGATAGATACCATCCCTCTACCTAGGTTCATGTTATCACTCCTTCAAGAGGTAAGGTAGATGGTGTAAGTATGCATATTAAATCCTATATACCTAGGGTTTGTGCTTGTGAAGCCTTAAAATATAAAATCATTGCTATGATCAATTTAACAGAAGAGTGGCAAAATAATTTTAGTTCAGGGATCACATTATGGGAAAATTATATTACATACCTACAAAATCCAACACATGGTAGTTTTAATCATTTGTTTGCATCCTCATCTACCAATGTTATGCTAAACAAGGTTTCTTATCCAAATAAAAAGATATAACAAAACACATCTAAAATAAATGATTCAAATATTTTACCAAATGTTACTAAGAGACCAAGTGAAATCCTAAGAGAAATGTTTTGAAACAAAGGGATCAAATTGCATCCTTCACATCCTATAAAGTGATCAAAATACTATTGTGCATATCATATAGTGCATGGAAATCACATAAATTATTTTTTTTCATTGAAGAACAAAATATAAAGCCTCAAATATAGTGGGGATCCTATCATTGATACATCACTCAAGCAAACCACTCACATTATGAGTACCTCTCCTAAAAAACAAGTGCTAAAATAATAAACATGGGTACCAAAAGATAATTCATAGAAAAAATAGTTACAAGTACCATTACCAAAGGTTCTAAAAATTATAAATGATATACAATTATTGAAGGAACCAATGTTATCAAAACCACCAAAAAATAAACCATTTGAGCTCCCTTTGTTGGTGATTTAACCTTTTAGTGTTTTACACATGTAATTCCTATGTTTGGTTAAATGGCTGAGATGTCTAAATTAGTTAAATAAATATGCAATAATTAAGTAATATTTTTTTATGATTTTAACCTTGTTTGATTTTATGTAAATAACAAAAAATAGGGATAAATAGATACTTATCTAAAAATTGACTGTCAAAGATGATCTAGGTTCTAAAACTTGAGATCTAGGTAGTAGTTTATGTCATCAATAGGATTTAGGTATTCATCTATTCACTGGATAGTAGTGTTTAGTTTGTATAGTAGTGACATCCATGTGTAGTATCCTCATTGTGACACTAATTTCCCCTTTGTGAGGTAGTTCATATTTTCAATGAGCACCTATACCTATGTTTGTATATTCAATTCTTTCATGACCAAAACTTGTAGCTCTATATTGTACCTATAAAACTTGATTTGATGTGAACACTAATCTTTTTAAAAGTATGGCATAAGTAATAATTTTATGTGTGTTATTATGATGGACTAGACATCCTCAACACCCCGCTATGTAGAGAGTTTCCTACATACCAATACTCTAAGGAGGGATCAAATCTAATGTAGTTATCCCACCTAGTGCTTGATATATGTGAAAGTGAATTCTAGAATGAGACTAGCCTTAGATGCCTTGAATGTGGTTGAGCTTTGAAATTATTTTAAAATGTACTTAGGGTTGTTTTAGATGGTATTATGTATAAATTAGGGTAGAATATGGTTCAAATAACTTAATTTTTCATAACTTTGTCTTTGGTTTGAATAGATTTTGCATCTATTTTCCATCTAATGAATAGACTTGTATTTATAGGGTTATATTGCTTGTGTAGATAAGAAAATGAGCTTAGGCTAACCTTAAGAAGGGAACACATTTGAAAAACTATTCTTTGGGAAGATCTAGGGCTAAGGAAAGTAGTGTCTATTTGGGGACACTAACACCAAGTGGTTGTAGTGCACCAAATGTGGCACTAATGTTATTTTGGCAGACTACTGAGAAAGTTGGATTGGGATCTAGGATGATAGTTCTTGGTCTATGTCTTGACTAGATTTAGGTGACTGTGGTTTGTTAAATGACTAGAAAGGTGAGTCTAATGCTCAAAGATAGGTCTATATCTAGTCTAGGGATAGGTTAACTCAAGAGACACTCTTAGAATCCAATTACCACTTTTAGGTGATTATATTTGACCCCCTTTATGATAGTAATGTAGTAAAGCAAAATGACTAGTATAAAGTAAAAAGAAGCATACATGGACGTACCTTAGAAGTGAAGCCTATGTAGCTGAGTTTGATTATGGGAATCTGGGTCTGTGTATTTGAAACCTAATCCAAAGTAAAGTCCTATAATGAAACATTAAAATTTAGTCCTTAAGAGATAATCAAAATCAAAATACTATTGAAATGAAATAACTAAGTAAAGTTGATTAAAAAGAGAAGAAAGGAATGAATACACCTCATTGGGTATGTAAACTACTGCACAAACCTAGTGACAACCTATGTGTATGAATGTGTACAGTGATCATATCATTGAATAACTTGAGCTAGGTTGATGACTTGCTTAATCCTCATATGGGTGGATCAATAACTCAATCTAATTTTTACTCCATCATTTCCTACCCCTACTTGGTGGATATTGATAGCTTAGATAAGACTGTAAGTGTTTCAAACCCTCTCATGTAGGTGGTTCAATAACTCAAGTAGTCCATGGCTCCATCATTGACCCCTATGTGAATTAGATTCATCTATAACTATACTACACAAAGTTTTGAAAGTATCTAAGTAATATAACTATGTGTTAGTCTATGTGGCCACTCAGGTATATTAGGTGGCTTTAGGCCACTCAAGAATGCCAACCACTATAGATGGAGTAAGGCATGAATATGGTGACAACCTGGATTTTGAAATGAAGTGTATACAATATATATAATGACATGAAATTTTCCATTCCATCTAATCATCCTATCTAAAGCTAAGTATATGGAAACTATGTGTTGTGCACATGCCCCCAACCTAGTATCTAAGTATATTAAATTTAAATCAAGTATGTAATAGTTGAATTTGTGTTACTGATCACAATGTATGATTAATTATGCCATGTATTATTCCCCTAAATTTGAGTAACTAGTATGAATCTAAGCTAAATCTAACCATAACTACCGGATCTATGATTATATCTGTGTAAATTTGTATTGTACTTAGTGTACTAGTCTAAATGATTTGGACTATCTTGAAGCTAGGTATACTAGACATTAGTTCCCTATAGTGGATAGTAGTGCCCTATGGCACTAGTGTCCCAATCTAGGCGCTAATGACTACCTGGTTTGATTTTTGTGTGAATTGAATTGAATATTGAGTCTATGTTTTGTTTTGTGTCTACCTTAAGTCTGATATCTAAAACTAAGCCTATGTGTTGAAATGTATCTATGAAAATTAATGTAGGATCCTAATCTCTATGATAACCCGCTATGAATGGCCCCTATTTTGAGGCTAGTTTTAAAAATTTTGGAATAACTACCCTCTAAAGAAGTGGCTCGACAAAATGAGTTAATCAAATCATGTGCATGATATTCCAATATAATTTAAAACATAACATCATAATGTAAATGTATTTTAGCATCACTAGGAAATATAAAATGTATGTTGTAATATAGAATTAAATAAGGGTGAAAATATAGATGTAAGCAATGTATATAGCATCAAATTTTGAGTAACTACCTATGGGGATGGGGCATGACATCTATCAAGGCTCCCAAGTAGGAGAGGTAGATACATGAGATCCCTCATGGCATTGAAAACTGGTGTGTGTGTGTAACAAGTAAAAACAAGTGTCATGGTGTAGAAGCATACAAGGAAACAAACATAAAAACATATTAGACATGTAAAAGGTAGGCCAAAGGGCCACAATATAAGGGACATGGGCACATGTCACTAAATCTAAGGATGAAGACATACAAGGACATGTTCCAATGTCCACATATGCAAATAAAAAGTAATTTGGCATGGAGCCACAAAGAAGGACATGTTCAAATGTCCACCTATAGAAGCATGAAAGAGTGCATATAGAGGACATGGGCACATGTCCAAGGCATAAAAACATATAAGTGGCATAAAATCTAAGTAACAATGACATATTCAAATGCCCTAAAAGATGGAAGAAGCATAGGAAACACAATCAAGTCTAATCTAGGAACTAGAAATGAAATCATGTATAAATGTGTAATAAAAATCTATGTAAATGATAGGATGCATATACATTTAGGATAACTAGTGATAATCAACAAAAAAATTGAGCAATTAATAACAATGATCAATATAAATATAAATTAATGCATAACTAGAATGTATAGTATGTAAAGATAAAACTTGATTATAACAACTCTGTAAGAGATGCCCCCAAGTGAGAATATGTGGTAATGTATAAACCTAGATTGATATAAATGCCCTCAATGGGTAGATGATAGTTGGTTTGGACCAATTTAGTGGACTGAAGTCTTATCTAGAATCTGCAAGCACTCGACAAGAATAAGTGAAACATATGTGTATGATAAAACCAACTATACTAGGATACTAAAACGTAGTAGAAATATAAACATAATGATGCATATAATCTGTAAAAAAAAATGGATTTTTGAAATATTCGAATGTTTTTTATATTTTGACATATTATATTATTTTTTTACTTTTTGAGTATAAGCTATGTACAATAAAATTAGAAATAAATTATGTAAAAAAAGTGAGAGAGATAAGGAAGTATGCACAATTCAATTAAAAATGAAAATTTCATCTTTTTATATGTAGAATTTACTTAGATGCATGATGTTCAGTGGATTTTTGACTACCTTTCCATCGAGTGAAGCTAGATGATATACTTTTAAGCTAAGATTTTAGGTTATGATGTATGGTCTAAGCCAATTGGGTTTAAATTTTATTTTTTTTATTCATTAGTGTTGACATTTCTGATATTTCCTTTCAATACTAGATCATTGATTTCAAATTCCTAGTTATGGACCCTATTATTGTGGGTTCACTGAATACACTTTTGATAAGCTTTGAGATGTTCTATGGCTTGGATACATGTATGATCTAATTGTTCTAGTTCATGGAGATGTCACTCTCTATACTGTTCATTTATGATGAGTCCTTTTAAAGAGACCCATAAAGATGGGATTTTTAATTCTAAGGGAATAACATTTTATGTGTTGTGTATAATTGAATAAGAAGTAACTCTTATTGGTATATGTATACTAGTGCGATAAGCCCAAAGTGCATAGACTAGTTAATTGTGCCAGTCATCACCAAATTTGGTGATGGTTTTTCTGAGAATACTATTGACTGTCTTATTCATTACCTCTACTTAACCATTACCTTATGGTTAGTATGGTGTGGAGAATGTATGTCAAATTTTGTATTTGGCACAAAAAAACTTCACTATTGTGTTCTTGAAATAAATTTTGTTACCTGTAATGATGGTTGTTGGGAGACTAAATCAAGAAATAATATTGGTCATGAGAAGTTGACAAATATCCACCCCTTTTATTGATTATATTCGGATTGATTCTACCCACTTTGTAAAATATTTTATTATTTTGATAATGAATTTATGACTGCCTAATGATTTTGGGTTGATTTTATTGATATGATCAAAGCCTCGTAACATGAATGGCCATGTTGATATAATAAGTTGAAGCTATTGTGAAAGTACATGGTGTAAGTTACCATGGTGTTGACATGTCATATAATTTTGCATACTCTTGACATTCTTCTTCCATAGTTGGCTAGTAGTAACCCTGTCTAAGTAATTTGTGTGACATTGCCTTGTCACTAAAATGACCACCACATTCATTATCATGTATCTATCAAATAGATAATTTAGCTTCTTTTATTATTAAACATCTCAGTAAGTGTTCATTGAAATATCTTTTGAACAAATAACCACCAATGATGACATATTGCATAGTTTCATTGAAATTTGTGTTTTTCATTCTTTGTAAAGGTCTCTAGTGTTATAGATTTATTCAAAAAAGTTATATATATTGGAGAACCATTCAGATGGTGTTGAACTTCATGTCATAATTAGTATTGTTAGAGAAATAAGGTCCACATAGGACATTGACAAAGATTGTAATCATCTAATTATGAATAGATCTTTTTTGCATCCATCTATATGGGGATCAATGAGGAAACACTTGTAATTACATTGGTATGATGGTTTTCTTTGCATGGGATGTCCTCTATAGAGAAATTGTCAAATTAAGCATGTAAACATTGGACCATATTCTTATAAGGAATTAGGTGTTCTTATTTTGTTTTGTAAACATTTGTGACTTGATTGAAAATCAATTGGGAGTCCTCATAAACTTTTATTGATTTTATCTTGAGAGCTTGAGCCACTTGAAGGCCTAAGTAGATTCATATTTGGCAATGTTATTGGTGTATGAGAAAATGATTTGATATGCAAGAGGTATCATGTGTCCTAGAGGATTGATGTATCAAGATTAATATTTTATGTTGTGAAATCTCTAAAATCATCATTAATAAGATGTGTATCTAGTAATGGGACTACTACCAATTAATCTTCAATAATTTATCCTTTTAAAGATTTTTGTAATATGATTTTGAGGTCAAAATCAGTAAGTAAGATAACCCTTTTGGTAATGCAACCTGAAAGATGTGGTTTCGACATGATGAATTTTAAAGGATCAACCTTGGTGATGATCTATGTTTCATTATTAATCATGTAGTGATGGAGTTTATGTGTAGCAAATATGAGTTCTAAGCAAAGTTTTTCTATTATTGGATAATTTTGATCATAGTCAATTAGTGTGTGGCTAATGTAGTAAATTATTCTTTCTTTATGTTGGTCATCGTGTTGTGATAGGAGTGCCCCCAATGCATGATCTATTATAGAAAGGTAAAGTAAGAGTGTTCTACCAGGTACAGGTGAAATCAAGATGGGAGGGTTGAGTAAGTGTTGCTTAAGTCTATCAAATCTTACATGACATGTAATATCCCACTCAAATTATACATCTTTCTTAAGTATTTGAGTGAATCATTGGGTTGTGCCATAAATCGATGAATTGCCTAATTTTTTCCCTAGAAGGATAGAAGTTGTTTCAAATTAGTAAGAGGAGGCATATCCATAATTGCTTTGACCTTTTTAGGGTTAACTTTTATGTTGTGTTGAGAGATAATGAATCCCAAAAGTTTCCCTAAGGAAACTCTAAAGACACATTTCTTAGGGCTAAGTTGAACATTATATTTTCTTAGTTTTTCAAAGATTTATTGTAAATCAATGACATGATGTTGTCATTATTTTGACTTGGCTAACAAATCCTCAACATAATATTTGATTGACTTGTGAATGAAGTTATGATATATTAAATCATAGAGTGTTGGTAAGTTTCACCAACATTTTTTAATCTAAATGACATTACTATGTAGAAAAAAGTTCCCTGTGGTGTTGTGAAATAAGTCTTTTCTTGATCTTATTTAGCTATCTTGATTTGATTATACCCATCAAAACCATCCATAAAGGAGAGCATCTCATAGCCAAGTGTGGAGTCTACTATCATACAAATGTTTGGTAAAGGGAAATCATCTTTTGGACATGATTTTTTGAGGTCTATGGAGTCATAATAACATCAAATTTGTCCATTAGGTTTGACAACTGAAACTATATTGACAACCCACTATGGATGTGTGGTTGGTCAAATAAAACTAGCATTTAAAAATCATTGGATTTCATCTTTAACAAGGAGAGCCACTTTAGGATACATTTTATGAATAGTTTGTTTTACTATTTTGGCATCTAGATATAAGATAATTCTATGTACTGCTATTGATGGGTCAATGTTAGGCATATCAGAATAGACCTAAGTAAATACTTCAATAAAATCAATTAAATTTTGATGAATATTTGTGTCTTATGATTTGTGTAATGCGACAGCCAAGAATATGATGTGGTGATTAGTTTTGGTGCCATATTAAATTTGATTGTTTCTTCATTAAACAATGTAGATTGATCTAAATTATATTGTGGGGATTGTATCAGGTAATATATGATCCAAATCATCTAAACACTCACCAAAGTATGTTTGAATGCTTTAGGAATGAGGAAACCTATTATTATGATATGACAAATGGATATCCTCATATGCACCCAAGAATTCTAAGAAATTTTCATTGTTAGTAAAGTCATCAAGAACTGGTAGAATTGGTGAAGTGATATTATCAATGAGGTTGGGCTATACGACTGAAAGTGTATAAATGTGATTCACTATATCAACTATTTGTGGGATAGGTGGGTAAAATGTGATGTGTTAAGAGGTATTATGAGAGGATCTGGCATTATATGTATGATTTATATATCTAAGTCCTTACTTACCTTGTTGATCATAAGCTTCAATGGGGTTTAAAATTCTATGTTCATGTTTACCAAGGCCCTAACCCGTGTAACCCATATTTTGTAAATATCATACTATGAAAAGTATTTATTGTAAATAGTTGATGGATTTGTATGTATTTTTTGAATTATAGTATGGGCTATTCTAGTAGAAAACTCCATGTGTGGAATGTATTTATGTGAAGACTCTATATGCTGACAATACTTAAATGGTTATCTATCCATCAGACATGTGTATTTATGACCTCTATAGATTAATTTTAAACATGTATGTAATGTTAATGGAACTATGTGCATAGCATGAATCCATGGTTTACCAAGTAAGATATTGTAATTGAGATCAATTGGCATGACTTGGCATGTTGTAGGTAGTATTTGGGGTCTGAGGGTAAGGTTTAACCTGATTTGACCCAAAAAATTTCATCAAATATTATCAAACCCTTAGATCTTCCTATCAAAGGATCCAAATTTTTAGCATGGATGTTAAGATGGTATAGGAAAGAAATGTTACAGATGTTCAACCCTGATCCGTTGTCAAGTAGAACACATTTAACACATACCTTGTTAATTCATAAATCAATATAGAGATGTAGGAGTATATTTATGATATGTTGATGTGGAAGGTCCTCTCTCTAAAATAAATATACTCTTCTATCTATTTCATAGTGTTGATAATAAAATCCACATAAGTGGGCAAAGATGTTCATGGTACCTGAGTATCTTGAAGTGTCACATAAAAAATATCTTTGTATGTTCAAAGTGTTTTAAGATATCTAAAATGGAAATTGTACTTGGATAAGTAATTCTTTGATCCATAAATATATAATCATATGTGTTGCAAACCTACCAAGCTTCAGGACCACATGAGTACATCATAACCTAGACCGCATGGTCTACCAAGAGTGTAGAGCTAAAAGTAGATGTGGGATGTGAGTTATATTTTTTTGATAAAGGAGTGATAAATGAGACAAATTATGCTAAGATATGTCTAGGAATGATGGGAAAGGAGTGAACTAGAGAAAAAAATGCATCTAAGGGGGATTGATTGATTTTAGTTAATATAACTAGTGTTTGATTTACCGAGTTATCTATATGTTGACAAAATATTATCTTAAATGTATTGCACATAGAAAGATAAAATGTGAATGAAATAATGCAACATGAAAGATATTATAGTTGATTTGAAACATCATGTATGCATACGTATATGTGATTAAATAATAATGTCTTAATTATTTTGCACATAGAAGAAAGATAACATGTTATGGAAAGAATGCAACATGAATGATATTTTATTTGATTTGAAACATCATGTATGCATGTCTATGTGATTAAATAATAATGCCTTAATTATTTTTCACATAGAATAAAGATAATATGCTATGGAAAGAATGAAACATGAATGGTATTTTAGTTGATTTGATACATCATGTATGCATATGTCTATGTGATTAAAGAATAATGTCTTAATTATTTTGCACATAGAATAAATATAATGTGCTATGGATATGATATATGTTACATTGATAGTAGGCATCATCTATACATGTATTGATGTCTTTTCCTAGTTCATTCTGAATTAAAGGGAATAATCATGCAAAGAAAAGTATGAAACTTTGTAACAAAAAGTAATTTATTTCATCTATCATTATAATCATGATGATATGGGCTAGGTTATGCAAAAAAAATCAAAAAAACAAGAATTGGTAACCCTAATGTGTATTATCTAGGGTTAGGGTTTTTAGAATCTAGGGTTTCTTTATACCAATTTAGATTATATGTAAAATAAATTACAACCCTAATGGAAAATGTATTTTAATTAGTTAGTTTATCAAAATAAAATTATAAAATCAAAAGTATTTAAACCTAAATTTATTGCACAAAATTTAGATAAATTCAAGCTAGGGTTTGTTGCAATATTTGAAGTAAGATAAGTTCACTAAATGATTTAACCTTTTAGTATTTTACACATGTAATTTTTATGTTTGGTTAAAGGGATGAGATGTCTAAATTAGTTAAATAAATATGCAATAATTAAGTACTAATTTGTTGTGATTTTGACCTTATTTGACTTTCTATAAATAGTAAAAAATACAAATAAATAGAGACTTATCTAAAAACTGACTATTGTGGATGATCTGGGTTCTAAAACTTGAGATCTGGGTAGTAGTTTGTGTCATCAACATGATTTAGGTATTCATCTATTCATTAGATAGTAGCACATAGTTTTGATAGTAGTGCCATCCATGTGTAGTGTCCTCAATGTAGTGCTAATGTCCCCTTTGTGGGACTATTCTTATTTTTGGGGAGCACATGTGCCTATGTTTGTATGTTATGTTCCTACATGACGGAAACATATAGCTCTATATTATACCTGGAAAACTTGATTTGATGTGCAAACCCTAAACTCCTTGAAAGTATGGCATAAGAAATAATTTTGTGTGGGTTAGTAGGATGGACTGGACATCCTCAACACCCTACTATGTAGAGAGTTACCTACATACCAATACTCTGAGGAGGGATAAAGTTCAATGTAATTTTCCCACCTAGTGCTTGATGTATGTGAAAGTCAATGCTAGAAAAAGAGTGACCTTAGATGCTTTGAATGTGCTTGAGTTTTTAAATTATTGAAAACTAGACTTAGGGCTATTATAGATGGTAGTATGTAGAAAGTAGGGAAGAATAGAGATCAAATACCTTAATTTTTTAGAACTTTATCTATAGTTTGAATAGATTTTGCATATATTTTCCATCTATTGAATAGAAGTAGATTAGACTTATATTTATAGGGTTTTTTTATTTGTGAATATAATAAAATGAGCTTAGACCAAACTTAGGAGGGGCACACATTTGAAAAATTATCCATTGGGAAGATCTGGGGATAAGGATAGTAGAGCCTAATTGGGAACACTAGCTCCATGTGGTTGTAGTGTTTTAAATATGGTAGTAATGTCCTTTTGAAAAACTACTAAGAAAGTTGGATTGGGATCTGGAATGACAGTTCTAGGATTGTTTCTTGACTAGATGTAGGTGATTGTGGTTTGTCGAATGATTGGAAATGTAAGTCTAATGCTCAAGGATATATCTATGGCTAAGCTAAGGGATAGGTTAACTCAAATGACACTCTTAGTATCTAATTACCACTTTTAGATGATTACATTTGGTCAATATCAAAGAACAAGAGGACACAATTTCAAATTATTATGACAATAGTGATACTATTCCTAATACAAAACCAAATACAGATAATAATAAGGTAAACCATGTAGCTCAAGATGTTCGTAAGGTATTAACATATGAGGTGTATATGGATAAAAATAATGGCATACTAGAAACATCACAATCATAGTATGTCATAATTTCTTATTCATATACACATACTCCAAATGGTATATCACATGTTCAAGAATAACCTAAGAGGTTACATATATCTTATAATAATGATTACATCAATGATTATGATCCTACTAATGTAAAAGATTGGTATTATCCTGATGATTATAATTTTGCATTATATGATTATGACACATATGATATAGGGCCTCGACAAAAGAATCTCCTTGATGAGATACTTGGGTTCTAGTAGCACTTTTCCCTATATGTGATCATGATACACCTAGGTTATATCATTCTATGATCTTTTTCTATTATCAAGTTTGAGCTTATGTACTTACACATGCCTTTATCCATGCTTATATATTTCACATTGTACTTTATATGTTATGTACTTAACATTTTTTTATAACACATATATCCAAAGACTTGTATCATATGCTTATACTAGTTTCTTATGTTTCATGCTTTCCATTTTTTATACTTCATTGAGTGTCTTGTCTTGCTTGTTTGAGCATTTGAATATGCTCCATTATTAATAGCCCTTGTGCCTTTATTTGCCTCTTTTAAATTTTAATGTGTCATTTTTGGTTGTATGGATATTTTAATATGTTATGCTTGCTTTTGTGGACATTTGACTAAGTCATGTCCCTTTGATTATGTGGAATTTGAACATACCCCTTATTTATGGTCTCCTTGGACCATTATCTTTTGATTTGTTGTTGAGTAATCTTGCATGTGTGTTTGATTATTTTTTTATTTTGTACCATTACTATCTATACATTGCCATGAACTATATCATGCATCTTAGGACTTGAAGCAATCACATTTTACGCACTTCAATGATATATCTAAAGACATGTTTCTCCTATATGCTACATGATACATTCATAGTTTAGATGGTTATATTATCCTTTTAAGGTAAGGTAACTACCATTTGATGCTCCCCTCACCTTAAAATGAGGGAATATTAGTGGGGCAATGCCATAAAGGCATGGCTTCCACAATCTTCACAGATTTATATTGTAGTGGGGGCATGTTTTAGAAACATGTTCTCCACATTTGTCATAGTTTCAGATATATAGTGGGGGCATGTTTTGGAAACATGTTCTCCACACTTACACCAATTTTTAATTTCAGATTATAGTGGGGGAATTTTATGGAAACATGTTCTTCACACTTTCATAGTTCATAAATTGGCTAAATTACACAATTATATGATTAAGATACACATTTGTGGTAGAATTATGTACATTGGTACCATTATTATACCTAGGTTTTAGAATGATACATACATAAGGTAAATATGTCATGCAAATAGAACTTAAATTGAAAAATAAAATCATATTTCAAAATTCAAACACTTCTACAGACTTTAGCTCACCAAGTTGAACTATTATGCATTGTTATTGAGCCAATCTACGGTAGTAATTGGTTCACTTTTTAAGAAGGTTGAGGTGATCAAATCACTCAATATTGAAATTTTTATAATTTAGACTTGATCAAATCATCCAAATTTACCATATTTATATCATGAGTTTATTTGGTTCACTCATGTTCACTAGGTTATAAGTATTATTGGGTTGCACGATTAGGCTAATTTCAACTATTTGGTGGTAACTCACCTTTTCTCCAAGGTTAGGGGAAAGTTTTGTCCTTCAATATTTATATATTTATGCACTTTACATATTTATATTTTTCCTAATCTCAACTCTAATGATTCATAATGATACATCTTTTCAAATCAAATTTTCAAAAGGCAAGGCAGTTCAATCGATACATAGGTATACTCCTACACATTACTTTATTTCTATTTTAATCATTTCAGTGCTTTCAATTTTAGATCATATACATTAATTATATATTATAACATGGTCTTGGTTTTATGTCATTCACCGTCAAAGCACTCAAGTTAGGCTCACAAAAAAGCAAGGTGTGTAATACACACCCAGGTACACATTCCTTTTCCTTTAAATTAGTAATTTCATTACTATATTTATGGGGGTAAATGTAGACACTATTTCTAAATTATATATCACCTCAATCTTGTACGCATAGAAAAATATGGACCTTGGTTGTTCCTCTTAATTATAGACCTTTTCCATTATTGAAAGGCTTGCATCTAATTTATCTCTATGATCATTACTTATCTTTTCATCCAATTAATGTTATTATGATGACCTAGACCTTCCATCATACTTAAAATGTCATAAACATGTTTATCATATGTATCTAAAATTTTGGGACCTATACCTACTTTCCATATTTATAGACACTTGCACCCTAGTTAGACACCTACATCAATATAAGTGTCTTGTTCCAATGCAAGTGTTCAGAGCCCTAAAGTCATCAAATTTTCAAATGAAATGTATCCCTATGGTTTTCATAAGGGCTTTGTTATGATGCATTTCCTAATAGGATTGGTATATATTCATGATCAATCCTCATTCCAAACCTCACCTTGCACATACTTAAAAACTCACAAGGCAACTTATCAAAAGCATTCAAGTGAGAAAAGCTTCCCTATGTTATTCTATTTCCTTATCAAACATAGGGATAACACATTTGCATGTCTAAATTACTAAATGAGTATGCCATGAGTCATATTTTTTAAGTTACAAGCTAGGTCATTTTTGTACTTACTTTCCACATATTTCACCCTTATGCACACACAAGCCAACACATTAGGGGATAACTACATTAGTTTGAGGCCCTATTAAAAGTAGTAGCTATGTATATAACACCCACTAATATGGGGATATTTTGGTTTAGTTTGACACCATGAGCCTATTAACCCATTTTTCCCAAGGTCACTATGAAGATGAAGAGATAGGGTTTTGGTGATTCAACAAAAGTGATAAGTCCTGATCCAAATCTTATTAAACTAGAGTGAAGGTGGCATAGAACCTAGGATATTCTAGGTGGTCACATCTAGGTATAGTAAGTATTCCATATTGGACACTTATATCCAAGTCAGACAGATGTGTTGATGAAACCATCTTAGGTTGAAGCAAGTGTCCAAGGTCATAAAGGTTAAATTTATAGAGTCTAATGACTAATATAGAATCCATTTATGGTTTATTTCCAACCTATTCCACATCAAATCCACATATCCATTGAAATCTAGATAAGTACCATTATTTTCCATTTATTCCAATAATAATCATTACTTGTATTTACTATTTTTAGCATATCTTAGTATTTAAATTAAGAATATTGTTTATCTATATTTAGAATTAATTGGCCTACTATAGATATCTTTATCTCCCTTTTGCTTATTCATTTTTATATTCTTAACCCTAACACTACTTCTAAATTTAAGGTTAAACACCCTCAAAAATGGATTTTAAAAATAAGGAATGTAGCCATGAATCTTGATCGTTCTTTGCCTTTGGTTGTTTCTCAGCCTAAAGCAAAGCATTTTAATCTTACGGATATTCTAAGCAGTATTACTAGTTCAAATCATGGTTCACCTACTTCCATGATTGATAATGTGGTGGCATTGAATTGTGAAGCACATCAAGAGACTATTATAGTAGAATAGGTGGGATTAGAGGTAAAAAACTTTGGGGTCTATTTGTTTTAATAAAAAAATTAGGATGCTTAAGGTAAATCCCTCGCCATTTGAGGTTGATATTCCCTACCTTGGTGGGATGGTGATTTTAATAATTTCAATGTTTATTGTTAATTGGTTTAGGATTATTTTATTTCTTATAGTTTTTAGCACAAGTTTGGTTCACTAGTTTTCATGTCCATTTCTTTGTGGTTTTCATCAATCTTTTGTTTCTTTGGAGTTGAATTTGTGTTTCTTATACATAGTGGAGGAATTTTTTATTTGTATTTTAGTTCCTTATTACTAGCCCCCCCCAGTGTTGTGTCCATGATCTGATTTTAGTTCCAACCAAAAATAATTTCTTAATTAAAAAAAAGACACAAGAATTTAAAACAACATAAAAATTAACAACAACCAACAAACCCATCCATGATTTTGTTTTGACCCCTAAAGTGGGTTCATGGGTGATTATTGTGTAATAGTGTTTGATCTTACATTATTACTCAACCCTATCATAAATCCATAATTAGTATCTAGCATGAATTAAGGTGGAACAACATATATAAATTCTATAATTAAAGTGGTAATGATTAACCAAAATCTATATATCAATGTCAATGATGATAACATCATGAAACCGTTATTTAAATATCAAATAATCATAATTTCACAATGTCAAATGTTATCAATAATGTAGTGTCAAATAAACATAGTCCATATTTCTACATCATAATAACTTAACAATCTTAACCAAGTTCCCATGAAACATTCAATAAGCATATATTATTTCTAAGAGGATCATCATTGTAATTAAATTCTAGGGGCAAGGAACTAGTTTCCCATATTAATACAAGAATACCATATTGTTTACACTCAAATCCATTAATTTATGAGAAGGTTAAATGCTAAATGGGAGGGATGTTACATGTTCAATACATATATTCAAACTTGATCCACTTTTAACAATTATCCCATCTATTTTATTTCCTTTCATAAATGCTTTTATACATAATGGTCCTTTATATGAATTGTCACATGGGATATCTTATTTATTAAACATAATTTCAATATATGTTTTATTCTTCTTTAATTAATCAACTACTCCAATGAAACCATAGTGGATGTTTTTTATAATCCATAGATGCATTATTAGTTGATTTCTTCTTATACCTTGATAATTCGATTATCACACTTGATCTTATATGTGTGTCATCTAGTTGATTTTTTATCATTGTTAATAAAATATTATATCTAATGTATCAAAAAAATGCATATATTTTTAGAATGCATATATATGAACACTTAGGCTGACATTACTTTAGGCTTGGACTAAGTAATTAATTTATAAGATATAGTTAGGCCCTATAGTTATAACCTAGTTTATATTATAATAATAATAATATTAACTTTATATTTATATTATATACACACAAACACACACACACACACACACACACAAAAAAAAAAAAAAAAAAACATTGAGATAAAAATGATCAACAAGAAGATCAAAATACACAAGAGTTCATATCTTAACTAAATCCATAGAGCACGAGGGGAAAATAGAGGAAAATAAGAGTATTATAATTCTGATAAAGTAATATATATTTTTAAAAACTACATTGACAATGTAGAACACTACAACAATGATAGACCCATCAGTAGGCTCAACCTACTTTTGGTGTTAGCACTAAATTAGACTATTTCAGAAAAGTTGCATTCCAAAACCTTTTTTAGATCAAATAGAAAAATAGTGAATGAAAATTGATCAAACCTATGTTCATAGAAGGGTTTCTCTTTGAAATCATTGGCTAGGGCACAAAATGTTAGGACTATTTTTATAAGAGCTGGTGGTGGTTACTGGTGGAGAAATGGTTTTAAAGGTAGGTATGAGTAAGAGTAACATCCTTGTGGATTGATTTAATTCCCTTAACCCTTTTCATGGATGCAATAATTTTTGTAAGAAGAAAATTATTCTTGTCAACCCTATTATTTCCCTTTTATTGATTATGCACTCACCATAAATGGCAAGGGTCAGTCAAAACTTGGACTCTATGTCAATGGGCCATCCAATAGGGAGAGATGAAAGGGTTTTTATTATGTTCATCTTTAGGTAGACCAAGTTCTTGGTTTAGATCCTATTTTATGGGATATTTTGTTTTAGTTGTTGAAATAGGAAATGGAGTTGTGTCTCCCAGAGGATATCATAAATCAATTTGTAATGGAAACAAAGCATTACTCTCATGTGGGAAAATTTTAGGCATATAACCATATTTTATATAAATTTATAGTTAGATGAAAACCCTATGGAATGACATTAGGTTCCCTATTTTATCTATGCTTCAGAAAGGGTTCTTTTTAATCAAGTTTCTTTCCAAAGAAGATCATAATTTTGTTTAGACTAAAGGCCCTTGGTTCCATGACATAACGAGGTTTATTCTTTGCCCTTGGAAACCCTTTTTTAATCCTTCAATATAAAATTATGAAAATATTCCTTTTTAGATTTGGTTGTATCACCTTATTTTTGATTTGATAAATATAACCTCCCTCAAAATGATAGCAAAAAAGGTGGGAAATCTTATCAAGATTGACCCAACATAAAATGGTTTGCAATCTAGTTTCGCTAGAATTTTCATTTTTTAGATCCTTCTCAACTAGTTTTTAATTATTTTTTGGATATCTTCCAAGAATAGGTTGTGGCTTCAACATGTTAATATTGAAGGGTTTCCCTTGTCATGTTTTCAATGAAATAAGTGGGATACAAAATTGTAACTTGTTCCCTCTCCAAATCTCAAGGGCAGTTCAATTAAAACTTCAGAAATGGATTATGAAAGAAACAAATACAACCCTTAATCTTGAGATTTCTTTGCCTTCACATGTTTCTCATCCTAGAGTAGAGCATTTTACTCCTAAGTAGGTTCTAAATAATGTTACTTGTTTGAAGGATGGTTCACCTACTCTCATGATGGAGAATGTGGAGGCACTGAATCATGGAGTAGGTCAAGAGATTGCTATAGTAGAAGAGGTGGGCTTAGGGTAGGAAAGGGTGTGGTCTCTTTATTTGAATAAAAAATTTAGGATGGAAAATGGAAAGTACCCATTCAAGTGGAAGAAGAGGTTTCAACACAAATGTTTGGGTCGTTTCTTCAGCAAGCAAAGGATTGACTTTGGTTACTCATTATTGAGAGCATTGGATCTTGTATTCCTTGCAAGAGAAGGAGACTTGTTATTCATAGGAGAGTGAAGAAGAGCTTGCATCTATGGATATCCTCACACAAAATATTAACATTAAATCTTATGTATCAAAATAATGCATCTATTTAAAATATGCATTGGAATTATATGGTAATCAAAATATGCATTGGGATAAAAATATGTATATATAAATGCTTAGACTAACATTAGTTTAGGTTTAGGTTTGGAATAAGGATCTAATTTATAATCTATAGTTTAGGATCAAGTTTCTATCATAAATATAATATTAACATTGTAGTTTTATATATATATAGACACACACACACACACACACACACACACACACACACACACACACACACACACACACAAAAAAAAAAACTTGATCTAAATTATATACCATATTGAATTTCACTAAAAATATAATTCTATGAAAAAACACTATTACAAATTAAAATTTGTTTGGCATTATTATACCAAATTAACTTTTATTAAAAATAAAATTTTATGAGAAGACACTATTATAAGTTAAGAACTTAAAATGCATTATTTTTTAATTTCAACCTGCTCTCCACTGTCACACACTAATTTTCTGTTATTTGGCACATTAAAGTTGTAAACTTATAAGGTTATACCAATATGGTTATCCACTAATATACATATCCTAAATAAATCTATGTAAAATAAATTGAGATATTTCATTTTCAAGATGCCTATATGATTGGATTTGTAGAATAAATAGAATGGGGCACCTCTATAATGATATCTCTTGACATATTATATATATATAATTCATCCATAGTAATCATTGTCAGTACACCTATATGATTGGATTTGCTAAAGTAAATAGAATGGGGTACCTATAGAATGATGTCTCTCAATATATATATATATATATATATATATATATATATATATATATATATATATATAAGAATAATAAAAATATTAAATTATAACAATAATGCTCTATTAATATAATTATATGCCAATAAGATGGGGGTGAATTTGTAAAGTGGCTTGGTTGTCTCAAGCTCCACCCAAGTTCAAATATTGGTAAAGGCATAGAGCTAAATTGTGGCCATTGGTTGTATTCTCAGTGTTGATTATGTCCATTGGTAATTCTCAAGGCTAGTTGTGGCCATTTTTGGTACTCCTCATGTTGGTTGTAGTCATTGGTGATATTTATTGGGACCAGTTGTGGACATTAGTGGAATTCATGATCTTAATGACTATTATACATGGTAATATGTGGTATAGATTTGGTTATATCTAGTATACATGTGGTATATAAGTGGATAATAAATCACTTCAAAATATTTGCCCCCAATTGTGTCCCAAACCAATTCATGCTATGGTCAAAATTCGTTACCCAAAAAAAATGTTATTTAAATTCAATTATATAATAATATTAATTTAATATTATATGTAAATTTAATATATGGGTAAGTTTAATAAGTTGGGGTCCAATTCCATGGACATATACCCTAATTCATACATGTTATATCAATTTTGACTCAAAAATACCAAGCCATAATGCATGTGTGTTATGCACTATTCGCATAACACATACACATTATGCGCAATTAGCATAATGTATACATGTTATAATGTGTATTATTTATGCCAACATGGAAACAAAAGCATAAAAAGGCCCAAACCCATGTTTTTTATCATTCTCACTCATTTAATTTTCTATTTTGCCCTTCTCTAGCTAAACCATGCTCATTTTATGCTTGAAGAAGGAGAAAACATGCTACAATTTCCTATTACCTTGATGAATCAACAATGTTGCCATAGAGGAGAGGTAAGTAATCAAAAACCAAACCTATTAACACTATATTTTAGCAATTTTTTATTTACATTATTCTATTATTAAAACATAGTTTTTAATATCTCATTTAACTACAAGAGGACAACCAACTAACCCTCTTCCTAACCCTCATAACCCTCCTAGCCCTCCTACAGTTACATAATACCCCCAGGTAGTCAAGAGGATTTGGATACACACATAGTGGAAAATAAAATATAAAATCAATAAACAATTAGGATAATGGGGGTCCCCACTTTGATTAAAACTCACTGCACCTATTTGAACAATACCTTAAAGTTAGTATTAGGTTAAGTTGACTTCATAACAAGTAAAATTGATAGATGGGTATCATATAGGGATACATGTAGGGATTAATATGCTAAAAAATTGTTATCATGTGATGTGAAGGACAAAAAAATATCAAAAGACCTAATTTTTTCCTTATTCATTGACCTAGTAACCAATGCACCCTTTCCACTATCCAAAAAAAGCTTCTCATTCCACAAATGATAGCATAATTTGATTAAAAATAATTTTGGACTGTTGATGGATGGTGTTTTATTACCCATCATGTGAGCTCCCAATTTATTTTTTTTAGGAAAATCTATTATGAATTTGTCCTCAATGAGATTCCCAACTATTTTGACTACTTAGATTTTTCAGGGCTAAGGGAAAGGCTTTGCACAAGATAGACCAAGTGCACATCCTACACCTAATCAACCTACAAGGGTCCCTACACAAAATCCATTTCAACTTTGGATCCTCTCTATGGTGAAGGATGTCATGGATATTGACACTTTGCATGTGTTTAGTGCACTTACTGACACACCCATTCAACATATGAGTAGGCTTTTTGAGACTGATGCTAGAAATACTCTACTAATGTGCATACCCAACCTCACCATTGTAAAAGTTTTGGTATTATATGAACTTTACCTTTAGATGATGGTGGTGGTGTTTTTGAGGGCTTAGATAATATAATTTTGAGCGATGAGTTTTTTGGCATGTATATTTGATGTATGCACATCGATCACTATACATATGTATGTATATTTTATATCTGACATGTTAAATTTTAGTTATATTTGTATTTAAAATTTAACAATTAGTTTACACAAAAATTTAATAAAATATATGTATTTTTTTATGTTACAAGAGGAGATGATGCCATCATCTTCATGGTCTACTACTGCATTTTTGGGTCAGTCGATGTTTACATATTCATAACTAGTTTATGGGTCATATACTAGTGCATCTATTGATTTTACTAGGCCTATGTTCACATATACAAAGGTAATTTTGAGTTAATATTATACTCTATGTACATATTTTTATTTATATAGATCTATGCTCTTGACTAACAATCATACATGTTTAAATTAAAATTTGAATGATAGTGATTTGTGAATGCAAATTATATGTGTGAGATGTGTTGAAAGATATATAGATAAAATCCCTAACCTACGAACCCATAATTTAATATATACCTTATAGGGTGAATAATGGATATTTGAATGCTTTAATAATGATCAACCTTATAGAGAGTCTCCTTTAATGTCTAATGATGTCTTTCTCCCATTTGTTTTAAAATATATATTCTTCCTCCTATTTCTTATAATTTCATATTGATGGCATTCCTTCACTTTCTCAAACCTTTTTTAATGCTTCACAAGTTTATTGATTATCATCTCTTCTTCATAGTGTTTCTTAAGTACTCATTATTTTCATTGCTACCCATAGAACCACTACTTATCTTCCAAATCCTTAAGTTAGTTCCCTTGGGTGAATCATGCATGATATGCAATATCTTAAGTTAAATTTATCTATCAAAGATCTCAAAATTCAAGTATACTGCTATTAAATAATATGCTCTTGGTCTATTTTATTCTTAGGTCCCTTTGACCATTTTTTCCCTGATTTTGTACTTCTCTTTTTCATATTTTTATTCATGTGTCTACTTCCATGCCAATAGGGTCCTAACTTGAGATTGCAAAGTTTAGAAACACACAAGTGCATAGTGCATGTATATAGGATAAGGATATATCAATAAAGTGAGTAGAGTTTCAGAGTTTAAGATAGATAAAATTTTAAGTATAAGACCTAAATTGAAGTGGCTAGGTAAAATTTGTATCTCGATTCCTCAAACTACATCATTTTAATTTGATTATGTAAGTGAAAATTCATATAAGGACTATGTCTTACATCACCATGAATTATTTTTAAGCTAAATTTCTCATTAGTTTCCAATTTGTATAAAGAGAAAAGGGTTTTAAATTTATTTTAATTTATTATAGATTTAATAAAGGAGATAAATTTGCCATATATCTTCAATATTTTATAGAAAACTAAGCAAGGTTGTTTGATCATTTTATGATCAATGTGGAGACTCCTCCATCTCTAAAATTTGATATAGGCATAGATATTATTATTGTAATCTCATCTATGCATGCACTCACTGAGGTACATGGTAACTTGTAAATTTAAATTGTAAATATAGTTTTGTTTTAATAATTTTATTAGATTGTTGAGAAAATATAGCTTATGTAAATGTGTTGTGTATGTATGTTTGTGTGATGATATTTGATAGTCCCATTCAGATAATTATCAAGGTAACTTGTGTTTTATCCCCATTTCACACACCTATTCATACACCTCAACCTGTCACTGACCCTATTGAGCATCTGACATAGATTGATCATGACCATTAGATTGAATTAAGAGTGTATTTAAATTATTTTTATATTCTAGTTTAATATTAATGTTTGAACTTGGTTGCATGTATATTATGTAAATTTTTTAATAATATTTGTATTTGAACAGGTTTAGCTATGGGCAAGCTATGAGCATAGAAGGACCAACAATCAAACCTTAGAGGAATCTAAGGCATCTAAGGGATCCCCATGTATGAATAGAGAATCCTAGGGAGAGTCTTCTTCTAGATGATGTATTAGATGATGTACTTATTTGTATGCTTATATGGAAATGTATGCATTTTTTGCATTGTATATGTGTATGAAATTCACTCAACATTCTATTATGTTGTTAGATGATGTAATTTTTTATATGCCTATATGAAAATGTATGTGTTATTGGCATTTTGTTCCTATATGGAATTCAACTAGCATTCTATTATGTTCTTATTGTGTATGTCTTTATGGATTTTATGAATACACACACACACACACAATATGTGTGTGTGTGTGTGTGTTCACGTTTCTTGGTGATCATCTTTCCACATATAATTTGGCTCACATTATTATTCCAAATCTAAATTTGATGGTTATATGGCCATATTTAGATAAAATCATCTTTAATAGTTCCTTCATGTAATTTATTAAAACTAACTTACAATATTTCAATGTGTAGTAATTAAAACTATATGGTAGAAAATAGTATAATGTTTGAGATAGAGTCATATATTACTGTGAAGTGCCTCTTATGATTGGGCTACACCATTTATCACTATTTTAATGTGGATACCCTTGTTACATTAGTTTAATATCATTTGGGACTTGATATTCACATTTTGAATTCATTGAATTTATAGATATATTGCATTTATATTATAATTAAAATTGAAAAAAAAACAATTAAATACTAATCTCTTGCATACCTTATTCAGATGCCCTTATACAATTTACTTGTGCAAGTTTGATGAAGTGGTTATGTACTACCTCCTCCTTTGGGATGTTCTCTCTTTGGAGATGTTTTTCATTCTTGTTTGATGCCTTCTCATTTATTGAAATTTTTTCCTCTTCTTGGATTTAAATTTCATTCACCCATGTAATAATGAAGTGGTGTTGTGTTTTCTCCTTCTCCATATAGTTGTTGCCCTTCTTTTAGAGATTCTTCTTTGGCCTTTTGAAATAGTAAAAAATTATATTTCTCATGTCTCCTAAGGCTTTGGAATATTTTGGCAGTTATATATATTTTTTTCCACTTCATATATTATTTTCTCTCCCTCTCCACTAAACTCATCTTGACCATTTCTTCTCTTCTCATCATATATCTACTGCATTGTTCAATAATGTGGAAACACTAACAATAAATATTGTCAAAGCTGAAGTAATAGTTGGATAACTCATCTTCTAGTGATTAATGGATGGAAAATGGTGCTTAAAACATGTATGGGGTGGAATATAACATCTATGAATAGGTTTTTAGCCTTTGGTCATGCCCAGTTGAGAGACCCACCACCAATTTCAGCCTTAAGAATGCCCTTCCCAATACAACAAAAATATAAATTTTTAGCTTATATTCATGCATGCATAAAATGAAAAATATATAAGTCATTTTTAAGAAACTAAATAAAACTCACGTGCATGTTTAATCTCTATAATTTCACCCCTAATAATTTTTATGGAACCTTCAAGACCAATATGTGGCACAAGTTGTAATAACGGGTCCTAAAATACAACTTTTTTTTGTAGTGAAGAGACAAGTTCTTGAGCTCCAACTAGAATTTATGCCTTAACAATATCTAGGTGAAAATACATCAATTAAAACATGTCTATATATTAAAATTACATGTAATCCCATTACCTCAACCTCCAAACCCACCTGGAGGTGTGTTTTAACTACTATTCAAGAGTGGGGAACACTGACAATAAATGTTGTTAAAGTTGAAGTGGTAGTTGGAGAACTCGATCTCTAGATTAATGGATGGAATATGGTGCTTTCAACATGTATATAGTATAAAATAATTTCTAGGACTAGGTCTTTTGCCTCTGATCATGCCCAGTCAAGAAACCCACCACCCATTCTAGCCTCAAGAATGTTATTCCTAATATAAGAAAAATGCAGTTCTTAGCCTAACTTTAAATGTACATTAAATAAAAAATATAATTCATTGAAAAAAAATAAAATTAAATTAACATGTGTTTTTAATCCCTTTTCTTACATATTATATCACATTTATTGAAACTTCAGGACCAATCCATGGCACAAGTTGTAGTAATGGGTCTTGAAATACAACTTTTTATAGTAAAGAGAGAAGTTCTTGAGCTTCAACTAGTAGTTATGCCTTCAAGACCTCAAAGTGTAAGTCCATAACTTAAAAAACATATATATATTAAAAATACACATGATCCCATGACCTTGACCTCCAAACCCACTCAGATGTGTGTTCTCACTTTTGTTTAGGAGCAAATAAACAGTAATAATAAATGTTGTCAAAGTTGAAGTGGTAGTTGGATAACTCCACCTTCGGTGCTTCATGGATAGAAACTATAACTTATAACATGTATAATTTTTTTTATAATGTCTAATACTAGGTTCTTTTCCTCTCATCATGCCTGGTTGAGATAACCACCAACCATTTCGGCCTCAAGAATGCCCTTCTTAATACAAGAAAATTGTAGTTTTTTAGCCTAACTTCAGGCATGTGTGAAATGTAAACCGTAAGTCATTGTAAATAACCAAAATAAACCTCAAATTTATATAAAATCCCTATAATTTCAACTTATATCATGTCAATGTAACCTTCAAACCCAATCTGTGACACAAGTTACAGTAGCAGATCTTGAAATGCAACTTTTTTGCAGTGAAGAGAGAAGTTATTGAGGTCCAAGTGGTATTTATGCCTTTGAAACATAAAAATTAAAATACATCACATAAATAATTTATATATATTTAAATTATAAATTATCCCATGACATAACCTCCAAACCCATTAGAAGGCATGTTTTCCCTACTATTTAGGAGTAGAGAAATATTGACAACAAATATTGTCAAACTTGAAGCAAAAATTAGATAAATCCACCTCTGGTGATTCATGGATCAAAATTGGAAATAAAAAAATATACAAGGTGGTATATAACATTTATTAATAGTTTATTATCCTCCCATTAATCCTATTTGAGATACCCACTACCGATTTTGGCCTCAAGAATGCCCTTCCCAATACAAGAAAAATATAAATTTTTAGCCTAACTTCAGGTGTACATAAAATAGAAACCATAAGTCAATGGCATAAATTAAAATAAACCTTACGTAAATTTTTAATCTCTATAATTTATTCCTATATCATTTAAATGGAAACTTTAATACCAATTTTTGGCACACATTGCATTAATACATCTAGAAATGCAACTTTTATATAGTGAAGAGATAAGTTCTTGTCCTCTAGCTAGAATTTATGCTTTCAAGACCTTTAGCTGTAATTCCATGAATTTGAGCACATATATATAGAAAATTTACACCTTATTACATGACTTAGACCTCTAAACCCACTTGAATGTGTGTTTTAACTATTATTCAAGAGCATGGAAACACTGATAATAAATGTTGTCAAAGTTGAAGTGGCAATTGGAGAACTCCACCTATGATGCTTTAAAGCTATAAACTGGCACTTATAACATGTATGATGTGTTTTATAATTTCCAATAATATATTATTGGTCTCCCATCATTCTTGGTTGAGATACACACCACCCATTCTGGGCTCAAGAATGCCCTTCCTAATACAAGAAAAATGTAGTTTTTAAGCCTAACTTTAAGTGTGCATAAAACATAAACCGTAAGTCATTAAAATAAACCAAAAGAACAATAAAATTCATTTTTAATACCTATAATTTCATATTATATCATATTTATTTAACCTTAAATACCAATTTATGGCACAAGTTGCAGTAATGGGTCCTAAAATGCAACTTTTTATAGTGAAAAAACAAGTTCATGAGCTTAAACTAGCATTTGTGCCCTTAGGGCCTCCAAGTGAAAGTCCATCACTTTTAACATGTCTAGATAGTAAAATTACATGTGCTCCCATATCCTATAACTCTAAACACATCCGACATCATGTTTTCACTATTGCTCTAGAGTGAGAAACATCCATAACAAATTTTGTCAAAGTTAAAGTGGTAGTTGGAGAACTTCACCTCCGATGATTTATGGCTCAAAATTTGAGATACCAACACGTTTATGGTGTTTTTTAATGTCCAATAATATTTTATTCCACTCCCATCACCCCATATCAAGAGACCCACCACCATTCTAGCCTCAAGAGCACCTTTCCCAATATAAGAAAAATGTTGTTTGTAGCCTAACTTTAAGCGTTCATAAAATGAAAACCGTAAGTCATTATCATAAAAAAATAACCCTCACATGCATGTAAAATCCATATAATTTCACCCTAGATCATGTTTATATAACCTTCAAGACAAAAAATTTCACACACTATAGTAACAGGTCCTAAAATATAACTTTTGTGTAGTGACGAGACATGTTCTTGTCCTCCAACTGACATTTTTACCTCCAAGACCTCTAAGAGAAATTTCATCACTTTAAGCATGTCTAAAAAATAAAATTACACATGATCCCATGACCATGACCTCCAAATCCACTTGGATGCATGTTTTCACTATTGTTCACGAGCATAGAAACACTAACAACAAATGTTTTCAAAGTTGAAATAGTAGTTGGAGAATTCCACCTCTGATGATTTGTGACTCAAAAATGACATTGCTCTTACATCTAAGGTGGTGGATGACATCCAAGAATAGGTTCTTGGCCTCCCATCACACCTGGTCAAGAGGTCCACGACCCATTCTAGCCTCAAGAATGCCTTTTTTGTAATAATTGAGTACTTATATTAAACTTCTCTTAGCTTCAACAATATTAAATTATTTAATAACAATGCTAACCGCATCAAGGTGGAAGCTTATTTGGTACCACTAACCTAGAAAAAAATTGTTAGAAAGTAATTAAAAATGAAAGTTATATGTACAACCTATAAAATTAATAAAATTTGGTAAAATTAAATACATCTACATTTCACAACTTAACATACCTTATAATTTCAATCCAAGGAACCACAAAGATCTACTCTAAAATTGATAGTAGTAAGAATAGATTCATGGTTTGACTCGTAAACTTTCCATAGATTCATGTTTAATGGCCTCCCATGATATTTGACCAATTGAATATTTATTGTAAGAACCAAATTTAAATAGTGTAGTATCTTCTTATGTGTTTTAAAGTTTTCAAAAAACCATACATATAAATTAAATTAAAGGATATCATCGAATTTATGTTCTAGTGAAAACCACAAATCCAATGGGAAAGTCAATTTTTTCTCCATCTATGACTGGGGAATTCAATTTTTTATTTTCCTCTACACACTGACATAAGTAGTAATTTATTCCCTCTTGATTGTTCTCATCAGTAATAACTGCAAATATATGCCCTATATCAAGATAGATAATGAGAATTAATATTAGTATGTTCTATTTTAACGATGTTGTCAACATAGATAATGAGAATAAATATTGCATAATGATTAATATTCTACCTATTTGTACTACATTAGATACATGGTCAAAGTAATATGATAATGTCATATATATAAGTTTTATGATGGTGGAACCTGATATGTATTGATTATAATTAGAGGCCTATAACTCCATTCATCCACCCACTTTTTTAACTTGCATTCATTCCAAAGAGACTCCATGCATACAGAACAAAAACATACCATCTCATATGAATAATCCAATAACCTACATTTGAGCTACAAAATGAGTGGATATCACTTTATCCCATTACAAACATATAATCCTCATACTTTGCCAAGTGTTCTTCCACCATCAACCAAAAATATCTATGAACCTATTTTTTCATTACACCATTCAATAATGGTTGTTGCATTAGTCAAAACAACACCATCTTCTAACTTCATCTCATCTCTATAATGGATATTTTTATACATGCTTCAACACCATCATATTCCCCTTTTCCATGGCTAGCCTTAGTGGAACTCCAAATATATTCTACACCAGTGGTAATGTGTATCCCACTCAACTAGTAAAACATTCATGTATTCTTGAATTATGATGTGCAATTGTCTGACCAAATGTAATGTTGATTTAAAGTTATGTTCCTCTAAGTAAATTATCCATAGAAAATCTTAAAATAACCTTGCATATACTATGTACAATGTGATTAGTTATCACTAATATAGAAATGTTACTTATTTAATAATTTTTAATATTTCTCTATACTATCAGGTGTATGCATGAATTTTATATTACGAATATGGCAACCTATATTGAGTTGTAATACTATGATTGAACTTCTATTTGTGAATTGAATGTATACTTATCAAAAAAGTTTACTACTAAAATAATATAGCCAAGTGTGATTGTGTCATTGCTTATATTTAAATGTTCATCCAACCATATATCTTTGTGTGTGTGCCTTACATACTCATAAATGATTTCCTTTTAGAATTTAACCATAAGTTTTAAAATAGGTATCTATTTTGTAACAAGCTCACACTTTTTAGATTATTTTCCATCTTTTACTTGATAAATCACATATTTGTATTTGCTCAAACCAACTAATTCCTATCTAATTACACTTGTACTCTTCTCATAGATATAATTTTTTAATTTTGGAAATCCACTACAAGTGTTGCAATTGTCATCCAAATATGCTTTGTTATAAAAGAATTGTCTGTCTGGTATTTCATAAAAAATGGTTGGAATAAATTTCCTAGCTTATTTTGGAAAAAACTCTATGCCACACTCATGTAAAATGTTGTTAGTATTCAAAGTACAATGTATATGGTAAAAAACATCATAGTGCATTGAAAATTCAACATGCTACCTACAACAAGTTGTGTGTGTGTGATTTATTTTTATATAAAATGGTTTGGCCATCTCAAAATATATTTGACTAATAAAATTTTACCGATAATTTTCTAAAAAGTTAGATTACAATTGTTTTTAAGTCATATCCAATAAATTTTTTAGATACAATTCATGGTTACAAGAACCAACTCTTTTTTAAATATATATCTTGTATAGGGTGAAACTCGTGTTTTTTTTTCCAATATTATACTAGTAAATTTTTAAAAGCATTTGATATATCCTTGTCTTTTCTTGAAATTATATCAAATAATTCCTAAAACTCAGTGGTATTGGCATCATTAAGTCTTTGGCATCTTCTAATTGTTTTCATTAATGTTTTTCTATTTATGTCCAGTGCTTGGCTAGTTTTTGAAATCAATTATTTTTTCCCTATTTGACTACTTACTACACAAGTTGTAATTAAACATCAAGAAACATTACAATCTTTATTATGTGATTTTGGACCTACAGTATGATGTATGTCATGTATATTTTTAAAAATTTTGTTTTTTCCATCATCTATGTTAGATGTTCTTATTCCTAGGGTGTACATTATAGGTCTCATATTAATCAATTTCATTAACAAAATAAACACTTCACATTTCTTACTATTAAAATCTAATTTATCAAAGAAATTATCCCAAAAAAATTTTAGCTAGTCTTATTGAATGGCAGTTAAACATTTTTATGCATTTGCTTTAAAATGTTTTCATCAACTTCAATTAATTACTTGTCTTTTCTATGCATAATCCTTGGAGGTGTTGTTAATGGTGTAACTTGTTGATAGGGTGTCTTACATCATTATGTTCACTACTAGTTTATTCATTATTTAGTTATGAGATGACATTTTCTTCATTGTTACTTTCATCATTATGTGTTTCCATGACATTGTATTCATTGATAGGGGGTAAATCATCATGCATAGATTCATCATCAAAAAAATAAAAAAATTAAACTTTGAATGTGGACTTACAACATAATTTGGACTTATATGTAAATATTCATCATTGTTATTCATGTCATTATTATCAATTTCATTAGTATCTATGACATTTAGATCATTAGAGATAGTGTTTATACCTTGTATCAAGTGAAATGATTGCATTTGTACCGTTTGTTTTTTAATCAATTCTTATAATTGCTCCAGTGTTTAATGCTTTAAATTTTTCCTCTTTTCAGAATGAGCTCCATCACCCATGACTAAATAAAGAAAATTTTGATTCCTTTTGATGGTGGGGACATAAAGAAAAAATTTATTCCTTTTGATGGTGGGGGACTCAAATAAAAAAAAATCCTCTTGTCTTCATTGTGGAAAATGTAAAATGATGTAGAGAATGTTTGTGGGGTCATAATTCTCTAAATAGCCTTAAAAATAAACATTGGATAATGAATTGTTATATATTGAGATAATAACATATATGAATTATAATGTGTACATGTTATAATGTGTACACATTATAATTCATACATGTTATAGCATGTGTGTGTGTGTGTGTGTGTGTGTGTGTGTGTGTGTGTGTGTGTGTGTGTGTATTATGCACTTAAATTGGAGCTGATCAAGTCCCAAATCACATTTTATAGTCATGCACTTAGATTGAAGGGGCTCAAATTAGCTTCAATTCCCTTCATATTCAACCATTAGACTATTTGGCTTATTTATTTATGACACTAGGGTCAACATGCCCAAATTAAATCTTTGATAATCAAAATTAGGTTCACAAAGCTAAATTTTGCTTAAATTCTATCACTAATTGCACCATCTCACTCAATATAAGATAACTTAGCCTTAAATCACATCCTCTACATGCATTTATGTTCAAAGGGTTCAAATTGATTGTAATTTCCTCCACCATTAAATTTATTGACTTGTTCATTCATTTTGTAATGAAATTGGGCCAAGTTGAACCCTAAATCATGTTTTACATAGTCAAAATTACAATTATGGGTGCAAACTCAACAAATTTACATCACTTTATTCATGATGTCCTTTTTGTGGTAGTGTATATCATGACACACTCCACTTTAAAATAAAAATATAAAAATTATAAATGTGAACTAAATAATTTTAAATGTGAACTAAATAAGTTTAAATAAGTGAATATCATGGTAAATAGATAAATATAAACACATAAGAGTAGTCAAATTTTGTTTTTTTATGTTATCACAACATAACATATAAGAATTATAGTACGTACGCTCTATGTTTAGTTTGAATTCAAAAACTAATCCTTTTGGCTCAGAAATGGCTTGGATTCCTAAGCCAAAGGTTTAGACCTATCAACACATAGTCAAATTTGAGAGTTTTTATGGAAAACAACAAAATTAAACTTCCATCACCAAATACACTATGAACTTCAATGCAAAAATTCATAAAATTATTACCATGACAACAAGCTCACTCTCTTATTTATAAATATATGTTTTTTGTAATTTTAAAACTGTTTTAAGGTTTCTATCTATATTGATTTCTAACTACAATTTTTTAGGCCACTACATGCCACAAATATATATGCCTATATATGTTTGTGTATCTCATTTTTCATTCATCTAAATGCAAAAATAATAATATGATTACAAACTAGGCATAATTCTACACACATTCAAAAAAAACTAGTTTTCATTTTTTTAAGGTAGTTGGGGAGGTTGCACGATCGAGTATCCATTTTTTTGTCTGTTTTCAAGATATATTTACTTGTAAAATTAATATATATATATATATATATATATATATATATATTGAAAATTTATAAAAAAATATAGGTTACAAACTATATGATCTTATCTATAGTTTTACACAATTGTTTTAAACAATATTAAATAATGCTCAAAAAATGAGGGGCTACATGACTAGCTATCTACTTTGTTTTCTTTTAAAAATAGGAGTTCCTATTCAAATTTTAGATGTTTGACCTAGTTATACCTAACCATTTTTTAAAATTATTAGTTTTTCGTAAACTGGACTCAAAAATCTATAACTCATGTTCTTACAACATCCTCTAATTTTGAGTGTAACCATCTAAAATTATCTATAGAATTTTATTTTTCTTAATTTTTAGGAGAAACATATCCATGAGTAGGCCCCTTTTTGTCCCCCAGGTTTTTACACTTACCCATATATTATAATACATAGATGCATTTTACAATGACATATAGGGGTAGTGGTGGGCTATAATGGAGTGAGTGTGAATATAATATACTTTTAAAAAAATTGTGTATTTTTATTTAACTCAATGTTTTAGATCACCACCCATGATCCTTCATCAAGAGAAAAGGATTAATGATTGAATATAAAACTTACACCATTTAAATAATGATGCAGGAGCATCACTACACCAAATTGTACATATGATCTATTTGAAAGTTTAGAACCATAAGTAGGTGTTTTGAATCATTTTAGGGCTCTAGGAAAGATTTTGAAGCGTTGGTTTTGTGTCAAATTTGAATCAAGGGCCTTTTTGGCATTTTCCTGCCAAAAGCTTGATTTGAATTTTCAAATTTCAAAATGTAAACTTAAGAGATATCCACCTTGTTCTATGAGGTCTAAAATTTTTAGTTTGTTGATTAGGTTGTATTAGGTGGTTAACGATATCCCAAGACCCACATGACTCACATGATGAGTCATCCTATTGAGTGGGCTTGAAGATAGGTAGTTGCAATGTACATAGGTAGTTAGGATAGTTTTATAATAAAAAAGAAGTTGGTAAGTGTATTTTAGCATAGATTAATTCAATGTATGAGAGAGTGAAGGGGGTTAGATTTGAATGAGAATTGAAAATTAACCCTAAGAATGAATGAATAATGTTTGTATCCTTGAAAATAAAAGTTATAGATTCTAAGGTTACTGGACATAAGCTTGAGGTGATTATATTTTTCAATGATTGTGGAAGAAATATAGTATAAATATTAGCTTCCAAGATGTGTATTATCTATGGTGATATTATTAGTTGTTTTCATAATGTTATTAAGCTTTTATTTATGTATTTCAAAGCTTTTTGGTAGAAAAACAATGTTTCAAATCCCTGTTCACTATTCACTATGTTATTGGATAAGGAATGTATTATGTGCATAAGTAAATTTAACTGAAAAGGACTCTTAAAGTTAGTGTTTGTAATTAACCAAGTTAATTTGACTAGTATTGAAGGATGCTGGAATATGGATCATTATTCCTTGTTAAAGATTTGCTGAGAAGGAAACTAAGACAAACCCTATTGTCCCTATATAGTGAAATCTAAAAGTGTGTTTTAAATGAGATGGATTTGAAATAAATAGGTTTATGATGATATTAGTGTTTTTATACATGTATATTGGTTTACAAATTTTTAAAATATAAGTTTTAACATTCTTTGAGTGGATCAAGAATATATATAAACCTGTGTAACATACCCCTTCAATTTTGTGTTATTGGGTGAAAGTTTGAACTATGAGAGTGCATTATTATAGGGAACTAAAAGGAAGGAATTTGAATCATATAAAAAATTGGTAAGTTTGTGTTGATTTATTAAAAATATTATTTGTGCAAAGCAACTCATTTTCAAGCTCTTTTTGGAATACATTCTATTCAAAACCTCCAAAATACTAGGTTGAAAACCCACAGTTAGTCACAAACTAGTATGGATGATGTGACTAGAAGTCCTAAATGAAGAATCCAATCCTTGGAGTAGGTAAATTGGAGTAAAATAGGCCTAAATTTACCTTTGCAATCATTTAACATCCATTGGAAAACATATAATAATCAAATAGTGTTTCTTAGGTCAGATTGCCTACAAATAACCCTATTCTAGGGTTTCTTTGGAAAAATGAGGATTGTGAGTGAATACACTGGTAAAAATATATGAGATTATCTAGATAGAATGGGGTATGTGTGTTTCAAAATATTTTGGGGTTTTTGAGAAATTTCCATATGTACCCATGATAATATAATATATTATGTGCTCAAGTAAAGCTTAAAAACCTAATAGACCTAAATAGGGATCAATTAAGGATAGGAAAACTGGGTTAAGAGATGAATTGGAACCTAAGAACTCATGGATAGAAAAAATATGATTAAGGGCCATTAAAAAGATGAATATTTTATTGATATCTAAGTGTATGGACCCATGCTAGGCCAAATATCCTATAAAAAGGGCTAGTAGTGGACCACTGCTAAGCAAAGGTGTGGTGTAGCATAAAAGAGAGTTGTATTGAGAGTTTTTGGAGTGGATAAGTAAGCACAAAGGACTTGTCAAAGAATAGAATATTAGTGTCATAAAGGATCATAAGGCATAATAAACGTGTACCCTATTTTAATCCATATTGCAAGTAACATGAAAATGTGTGTGGAAGTTAGGACTAAGAAAGAGATAAAGAATGCATAGGGTGATGTGTATGTATAAATGTGCATTGTATGCCTAGTGTGTAAGGCCTAAAGGTAGAATCCAAAAAAATTCAAAGGAAATTGACAAAGTAAATTCAAAGAATGAATCAATGTAGGAAAGATAAGTAAGGAGGTGAATGTTTATGTATTGTTTTCATTTATTAAGAATCAATGTGAGGTGTCCCTCTGCATCATGTGGTATCATAACAGGAACATTTTGGTTAAGGTATGTTTGAATTCTTATTCAAAGCATTGAATTTAGTTTGTACATTATGCTGAGATTATTGAATATATGTTGAATGTTATTTTGATAAGATGATATTTTAAAGAAGCTAATGAAGGTTGCAGATATATAAAGTGAAGAGGCTATAGGTATGAAGAGGCAGAAGTATATGTGAGAGAAAAATGAAATAAAAGAACATAGGTGGCATAGTCCCTAGCTAAGAATGCTTAAAGAAATAAGAGAGCTAGTGAGAGCTCAAGAGAAAGAAGACTATAGGCGAGCTTGATATACATATAAGAGTCCTAAAGGTAGGACAAGAGAAAAATAAATCCTAAGTGAGGACAAGAAGAGACTCCAAGAGAGAGATTCAAGTGAGAGACCAAGTGAATGGTCAAGAGGACAATATGGAAGGATTGTTAGAAAGGAGAATAGGTCTAGATGAGGCAAAAGAATTTATAGGCATCTTAATTGAGGTGAGGAAAGAGAGAAAAGAGGAAAAAGGGCAAGGTTGAGAAGAACCACCACCAAGAGAATAAGGTGCATGAAGACACCAAGAGGATTGATATGAAGAAAGAGACAAGTGAAATGAGGGAAAAAATAGATAAGATGCTGACCAAAATAGAGTAGCTAAGAGAGATTGTGAACCCACATCTTGGGTGGGTTGTGAGGAATAAGCCACTCAAGTGGCCAATCAAGTGATTGGAGGAGAAGAGAAGAAGATAAAATATGAGGATGAAAGCAAGGCAACCTAGAGAGAAACATGGAGGCAAACCAGTCTCAAGTGATTATGACTAATGAATTATTTGAATGTTTGTATACACATGAAGAGTTGTATGAAGGATTAAAGCATGAGAAACATGCTAGTGAAGAATAAATTGATTGGATGGCTGAGTCTGGTGATACAATCTTATTTTATCCTAAAGAGGGTGATCCATTGGATGAATATGAATAAGAAAGGGAAGTTTTAGTAGTATCATGCCTTATGATAGGAAAAAAAGAGGAATATTGCAATCAAGAAAGAGTGGAGGAGAGCCTAAGGGTACAAGGTATTCATTTCAATGTCATTTTTTATGAGTATTCTGATTTGAACATTGTTAAGGATGAATTGTATGAAATTACATTGAATCTAATGAATGTGTTGGTAGAAGGAAGATGTTATAAATAACCATCAATGCCAACTCTTTTATCACTTTCATGTAAAGTTTCTTGCTCCTTAGTATTATGATGTATGAGCATTACTACCTCAAATTGTACATATGATCTATTTGCAAGTTTAGAATCATAAGTAGGTGGTTTGAGTCATTTTAGGTATCTAAGAAACATTTTAAAGTGTTGTTTTTGTGTCAAATTTGAATCAAGGACCTTTTTGGCATTTTCTCACCAAAAGCTTGATTTGAATTTTCAAATTTCAAATGTAAAATTAAGAGATCTCCACCTTTTTATATGAGGTCTAAAATTTGGAGTTTTTTGCTTACGTTGTATTAGGTGGTTAAATGTATCCCAAGACCCACATGACTCACATGATGAGTTGTCCTATTGAGTGGGCTTGAAGTTAGGTAGTTGCAACATACATAGGTAGATAGGACAATTTTGTAATAAAAAAGAAGTTAGTAAGTGTCTTTTATCATAGTCATTCAATATATGAGAGAATTAAGTGGGTTAGATTTGAATGAGAATTAAAAATGAGCCCCAAGAATGAATTAATAATGTTTGTATCCTTGAAAATAAAAGTTGCAGATTCTGAGGTTACTATACATAAGCTTGAGGTGATTATATTTTTGAATGATTATGAAATAAAGATAGTATAAATATTAGCTTCCAAGATGTGTCTTATCTAGGGTGAGATTGTTAGTTATTTTCTTAATGTTATCAAGCTCTTATTTAAGTAATTCAAAGCTTTTTCGTAGAAAAACAATCTTGCAAATCTTTGTTCACTGTTCACTATGTTATTAGATAAGGAATGTATTCTATGCATAAGTAAATTTGATTAGAAAGGACTCTTGAAGTGAGTGTTTGAAATTAACAAAGTTAATTTGACCAGTCTTGAAGGATGCTTGAACATGGATCATTATTCCTTGATAAAGATTTGTTGAGAAGGAAACTAAGACAAACCCTTTTGTCCCTATATAGTGAAATCTAAAAGTGTGTTTTGAATGAGTTGGATTTTAAATCAACAAGTTTACAAAAAATTTAACATAGTATTGTTAACATTCTTTGAGTGGATCAAGAATATGTATAAACCTGAGTAACATACCCTTACAATTTTGTGTTATTAGGTGAAAGTTTAAACTGTGAGAGTACATTACTATAGGGAACTGAAAGGAGGGTGTTTTAATCATTTAAAGAATTGGTAAGTTCATGTTTATTTATTCAATATATTCTTTTTGCAAATCAATGTGTTTTCAATAACTTTTTTTAATACATTCTAATCAAACCCTCCAAAACATCAGGTCAAAAACCCATAATTAGTCACAGACCAGTATGGATGATGTGACTAGAAGTCCTAAATGAACAATCCAATCCTTGGAGTAGGTAAAATAGGCCTAAAATTACCTTTATAATCTTTTAACATCCATTGGAAAACATAGAATAATCAAATAGTTCTTGGGTTAGACTACCTGTAGACAACCCTGTGTTAGGGTTTTTTTGGAAAAATGAGGATTGTGAGTAATTGCATCAATAAAAATCTATGAAATTTTGTAGATATAAGGGGGTATGTGTGTTTCAAAATATTTTTGGGTTTTAAGGAAGCTCCATACGTACCCTTACTAATATAATATACTATGTGTTAAAACAAAGCTTAAAAGCCTAATAGACATAAATCAGGATCAATTAGGGATAGGAAAATTGAGTTAAGAGACAAATTGGAACCTATGAACTCATGGATAACAAGAACATGATTAAAGGTCATTGAAAATATGAATAGTTTATTGATATCTAAATGTACAGACCCATATTAGGCCGAAGAGCCTAAAAAAGGGCTAGTAGCAGACCACTACTAAGCAAAGGTGTGGTGTATTATAAAAGAGAGTTGTATTGAGAGTTTTTGGATTGGATAAATAAGCACAAAGGAATTGTCAAAGAATATAATATTTGTGTCATAAAGGATCTTAAGGCAGAGGAAACTTTTACCCTATTTTAATCCATATTGCAAGTAACATGAAAATGTGTGTGGAAGTTTGGACTAAGAAAGAGATAAAGAATGAATAGGGTGAAGTGTATGTATAAACATGCATTGTGTGCCTAGTGTGTAGGGCCTAAAGGTAGAATCCAACAAAATTCAAATTTTCTTGAGATAGTGATATTTAACCTAGAAGGAAACTGACAAAGTAAATTCAAAGAAGGAAGCAATGTAGGAGAGCTAAGGAAGGAGGTGAATGTTTTTTTATTATTTTCATTTATTAAGAACAAATGTAAGATATCCCTCTGCATCAAATAACATAGAGAACAAATGGTAATAAGAGGTATTAAATGAGAGGGTAGTCATTTCCAAGCTTTGAAAATGTGTCCACCTCCTTTGTTTTTCAATTGCAGTCCCCTACCAAAATTTGAAAATAAGATGAGTTCACATTTAATTCTAAACTTAAATTTGACATCTATTTCCTTGTCACTTTAAAATAATGCCATTTAAAAAAAATTGGCTGACATTATTATAATATATTACATAAATAATTAATAATAAAAATTAAAACTCAATCGATAGTATTATACATATTAAATTTTATATTGTTACATTAACAAACCTGAGTTAATCTGTTGTATGAAGATCCAATAGCTAATTGAAGGTTGTATGGGGCATGTGGTAGTACACCACACAAATTATAGCGGATAATATATATATATATTCAGTACATTTCAATTTATTTCTTAGCTATCAATGAAATTATTTGGAAAAATTTGCCCTGATACTAATCATAGAGGGATACTAGAATGGTGAAAAGTCTTGGAAGTCTTCATCATGCATAAATGTTAAATAAATAAAATCAGTAACTTAAGCATCTATGAAAATATAAAAGAAAATAAATAAGTTTAACATAAGGTACACCAAATAAATATAAATCAAGATCAATATAGTTTTACCATTTTTATGGAAGTCAAATTAAATTAATATTGGTTTGCTTATTTAAAGGCTTAACATGGGCTTTTATTGAATTTTCTTGCCATAATTTAGAAAATTGTTTCCTAGTAAATAACATCCAAAAAAGGTAAATTTATATTTTCTTGAGTGTCATCTATTTATTGGATGTTTTCACTCCATCGTAAACTGATGGTTTGAAATTTTATTCAATATCTTACAAGTTGCTAGCTTATATAAAGAGTTGTATAAATAGGAAGATTTTAGAGATTTAAAGGATGAGCATTATAAAAATAAAGTATACAGGTAATTGTTATCAAAATTAAATTTCTCTCAAAATATAAAGTCCCCTAGTGCCTCACATGCAGAAGTGGTGAGAAGAAACTCTGAATTATGTCAATAAGGTCTTTAAATTATAAATTAATTGAACCTTAATATAATCCAAAGGTTAGATCAATCTCTATTCAAGTTTTGAGGAAAAATATTTTAGGTTTTATATATCTCGTCTTTAGTGCTTCTATTATTACTTTACTTAGGTAATATAAAGGGTCACTTCCATTATGACATCACCAAAATTATCATAAAAATTATGATATATTAGATTTATATGTTGATATAGATTAAACTTTCCAATTAATATAATACTTTCAACTTAATAGTAGATTTTTTTTATAAATTTGTTTTAAGAAATATCTATTAAGGTAATAAAATAGTTGGCATTACAAATAAATAAACTATTAGATATATATTAATTATTATACATATCTTAGTTATATCTATGTAAAAGACATTGAAAGATATCACTCTTGAGGTGCCTAATGCACTTATGTCACAAATATAAATTCTTGATGCACCTATATTATATTAGATTTATGACATAAGTGTAATGTATGTCTCAAGAATGATATCTCTCAACATCTTTTACATAGATTTAACTAAAATAGGTATGCTAGTATGTCTGTGTGTGTGTCTATATATATATATATATATATATATATATATATATATATATAAAGTAGTATAAACTCTAATATATATTTATGATTAAAATAAAATACTTTATATATATATATATATATATATATATATATATATTATTAATATAGCTGATGAGACGTGAATGAGTTAGTAAAGTGGCTTGGTTCTTTGCAACCCCACCCAAATGCAAATTTCACTATGCATGTGAGGTCAGTTATGGTTGTATGTGGTGTATTCAAGTCATGTTGGTTGTAGATATCATAATCAAAAGACTAGTTATGACCTATTGATATGGAAATCCTCTACAGATCTAGCCCCTTGTATGTGTCTTGGATAGATTCATAGCTCTGGTCAAAAAGTGATGATCAATAAATAATATATTATAATAATATATATTAAATATTATATATATTTAAAATAATCATAATTATATTATATTAATTGTATCATATATATAATAAATTAATATATTTTAATTATAAATATATATTAGAATAATAATATACATATTTTCTCCCATTAATGGGTCCTTGGTGTCTACTGCAAAAGATAGAAGAAAAGAAAATGGGATTTGGCTTCCACCATCTCTAGGATGGTTCACACTAAACTTCAAAGGTGCTTCTCAAGGCAACCCTAGAGCCTTGGGTGTTAGGTATGTTATAAGGTATTTTAGTGGGTCATTTATTCATGCAGCTTCCATCAAACTAGTGCATGGGTCCAATAACGAGGTGGAAGTGCAAGTTTTGGTGGTTGGGCTTGGAATGGTAGTTTTGTGTCGAATTAAAAGATTGGTGATTGAAAGGGACTCTCATATTTTGATTCAATACTTTTGCAAGAAAGTTTCTAAGTCTTGGAATTTAACTAATATTCTTGAAAAAGCTTGGTCATGTTTGGGTTCTATTAAGGATTGGGATTATTATCATTGATTTCAGGAAGCCAACATAGCAACATATTTTCTTGCCAATGTTTGTATCGATCAATTAGAAGCTATAAGAATGGATAATCAAAGGGAATATTGGGAGGATTTTAATGGGGTCTCATCCATTAAATTTGGCACTTAATGCCTTTCCCTCTATGCGTGTGTGAAGGGTGGTGTTGTAATGATAGCTCTTGATTAATCATTGGTGTTTTGTGGGAATGATTACTTGGTTATTATGTTAAGTTTGTGTAGTATGTTCTATGTTGGTTGTGGTCGCCACATCCAATTTTTTTGGTTGGGTTGTGTTGACAAGCCTTATGTCTGCTCCAAGGTGTTATCTTTTGGGTTTTATTTAAGGCGTGGTATGGAGAGGGTGGTGGTTGAATCTTTAGGCCTACCTATAGATTTTGACTTGGGTCAAATTTATGAAATGGATTTTTGTGGTGAGGTCTCACAAGCTCATTTGAAGAATATTTTATGGGTTATTTCTAAGGAGGTTCTATAATCAATTTGAATTATTCTTAGGGAAGATTACCTTTATTTTAGTCTAAGAAGAAAAGTAAATTTTGATGTGGCTTCCTTATTTTTAAGTAATATTCTAGTGTTGGTGGTAGATAAACATCAAGTAGTGGAAATGGTGGAGTTTTTAGTTTCACATACACATAGGGTAGGTTTGGTGGAAGTAATTGTATCTATGGATTCAAGGCCCTTCACTAGTTTCCATTTTTTGATTTGGATGGTTTGGGTATGGTCTCTCTCTTAGTTTTTGAGGCTTTGGAAACGAATTTTGTATCTCGTTTGAGTTATGTGGAAAATTTTCAAGTAGAATCATGTTTTCCTTCCTCTCAACTAAGGCTCTTTCTCCCCCTCCTCTGATGGGATCAACTAAAGTTCTTATTTTGGATTTGGAAGTTTAAAAGTTTATACATCATTTTTAAGAGCATGTAGAGGATGTTAACTTCTCAATAAAGTTGGTTTTTCATGGGCATGGGTTGGCCCCCTCCTAGATTCCTCAAGCCCCTCTTCAGGTCATGACTATTGCAATGCATGATCGACTATATAATGTTACCTCCTCATTAAATTTTGGGGGTATGCGCACTAAACAAAAGTTGGTGACTGGGTCTTGGAGTGTGGAGCATGGTAATTCTTTGGCAGTGGTCAAAATAGACTTAGATGTCTCGATGGTCGCTATTGAAGGCAAGGGTGGAGCTTTTTTAGAAGTCATAGTCATTTATGACTAGGTTGAGAGGCTTCCATTTTTTTGGTTGTCTCTAGTGGTTTTGTTGTTTTATGGTTTTTTTATTTTCGATACTGTGGTGTTAATGTTTTTTATGGTCTTGTTGTTTTGGCTTGCCATTCTAGTTAGATAGATGGTTCTTGATGGCCTTGGTTGTGTCATATTTTTAGATACTCCATGTTATGTTTTGTAATCCTCTTTTTGTTAATATAAACATGTAGGGGACCCACAAGCCTAGTATATATCAAAAATTAATATACATATTTGGCCTCTTTGGTTTTAATTAGGCATGTTTTTTATTTGTTTCTTATTTATTTTAATATTATGTTCTATATTTTTTGCTCTTCATAAAAGGGAATGGGCCCTTTAAAATCCATATTTTACCAATAATCTATATATATATATGATTTTAGCCATGTTTATTTATTATTGTTTTTATTATCATGTTCTATCTTTTTTCCTCTTTGTAAAAGGTAATGGGCCCTTTCAAAACTTAATTTTAACTAATTATATATGTATATATATGTTGTCTTGTCTCACATCAATGACAATGTAGAGCTAACTCAAGCAATTCATTGGATGGAGCCATACCATAATAAATTTAGTTATCTTGACATCCTCATCCACCCATGACAATATAAAATGACCCGTCAAAGATGTCTCCACCTTGTAAGCTAAAAACCCCTTTGCAATGGGTGTAGTGTATGTAAATCTATTTATTGCCATGAATTTAGGTCTAGTGTATGATATGTGCCCTCTAGTGTATAACATCACTTGAAATATCCCTTCATTATCCCTCACCATCATCTCCCAACTCACTATAAAATATTCACCATTTGAATGGTTTGTATGGCCTTGCCCTTCTCCATTACTTCACCAATACTCAAGTTCATCATGAAATAAAATACCTCCTCCCCATGTAACATATTGATATGTTATATGAAGAAATACACAACCTCATTTTATTCCATCACCTCCACTAGAAATATATTAGTATTGTTTCTTAACCCTTCATGTAAAAAATGTGAAATGGGGTTGACAATCATATGTTTTGAGTAAATTATAACTACCAAATTACACTCTTTTACTATACAAAACGTTATTTTACCTTATGGCATAACTTGCACCTTTGGAGTACAACTACTCATATAAATTTCCAACTACCATAATTTTCTAACGTAATATCATTTATTTATCCCAATGACCACTTTTATGGTTAATTTCTAAAAATTATTCCATACATGTCATGCACCCCTTATTATTATCACTTTAGTTTTAATAAGTAACATCCATTAGCATAAGCGCATATGCTAGCCATAGCTTAGGCTTATGTTGATGCATGAATATGTATCAAAGGTGCCCAAAGTGTTCAAGAACACTTCTCATTTTAGAATTATAAGAATTTAGTGCATGAGTTGTAGGTTGTGATAATCTTGTTATCTGTTGATGGAATAGAGGTAACGCAAGTGGATTGTTTCACAATGTTTAGTTAATCTATGCAAAATATGAATTACTATATGATAATAATGGTTAATTATGATCAATAAATAATATAAATACTAATCTAAGATGGATATTTACAATGAAAATTAAGCTAGAGTGATTTGGTTAAAAAGGAGTAAAAGGAAGGGTAAGGCAACGAAGAATGTTGTTGATCTTCATTCCAAACATCATGACAAAGTTCAAATATCATACAGGCATGTACTTAACCAATGTATGACATGAAGTAGTGTAAGCTCAAATCATATCACATGTTAGGCAAACAACTAAGGAATGTGGGAAATAATTCAAATAAGAACCAAGTTCACTTCAAAGATTTACCCCTGTAAGCAAACAACATTAGCCTAAATGCAAGAAAAATAAGGAAATGAAATGAACCTAATAACTTCCAATTAACCTATTATTGGCATAAGTTAATAGCTCTTCATTCAAATGTACAGACCAAGAATTCATAAGAACCATTCAAATTTGGAAGTTGAAACAAACAAGTGAGAGAGAAGCCATGATAACAAACAACACATGAAAATTTTGACAAACTTTGAAAACTTCCTTGATTATATTAATTGTTCAAAGTTTACAAAGTAATTTTATCTCTAATAAATCCCTCTTGAACTGTTATATTAACCTCACCCAGGTAAATGCGGGTTGTTGATCCTACAGATAAACACAATGTTTAAGTCAAGCTCAGGAATTATATGGAATTTAGGGTAAAGTCTTAAGACTATGGTTTTTATTTTTGTTAATAAACATGAATAAAAACTTTAGGATTAATATTTAAAGCTAAGTTTATAACAAAGTTACCATGCATTACTTAGATGAAGCTAGTAGATAAAAGGGACCAAGAGCCATGGGATATAAAAGGGACTATTGACCATTTTCATCTCAAGCCAAAAGGGGTCAACCCCCTATAGCTATAATATTGTATAAGGGATTTTTTTAATGATATATGGTATGTTATATCTCATTTTATGTCATTTCATATGCCATTCTAGTCTTGGTCATAGTCTGGTTCAATACTTGTGGCATTTGATATCCTAAGGGTCATTTTAGGGTCATATATGCAAGTGGTAAGTTTTCATTGTGATCAATGTAGTTAGAGCATGGAATAGGTCTGATTATGCCTCAATGAATTTATCATATCTTTCAAAGATCAAGTAGTATCTAAAGAACAAGCTTTGTGATGCCAAACCATCATTAGGATGTCATATGGAAACTAGAATAGAGAAGTTTGCTTGTGTAACTTTAAAACATACTCAGAAAGCCTTGCATGACCATTAGACCATATGAAATCAATGTTATACATACAAATATAATGATCTATAGGTTTCATATCTTGATGATTCTTCTATCTTGAGATCTAAGCCTTCAAAGTTTAGCTTGTCGAGTCTAAGGGGCCAGGTTATCCAAGACATCATCCAGGAATGAATGAACCAGCTCTTTTGTGTATTTTTTATCTCAACTCAAGAATCCCTCATGAGCTAAAGGATTGCAATGATAGATATTTCTTCATGACAAGAACATGTACTAAAATTTTCAAGTCTGCATGAGTTTCCTAGCTCAAGATATGAAGCTTCAAAATTAGACCTATAGAGTAAGATGTCCATGCAAATATCAAAATAAAGCTCGAGTAAAACAAACCCTTTTAATATTAAATTTGATGTTTATGTGAATGTCAATGATGGTCATGTGAACATCATTTGATAAGATTGAGGATGTCAAATTTAAGCTCATGAAATAGCTGTTGGTTTTCACACAATGGGTCCCAGCAGATCTAACAGTTCACATTGCATCATACATCTTAATCTAATAGTGTGAGATAAGTTAAAAGGTTAATGAGCTCGAGAGATTATCACATGGAATAAGCACATGAGGTTATCAGACTAACATTAGATCTTGAAATCAAATATGGGACTACCACATGGCATAAGCTTAGATAGAGTTGACAAGTCAAGGGTAAGATCAATGACTCATGATCATTCATACTAAGCAGAATCAATGGTGCAAGATGGATCAATATGTCAATAGGTTAAGTTAAAGGTTGAAATTAAAGGTTGAGAAGCTAGGGGACTTCATGTATGGGACCAATGAAATTAAAGGTTGAGAAGCTAGGGGACTTCATGTAGATTGAACACACGACTAAGGTCGAATCAAGGTAAACCTTCCAAAGGGGATATTATGCCATTAAAGCTTGATCAAATGCCATAAAGTGGACACAATGATGTAATCAAGTATAAATAACATAAAGGACCACCATTAAAACTTAATATGGACCTCTAGTTGAAATATTTTAGAGTGTAGTGTTATTTTATAATTGTGTTCATTTTATTTAAAGAATAGTCCCTGTATATATAAATCCTCAGTTCCTACAGTAGCATCATGGGTCTATTTGGACCTATCATAATCAAGGAATGAAATTATGTGGTCTATAATTCCTCATCAACATAATGACTATAGGAAAAATAATACTCTAAGATTGTTTTTCCATATATAATGGACCTATGATCATGGGGGCAAGTTTGAGCATGATCCAATTAGAACAAGAGATAACTTTTGTAAGTATTCCATGAAGGCCTACACATAAACCCCAATGGTTTCATCCCCAAGACCAAACTGCATGAAAGGGACCCTCTCTCCACTTTTACATGCCATGATAAACCAGTCAAAAGTAGTTTAACAACAAGATAAAATTATAACAGATGGATCCTATTATTATAACCACATTGATGCTAGAACTTAGCTTAGAACCACTTAATCTCACCATTGTAACCATCAAGGAGCATTAATGAGGAAACAATGTAACTATGTAACCACTTGAAGTGACCTGGATCAATCAAAAGGTCTAAATGAGCATAATTTATAAAAGTAGTTACAATTGTAGTTCTAATATTTGAACTGATTGATTCCCCTTTTCAGTGCCAAGGCTCCCTTTCTCTTACTGTCTTTCTTCTATAAGCATAGATTTTGAGTTATTATAAAGGGTTTCTACTCCATGTATGATGAATCCCTATTGGAATGATGTCATATTTTACTTTTGAACATTAATGCAAAACTGATTTTGAGTTTTGGAATAATATCTTAAGTGTGTAAGTGATGTATGGTGATGTAAAGTGATAATTATCTATCCTTTCTTCCCTTATCCTTTCATGTTTGTGCAAGATTTCCTATTCTAATAGGTAGTATTAAGTGTTTTCAAGTGTATGAGCCTATCTTTTTAAGTGTATAATGACCCTTAGTGTTTTTAACTAGCCTATGGTTCCCTTACCTTGGATATCTCTCATGCATCTCACCTCCATATTGAAATACTCATGTTAGGATCCATAGGACTTGGATGTTAGTTTGTGTGCCTTATTTCTTATTGCAAGAAAATATGATGGTCATATGGAATACATATTAGTGCATCACCACCTTATATTAGGTTTATTTCATGTAACTTTTAACTCTTTTCCCATAATCAATCATTAGCATAGGTGAAATCACTTCAAGATACATTCAGGGAGCTAGCCCTTAAATCTAGAGACTCACTTCCACTATAGGTACACCCACATACTCAGAAGTATTCCCATGTTGCCCAAATCTAGAAGAGGATTGAACACCCTCTTCTAGGATGCAAGATTTGGTGACAATAGGGACCGAGTATGAATTTTAGACTAAGGTTTGGTCATGTTAATAAACATGACTAAACCCTAGTATAAAAATTTAACTAAGTCCATAGCATATTTAAAGTGTTCTTGTATAAATTAATCTCACTAAATTTGAATTTAAATCAAAGGGCCTAAGCTATGGTAATTGGAGTAAGGGTTTTAATAAGTTTAAACATAGATTTAATTTGATTTTCAATATACCAAAGGCTAGTGAAAGACCAAATTAACATAAAATCATGAAACCCAGACATAGTCTATTCAAGGGGGATCCATTAAACCTAAAACCTATAAAATACAAATATCTAATGTATTAGAAAATTTATACAATATTAAACCACAATATTGAACATATGTGCCAACCAAACTAGGTGTCGATGATCTTCAAATAAATAATATGTGTAAACATGCTAGTGACACTCTAATCAAGTGAATTTTCAATTAAGGTACAAATTTGTATAATTTGACACAAGGTTCCCCATTTTTTGTAAATGGTAGTATGTTGACCTCAATAAATGGTGACTTATGAGGGAAACATAAAAATATGTTAGAATTTAAAGACTCTAGTTCAAACTAATGATTAGGTTATTCATTTTACTTGATTATCCACCATTATTCAGGATAGTTCATGGTTAAAACAAGTCTTGGACATGTAGAATTGGGGTCAAACATCAAAACCTATCCATGTTATGTGTGTGCTTTGATTCCACTTACTATTTACCATGGGATTTAGAGATCAATTTCTAGATTTCATAACTTTAACTATTAACATTGACTTATAGCATGTTTGGATATTCATTAAGAACCATGATTTAGCTTAGAGAAGGCTTGGGCATTACTCTTCTACTAGCCAGGCATCCATATCCTTGACAAATATGTCTTTGGATTTACTCAAGGCCTTTCTCCACTACCATCTAGGTGTCCATAACCTTGGTGGAGATTACCAGAATCACCTCTGCTTAGAAATCTCTTTGAATTTTGCAATAATTTCCTATTTTTTATTTTTTAGATCATTTTTGGATTTTTAGTAAAGGTTAGGAACCAAGTTAGCCAATTTTAGGGATGTTTTCAAGTGTTTTATCTTCAAATAATCATCCTTAATTCTAAACTTTATCCCAGGCAATAATGTTTATTAAGTGCAAGTGTGACTGGGTTCCAATAATTCAAGCCTTCAACCTACATATACAACCTTTATCAAAATCAATTTTAGATCATAACAAGGATTAAAATTTTAGGGAACAATTAGCCTATTCATTAGTCTTTACCAGTCTTCCCAAAATTAACACATCATACTCACATTTTAAACCCATGGTCAACCATTATTTAAAGTTCATCCCCACATTCCTAAATTGTAGAGTTTCTTGAGCAACTAGATAAAACTTGAGTTGAGGACTGTCTTGAAAAGACATTAAAATCAAGGAATAAATCAAGAGAAAGTTAAAAAAATATGTATAGGAATTATATACAAATAAGGGACAGGAAGGAAAGAACAAGAAATAAATTAATCAAAGCCTTACACTAACTCCATAAAGAACCTACCTCCAGGATCAAATGGAAAGTTATTTAGTCTACTATAGAACCTTGAAACATGATTATTTCCATTCAATGGCTTGTTCTTGTGGATAGGAGCACTTGTATGCTTGTGTCTTCTGTATGATGCAACTTGGTTTCCCACCTCCATTTTTTAGTGCATAGATTAAAGATATGGATCCAAAACTCACTCATCTTCTTCCCAAATTCTTTTACCTTACATCATGAGTGATAATTCTACTTCATCCATAGATTGATAATGGATTATGTCATTTGCACTTAATGGTAGCTTAGTTAGCATTCTTAGACTGATGTCTTCATTAGGTTCTTTAGGTGGAAATGAAATATCAATCTTTGCACAAAATCCTTCTAAATCATCCCAAGAGGCATATTCATCCTAATCACCTGAGTTAAACTCATCTATAATATTACCAATATAAATGAGTTGATCCCATGTTCCTAACCTTTTGATGGAGTCATATGAAAATTCTTGATCTGTTTCATCTTCATCTTCTATGTAGAATGGTGTCTCTTATATCCAATTGAGTTCCACCTCATATTTCTTTGGGATCTCCAAAATATAATTTCCTTCTTGGAATACCTTAATTTCATTCAAAAAATCCTATTATAAATGCTTCCACTGGTCAGCTTCTTTAGGGGTATCCTCAATTTTAGCAATGTCATCATATGAATTGTCCTCACAGCTATCTTTTGAAAATAGGTCAACTTGTATCTAATCTTATTCATGAGGATGCTCATCTTGAATGGTTATTTCTTCTTCTATAGCATCTTCATGTTCACTTTTTTTTTTAATGGAAAATAAAAATCCCATTCCATGAAGGATCTAGATGTCCTTACAAAGCTATATGTCCCTACAACATTGTCTTTATTAAACAGAAGCTCAGATGTATCCTTTTCATTTTGATATGCTTCAAAGACATTACAATGATCAGCTAGATATATATCATAAAGATTAATTTTATGTGCATTCTTAGATGATCCATTACCACTATTATCATGAAACCTATTTGAAGGTCCATTAAACATATTAGAATCTTCCCCTGTATTTCCTACTTATTTTTGCAATTGAAGAAAGTCAGCACTCAGTTTTTGAAACATTTTTAATAAAGTCATTTGAGTTTTTTGGTGCCTCAGGGTTATGAATTGGGGTATTACTACTAGCTGTGGGCACTAGGGTTTTATGATTTTGTGGATGAAGTCCACTAGTAGTGTCATTCAGGAACCCTAGGTTTTGGCCAATATATGGATGACTCAGGGGCAATTAGTTCAAGACTAATGTCTAATTTAAGTCAAATATGCATTGATTGGCATTAAGAATGACATTTATTGCTTGGAAATTAGGGTTGACATTTAGGATAGCATATGCAAGCTGACCTTGAGGCTGCATTTAATCATTGATTGTTATAGCTTCAACATAAACCAATGCTACTTAGTGTTTATGACTGCAACAAACCTTTTAAGAAATATAGAAGTCATGGGATCCAAAGCATCCTTGTAAATATCTAATTCTAAATTCTCATCAGGTCTATAAGGGGATATGGTTCTACTAGACATATTTTTGGAATCTAACATTAAAGGCTCTAATGGTCTCATTAGAATCTCTCTTAATAGTGATGAATTTCTGATATAAAATGCATAGACTAATGATTTTACCACATTTATCAATAAAGACTCTATTAAAATCATCCTAGCTAGCTATGTAATTCCCTAAAAGGTTAAGGAACCATTCATATGTAGTATCTTTGAAAGTAAATGGAAACAATCTACATGCTACATCTTCATGAACAACATTTAGGAGTCTTAAAGCAACCTTAAAGCTTTTAACATGTTCTTCAGTTGTGACAACACCATCAGGACTAAAAGAAGGAAAATGCCTTTCAAGATTTCTTGGAATATTGTGTACTATTCCTAGCATGTTGATTTAAGAACCACCTAGCCAAGCCATACCTTGAACACATGAGCACTCTGAACTGGTGAAGTAGGTTGGGACCTTGAGAATTTTCACTCGCCTCATTTAACCTAGATTTCTATGAATTTTTAGAGGGAGAGGGGGTACTTTTACCTCTGATCCTTATAAATTCTATCTTATGTACTTTACCTATTTAAAATATGATGCATCAAACTAATATTTGCAAAAAATAATGATTAAGTTTGCACGTTAAGCCAATTTTTCACAAATACATGTAAAGCACGACTATCTTTAACTAAATAAGATCAAACTTACATCTAAATTTATGAATGATAGGGATATTTACACCTCCAATATTTAATAAACCTAGATATACAAATAATTAGTCAATATTTAAACAAAATTTCTATTATTAACCTTAAACGTGGGAAATACACAAAGCTTGAACTACCTTTACATGAATATTCATGGATCTTCAAATAATATCGATCCTTGGCTAAAGGGATCCCAAAGACTCATCTAAAACCATAAATATCAATGATCTTTACACACTTATTCTCAAAAGAACACAAATATGCAAAGAATGCTTCGATCTTTAATCAGAATAAACTAAATTTAGCAAAGATTCTATAAATTCACAAAGATATAACTAAAGGCCCTCCTTTTAGTGTCAGTGAAGCTCTTCCTATTGATGCCTGAATATGTAGCAGAGGTGCCTAGAGTGTTCAAGAACACATCTCATTTTATAATTCTAATAATTTATTGCATGAGTTGCAAGTTGTGATAATCTTGTTATTTGTTGATAGAATAGACGCAAAGCAAGTGGATTGTTTCAAAATATTTAGAATGTTTGGTGGTTGGGAACCATCAAGGCCAAATAATTAATCTATTCAAAATATGAATTACTCTATGCTAATAATGGTGAATTATATCAAGAACTAATCTAAAGACTAATATAAGATGGATATTTACAATGAAAATTAAGCTAGAGTGATCTAGTCAAAAAAGGAGCAAAAGGAATGGTAGGGTAGAGAAGAAATGTTGTTGATCTTCATTCCAAACATCATGAAAAAGTTAAAATATCATCCATACATGCACTTAACCAATATATGACATGAATTAGCGTAATCTCAAATCCTATCACACATCAAGCAAACATCTAAGGAATGTGGAAAATAATGCAAATAAGAACCAAGTTCACTTGAAAGATTTACCCCTGTAAGCAAATAGCATTATCCCAAATTCAAGAAGAGTAATAAAATGAAATTAACCTAATAACTTCCAATTAAACTAGCATTGGCACAAGTTAATAGTTCTACATTCAAATGTACATACCAAAAATTCATAACTACCATTCAAATATGAAAGTTAGAACAAACAAGTGAGAGAGAAGCCATGATAACAAAAGACAAGAAAATTTGGAAAAAAATTGTAGAATTCCTTGATTATATTAATTTCTCAAAGTTTATAAATTAATTTTGGCTCTAATAACTCCCTCTCACATCATTATATTAATCTTACCTGAGTAAATGTGGGCCGTTGATCCTGCAGACAAACATAATGTTTAAGTCATGCTCAGGAATTACATAGAACTTAGGGTAATGTCTTAAGACTAAGGTTTTTTATTTATGTTAAAACTTTACCCTAAAATTTTTGACATGGACCTTAGGACAAATCCTTGGTAAAAATTTTGATTCTTGACAGACCAAAGTCTAGTAAAAGACCAAATTAACATAAAATCATGAAACCCAAACATAGTTTATTCAAGGGGGCTCTATTAAACCTATAACCTAAAAAACACAAAGATCTAATGTCTTAGAAAATTTAGACAAGATTAAACCATAATCTTGAGCAAATATGCCAACCAAACCATGTGTGGATGTTCTTCAAATAAAGAATATGTGAAAACACGCTAATGACACTCTGATCAAGTGAATTTTCAATTTTAAAGTACAAATTTACACAATTTAACACAAGAGTCCCTATATTTTAAAATGGGGGTATATTGACCTCAACAACTTGGAATAAGGATTTAATTTATATGATATCATTTAGGATTGAGTTTCTATCATAACCATAATATTAACATTGTATTTATTATATATATACACACATCAACAAGAAGATCAAAAGATACAATAAGTTATATCTTAACTAAACCATAGAGCATGAAAGGAAATGGAGGAAAATAAGAGCATTCCATTTCTAATAAATTAATATATATTTTACTAAACTATAGTGATAATGCATAAAATTACCAAGGTGATAGACCTAGTAGTAGGCCCAACCTGCTTTCAGTGGTAGCACCAAATTAGACTAAATGTGTGAAGCTATATTCCAAAACACATTTTTTATCTCAAATGAAAATGAAAACAACTAATGGAATTTTCTCAAACCTATGTTCTTAGAAGGGTTTCTCTCCAAAATCAATGCCTAGGGCATAAGATATCGACATTGTTTTTAAAAGGGAATATTTAGGGAAATGAGACGGTGGTGGTTGGTAATGAAGAGGTGGTTTTAGAGGTAGGTGAAAATGAGAGAAACATATTTATCTATTTATTTAATTCCTTCAGCCCTTTCCATGGATACAACATTTTTTTAAGGAAGAAAATTCTTCTTGTCAACACTTTTTTATCCCCTATGCTAATTTTATGCTTCCTAGAAAAGGCAGGGGTCACTCAAAACTTGGAATCTCTATCAATGATCCATCTAATGGGGAGTCATGAAAGGGTTTTTCTTATATTAATCTTTAGGTAGAAAATTGTTTTGTTTGAGAGATTATTTTAGGGGATATTATTTTTAGTTGGTGAAATAGGTAATGGGATTATGTCTCCCATAACATAACATAAATTATTTTACAATGGAAACAGAGTGATACTATCTTATGGGAAAATTTTAATCAAGTAACCATCTTTTCTATAAATTTCTATTTAGATGAACACCATGTGGAAGGAAAATGGGTGCACTAGCTTATCTATGCTTCAGAATGGGTTTTTTATAATCAAGTTTATTTCCAAAGAAGATCACAATTTTGTTTGGACTAAAGGCTCTTGGTTCCATGATAAAATTGGGTTGATTATTTTACCTTGAAAACCCATTTTGGATCCTTAAATATAAAATCTTGATAGGATTCCATTTTGGATTTAGTTGTATCACCTTCCCTTTGATCTAATAAATCTAGACTCCATCAAAATGATAGTGGAAAAGGTGGACACATTTTTCAAGATTGACCTAAAAGAAAATGGTTCATTTTAATTTTGTTCATCTTTAGGTAGGCAAGGGTCTTGGTTTAGAACTTATTTAAAGGGATATTTCATTTTAGGCAAAATAAGTAGTGGTGTTGTGTCTCCCATGGCATATCATAAATTAGTTTGTAATGGAAACATAGTGCTACTCTATTATGGGAAAATTTTAGGCAAGAAACCATCTTTTACATAAATTTATAGTTATATGAAAACCCTATAGAAGGACATTGGGTGCACTAGCTTAACTGAACTTCAAAATAGGTTCTTTCTAATCAAGTTTATTTCTAAGGAAGGCCATAATTTTATTTGTATTGAAGTCCCTTAGTTCTATGATAAAACTGGGTTGATTATTTTCTCTTGGAAACCATTTTTTTACCCTTCAATAAAAAATCCTGACATGATTCCCTTTAGATTCGGTTGTATCACCTTCCTTTTGCTCTGATAAATTTAGCCTCCATCTAAATCATAGCAAAAAAGGTGGGCAAGTTTGTTAAGATTGGCCTAACATAAAATGCTTTGCAATCTAGTTTTGCTAGAGTTTGCACTCTTTTTACATCCTTATTAATTGGTTTTTAATTATGTTTGGATCTCTTCAAAGCATAGGTAAGGGATTTAACATGTGGATCTTGAAGGGTTTCCCTTAATATGTTTTTGGTGTAATAGGTGGGACATAAAATTTCAGCATGTTCCATCTCTAAATCTTAGGGACCATTAGATTCAAACCTTCAAAAATGGATTGTGAAAGAAATAAATGTCGCCCCAAAACTTGAGACTTGTTCACCTTTGGTTGCTTCTCAGCTTAGAGTAAATAATTTTAATCCAAGGGAGGTTATGAGAAATGTTACTTGTTTGAAGGATGGTTCACCTACTCTTGTGATGGAAAACATGGAGGCATTGATTTGTGGATCATGTCAACAAAATATTATATAAAAAAGGTGGGATTAGAGGTAGGAAATGGAGGGATCTCTTTTTTTGAGTAAACATTTTAATAGGATGAATGGAAAATGCCCTTTTAGGTGGAAGAAGAGGTTTCAACACACATGAATTTTTGGGTCCTTTCTTCAGTAGGCAAAGGAATGGCTTTGGTTTCACATTCTTGGGATCAATGAAGATTTGATTCCTTGAAATAGAATAATAATACTTATTATTCATAGGAGAGTGAAGAAGATCTTACATCCAAGGGGATCCTCACCATCAAGTAGACATAATCCCTTTTGAGTAAAATTAATTATGGAAATAAAATATGAAGAGGAACAAAGACAAAAGTAAAAAGGTGACATCAAGAATCTATGAACTCCGTTAATGAGGGAACTCAATGGACCATAGAGGAACTTATTTCTAGTAGGGGAAGGAGGGCACTCACCCTTTGAGGTTAATTTTCCATACCTTGGTGGGATTTTGATTTTTAATATCACAATGTTTGTTGTTAGTTGGTTTAGGGTTTATTTGTTTGTTTTGTTTTTGGCATTGGTTTGATTCTCTAGTTTTCATGTCTATTTATTTGTGGTTTTGATTAATCTTTTCTTCTTTTTTTGTAGTTGACTACATGTTTTTTTTGGATGGTAGAGTAACTTTTTGTTGGTTTTTTGGTTCTTAGGGACTAGGGCCCTTATAGTGTCCTAGATTCAATTTTAGCTCTAGCCAAAAGTAATTATTAATAATAATAAAAGATGCAAGAAGTAAACACAACCTAAAATTAAACAACAACCAAAAAAACCATCCATGATTGTGTTTTAACCCCTGAATTGGGTTTGTAGTTAATGGTATGTGCAATAGTGTCTCAATTTACATTATTAATTAACCCTATCATAAATCCATCACTAGTATATGCCATGAAGTAAGGTGGTAGAATATATGTAAATATTATAATTAAAGTGGTAATGATCAACCAAAACATATATATCAATGATGATAACATCATGAAACCATATTTCAATATCAACTAATCATAATGCCACAATGTCAAATGTTATCAGTAATGCATTTTCAAATGAACATAGTCTACATTTATATATCATAATTACTCAATAGTATTAATCAAGGTCCCACAAAAGATTCAATAATCATATATTATTTCTAATAGGATCGTGATTATAATTCATTGTTAGGGGAAATGAACTTGTTTCCCATATCGATACAAGAATACGAGATTATTTCCATCTAATACCCTATAATTGATGAGGATGTTAAATTCACAATGTGAGGGGTGTTACATGTTCAATATATATATTCAAACTTTATCCATTTTAAACACTATACCATATTTTTTATTGTCTTTCATAAGTGCTCTTATAAATAATGGTTTGTCATATAAATTATCACATGGGATATCCTTTTTACTAAATGTAATTTCAATATATGTTCTCTTCTTCTTGATTGAATCAACTACTCCAATAAAACCATAATGGGTGTTGTTCATAAACCATAAGCACATTATCAATTTATTTCCCGTTATAACTTGATATTTCGATTATCACACTTGATCTTGTATGTTTGTCATCTAGTTGAATATTTTATTAGTGTCAATCAAATATTATATCTTATGTATCAAAATGATGCATTTATTTGTAGAATATAATGGAATTATATGATAATCAAATTATGCATTGGGAAAAAAATATTGAAGCAATCGTATTGAAGTATAAAAGTCCCTTGTTGGAGTTAAGCTTATCATATTGCTTTCAAGAAACCTTTTCAAGATATTTTGTGGACTCTTATTAATTCTAATGAATCACCTTTATTCATTTAGTTGAGTGAACCCAAGATTTTTATATATTTTTTATGTAGTATTGACCACCTTCTTAATATCACTCTTATATTTAAATTTATGGTCATTAATTATAGTCTTAAAGCTTGATATATTTTGAATTTTCAATCTATTTGAAACATTTGACCCATATTTAAGAATTTTTGCATCTAAAATTTTGACTTTAACTTTCTCAACCGCATAAAAAGGTTTATTGAAAGATTGATAAGTGTTAAAAGCCACTTTTTATTTATTAATTGATATTAGGCTCTTGATTTAAGCTCACTATCTATTTACTGATAAGTCATCCTATTAATCATGGTCTTCAGTTGGTCACACATTCATTAACAATTTCATTTTATTCTTGTCTAAATTATGTTGAGTGTGAAAATGTGACTTTTGTACCAAATATTTACTAAAAAATGAGCCAAGAAATCATCTTTTAATGTTATAAATGAATTCATATATATATAAATGATAAATAATAGAACCAATCAAGTGGATGTTCATTTAATCTTTTTGGAAATCGTTTAGCAATAAACTTATCATTATGAGTAAAATATAAGTGTGAGGCATAAAAAGCTCTAAGATAATAAGGACTTTGATTTTCCATTAAATAATTCAAAATTTGAAGTAGTGAAGCCTATTATAAATGCATAAGCAATTATTTCATAAGTTATGTGTTTAAATGAACATTTTTAGAAGTGACCCTACTACCTAGATATTAAGGCCTTTGACAAGGAAATTTAATATTTTGTTGTCAGTCATGTAATTTATACATTATAGTAGTAATTTTGGGATGTTGAATAGTAATATAAGGTGAAGTAGTAGATTATAATAAAATTTAATTAATAAAATAAGGGTTAACAACAATGGAAGCAATTTGAGAAACACTATAAGAAAGTGATGATTGAAAAATAAGAATTTGACAATCATGTTAAGGCATTGGAAAGGATTAAATAGTAAGTGAAACATGTTGAGAAATTAGAGGATTTACAAATTGAGAATAAGTAGAAGCAATAGAAACATATTTATAATTTTATGACTTAGCATTTAGAAAATTAAGAACACTATCAATGATAGAGACATAAGTGGGGTTAAGAGGAATTTATGAATTGATTTCATGAGAAGTTATATCATGATAATAGACTTATTTCAATGCATTTATTCAATTGTAGAAATAAAATATATCAACAAGATTATCTATCATTATTTCTTAGTAGTAGATTAATATTCTCATCCCTATCTTGTTCTTATAATAAAACCTCATAATCATAATAATCTTCACTTTCATGCACAATTTACATTTGAGATAAATCTACAATAATATGATTCAAATGAGCCATATCTTTTGTAATAGAAAAAATAGATTTTGAAGCAGCATTAGGCACATTTCTATGATCCATTTTTATCATTCAAGTTTGATCTAGATTTAATAAAAATAATATAGTGAAAAAAAAATTAATCAAACTACTCACTTACAATAAGATAATTAAATCATAAAACAAATGCATCACAGAAACCAAGGTTTGTAATTTCTTAAAAGGAGACTATTCAAGGGTTTGGAATGAATAATATGATAGCTATGACTACGTATATCTAACCCATGAGATAACATAAGCCATAGTAATGTCCACATTTGACACTATTTAGAATCAATACCTAACCCTATAAAGAAAGACATAACACATCAGGAGTTCAAGAAACCCTAGAGGTATAAACCAAATAATTAACCTTAATAAAAATCATATATACCATAAATGAATCAATATCTAACCATAAAAGAGGTGTAATAGGGTGGGTTCACCAAAATGTAGTATGAATAAATATGTTTTACATAATAATATAATGCATATACCCACACACATTTAACTAGGCTTAATCAAATGTAAAACGATAAATCATACCAAATTAATTAATCCATTTATCTAGAGCAATAAATGACTATGAGATAATTTAGGAGAGTATCTTAAGTTTTTGGGAGATTAGAATACATTCGCTAGAATTTGACAATGAAAAAAAAATTGAAGTAGTACGATGAATGTTGGATATTTAATAGTTTAGTATTTGTCATACAATAATACTTTATGTGCATATGAGTTTTTAAAGACAACTCATATTAGAGATAAGTATAAGTGAGAAATTCTAGGGATTATGTTAGGTATTGTGATAAGGCTAAACTACATAAATGTAAGAGTTAACTATCCTATAAAATGTGAACTCTATTAATGAATAAAATAACAGAGTCCTTTAGTGTGTCATCTCTGACAAAAATTAATATTTGTTATTAGAGCAGGCATCTTGAGAGATTTTTTGTGCAAAAAATATTTTTTGACTTCAGAAAGGGTCAGTATCAATTATTTTATATTGCCTCATCTAATGTAAATTCCTCTATTTTGAGTTTGTGTGTGTTTTAGGTTTTATTTTTTTATTTTTTATGTAATTAAAATTAGTATCTAAGGAGAAACCTGTGACAGGAGCTTAGAAGCTTCACCCAAAGGCATTGGAATAGAAAGAACACCATTCAATATTTGAGCATGTTTCATTGGTTATATTATTTATTTAAAAACAATAAAGGGCATTCAAAAAAAATACCCCATAAAAGCCATGTTACACTCTACAAGAGGCAAAGCTAAAATGTTACCGGCAAGAAAGAGGCATTCAAAACCAAAATGGAATTAAAAGCACATAGGAATGTAGCATAGTTGGAGGAGTCACATTTGAGGCATATAAGCAAAAGTGCCACTTCTTGACACATGCACATCTATAAAAAGTAAAACCACATTCCAAAGGAGTGGATTTTCAAAGGTAAAAGGACTTTCCATGTATGCCCTTCCTAGAGATAAAACACTAGAATTCTATAAAGAAGATGATCTAAAATTTTATAGATGTGGTAGATGGCCACCATTGAAAGGATATTATAACCATGAAGAGGGAAAAAAAATAAACTTTTTCTTATGCCTTTCAGCAATCCAAATATGATGATAAAAAAAAATTTATATAATTTAAACACGTAAATTATATAACTAGCTTTAATTCCCATTTTCAATAAAAATTTGATGATCTGTGCAAATATGTTCAACATATCAAATAAATAATGGGATTTTTACATAATATGAGTTATTCTATTACTTTTGTCATAAATTCTATAAAAAATGTCTATGAACATGTAGACTCTTGTCTAACCATAAAACATGCATCTGGTGACAAAATAGATAATGTTTGAAGTTATGTACATAAGATAGATCTATTTAAAAATAGATTTGATGATAATATGGATAAATTTATCCAATTAATATGATGTTTGGACAAGAAGAGAATAAAAAACCATATAAAAGTATCTAAATTCCAAAATCCTCTTCTGATTCAGGGCTAGTTAAACTATAATTTTCTACCCGATTTATTGCAATCATAACTACAAAACACAAGGCCAAAAACTTGATGAAAATATTTCATGTGCCTATTCAACATTATTACCTTAATATATATGATAACCTATATCCATACCATGATATTAAAAGCTAGAGTAATAATATGAAAACTATAGGAATTGTTGGAGGAATGGATCAATCTATTATTGTTGGCTTAGCCACTAAATACTTATGGGTAATTATTGGTTTATGGTGGGACTCTTTAACAAAGAAATAATATATGAAAAAGTGTTTCACCATCCTAAACCTATGAAATCCATTTATACTTTGCATTTTAAAGACTTTGTTCCTCTTTTACAACATAAGTAGACTGAACTGGATAAATGGCTCATGAAAAAAAAGCTTTGTGATCTTTGTCAATTTAAATACTTCTAAAAATGATTTATAAAACTTTCCTATAAATAAAAATCTCATCATTCTAATGTTTTTCAAATGCATTACCTGCAGGCCTTGCTTTATAATATTACTAACAAAGTCTTTTCCTATATACAACTAAAATGCATGCCCATTGATAAACTTTATTTTTTTGATATTGTTGACTTTTCCTTTCAACAAGTTATGGAGCTCATTTTCCAAACTAAATTCATTCAAATTTTAAGAAAACATCAAGATAGTAAGCTTTCACCCTAGTCTCCTAAAACTACACCCTATGGATGTCATCAATATGTCTATAAGCCTAACCATTATTTTAAAAAGAGACACCTCTCCCTCAAGAAATGTTATTTTCCTATAAGACACATACCTGCTCCCAAACACACATTTTTACATCATTGTCATTTTCCTCAACCTCAATCCAATTGCACTATTTTGTATATTTGCAATAATCTTAGTCATAAAGCCTCTAACTATAAATGCAAAAACCATGTTGTCAAAGTTATATATTCTTCCAATGCAATAATGTGGTGGGATATAGTAGATGAAAATGATGACCTTTATGATCAAGATGAAATATATCAACCAATTATTGAAAAAGTTGAAGAGGAAGAAGGTGTAGAAGAAGAATTTAATGAACTTGATGTTTTAGCATATGACTTAGAGCAAGATAGTCATGCCTTTATGAAAAGACATTGGATTCCCTAAAAAAAATGAAGCTCAAAAAGATCCCAAGGAAGAAGAATATGTCCTTGTTATCCTAATCAATAATCTAGATAAATATGATTTCAAAGATGAGGAAATTAATCTTATAAATATAGTAGACCTCCTAATGTTAGACCAATAAGTTCATTTTCATTAACATTTCCAAAAAGCTTCAAAGCTAGTGGCAAACAGGTTAATGACAAGTTCAGATTTTTGTTACCAAAAGAAGCAGTTGATGTAAGGAAAAAACCAAGATGAGATTAAAACTATTATATAATATAAATTTGAGAAGATGAAATTTATGAAGCTGAATAATAATCAATATATTAGGATGAGCCCTATTATATAATGAGAATAGGAGATGAAATTTATTGGGTAGAATAAATACATCCTACTGGGAAAAAATAACTATGTGCATATCCTAAAAAATGCATACTATTATGCTCAACAACTCTAGTACCATTAGATCCAAAACCTACATATAATTCACCGGTCATAAATGCTAGGTCTACCCAATTCATCTCTATTAAAATAAATGGAAATAAAATAATTTTTAATTAGACACGTGCATCTCTATCATTTTGTAAATCTATTGTTTTTTATAATTAGGAAGAACTAGATGAACATCATAGTTACAAGTCTTTAGATATCCAAGGAAATGGATTAACCTAAAATAAGTATAAGCACCAATAACCAATGATATTTCAAGATAAAAAAAATTATTTTGATTACTTTGCCCATGATCAAATTCTAGTAAATTGCCTTTTAGGAGGTGCATTTATAGATCAATACTCACCATATGGTATTACTCTTTAAAATGTCTTATTTAAAATAAATGGGGAAATAATAAGATAACCTAAACTTATGTATGCATTTATAGATCAATACTCACCATATGGTAATACTTCTGAAAATGAACTCTCACATAATTTTATGACAACCTTATTAGGAGCTATAATTATTCTTCAATATCACCTATATTTTTAAACCAATAACTCTTAATGATCTTGATAGTGAGGCATAAGCATTATTGGAGGGTCAAACATTAATGGGACCTGTGATATTCTTCATCATCAGAAGAAGGCATGAGACTTGCACCTACTCATGACTTTATTGACCTAGTGGAAGATTCAACATCATCCACTTCTACATAATGCACATCTACTTTTGATTATGTGCTTACTTTATGTTATTTCTATACATACTTTTTCTTAGTGGATATTTGTGTTTCTTAGTATGAGTTGTAAAGGAAAGGATGTGATATACAATGTCATTCATTTAATTTTTTATAATCCTCACTTCTATATTAAAAATAATATTTATAGGAAGCGTAATGACATCCTCATATTAAGGCATTTTTTAAGTCTTTAGAGAGTCTAAAGTAGCATATGATTTTACCTTGCATCTCGTGAAAATTAGGTAAACAGAAATTATTTCAATATTGAAAGAAAGATTTATAACTCTTGTTTGAAGTTTTAATAATCAGAATCCCTATCCATTCAACCACAACCTCTATTTTTATTTCTTTAAAATACAGACCAAGATCCTAAAGTAGTTTGTGTATAGTAGTATCATTATTTTCCCAAAAGACACATTCTTGCTCTTAAACACACAATTTTGTGTTGCCATCATTTTCATCGACCTCAATCCAATCACATTATTTATTATATTTATCATCAACGTGATCATAAATACCTTGACTAAAAATCAAAAACCCCATTATCAAAGCTATATATACCTAAATGAAGACTTTTATGATCAAGATGAAATATATGAACCAGTGATTGAAGAATTTGAAGAGGAAGTGTTGTGGCCAACATACCCCCTTCTTTGTAGAAGTGGGGGACCCCTCTGTGAAATGATCAAACTCAAAGTTCTCAAACTTTTACTCTCATTCTAACCAACTTATTTCCAAGAGAGTATTCCAATTCCTATTTCACCTTAGTTTTCCAAAGTGTATTGCATACTTGTAATGATAAATTAATCCATGTTGAGAACTCTCTGACCTCTACAGTTAACACGGTCAACTCCTAGTCATATCCTAAAATAAACCAGGTGATTTATTACTTATAATATTTAATGTGATAGCTTTTATATAGGTTTGATTTCATATTAAGGTTGCTAAAGTCTCAGTCTCCTAGAGTGTCAAGCTCCCAGAGACCTATGTGGCACCTTGCGGTGCTTAACTAGCAGTTAAGTGAGTGTTTATATTCTTCATGATTATTTCCTTTTACTTAGTCTCTTTTTGAGGATTTTCTTAGGAGGAATGATCAAATGGGAAAGTGTCATGTGGATCACTACTAGAAATGTTAGAATTTATAAGAGACCAATCAATTAGGGTGTTTCATTATCAAAATGGTCAGTCTCCTAGATCCATCAAGAATGTCAAAGTTTGAGAGGGACCAACCAAATGAAAAGGTTCCACATGGATCACTAACATAATGGTCAGTCTCCCAGATCTAAAAGAGATGTTAGAGCCCAAGAGAGCCTGACCAAATGAAATAGTGCCATATATCTTGGAAATTAGAGTTTATAGGATCTAACCAATGGGCTTGCCCCAATGATAGGGATGTTCAAGCTTGACTGAATGAAAGAGTGCCATGTGGCCCATTTTTAGGATTTTTAGTCTCCTAGACCTAATAGATATGTTAGAGCTTAGGGGAGCCCAAATTTTCACATCATGCCACATGTAATTTCAATGCAAATAGGTAGGAAGATCCCAAGAGAACCTATGGAGGTCATAATAAGGTGAAATTAGAGTCAAAAGGCTAATCAAAGGATGTCACACATCTTCCAACTAGAATTTTCTTCTCCCAAGCATATAGAGATAAATTACTAGGTCACACCCAAGTGGTGGCCATTACAGCATGAACTAATCATCATGGGAAATGTGCCATGAAATAAGAACTACCTGGGAAGTCTTAAAGATGATATGGTCTTACACCTACCATGCTCTAAGCATTTAAATTAAATGGGAAATTAGGCCCCGACTAGACATTTTTAAAGCATTGCATCGTGACTACTAAATCTAGTAGGTAGCATATGATCATTATCTTTGAGTTTAATTCCAAATTAAGAAATAAATGGTAAGATTGAGACAATAACTTGAATTTGAATTCACATCGAGTGAGCCACCAAATGCCATCAATGTAAGAAATATATGTAGACCTCTATACGTTCCCTGAGGTCAACTCATTAACAATTATTGCAACTAATTTCCCATAATCCACTCCTCACTTTTTGCTCCTACAAGTGCCCTTTGTGTTTTCCCTTTGCTCAAGACTCGATATTATAGAATTTTATCCTAGCTACAATGGCCAACTCATTCTCGAACCCTAAAATTAAGATAATGTATAGGGACATAACTTTCTTAGATTCCTTAACACATTTCAAGAACTATAACAATATGTTTAATTCTATTGGCTTGGTACCTATAGAAACCTATAATTTGCCACCAATAACCTCCAACTAGGCTTTAGACCAATTTCTAGCAAAAATGCACAATTTGGCGTAAAAACACTAAAACACACTCAATAATGTGAACCTATCATATTTAAATGCTAATTTTGGTCAATGTATCCCTAAATAGGGCAGTGAATTTTATGAGATAGCTAACTTTGGTTAGATCATTTTAATTCAAAATGATGATTTTGTACCTGGGTCCTCTAAATTACTCTTCTTTACCAATTTTCTTGCATGAGACACATGCCTTTGTTATTTTGTGTTGACAACATCCTAAATGGGATAATAGTTCCAATGCATCTAAAATCACATCCTAAGTCTAATATAGATAAATTTTGATCCAATAAAATGACATTATAACCAGTTTGATTAATTTGTGCACTAATTGCCAAGATTTGTACCAAAATTGATAAATCGTGTTTAAGGATAATTAATTTGAATAATGAGTCTAATTAAGAATTACATGGAGATTTTTGAATATTTTTTTTTGAAAATTGATTAAGATTTTTTGCATCATCAAATGACATCATTTTTTGGGAAGACATCCCTAGGCCATAAATGCAATAAATATTTAGTTAAGCCCTCCCATGCCTCTTTAATGTCTCTTTATCCTACATATTTATGAGGGCATTTATTGATTTTAGCCTCCAAAATTGAATGAATTCTTAGCCACACATCTTCATCTTGAGATGGATGGTTCAGGTTAATTCTGATCATTTGCAAAAATCTATAAATAGGAGGCCTCACACTCATAATTTTAAGTTCTTTTGGTGTAAAGTTATAATGCTAAAAATCTCTCTCCAGCCAAAGTTATCATGCTCAAATGATTTCAAAATCCATTGATATAGTGTTATCATGCTCAATTGTTGAGCCAAGCCAAAGTCATCACAATCCATTAATGCTAAGGAGTAAAAGAGATAGCTAAGCCTCCTTTGATGAAGACTCATTGAGCACAAGCCAAGCAAGTCACTTCAACAAGCCATTTGGAGCATCCAAGGAAGGTGAAAGATCATTTTCTTTTGCATTTTAGTTTTTTTTTCCATTTAGTTATGTTCACTAAGATCTTATTTTGATCTAGGATTAAGGTGTTATATATTAGTGTGTTATATTAAATTTTGATTTCATACACTAATACTATACTAATCTCCCCTTATTGCAATCTTATGTTCACAAATGGCATGCCTAGTGGGAAAAGCCCTACAAATTTGATCAAATAGCTCCTACAAGGAACACACTAGCCATTTTCATGTAGGATCTTGGAGTTTGAGGCCAAAGAGAGAAAATTTTGATTAAAAATACATTTTCTTGGAAGTCACAATTTTGTCACTATGGAGTTGTGATGTTGTCTTCTGGACTACATTCTTGTAATTGACATAGTCATAGTTCTGTCATTTCGTCATGATATTACAATTTAATTATGTTTTTGGATTAATGTTTTATTTATCTATAGGTCAAGTTCTGATATTATAATATTGTTATTTGATAGTAAAGATATTACAATCTTATAATTTCATAAGTTGTGATATTGCAATACTACGATTCGGCAATTGTGCTATTACAATACCACAATTTCACAAGTGGTGACATTATCAGTTCAAGTCACGGTATTGTAGTTTTTTTGCTAGTGGTTAGCCTAGATCATTAGGGTTAAGTGACAATATCATAGCTCTATAATTTGTGGATTTGCTCTGTCAGTTGTGATATTGTCTGTTAGAGTAGCAATATTGTTGATTTTTGTTGACTAACTCATGAGTTACTATATTGTGTTAACCAGTCATGGTTTTGTAAAGTTATGGAATTAGATTATGGAGTTATAGGATTGCACTATTTGAACCCAAGAGCTCAATTTGCAAATTTATTTGTTTCATTTGAAAAAGTGCTTCAAGGCTAAATAAAACTTTGACTTTTTCCTTGTAAAGCCTAGTTAAAAAGTGATCAAAACAAGCTTAATCTAGTCTTTTTAACCTCTCTTTGGGTGCTTAAAAGGATTAGGAACTTTCATTTGGTGCTTAAGGAAACACTTCAATGTTTATTTGTATGTTTTCATGGTTATTTTTCTAAATTTTTGTAACTTAACGCCAATGGGCCAAAGAACACCATAAAACCTTTCATTTAGTGCTTTAAAATTTAACTCACTTCAAAGTTTATCATTGTTTGATTAATTAGATTTTATTTGAGAAAAAAGGAAGGTGTGTGTGTATGCTCTCCGCCCATCCCCTATAGGGAACTTGTGGGATCAAAAACACCATATTCATTGAAAATTACCTTAGTCCAAAGGTGTAAAAGAGATGTTATGAAGGCTCTCCCCAAGACCCATATGGCTTGGGTGATCTAGAAACAACCATAAAGCTCTTTTACTTAGTTTTTAATTTTATTACATCTTGGCTTGTGAGGGGGACTTCATTACCTCCCATAAGTTCTATAGGGAAGCCTTAATCAGAGAATTCATCTCCTGGCATTGTCTTTAACCCCTCTTTATTGGGGGGGGTATATAAATTAGAATCCCCTCACTGGGATAATGGTTTGAACCATTAAACCATATTCGTTAGTAGAGGCTAAACTTGGGACATTTAAGCATGTTGGACATTGTATGACATTGTATTACATTGAATGAGTAATGGATGTAGTGGTTGTAAAAAAGGCAAGACCTTTTTACAACAAGCCATATGGCATGGACCCAAATTACATGCATTTATTTTGTATGTTGATGTGAAATTCATATGCATTTGATCCATCTAGACATTCAAAACTTGTTAGTTACTTAACCCCACTTTGCCATACCTTATCAATTTGGGGCTTAAGATGATTAATTAGTTGATTTTTATTTGTCTTAGATTACTTGGTCTTGTTTGGATTCAAAACTATTTGTTAACAAAATGTTACATAACCAAACACATTGTCCACCAGTTTCTTGAACAAGGAAGCATTATGTTGCCCAACTAAAAATCATCTTTTTCCTTGTTCTAAAATTTATCATAAACCTTGTGTCATATCTTATATTTTGGCATAGTTATGCTACCCATTTGATTCTAGGCCATTTTCCCAATTTTCTTAAGGTCTTTCATTGATAATTTAAATTCAAAATTACACCTTTATAAGTTCATAAGGTTGATGTGTTAAGTGGGTTTGCCATTTGCACTAAACTTGAGGGGACTTGGGTTTAATTTATAATTTGAATTAAAGGCCATTTTTATACTCATAATCATTATCATCATTTGGTAGGACTCAAGTCATCTTGCATATCGCTCATGCTTTGAGTCCTAGGCTACATTTTGAACTACTTTTCCTATTTTACCATTTGTTTTGAGTCCATTTGATACAAACACTTTTGCCTTAGATATTTATCAAACTTTGGGTGTGTGTGTGTGTGATTCAAGTTGAGGAGAGTAGTATTATGGTGTCAAAATCGTGTTAAACCATTTTGCCTTAGAGTCTTAAATTAAACATTTGTCACACTTTTTAATAACTTTAGTGTTGTTGCACTTCTCAAATTATTTCAAAGATTTTTTCATAGGCCTATTTGCATAGAGTACAAGTTTTTCTAAAAATTTCAAACCATTTTGAGTATACCTTTGTGAGTCTTTGTCGAGTGCAGTTATGTCATTCACCTTTGTCTAGTTTCTTGGTCGAAAGAGTCTAGTTTGTGCAATTATTTGGGAAAAATTAACTATCTCTAAGTGCCTTGTGTTTCATACCTCCTACTTATTGATCAAGTTTATGCCCAAGAGTCAAATGCCTAGTTTTTGTTAAAAAGTGTTTCAAATTTGTTAGATTAAATATTTCATCTTTGTTTAAAGTCTAGATTTTGACACCATTTGGCCAAAATTCCTAGCATAGCTTGTTTGAGTCTAGCTTTTGATGTCATGTTTGGCCAAAAGACCTAGCAACTTTTATTTTTCCTAGATTAGACTCATATAAAACACTTTAACCCTATAAATTGGCATTTTGATTTATGATCCTTTTACTTGACCTTTTTGTGTGAGACATGTAACATTGGACATTTAACGTTAGCGTGTTTTATCACAAGTTTTTGCATCAATGTTTTTATATATACATATACATCCTTTTGATTAGGTTAGATCAAGTTTGAACCTCTTTTTAGACATCACTTTTTTAGATTTTATATAACTCTATTCCTTTTATTCATGAAACATTTACTAGGGATCCCAACATGCCTTCCTACACTCGTAGTGGCCTCATGTACAATCCAAGATTTAGTAATGTAGTCACACAAGAAAAAATGGTTCAATAACCCTATGAAAATAATGTTGCTTATGATATAGATCCTTATCCATCTTATAACACTCAAATAGGGGCAAAAAACCAAGACCTACTAGCTCATTATTTGGTTAACATGCCTCCATACTCAAAGCAAGATCATGAGATAATAGAGAAATACCTAGTTGTGGTACCTACAGTTGAAGAACCATTTCCTCAACAACTATACTATGTTATTACACCATCAATGTATGATCTTTATCTATTTGAGCATCACTTATTAGAAAATAAATATGAGATTTTAGTTAGAGCTATAGAAGTAGAGGCTAAGTTTTTAGTAGACTTCTCCCATCATAATTTTCTAAGTCGAGTAAGAATGCCTAACAACATATTATATAATCAATAGGATTCTTCTAAAAAACCCTTATCTCTAGTCCAAATGACATATCAGGACCCTAGTATACTTGTTAAAGTCAAATACCCCATGGAGGATCACTTTGTATAGATGCAAATAGCATACCAAACTTACTTGAACCTAGTGCATAATTGTAATCAACTAACCATGTCAAATAGACCTTATTGAGCCCCCTTTTCTACCAACTATGTGGACCGCTCCAACTTGACATATCTCAACACAAGGAAATATTTGGTTTGATTACTCCCTTTTTATACCTTTTGGCACTAGTTAGAGGAATCCTTAAGGATTTTGTGCCAACTGGTAGGTAGTTACATGGTCTCGACCTTCAAAGGACATCCTTATAGAAACTTGTACTTGGAGGCTCAAGAAGTGTGGGTGTCATAATAGTGGAACAAGTGGGATAGTGACCCCTTAATGATAGATCACTATATGACGTACACTCATCCAACATAGGTAGCATAGTGGAACTGATGGAATAGTGAACCCCAGTAATAGCTCATCACTTGACATGCACCCATCTGACCTGACAAAAAAATGCCCAGTTACCTATAAAATAAGGCTTGTTTTTTAAGAAAGGGAGAGGAAAATATTGGTAGTGAAGATATGCTAAAATAGAGAGCCACCATTAAATATTTATATTCTACATGAACTAGGTCTGGCACTTCAACTGTATAGCCCAAGCTCACTTGTGAGCCATTGGGCATGAGTAGGGTTAAATATGAACACTTTCTCTATTTTCATGTCTTGAAACTTGTATATTGAACTATGATTTAATGAAGTGTATTATCAAATTAATGAAGTTTTGATACTTGAATTATAGTTTGTGTTGTGATATGTTTGTGACTTAGTTTTATGTGAATAATGTTATAAGTTTCTTTAATATAAACATATTTTGATATTAAGGTTCATCCTTGGTCACTAATGGCATCTTTGTGCCATCTAGTGACTTTGGCCTACCTATTAAAAAAACTAAGTGTTAAGACTAGCATGGATTGAGGCCCCAGTACCCACACCTAGAGCGCTAACTTGAAGAAGGTGTACATGAATCCAAGACATTCCCATGACTCAACTAAATACCTGAATGATCCCTACTCACCATATCCATGGCTTTTACCTATTTGGATTCCCAAAAATATCATAGCATCAATTATTTGTATTAACCTATCCTATCAATGACTAGGTCCCTTTTGAACCCAAAGTTGCACCATGTTTCAACTAGCCTAACACGAGCCTGGTCCCTTTATTGTTACACTTCGGGTGAATACACAAGGATTATACCTTATGTGAAACTAATTTTAGTGTATTAATGTGTTAAATGTTGTCAACAAACCCTATTATGATCACACTTAGCGATACCAAGTCTAAAACTAACTTGGCTTGATTATTAAGCACATGACCAAGCACAAAAGCTAATCTAGTAAACTTTTCTACAATATTTTGGTTTCATTATCAAGACCCATGTTGAATATAATTACCAAAATGGTTCAACATATTGATGCTTTGACTATCACTCAATAACATTGAGTGCTAACTCAAGAAAGTGAAAGATAGTTTTGCACAGAAGCATCCTACATGCAAAGGATAGGATTTGAGAAAATGGGTGAAAGCCAACCTGTATGATTCTTTATATGAAGTATTCTTTTACAAACTACTTGAGCATGTATACTAATGGTTGGTTACTTATACTAATTATATAAGGTAAAGCTATGGCCAACATATTGAGTGGATAATAAAATGCATAGAGAGGCTTGAGATCCTGGATGAAGTCTAGATGTGTATTGTAGACAAGTGGTGGAGTGGTGTGTTGAACAACTACATGTTGGATTTTTTAGTGTTGATCTTCTCATGCCAAAAATAAGTAGAGTATGAGTTTCTTCATGAGCCAATGGGTGCATTCAAAAAAGTACTTAGTATTTAACTAAATAATATTTTGGTGGATTATGGTATAAAAACCATAAGAATGGAAGGCTAACATCCTTAAACATATCAGTAAGCATAGAAGGTGAGAAGGGGAAGTATAGGTGAGGAATGATGGAAGAGGATGAAAAAATTGATACCCAAGAGCTTCAAAGGCTAAATTATAATAAGCAAAGGTGTAGTTTGATGGAGGATCTTGAACCTAGAAGTGCTAAGAGGACCCATAGAGAATGGGAAGGGCATGGGGAAGGATCCCTTGAAATACAGTAGCATGAGGAGAGAGAGGAAGAAGTAAGAGCTTGGGCTCAATATTTGGGTGTAGGATGCAATGGATTCATATAATATTTGGCAACTAAGGATGCACCAAAAGTACCTACACCATTTAAACTTGAAATGTAAGCTCATACACTAGATTCTTCATTAGAAGATAGAAGAATGATAATTGACCATATTATCATTGTTGACTTTGATGGCTTCAAGATTTGAATCAAGAATTTGTGACTAAGCAAATGATTCATTATGAGGAATTGAGTGAGGACATGGTGAATCCAAGAAATACCAACCTAGGAACTTTGAACACAAGCACAAGCACTCCTTTACAAAGGATGTTAGTTATGTTGACTAGGCAATAGCCTACAGGATGTGGCATGATACCACAACTGAGTAGTATTATGTTGATAAGTTCAAAAACATAGATAAAAATGATAGGTTCAATGTTCCACCCTATAATTAAAGGCAATTTAGGGCCACCTCTAAGACAGATGTAAGGGGGACAAGTACTTTAGAACCTGACACCACCCCCTCAACAAGTTTACTATGAGATGGTGATGCACTTGCTCGAGTATCACAATGTAGATAATGTCATGGAGCATAAGATTAAGTGTGAGATATAATAACACACTTGAGGCATCACTTAGTATAATCATAAAATGACTCAATTCATGACCACTTTGTTTGATCACACCATACTTGGTATCATAAATTTGATCTGAACTAGGCTATGATTAACTATGATATGTTGAAGGAAGCCTTCTTGAAAGAGTTTGATATCCCTAAGTTTGAATAGCAAAGCATATTATTGCTCAAAGAAATCAACCAAGGGTTATTCAAGAGTGTGCACCTATATGATGCATAATTTAAAAATCTTCTCTCTAAGATTTTGTATGACATTCACCCCTCCTAGCATGTGCAATGGTTTGTTTGAGGCCTACAAGTACCCTTCAGACAAGCATTGTCTATGAAGACCTTCATATACCCCCACAAATAACTTGAATCCATGCTATATATTGAGTTAATAGGTAATGTTGATACTAGGATTAGCCCATCATGGAGGCACAGATCATGTTAATGGCCTCCCAGCTATAGAAGCTAACTGTTAGTTCAGCACATGACACTCACAGTGAATTATGGTGTACTGACTTTGAGATGGATGGGAATAACAAGAATAATTTCCCATGAATAAATTTTTTCACCCTAATTCTCAACTATGAAGTTTGTCATGGGTTGCATGACTCTCAAAACTATCCTCTGCTATAGTGCACTAGTCAAGTGAACACTACCATTTATTGTAAAATGTGCAATGCCTATATGTATTTAATAATAAACTATCAAGTCATATATGAGATGTACCAAAACATGGTAATAAACATGAGGTAGGAAAAAACATCAATCACTGGTTAGGTAGGTCAAGGAAATGAAGGCTTTGGCCAACATAATATGGGTTCTAGGAACCAGCGAGGCATGCACAGGTAAGGAGGAGGACGTGGTGGAAGAAGATTCCTACCATGATCATGTTACAAGTATGGGTCAACTGAGCACTATCATCATGACTCCCCCATGCACCCAATGTGTGAGTATTATCAAGGACCATATATTGTTGAGGAATACCTAGACTTGTACAAAAAGGTAACTCAAGGTCAGCTTGGTGTAAACAAAGGTGCTAAAATGGCTAGGTGAGAATCTATAGAAGAAATGTGGGATCCCAAACCATGACATACTCATAAGTAGCCACTTAAAGTGCAAGCCACAACTCAAAGTGGGTTCACCACTCAATTCACCACTACATTGACCCAAAAACCACACTTAGAGTATGGCAAATCAAGCTATACTAAGCACATATCATGACTTGAGCCAAAAGCTACACCCTATCCTGACCCTACATGATAAAAGGACATCTTGAAACAAGCCATGAGTGTGATACAAAAATTTTAGGGAAAAATCTAGCTATCCAAACACCTAGAGGCACAATCCACTACGTTATACAGAAGACAAGACAACCAGGAGGCTAAATTATAAGTGTTAATTAAGATCTTGAACCTCTTCCTAGTATAAGGGATGTGTTCCCTACTAAAAGATTTGTTTTTAAAGCACATGGGGAAGAAACTAGAAGAATATTTTATGCCTTAAATGATTGAAGTTGTTTTGCCACATATGGAGTAGGTACATGAAGTAAGGCATACTCAGAACATGGAATATTACCAAGAGATATTGATAGATGCCACCATCAATAGATGGTCAATTTATGAAGTACTATAGACATGAGTGATGAGGTCAATATTATGACCAAAACTTCATGAGATAAGATGAGATGGTCACCCTTAAGGCACTTACCTCACATGTTATTCATGGCTAACAAAACCTGAGCACAACCTCTCAAGATCTTGAAGGGTGCCACTGTAGATATCATAGGCACTATTTTCCAAGCTAACTTCGAGGTCATGGAGTTGGTAGCTCAGGACAACTATCTAGTGCTCTTAGATATGCCATGGTGCTATGCTAATAATGCAGACATGTGCTTTAAGAAGCGCTACATGAATTTTGAAAATAGAAAAAATAGAGTGGTGATCCTTATATCAATTGATTAAGGGCCCCCATATGTGGAAAGCATTTATCTCGAGGATGAGATTAACCACATTTACAACATCATGATACAGGGCACCAAAAATCTCAACCCTAATGACCAAGGAGTGCTTGAATGGGAGGATGGACAATCAAACTCTGATACAACTAACATAGCTTATGAATGATGGGTAGAAGAGGATTACAAGGTCACTAGCCAAAGGTGCCACTTGGTGCGCATATTCAAGCCAAGACCATCCAAAATGGGATTGGTTAGGATTGACCATAATCAGAAGAGATCAGTTCCCCATACTAGAAAGGCTATAAAAAGGGTGTTCTAGCTAAGTAAAGGGAAGATTATAACACTCCTAAATTATGAAGGTAGATAGCCTATAGAGAGGTATGTTCATGACATTGAAGCTTACATCCCCAAGGAAATAGATAGAATGGGCCCACTAGTGCATACCTTGAAGTGAACTATTTCTCATTGATGGGCAGTGAAAAGACCTATCTTGCCAACATGCCAAGATGTGAAGGTGGAAATATGCACTAATTTTGGAAAGAGTACTGAGGACTTGGACATACCTACTTAATCAAGTGATTCTAACCTGATCTGGCATGTGCAGTTGTGTCAAGAAACCTAGACTATCTGCAGTGATAACACACCAAAAGGCCTATGGGTACACACCTTCTATAAGACTTTTAAAACATGGGCATGATCATGGTACATTATAAATGAGATGCACCATGAGATAGGAAATTGGGAGATACTCAAGGAGAGGTTTTTACACACCTTCTCATTTTCCTCACAAAACTTAGAGCTACTAGAGCCACTGCAAGTCATTCATAGGGTAGTGTTTAAGGACATTTCCATCCTAGAAGAGTGCCTTAGTGAAATGTTTGAGGAGAAAGGACTAACACTCTCAACATTCTTTAAAGAGTGGGTGCTCAATAGTGACTCTAGCAAGGAAGATGATGAGACTTGGAAAGAGTGCAATTGGAAGGCTCTAATAGGAAGACAAAAATGTGTGCACCTTGTGGATGATAACACCCTAGACGAAGAAGATTTGATGCATCTTAAAATTTAAATAACTAAGAGGATAAGAAAAGTTGAAGAATCTCATCAGGAGAATAATGAGCCCTAACACACACCATTCAATACCATCAAAATAGACATCAACGTAGAAGGTGAGTCAAAGATTTCCATTATAGGTGCTTACTACTCTGAATCAGATATGGCATGAATTATAGACCTCTTAAAGGAATTTTAGGACTTATTCCCACATAAATACTAGGACATGAAAAGCACTCAACCTTCCCTTGGAAAAATGAACATCAAGAAGGTGGATGAGATGAGGCTAGCTAAGAAGTGCCTATGTCAAATGAATCCTAATCTCCATGCTAAGGTGAAAATGGACATTGATGGATTTTTAGTTGTTGATGTCATCTACCATGTGCAAGAATCTAAATGGGTGAGCTTGATGGTCATCAACATCAAGAAGGATGGGTACATATAGATCTATGTTGATTATAGGCTCTTGAATACTACCTATGTCAATGATGCATTCCTAACCCCATTCACTGATGAGGTCTTAGATGGAGTCATAGGCTATGAAATCTATACTTTCACTGATGGCTTTTTAGGCTACCATCAAGTGCAAATCAAAGAGGAGGATAATCCCAAAATGAACTTTGCAATTGAATGGGGTTTTTTCACTTATAATTTGATTCCCTTTGGACTTAAGAATTCACCAATCATATTCTCCAGAGTGGTGATCACTTCTTTCAAGGACTTTATCCATAACTTCCTCCAAGTTTCTCTCAAGGATTGAACTATGTAAGGTCTTGTAAAATAACACTATGACAATTTGTGCCTCATATTTGAGAGGTGCAAGAAGATATAGATATCATTAAACCTAAATAAGTGCATCTTTGAAACCCCCTTTAAAACATTACTCTAGCACATCATCTGTAAAGATGCTTTACTAGTTGATCTTGTAAATATAGCCATCATAATTCAACTCCAAACTCCTTCAATGCAAAAAGATGTATGCACCTTTCTAGGCCATTGTGGTTACTACAAGAAGTTTATACAGAGCTATGCAAAGATTTTAGTGCCTTTAGAGGAGCTCTTGTGTAAATATGGCCCATTCTATTGGGGCAAGATATAAGAGGAGGCTTTTGAAACATTAAAGTTGAAGTTGGCTAGTGTGCCAATTTTATAATTTCTATACTAGACTACTCCTTTCCACATCCATGTCAATGCTTTAGGCTTTACTATTGGTATCATCTTAGCACAACTAAGTGAGGGCAAGATGGACCACCCCATCTCCTTTTCCAGTAGGAAATTGATGTAGGTAGAGTAGAATTACACCACCACCAAGCATGACACACTGGCAATGGTCTATGCCTTAAAAAAATTTAGGCAATACCTACTAGCAACTCCATTCATCTTCTTCACCTATCATGAGGTGCTCAAGTACCTTGTGAATAAGCATATTTTACATGGGTGCATATGTAGATGGATTCTTCTATTTGATGAATTCTAGTTTTTCATTATTGTTAAGCCTAAAAAAAAGAATCTAGGGTTATATCATTTATTTTGCATCAATTCTAGTGATGTAATAGTGCCAATTAAGGACAACATGTTAGACATATAGTTATACCAAGTCTAATGCATCCCTAAAGATTTAGTGGAGATTGCCACTTTTCTAACATCTAGGTTTCTAGCCTAGACCTTGTCAACTAACGAAAAGTAACTTGCTATTCATGTCATTGTTCACCATTTCGGTCCTATAGGCCAAAAATCGGTCCCCCTTTTTTCCCCTGCTGTTCTGAGCCAGTACATTTTTTTATTTTTCACAAGTCTTGGAAATTTCTACGGACTTTACAAGAATTTCTATGGACTATGCAAAAAATTTCTACGGACTCTATAGTAAAGTATTTTGGTAGATGAAGAACCAATTCAAAAAATGAAAGGGGATTCTACAAAGTTTCTTCAGACCATTGAACCATTTAGTTTAATTGGCTCAGATTCAATTAGTTTAACGACTTGCCTCAATGGCTTGTTTCAATGGCTCAAGTCAATGGCTTGGTTCACTCAATTGGTTCAATGGCTTGTTTCAATGGCTCGGTTCAATGGCTTGGTTCGCTCAATTGGTTCAACAGCTTGATTCAAATGAGTTGGTTCAACATTTTGTTCAAATGGACCATTCCAAGTGCCCTTGTGAAGGGCAGTTCCAGACTCAAGTGCCCTTGCGGAGGGCAAGGAACATTTGCAAAGAGGCCGCAGAGAGAGCCAAAAGTGTAAGTTTTCTTCAAAAATTTGTTTAAGCTAAAGAAAAGAATTTCTTCAGACAAAATGTCTGAAGGAATTCCTTCAGACATTTTGTCCAAAGAAATTCTTTGAAAGAAAATCCCACCGTGGAAAAGACAAGGCAAAGGCAAAAGCAATTTCTTTCAGACTTTTGTCTGAAGGAATTCCTTCAAATAAAAAGTCTGAAGAAATTTGGGAAGACCCATGGGTAAAAAACTTGAAGAAAGTCTCCAAAGGAAAGGAACGAGTGAGACAATTCTCACAAACATTTTGTTCATGTGAAAAGTAGCTGAGAGAAAATCCACAGGAAAAGTGGCCAAATGAAAAGACCTAGGGAAATAAGCAAAAAACAAAGGGAGAAATCCTTCACACAAAATGTCTAAAGGAATTCCTTCAGACATTTTGTCTGAATGATTTCAAGACCAAGCGAGCCGAAGGACCCCGAAGGGTAGGTGCCCTTGTCAGAGACTCTCAGCTAAAATGAAGGACACTTCTCCAAAGCTGAAGGGTCACCTTCCCTTTGAGAGGGTTCAAAACAAGAAGCTCAAAAGAAAGGGAAGCAATAAGAAGCTGAAAGAAAGGAAAAGGTTGAAGAATTTCTAAGGGGTGACGGGCTTGAAGACATCAAAATCAAGCACGGCGAACTAGTCGTTGAAAGTTCAAATGCCTAGTGACGGGTGCACAGACGTCAAATTTAAGGTAGTGAAATAGTCATTGATTTTGAAAAGTTTAAAGAGAAGCCTAAGGAACTCAGTGACTCACCAAGAAGATAGCCCCGAGGGCTAAAGGACCCAGAAAGAGACAAAACCAGGAAGAGACAAAGTGCAAAAATGGAGAAATTGTCCAGGTGGCAAAGAGAGGTGTCAACTCAAGGATTTATTCCTGTAGTTGGAATAGTGCTTGCCAAGTGGTCATCAAATGGTGCAAATAGTAAGTGGCATGCCCTATTTTCTCCATTTTGCATTTATAAGCAGACAAACTACATGAATATCTGGAAGGAGTAGTCTTGTCTATAGAAAAGAGGCATAGCCCATGATTTCACATTAATGTTTGAATGCCAAAGTCAAGATCGGTGATTACACAGCATGGTTCTAGCAAGCCTCTTCTAGAAGAATGACATCAGTAATAGTGACTTCCTCTTTTTGATTCTCTTAATGCACATGGGCCAGCTGGTCAAAGGGTGCCAGAAGTCTTTTCAAAAGGGGTGCCTTTACTTCTTCTCCTCTTTCTATATATTGTAAACTTCTCATTTTGAGAAGGATCTCTTAGCCCATAAGGCAAAGCTCTACCCAAAAATCTCTGGGTTTGTAAGGCAGAACTCTATCAGATTTTACCTTGAATCAAGACATAGCATTTTTACCTCTATTCTGAGTTTGCACTTTCGTATGTGTATATGTCTTTGTTCTATGTTAAGTCATTTTCCTTTATGCTTTTGCAAGATGATTTTAGCATGTCTAGTGCATTATGAGCTTTTCTTTTGTAGGTTTGCCAAAAGTGTCCCTAGAGGAGTGTAGGTGCCTACGAATAGGTTGTCATAGTGTGTCTAAGGACACCTCTAGTAGTTTCTTCCTCCCTATATATCCACAGACCCCTAGTTCACTGATGCAGAGGAATTCCTCGTGTCAAATGAAGTGTATGACGGCTTCTTCTTGGTGAAAAGTATATGTTTGGGCTGAGTGGATCAACTTTTTTGGTGTATCACCTTTTAGTTTAGGTTTAGGTTCTATTTTTAGCATCCTTCTCCTTTTTCATCCCCCCATTTTTTCATTTATTTGTTAGCAGTAGGGAGTCCAGGACCTAAAAGATACATCAAAGGGAGCTATCCCTTATCTAGAGACTCTCCTCCCAATTTTGCCAGGCCCACAAGAAAGAGGGGAGTTTCCATTGTTGCGTGTGGAAGGCAGGAGCTCAGCCTCCTATCTAGGGTGCAATCCATTGTGTCAACATTTTTTGGCACACCTGATGGGACCAACTAGGACAAGTTGTGTCCAAAGAGTTGAAGAATTTTTGGTGTGTTCTTCAACCAACCAGCCTTTGGAGGTTTTTTCATCAACACCAAAGGTGACTCTAAGTTGAATCAGCTAGTTAAGTATTCCTACTGCCATCAAGAAATCACATTTCTATATGGTTTTATCAAGCTCAAGCTGTCATGAAACCACCTCAAACTCCAGCGTTACTTCCCTCATTGTTGAAGGGTAACTAGGAGAGCTATTTGAGGTGATTCCATGAATACCCTGAGCTTGATCAAAAAATATGAAGAAATACAAGGTACATGCAATGGATTATACATGCCAAAATGTGCTTTCATTTGAAACAGCTATTCTTATGCATCAGTAGACCCTTCCTAGTCTTCCTCAACTCCCTCAGATCACTAATCATGATGGAAAGCCCTTGACTTGGAAGGAAATAGTGGAATCATGGGGCAGGAAAGAGGAGAAGAAAGGTTTTGCTCAAAACCTTAAAAGGGTCGAGGCTACTCCTACTCATGATGATTCCTATGACCTCCAAGAAAGGCTCTTCCAAGAGGACATAGCTAGGAGAATTGTAGAGTTAGAATTCAAAGTGAGATTCCTCGACCAACGTCTGATGGAAATGTCTGAACACACCCCATCTACACACCCCTAAGAGAGCTATTAGGCCACAGCTGATATAGATGAAGTGCTAGCCAAATGGAAAGAGGAGAATCATTTTAATCTATCTCAAGGACTACCTCCTCTTCCACATGGTTCTTCCACTTCACCCCTTCTCAAGGAGGAACCTGTTTTGCAGGAGGTGAGTGAGGAAGAAAAGATCCAATTTGTAGCTTCTCAAGAGGCTATCATGAGTGGCAATGAAGAAGAAATCATCATCGATGCTCCTTGTGAAGACATCATCGACAATGGAGAATACACAGGGCATGCATACATGTAGATGTTCTAGCAATATGAGGAGAAACGTAAACTCTCTCCCACTTTGTTTGATGAACTTCCTTGTTGCTTAAATGAGGAGAATGACTATGCTGAGGAGCTTGAATTGGAGGATCAAACAAATGTCTTTGAATAACTAAAGACTCTGATCCTTGAGTAAGAAAAGGAGAGGCTGGTCCATCTTGAGGAAAGCTTTGAAGAAGAGAGCTTTGAACAAAAGGGTGATGTTCTCTGGGATGAGCAATCAATTTGTGATTCCATTTTAGACATCACAATAGTCACCCTTCTTCAAGAAGGCCAAGAGGAAGTAGAGGATAAGTCTGATAGAGTCTTCAACGAGGTAGAAGGAGATGAGCCAATTCATGATGCATTACAAAGGGACCATTCACAACAAAGGGGTTATGGTGATGATCCAACAATCATTGATTTTTGGATAAAATGCACTAGCATGAAGAGCTAGCCTTCAACAAGCTTCCAAGACCAAAAAGAGTACATATATGTTTGGAGCATATTTGATTTTGATCCACTCATATCCAAGCCAATCAAGGTGGTAGGCAAGAAGAGCATGTCACCAAGTCTCCATTTCATTTAGCCAATTATCTGCTACCATAAGTTTCCTTGCCAGGAAGGGGACTTAATAATTTTTCCCTTTGATCTAGGAGGGAGGCAGATATACCTGGTTAGCTATATATAGTAGTTTGTTTTCAGCTTTCTTTTCCTATTTTCCCCTAAGTGTTGTTTGCACAAGTAGTGTTTTTAGCCTTGTGTGTATTTTCCTTTGTGTGTGGGGTAAAATCTCATGATTAATTCTTGGATCTCTCAAGGTGGTTGCTAACTCTTTCAAAGCTACATCTGACTCCGTGCCCAATGGACTCTAATGCAACTAGTTTCTAAGCATAGCAGGCATGCTTCCCCTGGGAGTCACCAATTTGTTGACCATTTTGGTCCTGTAGGCCAAAAATTGGTCCCCCTTTTTTCCCCTGTTGTTTTGAGCTAGTACATTTTTTGATTTTGCACAAGTCTTGGAAATTTCTACAGACTCTACAGGAATTTCTATGGACTCTACAGAGAATTTCTATGGACTATGTAGGAAAGTCTTTTGGCAGATGAAGAACCTATTCAAAGAATGAAAGGGGCTTCTACAAAGTTTCTTCAAACCATTAACCATTCAATTCAATTGGCTCATATTCAATTGGTTCAATGGCTTGCTTTAACAGCTTGGTTTGCTCAATTGGTTCAATGGCTTGTTTCATTGGCTCAGTTCAATGGCTTGGTTCACTCAATTGGTTCAACAACATGATTCAAATGAGCTGGTTCAATGTTTGGTTCAAATGGACCATTCCAAGTGCCCTTGCAGAGGGAAGTTCCAGATTCAAGTGCCCTTGCGGAGGGTAGGGAACATTTGCAAAGAGGCCACAGAGAGAGCCGAAAGGGTAAGTTTCCTTCAGAAATTTGTTTAAGGCAAAGAAGATAATTTCTTCAGACAAAATGTCCAACGAAATTCCTTCAAAAAATTTGTTCAAAGAAATTATTCGAAAGAAAATCTCACCGTGGAAAAGACAAGGCAAAGGTAGAAGCGATTTATTTTGGACTTTTGTCCATAGGAATTCCTTCGAACAAAAAGTCCAAAGAAATTTGGGAAACCCATGGGTAAAAAACTTGAAGAAAGTCTCCGAAGGAAAGGAATGACTAAGACAATTCTCACGGATATTTTGTCTGTGGGAAAAGTAGTCGAGAGAAAATCCACGAGAAAAGTGGTTGAATTAAAAGACCTAGGGAAATAAGCAAAAAACAAAGGGAGAAATCCTTTGGACAAAATGTTCGAAGGAATTCCTTCAGACATTTTGTCTGAAGGAATTATTTTGAACATTTTGTCTGAAGGATTTCAAGACCAAGGGAGCCGAAGGACCCCGAAGGGTAGGTGCCCTTGTGGGGGACTCTCGGCCAAAATGAAGGACACTTCTCCAAAGCCGAAGGGTCACCTTCCCTTAAGGAGGGTTCAAAACAAGAAGCCTAAAATAAAGGGAAGCAACAAGAAGCTAAAAGAAAGGAAAAGGCTAAAGAATTTCTAAGGGGTGATGGGCCTAAAGACGTCAAAATCAAGCATGATGAACTAGCCATTGGAAGTTCAAATGCCCAGTGACGGGTACGCAGACGTCAAATTTAAGGTGGTGAAATATCTGTTGATTTTGAAAAGTTTAAAGAGCAGCCCAAGGAACTCAGTGACCCACCAAGAAGATAGCCTCGAGAGCTGAAGGAGCCAAAAAGAGACAAAACTAGGAAGAGACAAAGTGCAAAAATGGACAAATAGTCTAGGTGGCAAAGAGAGGTGTCAACTCAAGAATTTATTCTTGTAGTTGGAATAGTGCTTGCCAAGTGGTCATCAAATGGTGAAAATAGTAAGTGGCACACCCTATTTTCTCCACTTTGCATTTATAAGCAGACAAACCACGTGAATATCTGGAAGGAGCAGCCTTGTTTGTAGAAAAGAGGCACAGCCCGTGCTTTCACATTAATGTTTGAATGCCAAAGTCAAGACTGGTGATTACAGAACATGGTTCCAGTAGGCCTCTTCTAGAAGAATGACATCAGTAATAGTGACTTCCTCCTTCCAATGCTCTCAATGCACATGGGAAAGCTGGTCAAAGGGTGCCAAAAGTCTTTTCAAAAGGGGCACCTTTACTTCTTCTCCTCTTTCTATATATTGTAAATTTCTCATTTTGAGAAGGATCTCTTAGCCCATAAGGCAAAGCTCTGCCCAAAAATCTTTGGGTTTGTAAGGCAGAACTCTACTGGATTTTACCTTAAATCAAGACATAGCATTTTTACCTCCATTCTGAGTTTGCACTTTCGTATGTGTCTATGCCTTTGGTCTGTGTTAAGTCATTTTCCTTTATGCTTTCATAGGATGATTTCAGCATGTCTAGTGCATTGTGAGCTTTTCTTTTGCAAGTTTGCCAGAAGTGTCCCTAGAGGAGTGTAGGTGCCTGTAAATAGGCTATCATAGTGTGTCTAAGGACACCTCTGATAGTTTATTCCTCCCTGTATATCCATGGACCCCTAGTTCACTGATGCAGAAGCATTCCTCATGTTAGATGAAGTGTATGATAGCTTCTTCTTGGTGAAAAGTATATGTTCAGGCTCAGTGGATCAAATTTTTTGGTGTATCACCTTTTAGTTTAGGTTTAGGTTCTATATTCAGCATCCTTCTCCCTTTTCATCCCCCCCTTTTTTCAATTATTTGTTAGCAGTAGGTAGTCCAGAACCTAAAGATACATCAAAGGGAGCTAGCCCTTATCTAGAGACTCTCCCCCCAGTTTTGTCAGGCCCATAGGCAAGAGGGGAGTTTCCATTGTTGCATGTGGAAGGCAGGAGCTCAGCCTCCTGTCCAGGGTGCAATCCACTATGTCAACAGTCACCTCTTTTCAACTCATTAAGGGGGAGCTATATAAACTGAGTAGATATGAAGTCCTACACTAGTGTGTTCTAGAACATGAAAGGGAATCCATCTTATAAGAAGTGCATGAGGGAGTCATAGGAGGCCATTATGTTAGAGATGCAATAGCATGCAAGGTATTGTAGTTAGGCTTATGGTGGCCAAGATTATTTCAAGATGCAAAGGAGTATGCCAAGGCATGTGACATATGCCAGTGCATTAAAAATATCAAACACCAAGATGAGATGCCTTTCATTCCCATTCTTTCCCAGACACCATTTGATAAATGGGCCATTGACTTCTTTAAGCCAATTACTCCTGTAACATGGTGCATAGGTACAAGGTACATTTTTGTGACCCCAAATTATTTTACCAAGTGGATCAAAGCCACACTGATAAAATATTACACAGTTTCAATAACCACTCACTTCTTATGGGAGAACATCATAAACTAGTATGGGTGCCCATTAAGTCTAACTAGTGATAGGGGTACTCATTTCATCAATGAGATGGTGTGCATCCTTTTGACTGAACACATGGTGGCATACCACAAGACCACCCCCTATCCTTAATAGGCCAATGGCATAGTTGAATCATTGAACAAGATCCTAAGAATGTGCCTGATAAAGATATGTGATGTTGGTCACAAGGATTGGGATGATTGTGTTTCATCGGTACTATGGGCATATTGCATAACATATAAATGCCTAAATAAGGCTACACTATTTTAATATGTGTTTGGTTCTGAAGTAGTTTTGCCCATGGAATTCATGGTACCCTCCTTACACATTGCATGCATTGGTTGCTTAGATTACCAAGAATCTTTAAGAACAAGGTTGGAAGACTTAAAGCACTTGGATGGAAAGCATGCCCAAGCAAGGTGGAATCAACAAGTCAAGAAGGTGTGCTAGAAGCACTGACATGACAAGCATATCAAGTATAAGGAGCTAACTGACGGATAATTTGTTGTTCTATGATTCTTAGTACTTTATGCACCCTAGAAAGTTGTAAATATGGTGGATGGGCCCCTACATCATCCACCACATATTAGAGATAGGCACATGTAAGTTATACATGTCTGGTAAAATGCTTCCTACACATTTCAATGGTAATCCATTGAAGCCATATAGGTAGTAGGATGGCGCTTATGCCATACAAACTTTGACTTCTTAGTCACTAGTCAATTTGAGATTAAGCTGACCAGATTCTAGTTTGGCAAAAGCCAAACCATTCTTTTTCATTTTGTTATTCCTTGTATAGTGTATAGAGGCAGTGAGTGGTATGTGGTAGCTATAAAAAATTATTGATAAGTACTTCACACATAATTCTAATTGAGTGATTCGAGCACTTACACCCTCTTAGTGTTTGAGATTAGACATCTAAGTGGTGGGTGCATGAAGCTTACCAAGCACAAATAGAAGAAGTAGAAGATAAATGTATGCAAGATGAATAGTGTAGGGCACTTCAAGGCCCAAGAATGAACCACTCTGGCACTACATTTGTGTTAAAGTTAAAAGAGGGCACATCAATTGATCATGCGCTAAAAACCTAAGAGTTAAGTAAATAAGCTCAACATTATTGAGTGCAAGGTATAAAGTGAAGATATACAATCTAATAGTACACAAGAGAGTCAATAGATAATAAATTCATTAAAGGGCCAGTATAAGGGATTTGTATGGGGTAGGATAGGCTGATGAAAGATAATGTGCAAAAAATTGACCAAAATAGAGAAATGTGCTTGAAATGGGAGTGCAGCTAGACAAAAAAGTGGAACTAAGAAGGTTAAATTATTCGCATATGAGGTGATGTACCCAAGTTACCATAAGGAAGGCAAAGGTCATGCCATGTATACAAGCAAAGAAATAAAGTATCTAAGATAGCTGGCATCCACCCAAAAATGAGTGAGAAGTGACCATTTGAACCACACATCACTTCATCAAAAAAACTATTAGGAACATTCAATGAGGTGGCAGTGGTAGCAGAAAGATATGCAATTAATGCATTAAGGATGAGATATTCTTGAATAATTTGGTATATTTTCACATTTTCCAATAAATTAATGTGACTACACTATAAATCTTACATTAGTGATGGTAGTTGAGAATGAAGGATATAAAATAGCAAGTGACAGACTTGTTTAGCTTACAAAGTTTAAACTATTTCAAATTTAGAGCAAACCTAAGCAAGAGCTAGAGATCCAAAGGTGAAAACCCTACACCATGTACAAACTCAAACACCCAAAAGCACCTAAAGTGACTGGTAAAATTCTAAGAGATATTGTGTTCACAACGAGACCAATTTAAAGGATTGAGGAGAGAAAATTGGGCAAAAAGTAGAGTTGGAACAAAAAGTTGTCACCCAGGCTACCAATAACATCTAGCAAAGCTTGGAGCTAAGGGTATAGTCATAGATCTCATTATTGAAAAAGTGTTAACCACCCTTTGAGGCTTTGGTAAGCCACACTTACCAAAGTTTAACACAAATATATTCAGGATGGTGAAGAAGCAAAAAACATCAAGCTCTATGCAAGTGCAGCAAGAACCCAAGTGGGTGAAGATTGTAGAGGAGATAACGGCCACTAAGACCAAGGCACAGTCAATCGAAGAAGTTAGCATCACTAAGGTAGTAACCAAGGCACTAATAAATATGTCATACCAATATATGCAGTTTCACCCAAAAGTTCAAGTGGGGGAAGTTGGCACTCATTTATGCATATTTTCTAACTCAAGGAGTATAACCACTAAATGTTAAGCCACTTGCAAGATTTGTTGTAGGACAGGATGGTGGACACAAGGTGCAATATGTCATAAAGTGATGCCCTATTCAACATCTTAATTCAAGATAAGTTGAAAGCTTCTAACATAATACAGCTCTATGAGTTTCCCTGCTTCAAGAATATAGAGGAACTCATCCAGTTCTTACTCTCACACATCCATGAGGATTGCATATATTTTGTAGACTTATGCATGAAAATTTTAGCATAATTGATCAAGAAGATAACTAGGATCCCATATGTTGGATAGGTTATCCATCAACTGATGGATGATGATGAATAGGTGGAGTACATTGCAAAGCTCTTCAAGTACTTCAAGGGGGTTTCAAATTCCCCATCAACAAGTACAAGGATCCTAGTATGAGGGTAGCAGCATACCTTATGAGTTCTAAATTATGCTTGGGAGGTTGATGGACCAATGTATCAAAGGTGTACCTCTGCAATGACTATCATATTGTGTAGGCAATATAGTTCAACATCATGAAGTTCACTGCTTATGAGTTAGTGAAAAATATGTTGGAATGTCATAGCACCAAAGGAACCTTAAGGTGGGGGTCCATCCTCATCTTGATTGTTATGGAGGAAATTGGGATCCCATATGAGAGAGAATATAATCCATGGGTCTTCCCAGATTATCATGAATCCCTGATGCAAAAGTACAAAGACTACACTTACCCCACCTCCTTTAGCCTAAAGTACAAGATGTGTGTGATGCATTGGTGCAAAAAATACATAAAAGATTTCAGATTGGAGTGGTGTATTCCTAAAGGGATCTCTTAGAGTATGTTTAGGTAGGATGGCATCTTTTATCGTAATGTAGCATTATTGTGTAGTACACTTGGTGCTATGAGATGGGAAAAGGTTAGAATGGTTGAATCTCCCTTTCACCTTCTTGACAGGGTACTTTAGGGACATGTTATACTGGATCCCTAATACATAGTAAATAGAAATTTTAGTAAATGAACTAGATACATAGAGCTTCAAGTTGAGGCATTAATTCTCTCTCATAGATGGGAAGTCCATTGAAGATGAAGAAGATGCATTAGATCACCTAGACATCAATCCTATCCAAGAAGTCACCATCCTAGGCTTCATCTATAGATTATACTATGAGATGAAGCCACAAAATAAGGATTCTAGTGATGAGCAAAGCACTGAGTAGAGGGAAGACTACCCATTCCAAATCAAGGATGAGGGAACGCATGTGCTAGATAAAAAGAAGTCTATAAATAAAAAGAGGGGGGAGACTTTGAAGGCAATAGAAGAGAAGTTAAGGCTGAAGATCACTTTAGAGGGAGAAGCATCTCCTTCAACCTCCACACAAAATCACATGTGATTCATGCTAAATACTTCCCCTAGCACAGGGAAAAAGAAGGGGAAGGTTGTGCCTATGGTACAAAGGATAATCTTATTCGAGGATGAGAAGGAATAATATTTGGAGGAAGAAGAGAGTGGGAGGGGCACATACATCATGTCCAAGGATGAAGAACCCTCCTCAAGTGAATAGACCTCCTCCCTACCACCTCAAACTAATTTGAAGAAGTGAAGGTGGAGATGGAGGAAACTTAGCTTTAGTGAAGCTGAAATGCAAAGGGAACAGGAGCTGGAGGAGAAAAAAGGAGAAATGACAAAGGCTAGGATACCAAAAGAGGTCATTGAGATGGTTAAAGCTAAAGAATGAAAGAAAGAGGAGGAGCACAAGTTTCATAAGGGAGAAGGAAGGAATGAAGGATAGATAGGAGAAGAGATCAAGGAAGCAACATATGCAGGTGCATCGATAGAAAAATAATTAAAGCACAAATAGAAGGACATGGCCCTGGACCAAGAGCATATTGATGTAGTGTTGAATATGCACCAAAGATGAAAAGCCATGAGGGCCAAGGGCATGTCCCAAGTGGATATCAACTAAATCAAGGCCAAAGAGATTAAAGTGAGAGAAAATAAGTGCAAAGAGCAGACCACACAAAGGAAGTTTGAAAAGGAGAAGGCTAAGAAAGAGGAAATAGAGAGAAAGGCCAAGGAAGAGAAGGCCAAGAGAAAGGAAAAAGAAGAAAAAGTGACCCAAGAGGAAAGGGCTAGGATGATAAAGGAAATAAAGAAGAAGAAGGGTGTCACTGGCATGGAACCTAGGGAGTAAAGATTACCATAAAAGTTACCTAGCACCTCCAACAAAATACTATAAGAAGATGCACAACAGGCATGCCCTAACTCTGAAGGGGTGCCTAGAGATAAAGAGGATGATACTGGTGCCTTGGATAAATAAATGGAGAAGGAATCAGAGGCCCCATTAGGGTAAGAAGAAAGGAAGGTGGGGGCTAAAGAGGTTCACTCCAAAAATCCATGGCAAGAGGAAATGGACAAGGGGGAAAGTCTATAGAAGAACCCCTATAAGAAGAACACAACAGTAGGTCTAGCACCGAATAAAAAGAAGAGATAGACAAGGGGGAAAATTCCACTAAATAACCCCAATAAGTAGAAGGAGAAGAAGAAGAAGGCATTGGCATAAGCACTAGCACTAGTAAAGAATAAAAAGAGCTAGATGAGGAAGAATAGCATGAGCCAGGCAATAGGGAAAGTGTGAAATAAGGGTTGAAAGAAGATGAAGACTTTTATATGATGGAGTACATGCTACCAAAGACTACCAAAACCTTGATGCATCATCAAGTTTCGTGGGTTTTGGATTACTACATGGATGAGCCCCAATTTAAGGTTTCTACAAAAGCACTTTAGAGCACCAAGAAACTAGAGGAAGGGCATGATTATCGGCTCATAAATCCACAATACATGAACCCAATGTGATCATTTAATGCTCTAATTAAGATGGATTCTTTAGTAGTGCACAAGAACATCATTAATGATGTTTGTGCCAATAATTATAATAAGATAGTGCAAGAGGCAGAGGTGAAACTTGAAGCAACAAGGCTCAAACTTAAATAGTTAGTCGAGTGCGTAGAAGAAGTAGAGCGATCCCTTTTTGATGGTGGATAAGGCTTGTATATTTGTAGAGTAGATGCTTCCCAGGATGAGGCTATCACTTTAGAAATTAGAAGACCCCTATGAGGCCTTAAGAAGAGAATTGAAAAAAAAATTGGACGTGCTTGAAGACCTCTTCACCAAGTTAGAAGAGGGCATGGGAAAAGCAGATGCCATATTTTAAAATTTTTTCACCCAAGTAGTGGTCATCAATGAGCATCTTAAAAAGGCAAAGAAGGAGAAATGTGCCTTATTCCAACACTCCTTCATGGTGAGAAAAATAGAGTTTGTGTAATTAATGGTAAAGGTTAACTCTTTAAGCACCTAATTAAAGACCCAAGAGCAAGACCTGAAGGCCCTCTTTTATGCCTTCCAAATGAAGAGTAGTGTGCAGGGGGATATCTTAGATGGCAAGGTAAGGTGAGCAAGGGAAAGGCTTGAGGCCTTTAGAAAATAATTAGAAATCATGGACATGCTCACCCTCAAGATTGCATCCATTGAAGCAGATATCACCATCAAAGAAATAAAACTCATTATACAAGGTTTTGAGAACTTCAAGGCAAATTTAGACAAGTGTGTGCCCAAATTTTACACACCAAAGGCACTAAAATACTAGTCTGAGGCAAACTAGAAAATTTGTATGGGGTAATATTGGGTCCCTTATGGACCACACCAAATTGACATATCTTAGTGTGAGGAAATATTTGTTTTGATTGCTCCCTTTTTATACCTTTTGGCACCAATGAGAATAATCCCTGAGGATCCTATGCCAACAAGTAGGTAGTTGTACGCTATTGACCTTCAAATGACATCCCTATAAGAACTTGTATATGGTAACTCAAGAAGCATAGGTGTAAAACTAGTGGAGAAGATGGGATAGAGACCCCTTGGTGATATCTCAGCATACATCATGCGCTCATCCAAACTAGGCAACGTAGTGGAGCAAACAGAATAATGAACCCTAGTGATAACTAATCACTTAGTACATACCCATCTGACCTAGCAAGGAGATGTCTAGTTGCTTATAAAAGAAGGCTTGCTTTTAAATAAATGGAGAGGAAAATATTATTAGCAAAGCTCTATTGAAATAGAGAGCCACCTTTAAATATTTATATTCTGCATGAAATAGGTTAGGCACTTCAAATGTATAGCCCAAGCTCGCCTGTGAGCTGTTGGGTATGAGTAGGGTTAAATACAAGCACTTGCTTTATTTTCATGTCTTGAAAATTGTATATTTAACTATAAGTAAATGAATTATATTATCAAAGTAATGGAGTGTTGATTCTTGCATTATAGTTTGCGTTATGATATGTTTATGACTTAGTTTTATGTGAACAATGTTATAAGTTATTTAATTATGAATGTATTGTGATATTAAGGTTCATCCTTGGTTGTTATTGGTATCCTTGTTCCATCTAGTGACTTTGTCCTAATTATACAATAGACCAAGTGTTGGGACCATCATGCATCAAGGCCTCCAATACCCATGCCTAAAACACTAACCTAAAGAAGGTGCATGTGAATCCAAGTCATTTTTATGACTCGAGTAAATTCCTGAATCGTCACTACTCATCATCCCCATGGCTTGCACCTATTGGGCTTCCCTAAAATAACCTAGCACCGACCGACTATATGAATCTATCTTTTTAATGACTTAGTCCCTTTTGAACCCAAAGTTACACCATGTTTCAACTAGCCCAATGTGGGCTTGATTCCTTCACTATTGTGTTTTAGGTGGGTACACAAGGCTTACGCCTTATGTGAAATGGATGCTAGTGTAGTAGTTTGTTAATTTTTATGTGCTAGACCCTATTATGCTCATGCCTAGCTATACCAAGCCTAAAATTGACTTGCCCTAACTTTTAAGTGCATGACGAAGCATAAAAGCTAATCTAGTGAACTTTTCTACAACATGGATCTTATTGACTTAGTTCCTTCAATAAGGGTTTTAATAGAATTGGATGGTCAATATAATCAAGGTATATACCTATTTTCACAAAACACTTTTGTTAATAACTTGTTTCATATGCAAACCATCAAATAAGTGTTTTTTGTTTCTATATAGAGTACTGAGTAAAAAGTAGTGAACAATGTGCAAGTGATATCCAATTCAAACCAAAGTGGTGTAAGTACATAAATAACTAGTCTAAAAACAAGTTCACCTTTAGTTAACACCATGAGTGGTTCTCAAAATTGGGGAGGAGTAGTTTCTACATCCCAACCTCAGCCAACTACTACCACTAATCCTCATCTAGATGCTTCTTCAAGTGCTCAACCAATAAGATTAGGTAATCATCCAACAACCAATGCTATGCCTCAACAATAGAATGTGATGAATCCTACTCCTTCCCAATAGGTAATAAATAGTGTTCCATAATATCAGGGACAATCAAACAAACCAACACAGTATAGGTAGAATATATTGTTACCTCAATAAGGAGCAACTAATTTTCTACCTCATTAGGAACCAGCGAACACACCTCTTTCTTTATAGACCAATATACCAATTCAAATACAAATGATGTCTAATCAATAGTGTATGACTATTGGTTAGAAATAAATGTTGAATATCCAATATGTGTCCACTTCCCAACTAGGAATCATGCAACAAAGAGATTTTAATGTTCCTCAAGTATTGATCAGGTAACCTTGGTCTTTTGTGTAGAACGTGCCACTAGTTCAAAGATATGGTCTTGATTTATAAGTAACCCCTCAACATCAAGGTTTGATTAGTCTACAAAATGTCCCTATTCAACCTCAATAGGAACAATACAACCATATTCCTCTATATTGACCTCAAAATCCCTAAAATTAGGTCCATATATCCAACCCTAACTAGAAAATCACACTGCAATACATGCAACTTTAACAATCAAACCCTAATCCACGCATGTGTATTCTTGGTCCATTCCCAAACCAAACCAACATACCCTAGCAAATACCTCCATCATATCCTAGTCAAAGTGTTTCACTTATGACCGGTCAACCATCTACCTAGGCCAATCTTTCACCTCAAACCAATGTTCCCTCTAGTTTCCTAGCTTAAGAACTACAATAGATAAAGGATGTCATTACTACCATCCAAGATAGGAAACAAACCAAAATGCTTAGTTGGATGATTTGTGTACTTATCCTTTTAACATGGAGTACTTGCAGATACCATTTCCTCTAAGATATGAACCATCAAAATTTGACAAATATAAGGGGAAAGGAGGCCCCAAGGCTCATTTGACCAAGTTCTTTGTTGCATTCTAGCTAGTGGCATATAGCAACATATACCTTTTGTTTTTGTTCCCAAGAATTCTATCAAGACAAGCCTTGGAGTGGTTCTTGAAATTGCCTAAGAATTCAGTGTTAGATTTTGATGATCTTTCAGACAAGTTTGTGCAACATTTCTCATATAATCTCAAGCATGAGATTTCATTGGTTGACTTGATGCAAGATAAGCAAAAGGATGGTGAAAGTTTTTAAAGTTATCTATAGCAATGGAGATCCCTTTCAAACTAATTCACTCACAGTTTACCAGACGCATAATTACCCATTATGTCTACCAAAAATTTGTATAGTGAGATATCTTATCATCTAGAGCTACAGTGTGCACATACCTTTAAAGAGATCATTGATAAAGGTTTGTTGATTGAGTGAGACCTAATTAACAAAGGGATTATCAATATTACTTCATCAAATCAGAATCAAGGTACCAATCAAGGAAATGGCCAAAACTAGCATCAATTTCAAGTGCAAGTATCGTAATTGACAGAGGCCAATAATAATGATAGACCAAAATAATTTAACCATAATAAAATTATTTTTGGAAATGGAGTAATAGAATTATGACATGTCCAAATAGTGAAAACATCATCTGCTCAACCTATAGAACATATGCAAATTACACCTAACCCATAACCTTTTCATCAAATGCAATAAGCATAACAGCCCAAGCCCACATAACAAATGTAACAACCTTTACCATTACAAACCCCTCCTCCAAGGAGAATAGTGCCTACTTATCGCATTTTTAGTGACCTTGGAGAACCTATTGAATATGTGTTTCAAAAACTTGTCATCCCTAATTTGATTAACTAGTTTATATCAAAACATTATCCTGAGGGCATTCCTTATTATGATTGGTACTACCAAAATGAATTCTGTGAATATCATCGAGTTAATGGACATAATTTGCATTGTTATGTGTAAATTAAACATTTGATTCAAAATATGTTGGAGAATGGGGAGATAACATTAGACAATGGTGCTTCCACTTCTAATCAGACCCTTAAAATCTATCAAAACCCTTTTCCCCAACATAACAAAAAATTGTAATAGTAATAACAACAACAACAGCCAATGTAATGCCAATAATAATAGTTTCAACAACCAGGGCTGAACCAAAAGAATCAATATAATCACTAGCAATAAAACTAATAGTGTCTAAACAATAGATAGAACTAATGTCAGAACAATAATAAAAAACAAACCTACCATGCAGTTGCACATGACTACAATAAGGTTGTAGTTCATATTATAGGAAGTCATGTTAATATCATCTCCATTAATTTGAGACCAAATACCATTCAATAAATAACTTTTCTAAATAATGCCAATCCATCAACTCACATTGATAATCCTTCCTTGACCTTGGACTATATACAGGTATACCAACAAGTAGGGTTACTAATTTTGAACCATACACTAATAACTCATTATTGCCTCATAACCATACATAAGTGCACCATCAACTGAGACTTATCCTATATGGTCCCCTACCATCACCATTATTTTTTAGCAATCATGGTCTTGTGCTTAATCATGATTGTGCAATCATAACTTGAAGGTCAAAGATTACCATCTCAGGCCCACAACCATCTACCACTTTGCCCATCACCCAACCAGTCATTATACCTTAGAATAATTGCAAAAGATGCCCACATAAATTTCCATTTTAGATTTGTTTCATAGGTTAATAATCAAAAAGAACATTTTGAATGAGTTCCTTAGCTAATTCATTGTTTCAAGTGACATATCCCCTGACAAATTCCAAGCTTTGGTTGGACTCCTAGCTCCATCCCAACAAGTCACTTTCAACTAAAGTGATATGTCATCCCTTGGCCCACTGCATAATAATTCATTATACATCAAAGTTTGAATAAAATGGTACAAAGTGAAACGTGTCCTTATAGACAATAGATCAGGTCTAAACATAGTGTATCTAAAGCTCATCAAGCCTCTTGGGTACATGATGGTAGATCTTCAAGCATAAATGATAACCATCAAAGCCTATGACAATGAAGAACGAGAATCACAAGGCACCATATATTTTTCAGTTAGCCTTGGGCCCTTGACCCATGATACACTTTGCCATGTGTTAGATCTTGATTTGTCATACAATATGCTTTTGGGTAGACCTTGGTTGCATGAAATTTATGTCATCCCATCGACATTGCACCAATGTATCAAGTTCTCCCTCTCAATGATGGAAGTTTGTATATTGGAATATTTGCATTCATACAAGCACTAAAAACACCTAGATGCCAAATTCAAAAGCTATAACTATCATTTTAGCATGAATTCAATGGACAAACAGGATAAGGGAAAGGCAATACTCAATTTTCTAGAGGATAGTTACATTGATCCTAACACTCTTAATTCCCTTTCCCACATGCTACCTTTTGAGATATCCAATCATTATACCATCTCACCTAATGGCCCAGGAGAGTATTTAAACCATGATACCTTTCACATTGCAAACCTTTCATAGAACCCAAATTCCTTTGGAAGACATGTTAATACTTTTTGTCCAAAAAATATCAATACATCTGATATTCTAAGGGATGCCACTTTGATTTTTAGGAAAAACCCTAAAGCCTCCAAAAAACCCATCTTCCCTTTTTACCTTGTGGAATCCAAAACTCTAGATGTAATTTGCACTTGTGTAAATTGATTAATGGGTTCCATATCCTGAAAAATGCATAACACCCAAGACTAGAAAAACCCAAAACCTACCATATACTTTACACATTTTGAAAATTTCAAAATTAATAGAGGGCTCTAGATCCTACCATGCACCCAACCAGTGGAAGCTGGAACTTAGTGTACACTTTGCATGTTTTGAAAACATGCAAAGTGCACGATGAACTTTGGATCCTACTAAAACCTATAACCCCCCTTTCCATGGAACCCAAAACCCTTGATGTGCATTTCATATTTTGAAATGTGAAAATTTCATGATGGTAATTGCCTTCTGCCAAACCATCTAACCACAGGATGTGAAACCTCAAGTGCACTTTTCATGTTATAAACATGAAAAGTACTCCATGGGTTCCACCTTCCATTGATCTGGTCATCCATTCCTGTGGATAGTAGACCTACTATAAGCAGGTCCAACCTCTACAACCAACCCCCTTTGACTTGTATTAATTGTAGGGTTTTTTTCTATTTAACTAAATGAGTTTAAGGATTTCATTATCATTGTTTATTTACTAAAATTGTGATCTCAGAGCTCCAGCTACTCATGCCATCAAACCTTAGAGCCATGTACAAGAAAGTACCAATCCATGACTACAAATTTTGCATCCACATCACCTTCTTCATTTACATAGTATTCCCCTTCATCTCAACCCACTATATTTACATCCCCAACCCTAAGTGGTACTACATACTTAATGTACTCAATTAGTGCTTTAGTTTCCACCCTTCCACTAGCTCCTAAGTTCACAATCCCTATGTCTACTCCATCCTCCAATCCCCCAATAGATATAGTTGCTTCAATTATCTCCACTCCTTTCACTTATATGGGAACTTTTATGTGCTTCCATCACCTCCTAGTTTCACAAGAACTTTCAAGTGATTTCTAACATGTCTCAGTTTTGCCAGAGATTTGAACTACTCAAAGCACCTGTAGATCCTAACAACTTTCACAGTTGGTTTCCCAAAAGTAATAAATTTAGGAAATTAATTTAAAATCCAAGATAAATAAGGTTATTTCATCAATGATGGAACATTATGGAATCATCATAGATAGAAGGAAAATCTTGAAGGAACAGATCGATAAATATGAAGGAGAAAAATATTTGATGTTCAAGCAGATTGTGTAGCCTCCAATATCTACTCTTATGAGCTAGATATAGAATGAATACAAGATATTTTCAAAGCCTTTGATGCATATACTAAGAAACTATACGCCAAAAATGATAAGAAAGCTGAAGAAGTTCTTGACATTGATTAATCTTTCCTCTTTGTTGAATGTTTTCAAATATTACATTGTCAAGTTATAATTTCATTCAAAAGGTACAACTATATTTCTTATAACTCTTTTTAAGAAAGAGGAAAACATATTTTATACTTTATATTTTTGATAAGGTGAAAGTTTTAAAAAGCACAAGTGCAAATTACACTTTCCATTTTGACAAATATGAATTGTTGATAAGTGCAAAATCATGAAGTGCGAATTACATGGTTCATTTTGGAAAAAGTGATAAAGAGTTAAAAAGTTGTAAAAGTCTCACTTGAGTTTTTAAATTTAGGGTTTTTTCATGTAAAAGTAACTTGGAATTATTTTCAAACTTATCTTTTATTTTGAAAGACCAGTTATATTTTGGCCACCTCTTTTTGCATGAGGAAGTTATTTTTAGCCACTACCAGATGAAGAAGCATTACATGGAGATCCAATAGTTATAGCCATGCCATATCATGCCATGTTAAGCCAAATATCATTTCCAACTCATTCATTCCATTTTACATCCATTCCACAAGTTCAAGATGTCATAAATAGAGAAACTCACTTCTTTTTACATGAGGGGTTTTAGATTTGCATGATTTTCTTTACTAGGCATTCAAGTTTTGTTAACTACATCTCATCTATGATAGATTTTGTATAAAAATGGGTATAACCAAAGCCCCAAACTATATTTTTTCTTCTAGTTATATTTTTCTACATTTTAAATATATTTAATACAAGTTGTAACCTTTAGAGAGAAATAAAGTTAAAGATTTATCTTTCTTGTCTTGAGAGATCTCTCTATGTGTGCAAGTTGTTTGATTATTTTTGGAATCTTTGTCTTTTATTTTAGTCTCAATAAATTCATCTATGATATTTTACCCTCTTGAAAATATTGGTTGGAACAAATATCTTTTTCCCTTTTGTGAAAACTAGCTAAAATACTACCTTTGATTTCTCATATGTATAAGTTTGTGCTGAAACAAATCCAACATAATATATGCTCACCATATTTTTAGTTTTCTAAAAAAATCATTATTTAACCCTTTTCCCCATCAAAGCCCTAGTTTAGGATCAAAAATAACTATAGAGAGAGATTTCCACAAAACTAGTATTTTATTAGTTTGCATCAGATTTAGTGAAAGAAAATCAGCCTTCTCCAGAGATTAACCTCAATTCACCAAAGTCCCATGGATTTAGAGGTTTTTCCATTGTATCATTAATCACTTGCACAACAATCTATAGAATCAAGATAGGTGCAATCCTATGTGATAACAAGACCTAAATCCAAGCCACTTCATCTAGAATGATAATAAAAGGGCAAAGGTAAAAAGCATAGTCTAGCACCCATCACATTTATACCAGCATATGGCCTAGAATAGAACCCTCTCGAAGGGGATAAATCATGGTTGTATAATGACAAATAGGTTGATTGTTATGAAAATGAAAAGTATCCTATTCCCAAGAGGATCATGAAGAATCAAGACTTTGAAGGAGGAGGCCTCTTACCAAATCAACAAGGAACACTTGAGCTAATTTCCATGACCAGATATAAAGGGATCTATGGACTTGGATTTAAACCACCTGGGGGTGGCCCTATGTACCTTTATCATGTTCCATCACCATTGACTAGTGATGATGATGTTGACAATGAAGCAGAGTCTAATCATAGCCTTTTCGATGACCTAAGTGAGACCAACTTGTTTAACCCTCATTTTATTTATACCCTTCGACCACTCATTTATCCTAACCCACTGCCATTATATTATCCCCAACTGATAGACTAGGACCAACAAGAATATAGTGTGTCGATTGATGAGTTTTAAAATGATGAGGCTTTTTGTGATTTTCTAGGCCTTAGAGATAATGTTTTATTAGGAGACCATAAATTAGGGTTCTCAATTAAGTTGGATTCTGAAGCCTATTTTGGAGAGCAACTGAACACCCTTAACCAAAAGCAAATAAATAAAACATTTAGGTCCCAAAGTGAAAACTTATTTGAGGCACTTTTTGACCAAAGAAAAAGTAAAGAAAAAAGCTAGTCTAGTGGTGAAAACCTATTTCAGGTGCCACTAGATGGGGGTGTTAAACCTTCTTCAAACATAGCTTAAGAGACAAACAACAACCAACTTGTCTATGAGTCTGAGTTTAATTTTGAATAAAAATAATATTTTGATTGAATCATTCAGAAGTTTCCAATAATTTTCATTACATGGCCAAACCTTCCATTAGGGGACTCTAATTCATCATGCCTAGGGGAGCTCAAAGAGCCAGTCCTCACAGAGGACTCCAATGTTACCAATCAGTTTAGATATTTTCCCACTATCCTTGAAGATGGTTCCACCCTTATATTAGAGGACATAATAGAGGTAAACATTAGGTCTCTAGATGACCCAAAGTGGATCAAGCTAGGTGTGTCCCTTATTAAGAAAAAGTGTGAAGTCCTTACATCCCTTTTAAGGGAATTTATAGACATATTTACATGATTATATTTTGACATGCCAGGTTTGGACACCACCTTAGTTTTCCACCTATACCAACTTGTGGTCAATCCTAATTCCAAACTATTGAAATAAAATTTATGAAAGATACATCCTTGCATTGTTATATTAGTGAAGTAAGAGTTAGCAAAACTCTTAGAAGCAGGATGTATTCAGTCGATCGACTATTCAAAGTGTATCTCCAATGTTGTGCTAGTTAAGAAAAATATAGAAGGAATAAAAATCTATATTTATTTTCATGATATAAACAAAGCTTGCCCTAAGGATGATTTTCCATTTCCAAACATTAACATGATTGTCAAATCCATAGTGGGTTATGAGATGCTTTCATTAATGTACAACTTTTCAAGGTATAACTAGATTAGAATAGCACCAGAAGACCAACACAAAATAGTGTTCACCACTCTATGGGGAACATTATATTATCAAGTTATGTAATTTGGTTTTAAGAATGTCGGGGCCACCTATCAAATATCTATGACCATCATATTTAATGATATGATGCTTGACATTGTTAAAGACTATGTCGATGACATTCTTAGAAAATAAAAGACTAGGGCCCATCATCCAATAGTGCTATGTAGAATATTTAAAAGACTATGCAAGTACAAAGTCAAACTTAATCCTAAAAAGTGTATCTTTAAAGTCACATTAGGAAAATTGTTAGGCTTAATTGTGTCTCCTCAAGGCATTGAATTCAATCCAGCTAAAGTCCAAGCCATAATAGAGATACCACCACTAACTAATTTGAAGTAGCTCCATAGTTTAAAGGGCAAAATCTAGTCTATCTAACACTTCATATCATAGTTGGCTAATAAATGCCATAATTTTATACATCTTTTGAAGAAGGGAGTCATATTTCATTAGGATGATCACTACCAAATAACTTTTTAGTAGGTAAAGCACTATCTAGTGAATCCACCTATTTTGTTGCCTCGTATGCCAGGAAAACCATTCTTGTTATATCTATCTAATACTAATAATGCCCTAGGGGCACTTTTGGATTAGCATAATGATAATGGAAAAGAGCATGTCATATACTACTTAATCCATATATTGGTTGCATATGAACATAATTATATGCCCATAAAAAAAGCATGTTTATCCATAGTCTTTGTAGCTTATAAAATGCACCATTACATGTTAAATAATGAGACCATGATTATTTAAAAGTAGATCCGCTCAAGTATATACTATCTAAAATAGATTTATAAATTTGTATGGCCAAATGCATCATGCTTCTTAGTGAGTTTGACATCGAGTATGTCAACCAAAAATCCATTAAAGGGCAAGTTCTTGTAGATTATCTTGTTAAAACACCCCTTGCCAATATAGAACCGCTCACATTCCAATTTCTTGATGAATCCATAATGACCATCATTGACACACCTCTTGAGGAGTAGAACTAGAAGCTATATTTTTATGGATCATTCACATCATATGGATCAGGGGCAAGCCTTTTATTTATTACACCATAGGGGGATCTAATCCCTAAATCATTCAACATCAATTTTCCTTGTACCAACAACATGGTCAAATATGAAGCACTTATTATAAGACTTAGACAAGTAGTATAATGGAACATATCTCATCTCAAGATTTATGGTGATTCTCAATTAATCATCAATTAGGTTATAAATCACTTTCAGACCAAAGATGACAAGTTGGTTCCATTTAAGGCCATCATCGACACTCTCAAATGGTAGATTGTTGATGTCCAATCTGAACATATACCAAGGGCAAGTAACAAAAACATAGATGTTATGGTTACCATTAGATCTCTAATTCATCAAACAAACATAGTTAAAGAGTATCAGTTCCTTATCGATAATTTACTAGTACCAACTCATGAACCTTCAATTATCATGCTGTTTTTTTATATTATTGATCCTATTATATATAGTAACTAGACCTTTAAAACTACCTCTATGAACAAATTATACCACCTGACCTATCTTGAAAAAATCCAAAGCCTTCATCCACTGAACCACTCATTATACCTTACTTGGATCAACCCTTTACTATTGTAGTTTTGATGGAACTCTACTTCACATTTTAACTTCAGTAGAATCTATACTAGCATTACAAGAATTTAATAGAGTATGTAGATCCCACACCAGTGGGGCATTCATGTCCAAAAAGCTCTTGTGTACTAGTTATTATTAGCCCATAATGGATGTATATGTGGCTACATATGTAAAGAAGTGTGATAAGTGTCAATGGCATGCCAATCTGATTCATGCCCTAACCAAGACTCTAAAACCCATGTTAACACCATGGCCATTTTCTATATGGGGCCTCAACCTCATTTGAAATATCAATCCCACCTCATCCAATGCCCATAAACATATCCTTACAACCACCAAATATTTCACTAAGTGGGTTGAAGCTATACCCCTCACTTATGTGATTGGAAAGCAAATTGCTAAGTTCATTTTTAATGATCTCATTTTCCACTATGGTATCCCTTCTGACATTATATCTGATAATGGAGGATCATTTAAGAACAAGGATGTTGAAAAGCTATGTGTCAAATACAACATCACATAACACTTTTCTATGGCATATTACCCTCAAGGTAATGGCCAAGTTAAAGCATCAAACAAAACTGTTATCAATATTCTCAAAAAGATTATCAATGATGTCGATCATGATTGGGACGTTCAGATATTTTGTGCCCTTTGAGCATACCATACCAATCACCATACGCCCATAACAGCCACTCCATATTCACTTGTTTATGGTATTGAGGCCATTCTTCCCATTGAGGGTGAGTTGCCTTCTCTAGGTATCTATTTCAAGCATGTCCTGGATGACAATGACTATCGAGTAGCTCATTTTTAAGAACTAGAGTTACTTCATGAAAAATGCATGGATGCAATGAAAAATCTCCAAACCTATCAAAATTGATTATGAGGCCACTACAATCGACATGTGAAACATAGAGAATTTGAACTTGGTGATCTTGTTTGTAAAGAGAACCAAAATAATACCATGGCCAAAAAGAAACATAAAGGCAAGTTCAAACCCAATTGAGTTGGCCTTTTCATCATCATGACAAACTATGGAATAGGAGCATACAAGGTTTCCATACTAGGTGGAAATGAACTTGATGAGCTGATGAACATTATCCACCTTAAACAGTACTACATTTGAGTGACTTGGTGTATTGTCTATAAGGATTATTTCAAGTTGTACCATATTATCAATATTCTTCTTTGTACCATATCATTTTACCATCCTTATCCTATCACATATCTATTTTACCATACCTTCCCCATTAACCAAGTTTATTTCTCCCTCCCTACCTAGCCCTATGACCTTAGTTCCATTTCAATTGGTTCCATTCACATTCTTAGCAAAAGGATTCAGACTCAATTTTCACAATTCTTTTAAGCATTATAGATAAAGATAGTCTTTTAGAGCAATAAGACAGTAGTTTGACAATTGCATCCTTCATTTCTTATTTTTTTCTCTATACCAAGTGTGTCTGGTTATAACTACCTATGGGCAAATTAGTGTCCTCTCAATCTTGTTACTAATTATAACCGCCTATGGGAAAATTAGTATCATTGACCTATGTCATTGTATCCTAGTTATAACCGCCTATGGGCAAACTAGGGGCAACATTTATTTATGGGAAAACTAAGGGAAACATTTATTTATCATGCCTTGATGTACCAACTTGCCATTCCTATGTCGTATTATGCCTTTATACCAATTATGCCTATTTTGTTTGAATTGGTTGTAATACTAGTCATATTCTTCCATTATAAGGTAGAACTATAGTGAATTGAGGTCTTATCTTGGGACTATGTAGTCAATTCTCAATACTTGTTAAGGTCAGCTCAATCACACCTAATCCATGCTCTCACTATTTTGTGAGTAACCTAAGCAAGGCTCTTGCCCTTTTGCGAGCAACCTAAGCCATTTTCTCACCATTTTGTGAGCAACCTAAGCAAAGCTCTCACCATTTTATGATATTGAACCTTTTAATATCTCATCATTCTTGATTGAGTTAAGATATTCAAAAATTCTAAAAACATGTGTCAAATCATTTAGAAAAAACAAAAACATTGACCACTTCTTTGTCATGGATTCCAGGAACCCTCACTCAGTCACAATCAAATCACTTGTCACTTAGTTTCCCCATCCTTCTTGGCCTTTTCTCCCATGCACTTTCCATTTTACAAGACCATTCCTATTCTTATATTACATCCATTGTGTTTATTTGTCATCAGTTATCATTTTTTTCTTATTTCCTGGGAGAACTACATTCGGCCTGAAGTTTTTATTGGATATTACATCTATGGAACTATGTAGGCAGCATCCACTTACCTAGTGCATATGCAGATAGCTTAGCCACCCCTTCTTTTTCTTCTTTTTTCCCTCATATTATTTATTTGTTAAGTTGTCACCTATTTTCTAGGGGAAATGTTCATCACATTGTTTATACTAACATTAGGACTAACTGTTATTTGTTTCTTTGCTTGTTTATTTGTTTGTTGTTTGTGTGTTTGTTTGCTTTCAACATTGTTACCTTGATTCAATCACTTATCACTTAGTTTCCCCATCCTTCTTGGCCTTTTCTCCCATGCACTTTCCATTTTACAAGACCATTCCTATTCTTATATTACATCCATTGTGTTTATTTGTCATCAGTTATCATTTTCTTCTTATTTCTTGGGAGAACTACATTCGGCCTAAAATTTTTATTGGATATTACATCTATGGAACTATGTAGGCAGCATCCACTTACCTAGTGCATATGCAAATAGCTTAGCCACCTCATCTTTTTCTTCTTTTTTCCCCCGTATTACCTATTTTCTAGCGGTAATGTTCATCACGTTGTTTATACTAACATTAGGACTAACTGTTATTTGTTTCTTTGCTTGTTTATTTGTTTTTTATTTGTGTTTGTTTGCTTTCAACATTGTTACCTTGATTCAATCTATGTGCATTCATTGGGTGATTCCTTGTGTATTTATACTTGAATCCATCCACATTCAAATGTTTACATTATCATCATGGTTTTTATCATTGGTGTATTATTTTTATTGAATTTTGGATCCTGAGAGTCAATCCTTATGCATTTTTTGGCCCAGTCCTCATGGTGTTCTATCATGATGCCTATCATATAGTGCTACAATAAAAATTAGCTTCAATAAGTCTACTCAATAATGGTAACATCAACATCTCCTCGACACTAGCATTAGCAACATCCCAAATAGAGTAATTAACAACAAAAGAATTTCAAGCTTTGTTAGTTTAGATGAGCATCTCCCTACTAGCAGGTTATTCCAATTCAATATTACCCTATGTGTCAAGTTATCATCATCATCAGCCAATCAATCATGTTTGCTATAATCTAGGTTTAATTATTATAACCAACTATGGGTAAATCATTGTACACCATCCTACCTGCATTTCTCAATTATTTAACCATCTTTGGGAAAATCATTGTGTTCTCACCAAATTACATTTGTTTTTCCCAAACAGGTGCATGTTTTTATCTTGTTTATCTATCTTAATTGGGGTAGCTCCATTTTCTTAATGATTATAACCGCTTTTAGGCAAATCATTTTGTTATCATACCACATAGCCACTATTGGGGTACAATGCTTATAACAACCTTTGGGTAAACCAATGTACATCATCCCACTTATATTCTTGATGATTTTAACTACTTTTTCAAAATCATTATGTTATCATATGTTTGGTCAGCTCTTTTAACTTCTTTTTTTCGAGGGACCATTTGCCAACCTACTTGTGCCAACAATTCCCTCGAGGGGACATCATACAATTCATCCATTATTATTAAAGTTGTAGACATACAGGAACTTTTCATTAATTTACAAGACATTACTATGCCTATAGCTTGCAATGCCTTTCTAAATAGGGGCAAACTGTAAACACCTAAAATTGGCAACCAATAACCTCCAACCAGGCTTCAAACCAATTTCTAATAAAAATGCACAATTTGACCTAAAACCACTCAAACACACTAAATGATGTGAACCTATCATATATAAGTGCCAATTTTGGCTAATGTATCCCTAAATATGGCAATGCATTTTATGAGATAGCTAATTTTGATCAAATCATTTCGAGTCAAAATGATGATTTTGCACTTAGGTGCTTTGGATTGCTCTTTTCTACCAAATTTTTTGTATGAGACATGTGACTTTATTAGTTTGTGTTGAAAACATCATAAATGGGATAATGGTTCTAACGTATATAACATCACATCCTAATCCCAATAAAATCAAATTTTGATCTAATAATATGACATTTTAACTAATTTGATTAATTTGTGCACCAATTGCCAAGATTTGCACCAAAATTGATAAATCATGTTTATGGATAACTAATTTAAATCATGAGCCTAATTAAGAATTCCATGCAATTTCTTGAATATTTCTTTTTGTAAATCGATTATGATTTTATGCATCATCAAATCACATCATTTTTTTGGAAGACATCCTTAGGCCATAAATGCAATAAATATATGTTGAAGCCCTCCCATGCATCTTTAATGCCTCTCTATCCCAAATATTTATTAGGGAATTAATTGATTTTAGCCTCTAAAATTGAATTTATTCTTACCCACATAGCATCATCTTTAAATGGATGGTTCAAGTTCATTTTGGCTATTTGCAAAAATCTATACATAGGAGGCCTCACACTCATAATTTTAATCTCTTTTGGTATAAATTAATAATGATAAAAAGCTATCTCAAGCTAAAGTTATCATGCTCAAATGATTTCAAAATCCATTGATGTAGTGTTATCATGTCCAATTGTTGAGCCAATCCAAAGCCATCACAACACATTGGTGCCAAGGAGAAAAGGAGATAGTCAAACCTCCTTTGATGAAGACTCATTGAGCATAAGCCGAGAAATCCACTTCAACAAGCCATTTGGAGCATTCAAGGAAGGTCAAAGATTATTTGACTTTTGCATTTTAATTGTGTTTTCCATTTAATAATTTCCACTAAGCTCTCCTTGTGATCTAGGCTTAAGGTGTTAGCTATTAGTGTGTTATTTTGGATTTTGATTTCATACACTAACACTAAACTAATCTCCCCTTATTGCAATCCTATGTTCATAGTTCCAAAATCCTATAGTAGCAATGATGAATATGAGGATAAGTTTTAAGATGCCCTCATGGTGTATGAGAAGTGCAGGTTGCATCAAACCAAAATTAATCTAGAGGTATTCCCTTGTGTCAACTTGTTCATCAAATTATTATTCACAACTAAGAGAGTGCAAGATGGTGAAAATGACATGGTCTATTCTATGAGTTCCTATCATCAAATCATTAATATTTTAGGAGGTACCTTTAAATCCTATTATAACCTCTTGGAGTACACTATCACCTATGATTTAAATATGGTGACCTTTTGGACCATCTCTCATTGGATTTATGACATCTTAAAAGACTACACAGAGAACCCTTAATAGGTTAACAAGATAGATGTGAATACATACATCATTTACACCTTTAAGGAGGTAATCTATGTCAATATGATATTATTCGATCAATTGTTCAGGAAGAGTGATTTATTGCATGTCAACCTTCTATGGATCCCCTTTCTCCACATAATCCTCCAAGGTGAGCAAGTGTCAGACCTTGGAGGGTGATCAATTTCAATATGATCAAGGCAATAGGAGATGCCTGAAGAGGAAGAGACTTCTACATGATGAGTTACTTAATAGATGTGGTATGCAAGACATTCACATTTAAACCTTCTGCCTTTATAGCATGGGTTCCTATAGGTGTGGTGGTCCATGTAGTTTTATATAAGCTATATATCCACCATTATAGGAACCATATCAATTAGACATATAAGTCTTTATACCTAGTGATCTACATGGCCATCAATGAGGCCCCCATGCCTCAGATGTCAAAAGAGAGTAAGGACTCTCTTACTCCCATTGGTCATTATTGGTATTGTAGGGAGGATACAATCATTCAGGTGATGGGTACCCTCAAGGCTCCCCTCCACCTTCCCTATCAAATCCTAAACCACCTAGCTAAATTATAAATCAAATATTAGTTGGCAGATAGTGTCTTCAGGCATTACATAATCTACCAAAATAAGGATTGACCACCCCTCCCAATCACCATAAGATACCAAACATACAAATCATTCCATCATCTACAAAAGATGGTGATAATAATAGACTCATTTACCCTAGGCAGGGTCAAGCATAAAGACTCAGATCTTCATGGTATCATTCAGACTCACATAGAAAAGTACTAGGCCCACCTGAACATCAACTATGGCCACCAACCCCATGAAGAGTATGATTTATATCTAAACTAAATTTATGATTAAGGGGTGTTTGCCTAAATTAAGGCAAGGAATAAGAAGAAAGGAAAATAGGCTTAGCCTAAACCATTTACCCAAGCTAGCCTTGCCTCTTCCACATCAGCCTAGCCTAAGAGGATTTTTAGGTGAATCACCCCATATTTCAAGGATAATTATACGAGGAGTTCTAGTATTTTATCTTCCTTGAGCTTTTCCTCTTCAAACTCCTACCCTTTGACCCTTAGCTCTACATCCACCACCTCATGTGGCTCAAGTAGATTGACCTCAGGTAGTTCAACCCCTAGTTACCTAGCCTCAAGTGACTCAACTCTAAGTACATTGACCTTGAGCTACTCAAACACTTAGTTTTAACATCAGTAGCAACCTAGAGACAATTTTAAGGAGGTACTAGTAGCTGACACCAACGTAGATCCCTTTCCCTACTCCCTCCACTCTCAAGCAACCTCTCACACCACTTGGATTCCCATCTTCCCAGCAGTGCACTTAGGTGACACCTCCCCTTTTTACCATTTAACCCCCTCTATTATTCACCTAAATTCCCTTGGCCTTGGCCATGCACAAAATCCTTAACTCTTCATTTTCATCTACATCATCCATCTTATAATCAATGATTTCCATCATGTCCTCACTAGTCATTCCACTGGTACAGATACCTCTAGGTGCCCCATCTATAATACATATAGTTATAACTCTCAAAATAATTGTAATGGTGTGCATAGCTTAGACAACCCAGGCTATTCCAGTAACACCTTCAGTTACCCACTAGGTTCCTCAATGGTCCTTACAACCTCTACCACCCCTAATAGCTGAAATCAATCTAGGCAAGAGGCCATGAAAAAATTAGAAGGCAATTCATTCTTGACCTTATATTCAGGTCCCAATTTCTCTCATTGTTCTTCTTGGGCCACCTCCTATGGCTCCCAACATCATTCTGAAGATTCCCTTTTCTATCATCCTGGGTGCCCAAGGATTTGGCTTTAACCAAAAAAAATATTCCTTTCTACTAAATTCCGCTCTCCCTAGAGTCATTGCCCCATAGGTCAATTTGACCTAGAAATAATGGCAAACACAAATGTTCCCTTGGGCTTCCCCATTTATCTTGCCTCCTTTTTCCCCCATGCCTCCTCCTCCTCTATTACTTTTCTCTTTCATCTCACCCACTTCATTCATTCCCCCTCCACTTGTCACAACCATCTTTGTCACCCCACCAACAACCCCCTCCACCTTGGGAATAACTATGGTGTTATAGGCACTTAAGATGACTCTATAGGGTGATCTTGATGTGCAGTGGGACTTCAACTACACCATAGAGAACATAAGGAGAATCCTCATGCAGAGGTTCATCTAGGAGGGGAACTTGATGGTCTATAAAAATTAGCAAGACCTCTTCTCCCTCACTAAAGTGAGGACAGCCATGGGAGAAGAGAAAGTGGCTGAGGACCCATCTTTGTGCTCTGATTTACACATGATATGTAAAATAAGGTAATTGAGGAAATGTAGGAGCAGGTTCAAACCCTAAAAGTGTAAGTATAAAGTTCCTTACTTATAGAGATGATTGATAAAGTTAAGGATGCCCTCCTATAAATTTTCTTAGATTTAGGAGAGGTAGTCAATACTCTGATAGATAACAAGTCACATCTTCAATGGGCCCATGCATATCTAGAGAGCACTACTCTAGTGGAAATCATATACAAAAAGCTAGTAGTGATCCTAAATAAGGGCATGTTTTTGGGTTTGAAACTCATGCCTATTTCAGACTTGAGCCTCTACCATAAATATGTTGAGAACATGATGGTTGATATTGAAGAATGGCTAAATATGGCAAATATGGTAGTGGATCCCCTAAAATAAAAGAGGAAAAATATATTGGTCCACTTCAAACAGGCTGACATCATTGTGTTATTCCATTCGAGTAGAACTTTATTGGATAGGATTGAGTTCATAGTTCACCTGGGTCACTTTGATTAGGTCATGAGAAATAAAGTGTCAAAGGCCAACAAGATTAAATCTAAGGCGATGCTCGAACTCTCTACCAAATCCACTACAACCATTAGTCAGATTCTAAAGGTCAAAGTGTCTATGAGGACCCCACTCCAAGTATATCAGAGACTAATGCCCCAATCAAGAGTGATCTTTCAAGATCCATTAATGAACTTGGATAAGTTGGACTAGGCGTTTGACTTAGTAATAGCTATTTTGGCCACTAGGGAGGTAGAATCCAAACATTTAAGAGGTGATTCATTGGTGACTCCTTTGTGTATCAATTAGGTGGGACATCAAATATCTTATGGATAAAGTGGGGATATTCTCCTTTTTGAAATATAATTGTAACAAAATTTTGGAGGCCATCATGGCCTAGGATGGGAATCTCATGCTACTTAAAGGCAAGCCCCAGTCTTATCTATAAATTATAAATTGTATCCCATTATAAAAGGTCAACAATTTTTGTTCACAAATGTTATCAAAATTAAGTCAAGATTTCACTTTCTTTTCCTTCATCATTTGGAATGTGAATGTCTTCCATGATAGGCACTCTTTGTAAAGGAACTCATTTTTATGAATATAATTTTTTTTTCTTGTTAAACTATTTTTACTTACTAGTGTGTCTTTCATTCCCAGTTTGAATGGATGTTATTGTTAGAGGATTGAATAAGTGTTTTGTTCTAAAATTAACATTGTGGTTATAAGGTGTTATGTTATTCTAACCCATTCATAAATCCATCTTATTTTCTTTTTCAACTTTAGTAATCTCTATATTTATTTATAGATTATGTTTGAAGGACCTGTGTTGTTTACTATAGGTTTTTCAACTATTGATATTTAGTGAGGGTTATGTATTAATCATTTCCTTTTATTTCCTTATAATTTTCCCTTGTGTAAAACTAAGTAGAACCCTTGGTGAAACTTGACACACAGTGGTGTAACTGGGGTAGATCACTTGGTTAGGTTCTTTAAGTTTTAGAATATTTCAAGCTTAGACCTGACTCAGTATCAAATGATAAATAGAAGTTTCTTTAATTGATAGCTAAACCAAAGTGCAACTACACACATCTTGAACCTACGGTGGTAACAATCACTATTGTCTGAGTACAAAAGGTTAAATTGCTTGGTCCTTAGACTGAACCAACATCAATCCTAAAATTAACAAGGGGATACTTTATCGCATGTATTATATCCCACTTTCCTCTTTGGAGTAATCAATCCCATGAGTTCCTTTGGGGGTAGAAATTATTTTGAGGCAAACAACAAGAAAAAGATGTAAAAGAATAATTTGATGAACTAAATGAATTTGATGCTCTAACAGATGCCATTTTAATTCATTCAAAAGGCTAAAAATTCTGCCAAATGAGGTGTCCAACTAAAATTTTAGCCCAACTACCATAGCACAGGGGAATTAAAGGATAGTTTAGTCACCAAAAGGTGTTCCATCTACAATGGTAATAACACTTTGGAGCATCTAGCTGGAACTAAAGAACCATTTTAGAATTTCTAGCCAACATTAAAACAAAATTAGCATAAAATCAATCAAAAACCACAAATTTTGCTTTTAGGTATTATGTACATAGGTCATTAAAGTAGGTATTTAAATTTCTTTGATTTGTTTTAGATTTCATTGTTATATTATCTTGGCTATAGATAATAGGTTAATGATTAAGTTTGATTGGTTAGTATTTGTTTTATTATGAAGTCAATTCTTTTATAATTTACTGAATAGTTATAAACTTTAGTAATATATGAAAGTTTAAAGTTTGTTTGGTTTCCATAATATGTTTTATTTAGTTGATATTATGAGATGGTTCTAATTGTTAGTCATGTAAGTATTTAATTTATTTATCTTTTAGTGAATTATTTATAGTTAGTAGGTTGTTGTTGCTAAAATTAATCCAAGAAAGCATGTATGTCATAAAATTCAAAGTTGAAAAACTCATCCTTGTAACAGATGTAAGTTTATGTGATCCTGCTACCTAATTTACAATTAGGGTGTCACTCCTATTATGGGAGATATTTATCATAAAAAAATAATGTGCAACTAACTTTTATAATCAAATAGGGACCTCAATTTTATCACTTATAAAGAGGTCACGTATTGTGATAGTGGCACAATCAATTGTGCAAAATTAACTAAGAAGTGATCATCACATATGATGTTCATGATTAAGTGGTAATGATCATATGCACAGGATACAAATGCAATAATAAGGACTTAGTCATCAATATTCATTTTCTTATTTTTGTGTGATATGATAGATATGATTAAGAGAGCAATAGTCTACTATGTATCCTCTACTTAATATTTTTTAATGATTTTAAGGTGAGTACCCAACATCACTAGAAGTGAAAGCGTGAACATTTGAGTTCACATATGTAGATTATTATAATAAGTATGTGATTGGTTGGTGAGTATCATAACACTCATTGGAACTAAAAATGTGAACAATTGAATTCAAATATGTAGGTGATTACAATAACAGTTTTCATGAGAAGCATGAGTGCATACCTAGAGTATGCGTTGACATATGTTTTTATTACTAATTCATCTGATGTACTTATTCACCTATGTCCACACTAAGGGGAGCAATGTTGGATATTTAATAGTTTAGTGTTTTCCATAGAATAATACTCTATGTATGTATGAGTTGTTAAAGACATCTCATATTAGAGATAGACACAAGTGAGAAATTTTAGGAATATGTTATCTATTTTTTAACCCTAGGTTTGGATAAGGATATTATAGGGTTAGGGTTAATAATATATAAATGACTAGGCATAAGGGTGATAAATAGATCTATCACATGCCAATTAATTACAAAACTTAGATAAAACATATACGAAATTTATTATGCTGAGATATGCTAAAAATGGAAAGTATAACTATGTTAGATATTATAATGATAATGAAAATAAGATCTTATTTGGTTCTGATATTAATATATATCTAGATCTAGAATAGGTAAGAAGCAGACTAGAAAAGGATTTTGGATCAATTGTCGTATTCTGTAAAAATGCCCTTTGTAGATGCAAACACTTATATTGACCTACGAAGGTTACATTGATGCTAATAAGTAATTCAAACATAGGTGTCCATTATAGAATACTTGTTGAATTTAGATGAGACCACCTAGATGATTTTGGATTATGTGTCACCTTTGCTCTAGTGTATTCAAATCTGGGTCATGGATTATCACTCTTTATCAAATAGAAAAACCCTAGTTCTTTATATTCATATTGGTTGTGGGAAAAAGGGGTTAGTTATAATAAAGTGTCAAGATAACCCAAAGACCCCTCTATCAATGAGTTTTTCTACATAGTCAATACTCTGAAGAGGGCTTGAGACTTATGTAGTAATCCCCTACATGTTGGTTTGTATGTAAATCATTCAATGTGTGATATGGAAGTACAATAATGACCTATCATGTAGCTTAACAAATATGGATCATGGAATGATCCTTTAGTACTTCATACATGTAGATGTGTTGTCTCTATGACTGATATGGAAATAGGAGAAAATAGGGAATATTTGCTCAATTGAGTGCTTGATTAAATGCCTTTAGTAAATTTCCTTATGAGTTGTTTGGTCTATGCTAGTAGAAAAATGAATGAGGGTTGATCCTCTATATATACCAACCCTTTTGGATAATATCTTACATTAAATCACTTCATATGACCATAGGTATACATTATATTTGCAAATTGAATGACTTTAGGGTATTGAACACTTGTGTCATGTTAGGACACCTACGTCAATGTAGGCATCTAACTAGGACACAAGTGTCCGAGAAGTAAAAAAGTAGGTACATGTCCATAACTTGTAGATATGGAAGATAAATAAGTTTACAACATTCTAGTAAAGATAAGGCTTAAATCATTATATTAACATTGGTCAGATTAAGAGATAAGTAATTTGACACATAAAGGAAATATATGTGAGCCTTTTGGTAGTGGGAAAGGTCTATAAGTTGAAGGTACATCCATAATATGCATTTTCTAAGTGTATAAGACTGAAGTACTATATAATTCAAAAATAGTGACTACATTCCCACCTTTAATCCAGTAATGAAATTACTAGTTTAAAGGAAAATAAATACATACCTGGTTATGTATAACACACTTTACCTTTACTTGAGCCCAAATTGAGTGTTTTTTTGGTGACTGAAGTGAAACCTAGAGAATGTTACAATATATAATCAGTGTGTCTAATCTAAAATTGAAAGCACTTGAAATGATTGAAATTGAAAGAGTAAGGTTTAGGAGTACCCCTATGTATTGATGTAACCGCCTTACCTTTTTGGTAATTTAATTTTTAAAAAAATATCTTTATGAATCATTAGAGCTATGATTAGGACAAATATAAAATCTATAAAGGTGCATATATATATATATATATATATATAGATATATATATATATATATACATATATATATATATACATATATATATATATATATACATATATATATATATATACATATATATACATATACATATATATATATATATACATATATATATACATATATATATATATATATAGGGATAGAGATATATTAGAGGACACATGCCCCCAACTTTGAATAAAAGGTGAGTTGCCACCCAACAGTTTAAATTAGTTCAACGTTGAAACCTAATCAAACTTATAAACTGGTGAGCACGAGTAAAACAATTCAACTCACACTATAAAATTGGAAAGGTTGGATGATGTAATCAAGTCCAACCTTTAAACTTGGCAAGATTGAATGATTTAATCACCTCAGTCATATCAAAATTGAACCAACTATTGTAGTAGATTGGCTCAATATAGTCTGTAAAAGTCCAACCTACTAATTTGATTTTACAATATTAGGTGCACATTACATAGCATATATACTTTATATATGTCTCATGTTAAAATTGTGTATAATAATGGTACCAATGTATACAAATATAATCACAAATATGTACTTGAATCATATAACTATGTAATTTGGCTAATTTGAAACTATATAAGTGTCAAGAACATGTTTCCCAAACATTCCCCTACTAAAATTTGTGTATGTGTGGATATCATGTTTCCAAAACATGCCCCCACTATAATTTGAATCTGGTGAACTGTGAAAAAAAGGAAACCATGCCTCTACGGCATGCCCCCAATGATATTCCCCCATTTTGAGGTGAGGGTAAGTATAAAATGGTATTAACCTAACCTAAAAAGGATAATATAACTATATAATCTATGTATTAACCATGTATCATATAGAAGTAACATGTCTAGGTAGATATATCATTGAAACATGAAGAATGTGATCACATCAAGTCCTAATATGCATGATGTATATCATGGAAAAATATAGATAATAATAATACAAGAATAACAATACAAGTTCAAAAAGTAATCAAGCACACACACAAGATCACTCAAAAGCAAGTCAAAATATAATGGGCCAAGGAGACCTCCATCAAGTGGCATGTTCAAATGTTGCACAATCGAAGGAACATTATTTATTTAAATGTCCATAAAATCAAAAATGATGTATTCAAGCATCCATATAAAAATAAATGGTATATTCAAATGTCAAAGAGGAAAATAAAGGCACAAGGGCCACCAACAATAGATCACATTAAAATTCTCAAACATGAAAAACAATATAAATGTAATACACCCAAGGAAGTGCATGAATGAAATCATAAGCAACCAATATAAACATAACATACTAGTCTATGGATCATATGTGTTAGAAAAAAATGTTAAGTACATAGCACATAAAGTATACTAAAAATTTTATAATCATGGATAAAATCATGTGTAAGTACACAAGCTCAAACATGATAATGCGAATTGACCATATAATGATATAACTTGGATCTATCATGATCAAAGAAGTGGATGCTTCAAATGTCCACATGACATGAGTAGAGGGAAGGCCCAACATCTGAAAATGTATGTTTAAATCACACTCAAATGATGTGTGAAACACATGTGTATAGATAAAATTATTTTTATGTCATCTACCAACATGGAACTAGAAACATATATGCCAAGGATCTAATAAAACATGTAAATATTGAACATATTTTTGGATTTTTGAAGTTTTTTTATTTTTTTGGTATTTTTGGAGTATGTGAGACCTTCCAAACTTAAGTTGGATATTTTACATTATTTGAATCATGGTTGGATAAGTGTATATGGTGCATAGCATGTTCCTCATCACATTTTACATGTGCAGTAGAAGAACCAATGTTATCATTTAGAAAATGGATCAATTTTCTTTCATGAGAAAAAGAAATACCTGGATGATTTTGGTCAGTTTTAACTTCCATTTGATACATCCAAAGAGTTCCCAATGTAAATTCATATGAATGTTTTTTTTCATAACCCAAACCTATGTTTGAATCACTTTATGACTAGAGGAAATTGGTAGTGGTGTGTTGCCCAAGCAGTCTTTCTAACCTCCTTTATTTTGTTATTCTTTTAAATCAAATCCAAGTTGTTGAAAACATCTTATATTAAAAGTAAGCATCAATCATGAATAATGTGATTAGTAAATTTTTTTGGCATGGATTTTATTTGATTTGTTTAATTTAAAATATTTATTGTGAATTATTTGCCATTTGCACTTCTTGTTCCTTCTTAGAAAAATCTTACAAATGATCATTAAATGTTTTCTACATCTAGTAATCACCAGGTTGTGATCTTGATTCCTTTGTAGGATCAATAAATGTAATATTTGGTCATTAATAAGGTTTTTGATTTTATGTTTCAAGGTAAAATATATGTTTGTAGAATGCCTAGGGCCTTGGTGATAGTCACAATAAGTATTTTAATCATACCATTTGGGTATAGGTCTATTCATATCAACCTCAATATGATAAGGGAGAGATATGAGGTGATACTCTAAAATCCATAAGAGTAATGAAGTGAGAGGCTCAGTTAAGTATCTAAACTATCTATGGGGTGTACTGGATAAGACAAGTTGATTAGGTTTTTGTAATAATGTATCAATCAATGTTGTGCATTCCCTTATAAATTGGACACCCATATCAAAATGCATAGGTGTAGGGAAATTTTATGCATTAGTATGAAGGTATGGTAAATTTTATTGTCAGTAGAGACGTTATGCTTGGTCCATTCGATATAATTTAACACAAAGTCCACATGTGGTGGGTCCACATTGTTTGGCAAGGTTTTTGTATGTAATGTTCCCATACAAATACCTTTGTACAATAGTGATTTTTATAACAAGTCTAAGAGTGATATTTTATTTATAACACCATTATATGTCTTTGAGATTTTTTGCATATACTCATGTTGGTTTTTGTGATTTTAAGATAAATTTTTATTGATGGAAGTAAGTCTTAATAAATGATATTCTTTGAAAACACATCTTTGCATCCATAGGTAATAATGTTTGCATTGTGTGTTAGATCATGCATAGTATCTATAAAAGTATCCAATGTTGTATCACTTAGTACATAGGTATCACACAATTATTCATATAGGATATCCTTATAGATAGTGGATTACATTAGAATCTCAAAGATTAAATTTTTAGGACATGTGTTGCTTAATTTCTTAATAAGGCCATGTCTTATGAGGTTAGGTTTTGAAGGCACTTGCTCTAGTGTATTATAAAAGGAATTTTGGAAAGAGATTAAAATTCTCTCATTACATTGATAGATCTACTTATTTATTTGGATGATACCTTGGATTAGCTTATTACAATAGTAAATTATCACTATAATTATAGATTGTAACATAAAATGACCTACACATGCATCCATATTGAACATATTGATAGAAAAAAAGAAATCAATTTTTTAAAATTTTGAACACATTGAAATCAGGAATCATAAATTAAAAATAAATAATCAAGACACCCTATACCAATATCTAAGGTTTTGTGGACTAGAGGTTGGATTCACAAAATGTTTAACCCTAGGTTTAGATAAAGATCTTATGGGGTTAGGGTTAAGAATATAGAAATGAATAATCGTCAGGGTGATAAACAGATCTATAGCAATCCAATCAATTGTAAAACTTAGATAAAACATATATTGAATCGATAATGCTAAGATATGTGAAAAATGGAAAGTACAATTATGCTAGACATTTCAATGATAATGAAAGTAAGATAGTTGGTTCTAATGATAATATAGATCTAGATCTAGAACATCCATGAAGAAGACCGGAAAAATATTTTGTATCAATCATTAGATTATGTAAAAATTCCCTCTATAGTTATGAACACTTATGTTGACCTAGGATTGTTATGTCGATGATATTGTCTAACTCAGATGCAGGTGTCCAGTATAAAATACCTACTAAAATTGGATGAGACCACCTAGATGCTTCTAGGTTATATCACCTTTGCTCTGTGCATTCATATATGGGTCATGGACTATCGCTCCTTATAAATAACAAAATCCTAGTTTTTCATCTTAATATTAGTTGTGGAAAAAATGGGTTAGTGGGCACATGGTGTCAAGCTACCCCAAAGACCCCTCTGTTAATGAGTATTTCCTACATAACCAATACTTGGAAGAGTGCCTCAGACTTATGTAGTTATCCCCTATGTTTTCACTTATTTTTGAATCATGCGATGTGTGATAATCAAGTACAACAATTATCTAGATTGTAACTTGGCAAATTTGGCTCATGGAATGCTCCTTTAGTTCTTTAGACCTATAGATGTATTATCCTTACGACTAATACGAAAATAAGTTAAAATAGGGAAGTTTTGCTCACTTGAGTGCTTGATTTAATGTATTTAGTAAATTACCTTTTGATTTATTTGGTCTATGTTAGTTGAATAATGAATGAGGGTTGATCATGTATATATACCAACCCCTTTATATAATATCTTGAATTAAAGCACCTAGGCTAACCATAGGTATACATTTCATTTGTAAATTTAATGACTTTAGCGCATTAGACACTTGTGTCAATTTAGGTGTCTGAATAAGATGCAAGTGTTTAGGAAGTAGAAAAGTAGGTATAGGTCCAAAACTTGTAGAGATAAAAGATAAGTAGGTTGATAACATTATGGGCAAGATAGAAGTCTTGAGTCATCATAATAGCATTGGTTGGACTAAGAGATAAACAATTTGGAATAAAGAGGTAGTGTATGAGAGCCTTTTGGCAGTAGGAAAGGTCTAGAAGCTGAAGATACATCCATGATATGTATTTTTCAAGTGTATAAAACTGAGGTGTTATATAATTTAGAAATATTGTCTACACTATTGTGATAAGGCTAAACTCCATAAATATAGGAGTTAACTAGCCTATAAAATGTAAATGGTATTATTGAGTAAAATTACAGTCCATAGAGTACTTTAATGTGTCATCTCTAACCAAATTTAATAATAGATCCAACCAAGAAAATTAAACATGAACATGGAACCTCCCCAGAACCATACAATGTATGTTCATGTGCCCTGAAACCATAGACATAAAAATTTTAATAAATGATAGGAAAGTGAAAAACTATTTTTTATGACAATGTTTGTGATATTTGGTAAAAACTTAATAATGAAGCCAACCAAGAAAATATAACACAAACATGGAACTTCCCCTAAACCATACAATGTATTTTCATGTGCCCCAAAACATTAAACATCGCATTTCTAGTAAATGATAGGCAAGTGTAAACTATTTTGATGATAGTGTTTATGAGATTTGGTGAAAACTTCATAATGAATCCAACCAAGAAAATTTAGCATGAGCATGGAACCTCCATAGAACCATACAATGTACAGTCATATGCCTCATAACCATAGACATCAAATTTATAGAAATGACAAGAAAGTGAAAAATGATTTGATGACAATGTTCATCAGATTTGGTGCTCCTAAATCCTCACTCAATTTTCTAAAACTTAGCACCAATCATTGGGCAATTGCACTTATTTTTCAAACTCTAATAGGGTATTTGAACTTACAAATGATAAGGAAAATAATTTGTTTTGGGGCTTGTGTTCATGGTCATTAGGGTTTTTAAGCATGCCATGTTTATTAAACCTCTCAATGGTATACAATATCAAAGATAGCACACCAAGTAAATGCAATGATGGTTCAATAAGGAACACTAGTATAATGCAATGTGTTGCTACCATGAACTTCAATACTACAATGAACACTCTCTAAATGCTTGATTTCTCTAGTATTTTTTTAAATTCTCAATAGACTGTTGTGACCATGAATACAAGATGTTATTTTAGATTTTTTAGATTCTTAGATGTTTTCTAGATAATCCTAAATGTCATAATGTACTTTTGTATTTATAAACTCTCTGATTTCAAATTATACCCTTATTGGTATGCAAATCAACATCAAATGAGCACAAAAGTGGACAAAACAAGACCACAAACCTGAGGGGCCTTAATGGGGAAAAGGCCCAAAGCCCTCATAATTATATATTATACGTTTATAAGGGGCCACCATAGACATGAGAAATGTGACAACCCCTCAATTTTTACTTAAGAAAAAGTAGTAATTTTTTTTTAACAAATAAATTAACAATCATTTCAAAAAATTAAATAATACAACATGACTAAACCATAATTAAGAACATTAGTACTTCTAATTCAACACTGCATACAATATAGATCTTATACAAATTCACAGAAAGTAAATACAATAGGACACAGCTACAGCTAGTCTCACAATACAACTACTATTCAAATATACAAATACATAATATAATTGCATTCCTTTAGCCATACAGCCTAATAGAATAAATAGATACCAAGATCTCTGGAGCTCAAGTCAATCCAACTCATGTATCATTGATAATCTCAAGTGTTGTTTCCAAGTGGTATTGTAGTGAAAGAGGGAGAGCATCATTCGAGTGTTTTACCATACCAACCATGGACAAACGATCCCCCACACAATCCTTTATCAAAAAATGGCCCTCCTTTCATGAATAGATAGATATAATGGTGCGAGAATCCAGTGAGACGTGCTAGTACGTTGTGTGTTGTAAGATTTCTAAAAACATGCAGTGTACCATAAAAAAATATGTTATAACATGATATCGCACAGCATGCAAATAAAACATATGAAATGACAATGTATATCTATATTACTTTGCCCAAAGTTTTCAAATAATATACGATCATTTAGATTGATCAATTTTATAACACACCACTTGATCGGATTATCTATTGGTGGTACTATCTTGGCTAGTGGAACCCGTCTCACTACCCATTAGTATCATCAATATGGTTTCCAAAATAAACATATATATATATCATAGCATATAACTCAAAATACTCATACAAATTTCATTCTCCTAGAAAAAATATCACCTCATATGCTAACCAAAGAGAAAGCAAGATATACACATAATCATCTACACATAAATGGGTCTTTCCTTAAAATCAATCCCAAATTAGAAATAATGACCACTATTTATACCACCCAGGTAAAACACACAATAAAAATATAGGTTAATACTACTACAATAAGATCAAAGTAACTACACCTCAAGACAACCCATATTATCTTAGTTTGGTATTCTTAGGCATGACTACTAGTTTATACATAAATAGTCATAGATACATAGAAGCATATGTTTTTAATCAAGCAAGTATGTAACAAAGTAAGACACACAAATCCATATAATTCTTTCTTAACATATATTTACACTTTCAATCATGTATATATGCATAAATGATATCCTACCAAAAGTTACACACATACTAATCAAGTAACAACCAACACAAATACAATATGTACCATTCAGGTATATCGTCAATATTAATCAAATGAAAACATCTCTGAGTCAATAAGAATGCATTTTACCTCTATTTAACTGGTTATATCTCTGAGTGTGTCTGTGTATTAACCTTGTGTTTAGTTATTTTAGCTTGATGCTTTCACAAGTTGACACCAACACACCTAGTGTAACTAGAGTACCAATTATGTAGGTTAACAAGAAGTACTGCATTTAGAGCACAGAGATAGAAAAGAGTAGCTATCAGACAGTGTGTTTTCTACAGCACCTATGGTAAGTTACATTTCATGTGTGTCTTCATTAAGCCTCCCTTTTGAAGCTCCCTACAGTCTAGTCTTTTTCCAGATAAAGTGTATGTTCACCCCCTTTCTAGTTTGAAGTGTGAACAGTTGAGTAGATCAACATCATTTGGTGCATCACCGTCTTAGGTTAGTTTTTGTTTTTAGTATCCTTCTCTCTTTTCATCCCCCCTTTTATATATTAGCAGTAGTAGTGAAATAACTCATAGATGCATCAAAGGGAGCTAGCCCTTATCTAGAGATTCTCCCCTCAAATTTTCTAGACCCACAGGCAAGAGGGAAGTCTCCATTATGCCATGTGGAATACAAAAGCTCAGCCTTCTATCAATGGTACAATCCACAACATCAACAATTTTTGGCATGCCCGGTGGGACAGTTTGTCCAAGGAGTTGAAGGATTTTTTGGTGTGTTCTTCAACCAATCAGCCTTTGGAGGCATTTCAACCAACACCAATGGTGACTCTGAGTTAAATCAGTTGGTTAAGCAGTCCTAGTGCCATCAAGAAATCACATTTTTGGTATGTATAATTCCATTGCTCAATAGCATGGACCTTTTTTTCCTTCATATAACTTTGAACAAGCTCAAGTTGTTCATGGCATCACCTCAAGCCGCTCTCCTGGTTGCCCTTCACCTAGTGTAAAAGAAGTAATGCTAGAATTTGAGAAGCAAGTGATGGAGATAAATAGATTGGAGGAGCAGAATAGATATCAACAAGAGCTTATGTACAAAGAGAAGTGTTTGTCGAGGTAAGCTCAAGCCTTGAAATCCATGAAGGAGGAAGTAGCAAAATGGAAGAGTCCATCCATTCAAGGCAATCAGCCCTGTATGACTTCTCCCATTCCAAAGCATCCCCCTCCTATTCTAAAGAAATCCCCCTTTTGTGCACCAAATCCTTTCTACCAAATAGCACTTTCTCACTCTAGCTCATCTGATGCAATAACCACTCCTGCTCTTAATCCCTTGCACCTAGATTTCCAACATCAAAGGGCATTAGAGTAGCCTCTCATGAAGACTAACCTTCTCAATTTTTTAGATTATAGACCCTCTTTTGACAGGAATCACCCTATATCTTTTGGAAATCAACACATCTCTCTTAAAGCAGCTCTTCCTATGCATCAACAGTCTCTTCCTAGTCTTCCTCAACCTCCTCAAGTCTTTAAACATGATGTGAAGATTCCAAGTTGGAGGAGAGAATACCATGGACCAGCTTAGGGCCCTAGAAATGATGACGCTACTCCTACTCATGGTGATCCTTATGATCTCTAAAAAAGGCTCTTCCAAGAGATTATAGCCAAGCAAATTGCAAAATTGGAGTTCAGAATGAGGTTCCTCAACCCAGGTGTGATGGATGATTCAGATCAAGCAGGAGATCCTACATTTGAACACACCCCATCTACACCCCTCCAAGAGAGCTATCAATCCACATCTGATGTGGAAGAAGTGTTGGCCAAATGGAAGGAGGAGAATCATTCGTTTCTAGCTCAGGGTTTGCCTCCTCTTCCACATGAGTTTAACCATCAGCTTTTCACTTCATCCCTTCTGAAGGAGGAACCTTTTTTGAAAGAGGCAAGTGAAGAAGAGAGGATCCAATTTGTAGCTACCTAAGAGGTTATCATGAGTCACAATGAGGATGAGATCATCATGGATGCTCCTTTTAAAGACATCATCAATAATGGAGAAGTCACAGGTCATGCATACATGTGGATGTTCCAGCAATATGAAGAAGAGGTTGACAAACTTTATTTGTCAACAATAGATGATGAGGAAAGTAAGCATGGTGAGCTCTCTCCTCCCTTGTTTGATGAACTTCCTTGTTGTTTTGATGAAGAGAATGACCATGCCATAGAACCTGAGTTGGAGGAGGATCAGGAGGATGTCTTTAAACAACTAGAGACTCTGGTTTTTGAGCAAGGAAAGGAGAGGCCTGTCCATCTTGATGAAAGCTTTGAAGAAGAGAGCCTTGAGCAAGAAGGTGACATTCTGTGGGATAAGCAAGTAGTTTGTGATCTCATTTCAGACATCACAACAATCACCCTTCTTCAAGAGCGCCATGAGGAAGCAAAAGATAAGTTTGACAGTCTCTTTAATGAGGCAGAATGGAACAAGTCAATTCATGATGCATATCAAGGGGGTTATGAGCTAGATGATCCCTATGGTGATGAGCCAGTAGCCATTGACTTCTTGGTGAGATACACTAGCATGAAGGGCTAGCATGAGGCAAGCTTCCAAGAGCAAGATGAATACATATACGTTGGAAGCATGTTTGACCCTGATTCATTTGGATACAAGCCAATCAAGATGGTAGATAAGAAGAGCAGGTCACCAAGTCTCCTTTCCATTCAGCCACTTGTCTAGCACCATAAGTTTTCTTTCCATGATGGAGACTTAATAAGTTTTCCCTTTGATCTAGGAGGGAGGCAAATGTATCGATTTAGTTGTACATAATAGTTTGTTTTTAGTTATTTTTGTTTTCCCTAAGTGTTGTTGCACAGGTATGTAGTTTTTTAGCCTTTATTGTGTGTGTTTTCCTTTGTGCTTGAGGTAAAATCCTTGGTGGTTCATAAGTCCTTACAAGGTTATTGTTAACTTCTTTAAGTTGCATCTTGACTCCATGCCCAATGGAATTTGAGGCTACCAGTCTTCTTTAGCATAGCAAGCATGCTTCCCCTGGGAATCACGAAATTATTGACCATTTTTGGTCCTATAGGCCAAAATTGGTCTCCCTTTTCTTTTCTTTTCTTTCCATTACTACACTCAGACATGAAGGATAATGCAAAAATATTCTTTTGCAACTCATTTTCTACTCTTGGCATACAAAAAAGGCTCAACTTCAAGCACTTGGCATGGAAGATACAAGCAGAGTTGGAAGGAGTGATTATAAAGGACTTTGCAAAATGTGCTAGTTTCATGAAAGTTCCAAAAGTTGAGTGCAAGTTTTGTGTTTCAAACATCCAAGGAGATCCATGATGTGTTCTCGAGTCTGACAGAGCAAATAAACTACTTCAGAGGGCTTTTTATCGGCAAAATGGACCAAGTTCAAAAGGCCAAAGGATCATTTTCAAGGGCACTCAAGGGACAAGCATGACCTTTGTAATTCTTCTAAAAAGCAATTTTGGAGACCAAGAAACCCTTGCGCAGGGCAGGAAGAGGCCAAACTAGATTGTTCCAGTGGGCTGCGGAGGGAAAGCTTTCTTTTGGGAAAGTCAACAAAATAAGTTCCTTCAGACATTTTATCTGAAGGAAATCCACGAAAAAAGACGAAGGTAAAGGCCCTTCAAAAAATCCAAGGAAAAATCCAAAGGCACATTTCCTTCAGATAAAATGCTCGAAGGAATTCCTTCAGACATTTTGTCCGAAGGAATCCAAGGGAGAAAGAAACCAAATGTATTTACAAAGAAAAGCCAAGACTTTGAAGTTTTCCTTCAGGCAAAATGTCTGAAGGAATTAAGAAGACCAAGGCAGCCCGAAGGAACCCAAAGGGTAAGTGCCTTTGCGAGGGACTCTCAACTGCCGAAAAGGTACCCTCTCCTCTCTCTAAAGGGACACCTTCCTTTCGAAATGTTCAAATACAAAAGGCCGAAGAAATTGCTAGAGGGGTGATGGGCTTGAGAACGTCAATTTTAAGGCAGCAAACTAGCCATTGGCTTTCAAATGGAGACGAGCCTATGGATGTCAAATTTACAGTGATGAAATAGCCATTTCATTTTTGAATAGTGACAGGGCCGCAAACATCAATTTTGATGGGATGCATCAGCCATTGAGGACAAACCAAAGGACTAATGCCTTCATGACAAGTGGCCTATAAGAGCTTGAATGGTGTAGGCCTGATGAAATTCAAAGGGGCATAAGACCCGATGGAAACTCAGTGACCCACCGAGAAAGGAGCCTGAAGAACCAGCAAAAGACAAAAAGATAGCCTAAGAGCCGAGTTACTAGGAAAGAGACAAAAATAGTGAAAGCACGACACGCACGCATAAGCCAAGTGCAGACATGAATCTCAGCCCAGGTGGTAAAAGAAGGTGTCAGCACAAAGAGTTATTCTTATAGATGAAACATTCTCCACCAAGTGGTCATCAAAGAATGTGAACATTCAAGAGGGCAGCTCATTTTTTCTTTGTTTGGCATGAATAGGTGGATAGTTGCATGAACTTTCATGGAGGCATAACTTTGTTGGTTATGGAGAGTAGCGACCCATACTTTTGCAGGAGTGTTTAATATGCCCAGATAGCAAAGTCAAGACTTGCGACAGTCACAGCATGGTTCAAACAATAGGCTTCCTCCTTCCTAGGCATTTAATGCAGTATGGGTCGCCCTTTCTTGAAAAGTGCCAAACTCTTTCTCAAAATACTATATATATTGTAACCTCCAAGAGAGAAATCTATCTCTCATTTTGTAAGGTGAAGCCCTGCCAAAATTTCACCTTGAATCAATAAGAATGCATTTTACCTCTATTTAACTGGTTATATCTCTGAGTGTGTCTGTGTATTAACCTTGTGTTTAGTCATTTTAGCTTGATGCTTTCACAAGTTGACACCAACACACCTGGTGTAACTAGAGTACCAGTTCTATAGGTTAACAGGAAGTGTTGCATCTGGAGTGCAGAGACATAAAAGAGTAGCTATCAGACAGTGTGTTTTCTACAGTGCCTATGGTAAGTTACATTTTTTGTGTGTCTTCATTAAGCCTCCCTTTTAAAGCTCCCTACAGTCTAGTCTTTTTCCAGATAAAGTGTATGTTCACCCCTTTCTGGTTCGAAGTGTGAACAGTTGAGTAGATCAACATCATTTGGTGCATCACCATCTTAGGTTAGTTTCTATTTTCAGTATCCTTCTCTTTTTTCACCCCCCCCTTTTATATATTAGCAGTAGTAGTGAAATAACTCATAGATGCATCAAATGGAGCTAGCCTTTATCTAGAGATTCTCCCCTCAGTTTTGCCAGACCCACAGGCAAGAGGGGAGTCTCCATTGTGCCGTGTGAAAGACAGAAGCTCAGCGTTCTGTCAAGGGTGCAATCCACAACGTCAATAATTACAATACATTATTTGTTCTATAAAATTTTAATCACTTATGCATGAAATATTCTCACGAATATACAACTCACAAGTTTTCATCCTATCATGACACTATTGAATTTTGATCTTGATGTCAAGCAGCATAATACTACTGTGTTACTGATATATTTTTGGTCTCTACTAGCATTCTAAGTAGAGCCATAGATTTATATAACCAAATCACCCAAGGATATAATATTAAACAACTAAAAGTATAATAGCATTACTATAGAAATGTCTATCCTTGCTATAACTTATCCAAAACATAGTGGCATTCCTAAAACTAGAAAACTCTAAGCAATAAATAGTCATATCTCGTTTTATTGTTTGATAAAAACTAACTAATTATTCTGGAATAATTTAGAGGATAAAAGAAACATGAGTATTATTAAAATGCAATTTGATCACACTACGAAAATCCTAGACAAAAATAAAGTTCCATCGAACATTCGATCTTACATAAAGAAAACATATATTCTTATAAAAAAATTTGTGTCTTAATTTTCAAAAGGCTCAATGTTCCAACTCACATTTGGCATTTCAAAAAATGCCTCCATGTGCAAATTAATATTCAATGATTTTTAATATATATCTAGCTACTTATAATATATGTTATCTCAACATTCAAATAAATTCCATGTAATTAAAGGTGCCCTCAATAATATATGACACTTATTTAACTTTAGATTCAATGTTTTAATAATGAGACTACTATGTTTTATTTAAGTTTGGAGATTCAATAGAACTGGGCCATTAAAATTTAGGAACTCAACAATTTATTAGAATTGACTCGCCATTTAGATTTTATAGTTAGGTGTTATAATGTTTACACTCGGCACTTTATAAACATGACTTATAATATATAAGCTCATCGTTTACCAATTTTTGACCTTGTGTTGTAAATTTTTTAACTTCACTATGCAGCCATTATCCCTAGCGACTTAAATAAATATACACAATAAATAAGGAATTTATTCAAAGCCTTTTACTATACAGACCTGGCATTCTAAATACTTGCTTAGCATTTCAAATTCATGTATTTACAGCGATTTCATCATATACAAATATATATTCAGCAATTTCAATTTAAAAGCTCAGTGACTACCAATAAAACTTAGTAATTACCATTTAAAACTTAGCATTCCCAATTTCCTGATTTAGTATCTCATATTATACAGAGCATTTCAAAATGATGACTAGCATTCTATTTCTAATTAATTACACAATATTCCGAATTAGGTAAGGCGTTTCAAGTTATACAATTAGGTGTTTTTGAATTATGGTTGGGCGAATCAAACTGAACTTAACGTGTCAAACAATGACTGGACAATCCTTACATTGACTAGGCATTCTAATAAACTGGACTAAGAATTTCATTTTATCTAATATCAACCTTATTTTTATTTATTTAAAATACAATGATTTGTTTTAAGACTCAGTAATTATTATTAGCATTAATTTAATGACATCAGCATTCTTTAGTTTCCAGTTGGGTGTCTTAGATGATACATGGCATTTTCAACCTTTGACCAGGCTTTTCAAATAATCTCAACATTTTAATAACTAATGGATGCTTTAATAAGTGGTTGGGCATTTCTTTTTATAAGCTGGGCGTCTCTTTCTACAAGCTGGGCATTTCAAATTAATGTATGGCTTTTCAATTAAAACTCTATAATATATATCTTGACTCAACAATTAATAAACAAGATTGGGCATTTTAACTATTAATACTCAACATATACATAGTGTATATTTCCCCAATGATTTTCTTAAATAAAGTATATACATAGTGATTATAAAAGAATTGTCTTTTCCATTTAAAGATAGAATGTATTCAGTGATTAAAATATATCTCCAGTGTTTTTAATTTATTCAATGTAATAAATTTTTAGTTCAGCAATTTAGATTTGAAATTGGCATTTCAAGATAAGGCGCAGTGATTCATTTTTTTAATAAAACACAGTTCAAGTATATTTTAAGATGGCAGGTATATCTACACATATTAAAAGTATTAATTGGAATAAATGCAGTCCAAAAGACATTAACTTAGCCAATATAAAATACAGGGATTTACCTAAACACAAACCTCTAAAACTAATATGTGGGTTTATAATAGTGGGACGTAGTAGCATATAGGATGTCTTTGTTTAATAAAACTCAACTTAATGTATTTGAAATGCAGTCTAGAATACTCCAATCAATATGCTAAGCTTTTTTGATAAATTTATGATCTACTTGTTGACCATTTTTGGTCTCGTGTGCAAAAATCGGTCCCCCTTCTCTTTTCTTTTCATTTCCATGCCCAGACATGAAAGATAATGCAGAAGTATGCTTCTGTAACACAATTTTCCCCTCTTGGCATAAAAAAGGCTCAACTTCAAGCATTTGGTATGGAAAGAACAGGTTGGGGTGAAAGGAGTCATTATGCAGGTATTTGCAAGGGAGCAAGTAAACCATTTTAGAGGGCTTTTGATTGGCAACAAGGACTAAAGCTCAAAGGCCAAAGGATCAATTTCAAAAACTCAAAGGTTAAGTGCCCTTGCAGAGGGTAGGTGATGAGCAAAGTGGACCATTGCAAAAGATCCGAAGGGTAACTTTGGATTTGATTTACCCTTGCGGAGGGCAGCTGGTCAAAAGGGCCAAAATGAGGCAGAGTTTTCCTTCAAAAAGGACTAAAGCTCAAAAGGCCAAAGGATCAATTTCAAAAACTTTAAGGTTCAGTGCCCTTACGGAGGGTAGGTGATGAGCAAAGTGGACCATTGCAAAAGATCCGAAGGGTAACTTTGGATTTAATTTACCCTTGCGGAGGGCAGTTGGTCAAAAGCGCTGAAATGAGGCAGAGTTTTCCTTCGAAAATGACAAGGCAAAAGATAAAACAAACGCTGAATTTCTTCAGGCAAAAAGTTCAAAGGAATTCCTTCAGACATTTTGTCTGAAGAAATTCATAAGGCAGGTCACCGAACAAAGACTGTCCATTCGAAAAGAAAATCTGTGGAAAATGGTAAGGCAAATCCTTCAGACATTTTGCCCGAAGGAATTTGTCCGCAAAAAAGCTGACCGAAAGCAAGCGTTTAAAATGAAGGGAACAATTCCTTCAGGAAAAATGTATGAAGGAATTCCTTTGGACATTTTGTCCGAAGGATGTGAGAACCACAAGGAGCCCGAAGGACCCCTAAAGGCAATTGCCCTTGCGGGGGACTCTCAATGACTGTGAAAGGGACCTTTCTCAAAGCCCGAAGGGACACCTTCCCTTCGGGAGGGTTTAAAGACTAAGCCCGGTCAAAGGAACACTTCAGAAAAAAAGCGGAGAGCTAAGAAAGCCGAACGAAAGTGAAGCAAAAGAAATTGCCAAAGGGGAGTGATGGGCGCGCGAATGTCAAATTTAAGGCAGTGAAATAGCCATTGATTTTGAAATACTTAAGGACAGGCCGCAAGTGAACTTAGTGACCCACTGAGAAGATAGCCCTGAGTGCTCACAAAGCCAGAAAAGACAAAACTAGGAAAAGACAAAGTTGGAAAAAGACAAAAGTCAAGAGTAAGCTCAGCGACTTGTCGAGAAAAGAGCCCAAAGAGCCAAGTGCAGATATATACAAAATAGCCCAGGTGGCAAAAGGAAAGTGTCAGCAAAGGATTTATTCTAGCGGTTGAAATAGTCACCTCCAAGTGGTCATCAAGGAATGCAAACAATGAATGATGCAGCCTATTTTTCCTCATTTTGCATTAATGAGTAGACAACCGCGTGAATCTCTTTAAGAAGCAGTCTTGTTTGCAGACAAAAGGGGCGGCCTTGTCATTAAAACAATCGGGTGACTCATGCTTCTACAGTAGCATTTAATACGTTTTAAGCACTAAATTCAAGACTGGTGACTACACAGCATGGTTCTGTCAGGCCGTTTCTAGAAGGATGATATCAACATCAGTGACTTCCTCTTCCCAAGGCATTCAACGTAGCATGGGTCATTTATTTTTCTAGAAAGTGATAAAGTCTGTTCCAAAAGGCTATTAACTGTAATCTCTCATTTTGAAAATATATCTCTCAGCTTGTAAGGCGGAGCTCTACCAAAATTTACCTTGAATCAAAAAGAAGCATTTTTGCCTCCATTTCAGCTTGCACTTTTGCATGTCTATGGCTTTGTCTTGTGTTAAGTCATTTTCCTTCATGCTTTCACAGAATGATTCCAGCATGTCTAGTGTATTGTGAGTTCTTCTTTTGCAGGTTAGCTAGAAGTGTCCATAGCAGAGTATAGGCACATGTGAATAGGCTGCCATAGTGTGTCTTAGAACACCTTTGGTAGTTCTTTTTCCCTATATCTCCAGAGGACCCCTAGCTTACTGATGCAGAAGAATGTCTCATATCAAATGAAGTCTATATCAGCTTGTTCTTGGTGGAAAGTGTATGTTCAAGCTAAGTAGATCAACCATTTTTTGGTGCATCACCATTTAGTTTAGGTTCTATTTTTAGTAGCCCTTCTCTCTTTTCACCCCCCCCCATTGTTAGCAGTAGGAAATCTAGGACCTCAGAGATGCATCAAAGGGAGCTAGCCCTTATCTACAGATTCTCCCCTCAGTTTTACTAGACCCACAGGCAAGAGAGGAGTCTCCATTGTGCCATGTGGAAGAGAGAAGCCCAGCCTTCTCTCAAGGGTGCAATCCACAGCATCAACAATTTTTGGCACACTCGATGGGACAAACTAGTTTTTATCCAAAGAGTTGAAGAATTTTGGTGTGTTCTTCAAACAACCAGGCTTTGGAGGCTTTTTCATCAACACTAATGGCGACTCTGAGTTGAATCAGCTCGTTAAGCAGTCCCGATGCCATCAGCAAATCATCTTTTGGTATGTATAATCCCATTGCTCAAGACCATGGGTCTTGTGTTCTTTCATATAGTTTTGTTCAAGCTCAGGTTATTCATGGAATCATCTCAAGCAACAAGGATGCATACGGTTATGAGTTTTGCCCTTTGCAGGCTGGTGAAATATTTTGGGCTTTGTCTCTTCCTCCTCAGTTTGAGCAAGTCCTTGGCCAACCTGGGTATGATCCTTATCAGCCTTGTATTGATCCTTATCAAGTCCAATATGACTAGTCTCAGCCCTATCATGAGCTATATCAGTCTTGTGCCCAGTCTTCTCAATGTGTTACTTATCCTACTCAACCTAATCCTTTTGCTAATAAGCCCATTTCCACCTTCAAACAAGCACTGCTGGGATATGAAAAGTATGTAGTGGAGCTTGACACTAGAAGGGGATGTGGCCAAGAAATTCCTGACCATTCCATTCATCAAGTAAGAAATGCATTAGATCTAGTTAAGAGTGAATGGACTCCTATTAAAAGAGATAATTGGCAAAGGCTTACAAGCGAGATGCTGGATGTGAGTGGTTTGATTGCATCTTTGGAAGAGAAGTTGAGTATTCATGAGAGGCAGCCTTACCGAGTCCATCAATCTACATACCCACTAACCCAAGTTTCATATCAGCCATACGTACCCCCTACTCATGAGCCAAGTCAAGCCTATCAAAGTCCTTTCCCCAATCATGTTGAGGAGAGTTCTTAAACAGTAAATCTTATGTTTAAGGCTAATCTTGATAAGCAGATCGAATTGGCAAAATCTTCAAATGCAATAGTCTATGTTGGCAACAAGGGAAGTGGAATCCAAACCATCACTACCCTCTCACATTGCAGCCCCATCACCCCAAAACGAGATTTCCAGTCCTAATATCATGAGCTGGAGTAAAGTCATTGAGTCATGGAACAACAAGGAGGAGAAAGACATTGTCCAAGAGTGTGAGGTACAAAATGAGGCTAGTCCTTTTCAAGTCCCTCCCACCCTTCCTCAAGAAGCTTCTTGTACCCCATGGCAACCTTCATGCACTTCCATTTCTATGATGATCCCTATGAGCTCCAAGAAAAGCTCTTTCAAGAAAATCTAGCTAAGCAAATTGAGGATTTAGAGGCAAAGGTGAGGTTGCTTAGTGAAAGAGAGATGGAGGTTTCAGACCTTAGAGAGGAGCCTATGCCAAAAGACACCCCTTCTACCAATCCTCAAGCTAATTTCGATGTTGATGAAGTGTTGGTCAAGTGGAGGGATGAAAATCAAGTGATTTTGGCCCAAGGCTTGCCCCCATTTTCTCATGAGTTTTCAAAAATATCCCCTACTTTCTATTTCCAACCTGATTTTGACAATCCTTGTGTTCCACCTCCTTACCTGGTAAATGAAAAATGTTTCTCTTGTGTTGAGGAATCCATCTTACAAGAAGCAAGTGAAGAGGAGTATGCTCATTTCATGACTGATCAGGGAGACTTCATGAGTGCAGATGAGGAGGAGATCACCACAGGTACCCCCTTTGATGAACAAGAAGACAAGTCACAAACTTTTGCCTCTATATCTAATGAGGAAGAGATGATCTTTGAATCTTCTCTCACTTTGTAAGACGTCATGGAGGAGCATGGATAAATTTTTTATCATGTTTTGAATGATTTATTTGAAGTCATTGGGGCAGGTTACACTCTTCTTCAAGGAGGCTAAGAGTTGGCTAAAGGAGGAGAAGGCAGCATTCGGACTCAAATAAGTATTCAAAGGTGTTGCAAGCTTTCAGATTTATCCTTTCAAGAGGTCGGTGAATCTGAAGATGATATTTTTGAAGTCATCAAGGAGGATGACCATGCCATGGAACCCGAGTTAGAGGAGGACTAGGAGGATGTCTTTGAACAACTAGAGACTCAGGTCTTTGAGCAAGAAAAGGAGAGGCTTGTCCATATTGAGAAAAACTTTGAAGAAGAGAGCCTTGCACAAGAAGGTAATGTTCTGTGGGATGAGCAATCAGTCTGTGATCTCATTTCAGACATCACAACAGTCACCCTTCTTCAAAAAAGCCATGATCAAGAAGAAGATGAATTTGATAGTGTCTTCAATGAGGTAGAAGGACACAAGCCAATCTATGATGCATATCAAAGGGGTTATGGTGATGAGCCAACAACCATTGATTTATAGATAAAACACACCAGCATGAAGAACCAATAGGAGGCAAGCTTCCAAAAACAAGAAGAGTACATATATGCTGGAAGCATATTTGCCCTTGATTCATTTGGATACGAGCCAATCAAGGTGGCAAGGAAGAAGAGCAAGTTACCAAATCTCCATTCCATTTAGTCACTTGTCTGGCACCATAAGTTTTCTTGCCATGAAGGAGACTTAAGAAGTTTTCCCTTTGATCCAGGAGGGATGCAAATATACCTAGTTAGCTGTGCATAGTAGTTTGCTTTCAATTTTTCTTTCCCTATTTTCCCTAAGTGTTGTTTGCACAAGTAGTGTTTTTTTAGTCTTGTGTGTGTTTTCCTTTGTGTTTGGGGTAAAAGCTTCATGATTGATTATTGGATCTCTCGGGACTATTGCTAATTTTTTCAAGCTGCATTCTGACTCCGTGCCCAATGGACTTTGAGGCTACTAGTTTCTTAAGCATAGCAAGCATGTTTCCCCTGGGAATCACCAAATTGTTGACCATTTTTGGTCTCGTGGGCAAAAATCGGTCCCCCTTCTCTTTTCTTTCCATTTTCACCCCCAGACATGAAAGATAATGCAGAAGTATGCTTTTGTAACACATTTTTCCCTCTTAGCATAAAAAAGACTCAACTTCAAGCATTTGGTACGGAAAGAATAGGCTGGGGTGAAAGGAGTGATTATGTAGGAATTTGCAAGGGAGCAAGTAAACCATTTCAGAGGGCTTTTTATCAGCAAAAAGGACTAAAGCTCAAAAGGCCAAAGGATCAATTTCAAAAACTCAAAGGTTAAGTGCCCTTGGAGAGGGCAGGTGATGAGCAAAGTGGACCATTGCAAAAGATCTGAAGGGTAACTTTGGATTTGATTTACCCTTGCGAAGGGCAGCTGGTCAAAAGGGCCGAAACGAGGTAGAGTTTTCCTTTGAAAAGGACTAAAGCTCAAAAGGCCAAAGGATCAATTTCAAAAACTCAAAGGTTAAGTGCCCTTGCGGAGGGCAAATGATGAGCAAAGCAGACCATTGCAAAAGATCTGAAGGGTGACTTTGGATTTGCTTTACCCTTGCGGAGGGTAGTTGGTCAAAAGGGCCTTAAATGAGGCAGAGTTTTCCTTCGAAAAGGACAAGGCAAATGATAAAACAAAGGCTGAATTTTTTCAGGCAAAATGTCTGAAGGAATTCCTTCAAACATTTTATCTGAAAAAATTCACAAGGCAGGTCACCGAACAAAGACTATCCATTCAGAAAGAAAATCTATGGAAAATGGTAAGGCAAATCCTTCAGATAAAAAGTTTGAAGGAATTTGTCCACAAAAAAGCTCTCCGAAAGTAAGCATTTAAAATGAAGGGAACAACATCTTTAGGAAAAATGTCCAAAGGAATTCCTTCGAACATTTTGTCTGAAGGATGTGAGAACCACAAGGAACCCGAAGGACCTCGAAGGGCAAGTGCCCTTGCAGGGGACTCTTGGTGACCGTGAAAGGGACCTTTCTCAAAACCTCAAGGGAGACCTTCCCTTTGGGAGGGTTCAAATACTAAGCTCGATCAAAGGAACACTTTAGAAAGAAAGCTGAAAGCTAAGAAAGCCGAAGGAAAGTGAAGCTGAAGAAATTGCCAAAGGGGAGTGATGGGCACGTGAACGTCAAATTTAAGGTAGTGAAATAGCCATTGATTTTGAAATACTTAAGGACAGGCCGCAAGTGAACTTAGTGACCTGCTGAGAAGATAGCCTCGAGTGCTCACAAATCTAGAAAAGACAAAACTAGGAAAAGACAAAGCTGGAAAAAGACAAACGTCAAGAGTGAGCTCAGTGACCTATCGGCAAAAGAGCCCAAAGATCCAAATGTATATATGGACAAAACAACCCAAGTGGCAAAAAGAAAGTGTCAGCAGAGGAGTTATTCCAGTGGTTGAAATAGTCTCTGCCAAGTGGTCATCAAAGAATGCAAATAGTGAATGATGCGGCCTGTTTTTCCTCATTTTGCATTAATGAGTAGACAATCGCATGAATCTCTTTAAGAAGCAGTCTTGTTTGCAGACAAAATGGGTGGCCTTGTCATTAAAACAATTGGGTGACTCATGCTTTTGTAGTAGTGTTTAATACATTATAAGCACTAAATTCAAGACTAGTGATTACACAACATGGTTCTGTCAGGTCATTTCTAGAAGGATGATATCAGCATCAGTGACTTCCTCTTTGCAAGGCATTCAATGCAGCATGGGTCATTTATTTTTCTATAAAGTGCCAAAGTCTGTTCCAAAAGGCTATATATTGTAATCTCTCATTTTGTAAAAGATATCTCTCAGCTTGTAAGGTGGAGCTCTGCCAAAATTTACCTTAAATAAAAAAGAAGCATTTTTGCCTCCATTTGAGATTGCACTTTTGCATGTCTATGGCTTTGTCTTGTGTTAAGTCATTTTCTTTCATGCTTTCACAGAATGATTCTAGCATATCTAGTGTATTGTGAGTTTTTCTTTTGTACGTTCGCCAGAAGTGTCCACAACTGAATATAGGCGCATGTGAACAGGCTGCCATAGTGTGTCTTAGAACACCTTTGGTAGTTCTTCCTCTCTGTATCTCCAGAGGACCCCTAGCTCACTGATGCAGAAAAATGTCTCATATCAAATGAAGTGTATCTCATCTTGTTCTTGGTGAAAAATGTATGTTCAAGATAAGTAGATCGACCATTTTTTGGTGCATCACTGTTTAGTTTAGGCTCTGTTTTCTATTAGGATCTTAGAGTAAAATTGATTACTTTTGTATAATCAACTAAACACGGAATTGAAACCAAAAGTAATAAGTAACTAGAAATCAGAAACAACAAATAATAGGCGATACAAGAGACAACCAATCTATATTAAACTCTTCTAAAAGAAAATACAATGAAGAAATATGTCTCTCCTCACACCTCTCAGATGTACAGTAATTCTCCCTCAAGAGTTCTCTCTCTCTCAATCAATTACAATCAACTCAATTACTGAATTGTTGTACATGATATGAGGATCTAACCCTACTATATATTATACAACACTAGGGTTCATGAGCCATGCATTCGCCACCCTTAGATCCACCTCTTAAATCAAAGGCTCAAATCTGTTCTCCTAAAAATAGAAAAGCTAGAAATGCACGGAATTTAGTGTCGATCTGAAGACGACTGACCCCTAATCGATGTCGATCAGTTCTGACCGATGCCATGACCGATGCCGGTCGACCCCTAACTGATGTCAGTTGGTTTTGACTGATGTCGATTACTGTGTAAGCCCAGCAACCTCCACATTAGCTCATTAGTGAAGTTCTTAGCTCCACAACTCAACAATCTCTCACTTGGAGATAAACAGCTGCAACTGTACAACAACATCCTCTAAACATCTATGGCTTGTTTCTCCCTCTTCAAGTTCAATCTTGAAGACCAGCAAAAGTTGAATGACGATTCAACTTCTCCTTTGTTACCAGCTTTGTTAACATATCAGCAGAGTTTTTATCCGTATGGATCTTTTCCAGCTTCATTTGTCCATCCTCCAATACCTGTCTAATGAAGTGGTACCTAAGCTGTATATGTTTGGTTCTTGAATGAAAGGCTGAATTCTTTGCCAAATAAATTGCACTTTGACTATCACTGTACAATCTGCAACTCTCTTGCTCCTTTCCCAACTCTTCCATGAACCGAGTCATCCAAATCATTTCCTTGCTAGCCTCTATGACTGCAATGTATTCTGCCTCTGTAGTAGAAAAGGCAACAACCTTCTGCAACTTTGAAATCTAGCTAATCGCCATTCCACCAACAGTGAACACATATCCTGTAGTGCTTCTCCTACCATCCAAGTCACCTGCCATATCCGAATCTACATACCCATGTAGAGAAGAGTTTGACCCTCCATAACATAAATGCCTACTGTTGGTCCCTCTCAGATATCTGAGAATCCACTGAACTGCTTTTCAGTGTTCCTTTCCTGGATTGGCCATAAACTTGCTGACAACTCCCACTACTTGGGCAATATCTGGTCTAGTACATACCATTACATACATCAAGATCCAAACTGCTGAAGCATATGGAACTCTATTCATGTATTCAACCTCATCATGTGATTTAAGACACTGTTCTTTGCTCAACTTGAAGTGTCCAGCCATAGGTGTGCTTACCGATTTTGCATCCTGCATATTGAACCTCTCCAACACCTTATTCACATAATCCTCTTGAGACAAAATCAAAATGTGATTTTTTCTGTCTCTCTTAATACTCATGCCAAGGATTTTCTTTGCTACTCCTAAATCCTTCATGGCAAATGTGTGAGCTAATTTTACCTTAAGCTCAGTAATTTTCTGCATGTGTGAACCTACAACAAGCATATCATCTACATACAGTAATAGGATAATATAACTACCATTATCTAATTTGTTAAAATAAACATAATGGTCAGATTGACATTTACTAAAGCCATGCTCTGTCATAAACCTGTCAAATCTCAAATACCATTGTCTTGGAGCTTGCTTAAAACCATATAAGCTTTTCTTCAATCTGCGCACAAGTTTCTCCTTACCATTGACCTCAAAACCTTTCGGCTAATCCATAAATATCTCTTCATCTAAATCTCCATAAAGAAATGTTGTCTTAACATCAAGCTGCTCAAGATGCAAATCCTCAATAGCAACTAAAGACAATATAGTCTAAATAGAAGTCATCTTTACTACAGGAGAAAAAATTTCACCAAAATCAATACCTGATTTTTGTGTAAATCCCTTTACTACCAACCTGGCCTTATGTCTCATTTGTCCATTCTCTCCTTCCTTTAACTTATATACTCATTTGTTTTTTAGTGCTTTCTTTCCAGATGGCAACTCAACGAAATCCCACGTATGGTTCTCTTCCAAGGAATCAATTTCCTCATTCATGCCATGCTCCCACTATTTCTTGGATTCTACCTACATTGCCTCATCAAAACTTTCTGGTTCTCCACCATTAGTGAGCAACAACTAGTATAAAGAAGGGGAATAACGAATTGGAGGTTTACTTACCCTTTCAGACCTCTTTATGGGCGTTTGAGACTCATTTACAGCTTGTCCTCCCAAATTTTTTTCTGACAGTGACTGATCCTGATCATCTCTTATCGATATCGGTCTGCACCCAACCGATGTTGATTCCTCCTGATCAACACTGATTTCCACTTGACTGATGTCGGTCTCCACTTGACCGACGTCGATTTCCACTTGACCGACGTCGGTCTCTATGTTTTTCTGTGAGTGATGATTTTTACCCACGAGCTCATTTTGGATCATAAACTCTTCCAAATCAAAATTGCCCTGCTCAGAATTATTCAGCCTCTTGAGTTTATCACTGTAGATCACCTTCTCATTAGAAACTACATCATGGCTTCAAATAATTTTGTTAGTTTCTAAATTCCACAACCGAAATCCGAAATCTCTAAAACCATAACCAATGAAAGTGCACCGCATAGATTTAGCATCTATTTTCTTTATCAATGTGCACAAAAGCTTCAAAACCAAAAACTTTGAGAAATGAAAGATCTACCTTTTTACCTGTCCAAGCCTCTTCTAGAATTCCACCATCCAGTGTAGTAGAAAGTCTTTTGTTAATCAGGTAAACTACAGTATCTACAGCTTCTACCCAAAATTGTAAGGGCAAACCAGCATGCAACCTCATACTCTGTGCACGCTCCATTATTGTTCTATTCATCCTTTCAACAACTCCATTTTGTTGAGGTGTCTTTAGAACCGTCTTTTTCCTACGTATTTCACTCATAGAACAGTAATTGTTGAATTTATTATTGCAGTACTCACCACCATTGTCAGATCTAAGGCACTTGAATCTCAAGCCTGTTTTATTCTCAACTAAAGCTTTCCATTTCTTAAATGTGTCAAAAACATCATATTTTTTCTTTATGCAATAAACCCATACCTTTCTTGTAGCATCATCAATGAAAGAAACATAATACTGTGATTCTCCAATAGAATCTACCTGAGTTGGTCCCCACACGTCTGTGTGAATAAACTCCAACTTGTGCTTCTTCATTGTTGACCTAGTTTTGAGAAACCTCACTTTCTTCTGTTTCCCAAAAATACAATGCTCACAGAAATCTAGATCTATGATTTTCAAATCTGAAAGCTTACCTTTTGACTTAAGAACATTCATTCCCTTCTCACTCATGTGACCAAGCCTACAGTGCCACAACTTTGCATCTACATCTGAAATAGATAAAATAGAAAGAGAATAATCAGTAATACAAGTAGATAGATAAAGTGTACCTACTCTCTTATCTTTTGCTAATACAAGTGCACCCTTGGAAACTTTTCAAGATTCAGCGGTGAGAGTTACTGTGCAACCCTCATCACCCAACTTTCCTGCAGAAATCAGATTCCTCTTCAAGATGGGTACATGCATGACATCCTTCAACACCCATGTGTTGCCATTTTGCAATTTCAGCTGCACTTTTCCTTTGCCAACAATCTTACAAGGCTCATCATCCCCTAAATAAACTTTTCCAAAATCTCTATGGACATAATCATTGAAAAATTATCTATTTGGGGTTGCATGGAAAGAGGCACTAGAATCTAAAACCCATGATTCTACTTTATTATCCAAAGAAAATATAAGAGCATCCTGTGCAACAATACCTACAACTTTTGCTTCTTTATTACCTTTATGTTGATTTTTTTTGTTATCTTTCAACCAATAATCTTTCTGTGCATGCCCTTTCTTTCCACAATTCCAGCAGGTTATTCTTTCATTTCTGGATTTGGATCTACTTCCCATCTTTGACCTTGATTTCCCTTGCTTGCCCTTCTCTCTTTGCCTTCCCCTACTTTCAACACTTAAAGCATTACCTGATGTTTCCCCTCTACTTTTCCTATGAATTTATTCATTCAAGATTACACTAACAACATCATCAACTTTCAAGATATTTGAAGCAGATGCAATATTACTAACTGCCATTACCAAACTATGCCAACTTTCAGGCAAAGAGCATAAGATTAAGAGAGCCTTAATTTCATCATCAAAAACTATTTTGACTGAATTTAACTGATTTACTATTGTAAAGAAATTATTAAGATGACTAGATACAGATCCACCTTCCTGCATTTGCAAATTAAATAATTACTTCATAAGATATACCTTATTTGAAGCTGATGGTTTTTCATATAAATTTGTCAAAGTATCCATTAACTCTACCGTTGTCTTTCCCTGTGATAAATTAGAAAACACAGAAGCTGACAAGCTCAACCTCATAGATCCAAGAGTCTTTCTATCAAGAACATTCCATTCTTCATCTTCCATATCTGTGGGCTTCCTTGAAACCCCACCCAATGGTAAATACAGATCTTTCTGATACAGATAATTTTTAATCTGCATCCTCTATAATTGATATTTTTTGCCATTGAATTTCTCCATTCTTAGTTTACTTTCTTCTGCCATTGCTTTGCTCTCACTCAATCAGAAACCCCTGTGAGTGAATTCTGTAATCAACAAACACTAACACGCTTTGATACTAATTGTTAGGATATTAAAGTATAATTGATTACTTTTGTATAAGCAATTAAACACGAAATTGAAACCAGAAGTAATAAGTAACTAGAAATCAGAAACAACAAATAATAAGAGATACAAGAGACAACCAATCTATATTAAACTCTTTCAAAAGAAAATATAATGAAAAAATATGTCTCTCCTCACACCTCTCAGATGTACAGTAATTCTCCCTCAAGAGTTCTCTCTCTCTCAATCAATTACAATCAACTCAATTACTAAATTATTATACATGCTATGAGGATATAACCCTACTATATAGTATACTACAACACTAGGGTTCATGAGCCATGCATTCACCACCCTTAGATCCACCTTTTAAATCAAAGGCTTAAATCTGTTCTCCTAAAAATAGAAAAGCTAAAAACGCACAGAATTCGGTGTCAGTCTGAAGATGACCGATGTCGGCCAACCCCTAACCGGTATCGATTGGTTCTGACCGATGCCAGCCGACCCCTAACCAATGTCAGTTGGTTCAGAAAGATGCCATGACCGATGTCGGTCGACCCCTAACCGATGTCGGTTGATTCTGACTGATGCCAGTTACTGTGTAAGCCCAGCAACCTCCACATTAGCTCATTAGTGAAACTTTTAGCTCCACAACTCAACATTTTCAGTAACCCTTCTCTCTTTTCACCCCCCATTGTTAGCGGTAGGAAATCCAGGACCTCAGAGATGTATCAAAATGAGCTAGCCCTTATCTAGAGCTTTTCCCCTCAATTTTTCCAGACCCATAGGCAAGAGAGGAGTCTCCATTGTGCCGCATGGAAGAGAGAAGCCTAGCCTTCTCTCAACGGTGCAATCCATAGCGTCAACACTACTTACAAACAAAATATTACACATAGAATTAAAATTACAGAACCTACCTCTGTGATTATTTTAAATTGAAGAGATAAAAACCAGTTACCTTTCTCTTATATCCTCCAAATCTTTCTTTATTTTACATCTGCTACTTGCTTCTCTTCGTGTGTTTTATTCTCCAACATTCTTCTTTATTTATAAGACCTATTTCTCTCTTAATTTCTATGCCCACCTTTATATGTTATATCTCCCTTGATTTTTGCATGTCAATGTTCTCAACTTCTAAATTTAATAACTACAGTTAGAACTTTCTTTCTAGTCATAGTAAACTCACCTTTTGTTTTCTTTAAGCATTATCAAAAACATGACATTTTAAATTATTACGCCATTTTTTTCTTATTTTCTAAATTTAAGCTTCAGTTGTCTCAATAATTAGTTATATCTTTATTTTCTATTTTCAAGTATATCCATGCATGAATTTCAAGATTGCCTTAACACAACTTTAGAAAATAATTATATTTTCATGTAAATAATATTACTAGGGTAATTATCTATTAAACTAATAACTGCCTTTTATTTACCAGATAATCGTATCTAAAAATAATAATATATTTTTAGTAATTAATAATTATTTTTTAGATTTAAATTCAAAAATGAAGTCAATTAAGTTAAAGAAACCAAATGTATACTAAAATAAATTCTACACACACAAATATAATTTCAAGCAATACACACTAACATTTTTATGCAAATATCATTTAAAATCTATTGTGCATATGTGTAGGGTCACTAACTTTTTTTTACTGATATTTCTCTCAATCACTCCATCTAGCTGATCCTCTCTGATGATGCTCTCCCTTGTCAAGCTTTAAGGGTAGGACCTATCCTGAATCCACCTCATAATTAGTAGGTAGTTAGTTTAAGTCATCATAAACCAATGATGTAAAACTAACAATTATACATCTTCAATATATATAATAATCAAAATATAACTATCATGCAATGTATACTAATCAACAATACCACTATCCCATTACAGTAATGTCAAAAATCTCAAATCAAAGCAATGGTAATTAGACAATGACCATACTAATCCATGAATTTATAGGTTATTAATTATAGGGTGAAATTAGAATGTGACATCTTGCCCCCTAAAAATGATCATCATCCTAATGACTCTTATTCAAACAAAAAATTTGATTAACAAACAAAGTTTAACAACATAAAAACATAGTATCAATTATCATATCATGCAATTAAATGCAAATTTTACATGAATAACTTATATTAGATCTCTTAATTAGCGCTATTCTTAGATAATTGGTCTCACAAGACCCTAATCCGCGACATTTCCTAATCTACAAACAAGTTTTCATGAAAATCACTTTATATTGATTGGTTTTATCATGACCACTTTGGGGTCTAGAACCACAAAAAAATATAATAATAACTAAGTAAAAGTTTCCTTGCTAACTCCACAACACATGAAATCATCACAAAAGTCAAAACAAATGATCATATAATTGTATTTGACAAGTTTCATATGTCAAATCCTAGATTTGATAAGTCCATCTATCAGATCCAACTCAGTAACAATCGAGTCAATGTGAATCTAAGTAGGATATTGTCTTATCGTTTAGAACTCACATTCCTATTTCATCACTCTTCTCTCAGGCCTCCATGACCTGATGATCTTCAAAAGGTGCATAAGGTTCACAAATCTATTCTAATAGATCATAAAAAGTAATACTATCTGCTAAAAGATTTCATATATACTAACATACACACAAGATAAATCAGACAATCATCTTGAGATTGAATTAAGTTGCTACTAATAAATCATCACTAGTATCATATTATGCAACTTAACTTATAGTGTTTATTCATATTAAAGAGGAAATAATATCCCAATTAACATAACATATGAAGGCTAAGGGTCGTACTATCCTTATGACCTTAAAATGAGACAATGTCTCCTTGCTTGCACGACTATCACACAACAAGTTAAAATGTTTGTCTATACCCTTTTAGATTTACCAAGATGTTTTTTACATCTTATACCTTACTTGATCTCAAAAAAAAGGTACACATATTAATCTTCAAAATAACATGCTTCAAAGGAGAATAATATCAATATAACAAAGGTGTTTAATAATATAATAGTTATAATTAATATAAATTCAAGGTTAGCCACTCTTCATGGTCAAGTACACAAATTAGATAAAATAGTGACTCTATAAAGTCATGATAGAAAGTAGAGAACTAAAATCTCATAACAAAACTTCCTACATACCCTCCCATGGTAGAAAGTGACATCACAACCTAAGTTGCTAAATCATCATTCACTTACCAACTTGTAAGTGTGCTATCATCACCTATTTCCACAATTAGAAATAAATATGAACCACAAGGATGCATCAATCCAATCAATCCTACAACTTCTCTCAACAAGAAGTAGAAAATACCATCCCATGAACTCAAGGGAATAAGATCAAAAAAGTAATTCAGGAATAAGTTTCGGCTTAAGAAAACTCTAAAACAACATCTTGAGAATATAAATCTTCTCAATAACTTAAAATTATGTAAGAGGAGAGTGACAATATAACACTTCACCTCTAAACTAATTAAGAGAGATAACACTTCTCAATTCTATATAAATACAAAGATGCTAATCTATACAACAAACTCCTAACACAAAGGAATATCAAACAAGACATCTACATTCAACTACAAGAAAATTTCCACCGCACTAGGTGATGCCAATCTAGAATAGTCTTATAGGATCTGTGTAAATAAGACATAAAACTAAAGCATAATTATTTAAGCCAGAAGCACTCCATGCTTTTTAAAAAAATCACAACACAAAACATAATTGGTGAAGGTGATTCAAGAAAGACATAATCATATTTGAGGTGTTTAATTAAAGATCGAAAATATGGTAGGAGACTCTTGTTCACACTCATGAACTAAGCTATGCACTCACCTACCCATATACCTTATAAAACTATCCCCAACAAGACACTCATTAACCAACCCTTTAGCAACTCTAAGGGGGTATGAATGCTCTAAGGTACACACTCTATGTACCATACATACTTTCATAATGCTCATTTTTGCTAAACAAAAGGTACAAAAATACTAATGGACACATCAGGTCCTAGAGTTTGAGCCACAACTCTGATACCAAATGTGACAACCCTTAAAGTTGTACTTAAGAAAAAGAAGTATTTTTATTTTTATAAATAACTTAACAATCATTTCATAAAATCAAATAATACAACATAAATAAACCATAATTAATAATAATAGTACTTATCATTCAAATACTACATATAATATAAATCATATACAACATCACAAAAAGCAAATATAATAGGACACAACTACGGCTAGTCTCACAATACAACTACTATTCAAATATATAAATACATAATACAATTACATTCTTTCAGGCATAAAACCTAATATAATAAATAGATATCAATATCTTCAGAGCTCGAGTCCATCCAACTCATGTATCGTTGATCATCTCAAGTGTCATCTCTAGGTAGTACTACAGTGGAAGAGGGAGAGCATCATCTGAGTGATTTACCATACCAACCATAGACCAATGATCCCCCACATAATCCCCTATCAAGAAATGGCCCTCCCTTTGTGGATAGGTAGATATAATGATGTGAGAATTCAGTGAGACGTGTTATTACCTTGTGTGTTGTAAGATTTTTAAAAACATGCAGTGTACCATAAAAAATATGTTCTAACATGATATCGCACATCATACAAATTAAACATATGAAATGACAATGTATATCTACATTAATTTGGCCAAAATTTTCAAATAATATACAATCATTTATATCGATCAATTTCATAACACACCACGTGATCAGATTATCTATTGATGGTACTACCTAGGTTAGTGGAACCCATCTCACTACCCATTAGTATCATCAATACAGTTTCTAAAATAAACACATATATATCATAGCATATAACTCAAAAGACTCATACAGATTTCATTCTCCTAGCAAAAATATCACATCACGTGCTAACCATGAAGAAAGTAAGATATACACATAATCATCTATGCATGGATGGGTCTTACCTTAAATTCAAACTCAAACTGTAAACAATGACCACTATTTATACCACTCAAGTAAAACACATAATAAACTATAGGTTACTACTACTACAATAATATCAACGTAACTACACTTCAAGACAACCCATATTATCTTAGTCTGGTGTTTATAGGCATGACTACTAGTTTATCCATAAATAGTCATACAAAGCAGTCATAGATACATAGAAGCATATATTTTTAATCAAGCAATTATGTAACAAAGTAAGACATACAAATCCTTATAATTCTTTAGGAAAATTTATTTATACTTTCAAGACTGTATGTACGCATAAATGATATTCTACAAAAAGTTACACACGTATTACTCAATTAATAACCAACACATATACAATATGTACCATCTAGGTATATCATCAATACTAATCAGATGAAAATACCATCTCTATGCACACATTACAATGCACTATTTGTTCTAGAAAAGTTTAATCACTTACTCATGAAATATTCTCATGAATATACAACTCACAAGTTTTCATCCTATCATGACACTATTGAATTTTGACCTTGACATCATGCAACATGATACTACCGTGATACTGATATACTATTGGTTTCTACTAGCATTATAAGTAGAGCCATAGATTTATATAACCAAATCATCTAGGGATATAATATTAAACAACCAGAAGTATAATAATATTATTATACAAATGTCTATCCTTGTTATAGATTATCCAAAACATAGTGACATTCCAAAAACTAGAAAACTCTAAGCAATAAATAGTCATATCTCACTATATTATTTGGCAAAAGCTCACTAATTATTCTAGCATAATTTAGAGGATAAAATAAGCATGAGTATTATTAAAATGCAATTTGATCAATTATGGAAATCTTAGGCAAAAATAAAGTTCCACCGAATATTCGATCTTGCATAAAAAAAACATATATTCTTTTAAAAGTTTCAGTGTCTTAATTTTCAAAAGGCTTAGTCTTCCAACTCACATTTGGCATTTCAAATGATGCCTCCTTTTACAAATTAATATTCAATGATTTTTAATATATATCCATTTACTTATAATAAATATTATCTCAACGTTCAAATAAATTCAACGTAATTAAAGGTACCCTCGGCGGCAATACCTGACAGCTATTTCACTTTAGATTCAACGTTTTAATAATGAGACTACTACATTTTATTTAAGTCTGGAGATTCAATAGAACTGGGCCATTTAAATTTAGGAACTCAACAATTTATTAAAATTGACTCGCCATTTAGATTTTATAACTGGGTGTTATAATGTTTACACTTGGCACTTTATAAACACAACTTTTTATATATAAGCTCAGCTTTTACCAATTTTTTGACTCAGTTTTATAAAAAAATTAACTCCACTATGCAGCGATTAATCCCAACGACTTAAATAAATATACACAACAAACAATAAATTTATTCATAGCCTTTTTACTATACAGACCCGACATTCTAAATACTTTCTCAACATTTAAAATTCATGTATTTACAATGATTTCATCATAGATAAATATATCTTTAGTAATTTCAATTTATAAGCTCAATGACTACCAATAAAACTCAGTAATTACCATTTAAAACTCAACATTTCCAATTTCTTAAATTTGTATCTCATATTATACAAGGAGTTTCAAAATGATGACCAACATTCTATTTCTAATTAATTACATAATATTCAAAATTAGATAAGGCATTTCAAGTTATACACTAGGTGTTTTTAATTATGGTTGGGTGAATCAAACTAAACTTAACATGCCAAACAATGACTGGGAAATCCTTATATTGACTAGCCATTCTAATAAACTGGACTAGGCATTTCATTTTATCTAAATTTAGCCTTATTTTTTTAAATTTAAAACGTAGTGATTTGCTTAAAGATTCAGTAATTATTATTAGCATTAATTTAATGGCATTATCATTCTTTAGTTTCCAGCTAGGCATCTTATATGAAACATGACATTTTTAACCTTTTTAACCAAGCTTTTTAAATAATATTAGTGTTTTAATAGCTGGTTGGATGCTTGGATCTCTTTCTATGAGATGGGCATCTCTTTCTATGAGCTAGGTGTTTAATATTAATGTATGGCTTTTCAATTAAAACTCATTAATATATATCTTGACTCAACAATTAATAAACAAGACTCTGCATTTTAACTATTAATACTCAACATATACATAGTGTATATTTTTCCAACAATTTCCTTAAACAAAGTATATACACAATGATTATAAAATACTTTTCTTTTTCATTTAAATATAGAGTGTATTTAGTGATTAAAATATATCTCTAGTATTTTTAATTTATTCAATGTAATAACTTTTTAGCTCAATGATTTTGATTGAAATTGGTGTTTCAAGATAAGGTGCAACGATTCATTTTTTTCTCATCTATTCAATAAAAACATAGTCCAAGTATATTTTAAGATGTCAGGTATATATACACATATTGGCTAGTATTAATTAGAATAAAATGTAGTCCAAAAGACATTAACTCAACCAAAATAAAATACTGGAATTTACTTAAACACAAACCTATAAAACTAATACATAGGTTTATAATAGTGGGACGTAGTAGCTTTTAGGATTCCTTTGTTTAATAAAACTCAACCTAATATATCTGAAACACAATATAAAATACTCCAATCAATCGACTAAGTTTTTTTGATAAATTTTTAATCTAATTACATACAAAATAGTACACATAAAATTCAATATATAAAACCTACCTCTGTGACACTTTTAAATTGAAGACATAAAAACCGGTTACCTTTCTCTTATCTCCTCCAAATCTTTCCCTTTTTCCCATTTTCTATTTGCTTCTCTTTAGTGTTATTTTCTCCAACATTTTTCTTTAATTATAAGACCAATTTCTCTCTTTATTTCTATGCCCACCTTTGCATGCTATCTCTCCCTTGATTTTTGCATGTCAATATTCTCAACTTATAAAGTTAATAACTACAATTAGAACTTTGTTTCTAGTCATAGTAAACTCACCTTTTATTTTCTTTAAACATTATAAAAAACATGACATTTTAAATTATTACGCCTTATTTTCTTATTTTCTAAATTTAAGCTTAAGTTGTCTCAATAATTAATTATATCTTTAATTTCTATTTTCAAGTAAATCTCTGCATGAATTTCAAGCCTGCCTTTATACAAATTTAGAAAATAATTATATTTTTATGCAAATAATATTATCAGGGTAATTATCTATTCAACTAATAATTGTCTTTTATTTACCAGATAATCATATCTAAAAATAATAATATCTTTTTAGCAATCAATAATTATTTTATATTTAAATTCAAAAATCAAGTCAATTAGGCTAAAGAAACCAAATGCATACTAAAACAAATTCTACACACACAAAGATAATTACAGACAATATATACTAACATTTTTAAGTAAATATCATTTAAATTCTATTGTGCGTGTGTGTGGGGTCACTAAAAATTTTCAGTAATATTTCTCCCAATCACTCCATCTAGTCGATCCTCCCTAATGATGCTCTCCCTCATCAAGCTCTGAGAGTAGGACCTATCCTACATCCACCTCGTAACAAGTAGGTAGTTAGTATGAGTCATCATAAACCAACGATGTAAAATTAATAATTATACATCCTTAATGTATAGAATAATCAAAATATAACTGTCATGCAATGTATACTAATCAACAAAACCACTGTTCTATTATAGTATATGTCAAAAATCTCAAATCAAAACAATGGTAATCAGACAATGACCATACAAATCTATGGATTTATAGGTTAATAATTATAAGGTGAAATTGAGATGTGACAAGAAAAGAGTAGAAAGAGTGAGAAGGGATATAAAACCTAACATGGTTTATTCTTAATGATTTTGATAACTTCTACTGATATTTGTTATATATTTTTATAAAAAAGGGGTTGACATTACATATGAGGTCTATGGTATTAAAAAAATGTACTTTAGATGATTAGGCTTGTGTGTTGAGTATGTGTTATTAGAGCATTACACTTTGAGGAGAGAGAAAATGAGGGGGATTAACAAAAAATGACTACATATATTATAATATTGTCTAATTTAGATCAATAATCAAAAAACACATAATTACCTCAAAATAAACTACTAAATGCCTTGGGGTCCATTTTTAAGAGTCTACATTGTGAAAAAATCACCTTGTATCCATTTTTTTAAAATCATATTATATACTCAAAAAAGTCTAAATATAAGGATACGACCACCAAATTTAACTTGTAAGCTGCATCAAGTTAATATTCCTTTCATTGTTGGTTTGTCAACTGAAGAAAAATTTAAATTAAGTTCTAAATGCCATGGGCAAATTCCAAGCCTCATTTAATTACACAATTTAAACAATAAAAATGAAAATGAATGAATGAAAGATATAATTTAATAATATTCACAATACCAAATGATCTATGGGACCAACAATAGTGATTTGGGTGCTTTGTGTGAAAGTAACCACTTAAAAAAAAAAAATCCTATTATGATTACAAAATGTCTATTCCATTTTTCAATTTGAATCTTAAATAAATATTAATTTAAAAAACTATTGTTCTATCTATTTTAATCTCTTAAAATAAGGGGATCAAAGCCATATGTTATAATGTTAATTTTATGTATGGATGATCTTATTCTAATTGTAAAAATAATGCATAGTTTGGGAACATCTGAGGGTTTTATAGCTCTTCTACCATCAGGTTGGAATGCAAGTGAATACTATCAAAATAAAAGTCACGATTTTTTTACTATGGAGAAAAAAGAAACAAATTGACTTCCTTTTCAAAGGAAGCTCATTGGAAGTAGTGGAAGAATATAAGTGTATGGGGCTTGACTTTCACAACAAGATTAGTTGGGAATATTGCAAGGAAAAAAAAAACAAGTGGGTTGAAAGCTTTTTACTCACTACAAAATAGATGCATGAATGCTAAATTATGAGATTGGAAAACCAAAAGAGCCTTGTTCGACCTGCTTGTCACTCTAATGGTCATAAATGGATGTGAAGTTTAGGGCAACAATGTGTCTAACCTAAAATGGGGATAAGTAGAGAGAATCCAAAACATTTAATCACAATGATCCTCAAAATCAAAGCATCAATTTTATATGAGATTCTAGTAGTTGAAACATGTACTTTCTTGTTGGAGGCATAGGCACTAATTCAAGCATTAACTTATTTAAAAAATACACAAAGCATGTATTGTGGGTCATTCAACACACCAAATTAGGAGTGGTTAGTTGTTATGTACAACCTCTCCTGAAAGGAGACCCATAGATTCTTTTCAAAGTTTGTTATTCTTAGGTCAAAGTAATCTACGTGATCTAGTTGGTATAATGCAAATTATTCCAATTCAAAGGCCTGATGGTTATGAAATTTCAATAGTGTTTGATTTAAATATATTCTAGAGGATTTACACAGTCTTATTTCATGATATAGGTTTTGTTCACACGTGATGGATACAAAGAGCACATACATTCTCAGATTTTCCCATTAGATATAATCAATGTTTCTTGGTTTTGTTTAAATGAGTTTGCAACTAGTTTTAAAGGGTTTATTTCATGTATTTAACATAGCAAAAATAGTAACAAATGACATTCATTCCATTGCATTCAAATATTTAATAGTGCATTAGCAGGAATGCGATATATCTTGCAATCAAAATAGAATGATAACAACAAATTGCATATAAACCCTAGACTAACAAGATTGGAAAAAATGATAAAAGAGAGGGAAAAAGAGAATAAAAGCCTGCTATAAATAAATATGAATCTATATCTTTTGGTTGAATGCAATAGTAGAAATCAATCCCTCATTTAATCAGCCACTCCATAACCACCAATGGGGATAATACGAGTGTATGAGAAGAACAAAACTATGGAAGAAATAAGAATGACCACCATTTTATGTATAGATCACCAATAAAACTCCCACAACCTTCCATTAATTAGGATATTCATGTTGATAACAAAAAAAGTTGATTACAATCTATTACATCAAAAATTCACCAACATAATGATAAGGTAACAGGTTTGAGGGAGAGATTACACCAATAAAATTATAAATTACATGAAAATAAATAGTGATTGGCTCTATAATCTCTTATGGAGAGAAAAAGCCAACCCTTGCAATGGCTCCAATGGGTCATTATATATAAATTCATAGCTCCATTGGGTGCCATTAATGCCTTTAACTACCAGTTCTTTCCCTCCATTTTCTTTTTTGTTACACCTCATTTATCCTTTCTACACTTTTTAAACCTGTAAAAAGACAAAAAAAACATTAAAATATTACAATTAAAACCCCGCCATAAAAATATGACATTCAATCACAAACAGGTTTTAACACACTCAAAATTTCCTAAAATTGAGGGTATTATTGTGACTAAGATAGAGTTGCCTATGATGTCATGAACTAGTAATAACAAACCTTGGGGAGCCCTTATGGGCCTCCTTTTATAAGAGGTTGGATGGGTGACTGCCCATGCCCGAGTTGTTGTGTTGAATGACCCATCAACATATTGGTGCTAGAAGGAGAAAGTACTTAGAGTATATTGATCTTTTTTTTTTTTGGGTCTTTTGGCCCATATTTTATGCTTTACCCACCCTATTGCACATTTGAAACACACATTAATGGAATGACACTAGGAGGGCCATCAAAACTAAAAATTTAATGAAAAAATTAAAACTTGAACATTTTAGAAGCAATGCCCATACTCAAGGTATTCTGAAAGTTAAATTAGAAATTAGATGAATATCCACTAGATCAAAGTCTGTTGGGGTCAAATTTGAACTATTATAACTCATCGAACACAACAAATATAGAGCAAACAAAGGAAAACTAAGAACAAGATAAATCCACTCAATTAGTAGATCACCTACGACTACAATTCCCCTTATCAATCCATGCATTATCCCTTTAAACCCACTAATGGTGGCTAATACAACTTGGATTGGTGGAGGTAACTACCTTGTGAGCATCATAGGGGCTTCCCATGATTTACCAAACAACCAATAATATCAACACTCATCAATGAACCAAAATAGTGATAGATGAAAAGCTAAGTAGAAGAAAAAACATGTGGATGAAACATAACAAAAAGTGGATGAGTGAGGCATTAACATGCAAGAGTGTCCAAAAGATAATAAGGAAATAAAAAAGTATGTGAGAGAGAAATTTAGGATAACCATATGGACAAAATAAATGGGATGAAATAAATTATACTATATCAACAAGTTTAATCTGTAATGTCCCTTTTAAAGCAGAATTTAGCAATTTTAGAATTTGGGATAAACCCTAAAAATAAAAATACAAATTCTAAATTTTTTAATCAAACCCTAACCATGAAATTTTTTAGAATTCTAGAAACACTTATTTTAGATCAAAATTCAATGTTTAATTGCCACAAACCCTTACAAAAAATATGGAAATTCAAATATTGATTTTCGAGTGAAACCCTTGAACATCAAATTTGATCTTTAGCTTAAATGCAAGCTTGTAAAGTAGAATTAAACACAATTGATAGTATGAGTGAAAAATAATAATATTTTAACCCTCAAATAGTATCAAGGCCAATGTTTGACCCCTCTAGTGAAGTTGCCCCACTCCAAGACGCTTCTTCATAATATAACCCCCTCCCAAACACTATCTTATGGCTACGTCCACCTTAATGAACCCTCTAAATAGATGCACCCACCCTCAACTAGCTCCAAAATTATTGTGCCACCCTTCAATTGTGCCCTATCTACCAACAAGATGATCATATACCTAATTGTGACCTCTGATGAAGTCATCAAGATGAATTTGAGAATTTTTGTCCCTAAATCTAGAAGCTAATGAGGATTTTTATCCTCAATGGTTGAACGTACAAACAAGCATGTTTAGCTTCAAAAGAACTAATTGTTAGATGATAGATATATGAGAAAAATAGACCTCTCCTCCTTTTATTCCTTTTCCCACTCAAACTCCAAACTTAGTTTATTTTAATAATAAAATTGTTGACATTAATTTTTGGCCACTTAGTCATATTATTATGTTTACTTTAAAGTATTTAAGAATGCTTTTTATTTTAATAATAATATTATTATTAAGTTGCATAAAAGATTAAAAATTATTGGTCCCAAATAAGATAATATTATTAATTATTTTAATTTAGAAAAGGGGACATTATAGTCCACCCTTCCCAAAATTTGTTGCCCTCAAGTAATTGTAACCACCTATGCCCAAGTATCGATGGGTCAAAGTGATAGGTTATGTTATAAAACCCATAGAGCTTGGATCCTATACTTTTCAAGTGGGATAAATCTTGCTAAAAAACATAGTGTGATCTATCTCTGATATTTCAAATGGATAATGAATGCAATTAATCCACAAGATGATCCTCCAAAATTTGTTGATGTCTCAAGGCACCCACAAACTCCCACAAGACTGAAAGTTACCATATGCTCTTCTTATTGTGTTGTTGTTGTCCCATAGCTGTCAAGTGGTATAACCTCTACTAACAATTATCATGAGTTCTACTCCATCCATTACCCACATCTATATGTTCCCCTTTGATGAAGTCCTCTATCCATGGTATGAGAACATCTTCTATACATTTCCTTAATGCCAAAGGTTTCCCCAAGGGCTCACCACTATGTTTTGATATACCCATCTACTCTTCTCATATGATAAATGATACCAAAAACTTGTTTCATGACTATAGCCGTGAGCTCTAATAGGTCCATAATGTTACTGTGGGTTGATCCTTCCAATTCATGGCACACCACAACTTGCTAAAAACAAGGCATAATAATCATAAGTCACTTGGAATACCATCCAAATTAGCACTAAGATGGTTGGGATGATCATCTTCCATAATAGGACCCCTTCACTAACATTACCATGTAAGAAAACCCTCTCAAATTGTATAAATATGCAACAATTCATGATTGTAAATATTATGACCAACAATATAGAAATGATGTAACAACTATAAATATGACAAACCCATGCAAAATTTAGTAATGTGATTGATGTAGAGGTAGTAGGTAGTGGTACAAGGACTGAATGTTTTTTTTTATCCATCACTGACTAGAAAATACTCTTTTTCATGATTGGAAACCCTTACAAAATCACTTGTGTGAGTGCTCATACAATGATGTGATGATTGATAATATTGATGACAACATTAGTGTTAAAAATTAGGCCCATAGTTGTCTTGGGTATGCTTCCATTGTCATATGATGATATCACCTTATTATTATTTCAATATTCATCACCATGTGATTTTAATACTTAGAAAAACATATCCTCTATCCCATCAACACCAATTACAACCCCATACTCTTCATCCATTAGTTGGAATTGATAACAAACTCAGTTGCTTTATCTCATCCTTGTCTTGTTTCTCCTTCATACTCTCTACCTCCATTTTAGGATGATTGCAATTTTCTTTTTTAACACTTGATATTGCATTATCCAAAGTCATATAAACTATCATAACCTCATATACCTAATCTACCAAGAATTGGAGATAGTTGTGGTAAAGAAACAACCACTTCTCAAATGAAGGCAATGGCTTTGCTCGAACAAGCTTTATGTATCCTAGCTACTGTAATTAGGATTTCTTTTACGTGTCTTTTTGGGAATATCCTTGTTCAATCAATTCAAACTCTCTCTTATCTCCATGATGACTTTAAGACTATTTTTTACTACTGTCATATCCTTATCAACTATCTCTTCAATTATCGCTACCATACTATCATCCTGTTTCACTTCCTCGCTTCATTCCTTATACCTATGAACATGTTTGACTGAACCACACTCATCCCTTTTCTTTTCTATCTTTTCTATTGTTGTAACTACACATAAAACACACACATTAGGAAAATCAAGAGCTTATAGCATCACTCCAACCACTTCATCATGTCTCATAGACATGTTACCCAACTTTCTTTCATTTCTTGATTTTTCCTCATATCTTTCATTCATATCATAGGCTTTCAAAGGTCCATTGATGTTTCCCCAAGCATGGATATAGCATTGCATATTATTCCTTAGAATCAGACTTGTAGTGGTTGGAAACCAATTTGTAATAGTTCTACATGCCTCAACATTGACAGTAGGCTAGAAATTCTTCCACCATGTGACTAAAAATCCTTTTATGGTGTTGGGCCCCCTTTTTGGATCAAGTACATGGACCATTCCAACTAGAATAATCTCAAAATGAGGCAACCCTTGGAGTAGTTTCTCCCTTTTTTATACATGTTAATGTCAGTTGGAGAAGTCCCTATGGATCCCATGCCAACTGGTGGGTAGTTGCAAAGTACCAAACTACATAAAAACACCCCTACCAAGACTTGGATGTGGAAGCTCGAGAAGCATGGATGTCAAAGAGTGGAGTAGGTGAGATAGTGACACCTCAATAATAGATCAGCGTATAACATGCACTCATCCATCCTGGATAGCATAGTGGAGCTGATAGACTAGCGACAACTTAGCACGTACCCATCCAACCTGGCAAGAGATGCCCATTCACCTATAAAATAAGGCCTACATTTGAAGATCAAGAGAAGTCACAAAGTAAAATGAAGATTTTACAAAATAGAGAGCTATCCATTAAGTATATCTTAGAATGCATATAGTAGTTTAGATATTGGAATGTATATCCAAGCTTGCATGTGAGTAGCTGGGCATGAATAGAGATCAAGAGATCATGTGCTCTAGTTCTTTGTAATGAATTATGCTATTAAACTATAAGCTAATAAAGAAATGAAGTATTGATTCTTGTGCTATAATTTGCATAATGATTTCATTGTGAGTTAGTTTCATTTGAGTGATGTTGTAGTTATTCTTTGAATGTATTGTAAAATGAAGGTTTATCTTTGGTCTTTAATAGTATCTTTGTGCCATATAACGACCTTGAATCACCTATAAAGTGACTGAGTGTCAGAATTAAAAGGCACCAAGGTTCCAAGACCCATGCCTAGAATTTCACCCCAAGAATGAATCCTTGAACCTAAGCCATCCTCACGATTTGCATAAGTAACCAAATGGTGTTTAACCTACTACTCAAAAGCTTGTGCCTATAAAAGCATGGTCTAACCACAAATGGACTTGCCCCTTAATATCTATGCTCTTGTAAAGGTTTATGCCTAGTGACCTTCCTTTGAAGTACTTAGTGCTAGATGGCCACCTGAACCCCTCTTGGTTAGTAACCAAGTCCCTTTGAATCCCAAGTTGTATCATGATGCAACTAGCCTAAGGTGGGCTCAATCCCTTCATTTTTGCAGTTTGGGTGAGTGAAAAAGGCTTGCACCTCATGTGAAATTGATGTTATCACCATAACATGTTTAAATATTGTGTACCAGACCTTACTACCCTTACACCTATCTCTACCAAGTCTAGATCCAACTTGGATTGATAGCTAAGCGCATGACTAAGTGAATACGCCAACCTAGTAGACTTTTATATAACATTTTGGTTTCATTGTTGGGACCCATGTTGAATTTTTTTTCTCCAATAGTACAAAAGAGAAATCATCTAACTCTCATTTGAGAACATTGAGCACTAGCTAGAGCAAGTGGAAGATAATTTCACTTAGAACCTCCTACATACAAAGGGTAGAGTCTAAGAAAATGGGTACAAGCCAACTTGTATGATGTTCTATATGAAGTGTTCTTCTATGAGCTACCTAAGCATGTGCACTGATGGTTAGTCACCTACACTACTACTAGAACACATAGCTACAGCCAGAACTTCAAGTGGACCATGGAACGTGTAGAGAGGTCAGAGAACCTAGATGAAATTTAGATGCACACTATGAACAAGTGGTAGAGTGGTGTGTTGAACAACTATGTATTGGAGTTCACAGTGTCAACCTTCTCGTGCCTAGAAGAAGTAGTGTATAAGTTTCTTCATGAACCAAGGGGCATGTTCATGAGAAGGCTTGACCTTGAACTAAAGAAGCTTCTAGTGGACTACAGTATAGAAACTGTAATAATGGAAGGATAAATTCCTTGCATGTATGAACAAGCATAGAAGGTAAGAAGGGGAAGTGTAAGTAAGGTGCAATGGAAGAGGAATAATAACTTGACACCTGCGAGCTCCAAAGGCTGAACTATAGCAAGCAAAAGTGTATACTGATGGAGGATCTGGAACCTAGAAATGCCAAGAGGACCCATAGCGAGTAGGAAGGGTATGGGCAATAATCCCTTGAATTATAGTAGCATAAAGAGAGATAAGAAGAAGCAACAGACCAGACTCAGCAATTGATGAAGGATGCAATGGGTTCCTACAAGATATGGCACTCAAGAATGGGATAGAAGAACCCACCCCCTTTGAACTTGAAGTACAAGCTCATGCATTGGATTCCCCACTAGAAGAAAGCAGAATGGTAATTGAACCTATTATCAATATAGACTTTGATAGGGTCCAAAATTTGGATCAAAAATTTGTAATTGAGCAAGTAATTCCTTATGAAGAATTGAGTGATGGTACAGTGAATCTAGTAAGAACCAACCCAGGAGCCTTGAGCATAGGCACAAGTATTCCCGTATAGAGAATGTCAGCCACACCGACTTGGCAATAGCCTGTAATAAGTGGCATGATGCCACAAGTGAATGGTAATACACTGAAAAGTTTGACAACATAACTAATGACATCAAGATCAATGCCCCTAAATACAATTAAAATCACTAGAGGGCCATCTCTAACATAAATATAAGGGGGATAGGCACTCAAAACCTAGCACCACCCCCTCAACAAGTCTACTATGAGATGATGATACACTTGCCTGAGTATCATGGTATAGAGAATACCATGGAGCATCTGTTAAAGTGTGAGTTACAATGGCATGCTTGGGGCATCACTCAACCTGAGCACAAGACAACATAATTCATGACCACCCTATTGGATTGTGCCCATACTTGGTATTAAAACTTTGATCCAGACCAGACTATGGTTGACTAGAATGTGATGAAGGAAGCCTTCTTGAAAGAGTTCGATATCCCTGAGTTTGAGTAGTAAAGCATAATGATGCTTGAAGAAATCAGCCAAGGGTTATCTGAGAGCGTGTGCCTATATGATTTGTGATTTAAAACTCTTCTCTCTAAGCTTCCATATGACATTCACCCCTCCCAACATGTGCAATGGGTTATTGGATGCCTATTGGTACTATTTAGAAGAGTGATGTCCATGAAGACCTTCATAGACCCTTATGAAGCACCTGAAGCCATGCTTCAGGTCAATGCAATAAGTAATTTCAATATTAAGATCAACCCATTCATGGAGGCATAGATTACGTCAATGGCCTCCTAGTTATAGAAATTGACTATTAGTTCGATGCATGACACTAGTAATGGGTTATGGTACACTAACTATGAGATGGAGGGGCATAACAAGAACACCTTCCCATGAAGAAATATTCATGCCCTACTTCTTAAATATGAGGTTTGTCATGGGCCATATGATTCTCAAAATAATCTTCTATTGTAGCACGTTATCCAAGTAAACACCACCATTTATTGTAAAATGTGTGATGCTTATACACACTTAATAGAAAACTATAGAGTCATCAATGAGATGTGCCAGAACATGGAAAGAGGTACAAGGTAGGTGATTACATTAGGTGGTGGTCAAGTGGGTTAAGGCAATGAAGGATATGGCTAGAACAATATGGGTTATGGGAAGTAGTGAGGCAGTGTGTAGGCGAGGAGGAGGATGTGGTGGAAGAAGATTCCCACCATGATCATGTTATAAGTATGGGTCAACCAATCACTATCAGCATGACTACCCCATGTATCCAACATATGGGTATTGTCAAGGACCACATTCAGTTGAAGAATGCCAAGAATTGTACAAGAAGATAACTCAAGGTCAACCTAGCACATATAGAGGAGCCACGATGGTTAGGCATGAGTCCAAAGAGGAAAAGTGGGTTCCTAAGCCATAATAGACTCATAAGGAGCTACCCAAGGTGTAGGCCACAACAAATAATAGGTCACTACTCAACCACCCCCTATGCCAAACTAAGATCTATACATGGAGTATGACAAATCAAGCTACACTGAGCACGTAACATAGTTGAATCCAAAAGATGCACCATATCCTTGACCACATGTGGTAAATGGATGTCCTATAATAAGTATTAAGTATGATATAGAACTTGTGGGGCAAACTTTAGTTGGCTAGAGATTTAGAGGTGTAGGCCACTACTTTGCACAGAGGGAAAGATCACCAGGAGGCTGAAGTATAAGAATTGATCAAGATCATATGGCTCATTCAAACTAAAGGAATGCTACCCCTACTACAATATTTATTGATAAATCATGTAAGAAAGAAACTAGTACATGTTGTGCCTTAGATGATTTAGGTTGTTACATTGCATATGGAGTTGGTGTGTGAGGTAATGCATACTCAAAATCTCGAGTATGACCATGAGTTATTGATATGTGCCACCATCAATGGGTGGCCAATTTGTGAATTATTAGTTGATACGAGCACTAAGGTCAATATTTTGACTCAAAATACTTGGGAAAAGATGGGGTATCAACCCTTGAGGCCTTCACCTTATATGTTATTTATGGCTAATAAAACTCGAGCGCATCTTATTGGGATATTGAAGGGCACCATTATAGATAACATGGGCACTAGGTTCCAGGCCAACTTCGAGGTCATCGAGTTAGTAAAACAAGGCAACAATCCAACACTCTTGGGAAGGCCATGGTGCTATGCTAATAATGTAGACATGCACTTTAAAAAGTGTTATGACTTTGGATAATGGCAAGGAAAGGGTGGTGGTCTCTCTTTCAATTAATGAAGGGCCCCCATACTTAGAAAGTGTTGATCTTGAGGATGAGATCAACCACATTTATAACATCATGATGTAGGGTGTTAAGAAGCTCAACCCTAATTACCAAGGCATACTCAAATGGGAGGATGGACAATAAGCCTTTGATACAACTGATGTAGCCTATGAGTGATGGGTTGAAGAGGCCTATGAGGTCATTGGCTGAAGGTGTCACCTAGTGCATGTAATCAGGCCAAGGCCATCCAAGATAGGGTTGGTTAGGATTGAGCATTTTAAGAAGAAATGGGTCCCCCACACCTGAAAGATGGAGAAAAGGGTAATCCATCTCAGCAAAGGGAAGCTTGGAGTGCTTCCAAATTATGAAAGGAGCCATCCCATAGAAAATTATGTCCAAGACATTAAATCCTACATCCAAAAGGAGATAGATCAAATGGGCGCACTAGTGCATACCTTGAAGAGCATTACTACTCATTGGTTGGCAGTGCAGAGACCTAGCTTGCCAACTTGGTAGGTTGTGAAGGAAGTGATTTTCACTAGGTTTGGCAATAAAATGAGTATGTGTACATACCCACTTACGTTAGAGATTTTGACTCAATCACACATGTGTCTATGTGAAGAAACCTGGACTGTCTATGGTGAGAATGTGCCAAGAGGCCTGTGGGTGCACGCCTTTTACAAGACCTTGAAAACATAGGTGTAAGTGTGGTACATTTTAAATGAGACACACCATGAGATATGAAACTGGGAGATGTTTAAGGAGAGGTACATGCACACCTTCTCCTTTTCTTCACAAAACATAGAGCTACTGGAGCCATTAAAAGTCATCTACAGGGTAGTGTTTGAGGACACTACTATCTTAGAAGATCACCTAAAGGAGATGTTTGGGGAGAAAGGACTAGTTCTCCTAACATTCTTTGAAGATATGATGCTCAATAGTGACTCCAATGAAGGAGATGATGAGACTTGAAAAGAGTGCAATTAGAAGGCCCTAATAGGTAGACAAAAGCTTGCGTGCTTTGTGGATGACAACACCCTAACTAACAAAGATCTAATATATCTTCAAATTAAAACAATAGAAGGGATAAGGCAAGTTAAAGACTCTCATCATGAGAGAAATGAACCTTATCATGCATTTCTCAAGACCACTAAAGTGGACATTAGCATATAAGGTGAGCCAAAGATCACCACTATAGATGCTTACTAGTATGAGTCAGAGCTGGTGCAAATTATAGACCTCCTAAAAGAATTTTAGGACCTTTTCTCACACAGCTATAAGGACATGAAGGGCACCCATCCTTCATTTTAGAAAATGAACATCAAGCTGGTGGATGGTGTGAGGCCAGTCAAGAAGCACTCATATCGAATGAATCCCAATCTCCATACCAAGGTAAAGATAGAGATTGATGGAATGTTGGTAGCTGATGTCATCTACCTAGTATAATAATCTGAATGGGTAAGATTGATGATCATCAACATCAAGAAATATGGGTGCATATGGATTTGCATCAAATATAGAATGTTGAATGTTGCTATCATCAATGATCCATTCCCAACCTCATTCATCGATGAGGTCCTGGATGGAGTCATAGGCTACGAGATCTACATTTTCATTGATAGATTTTTAGGTGACCATTATGTACAAATTGAGGAGGATATGCCCAAACAAACTTTGTGATTGAATGGGTTATTTCACCTATAACATGATGCCCTTTGGGTTCAATAATGTGTCATCTGTATTCTCCAGGGTAGTGATCATTGCCTTCAAGGACTTTATCCATAGGTTCTTCCAAGTATATCTTGATGATTAACTATGTGTGGTCTTGTAAAAGATCACTATGATAATCTGTACCTCATGTTTGAGAGGTGCAGGCAGCTCCAGATCTCCTTAAATATAAAAAAGTGCATCTTCACAACTCCATTTGGGACATCACTCAAGCACATTGTCTACAAGGATGGTTTTCTTGTTGATCAGCAAAGATAGCCATAATAATCTAGCTCTAGAATCCCTCAATGTAGAAAGATATTCATTCTTTTTGAGGCCATTGTGGCTACTATAGGAAGTTTATTCAGAGCTATGCAAAGATCATGGTGCCTCTATAGGAGCTCTTACACAAGGATGGCCCATTCTACTAGGGTGAGATACAAGAAGAGGCCTTTGAGACACTAAAGTTGAAATTGGCTAGTGCACCAATTCTATAATTTATCAATTGTGTGAATCCTTTATACATCTATGTGGATGTTTTAGGCTCTGCCATTAGCACCATATTGGTACAACTAGGTGAGGGCAAGATAGACCACCCCATCTCCTTCACTAGTAGAAAACAGATGCAAACAAAGCATACTTATACCACCACAGACCATAAGGTGCTAGTAATGGTTTATGCCTTACAAAAAATTATGCAATACCTACTGGCAACCCCATTCATCTTCTTTATAGATCATGAGGCACTCAAGTACCTCGTGAATAAGCTTGTTTTACATGGGTGCATATGTAGATGGATTGTTCTCTTTCAGGAGTTCCAATTCTCCATTATCGTTAAACCTAAGAAGCAAAATTTGGGGCCAGACCATTTGTCTTGCATTAACTCTTGCAATGCAGTGGTACCAATTAAAGATGACATGCCAGACATGCAACTATATAGAGTTTAGCGCATTCCTAAAGATCTAGTGGAGATTGTCACTTTCCTAATATTTGGGTTGGTGCCCTGGACCTTGTCCACCAAGGAAAATAAACAACTTACAGTCTATGCCACCCCCTTCCATCTCACCAAAGGGGATCTATACAAACTAAGTAGGGATGAATTTTTATGTCGACGTGTTTTAGAACATGAACAAGACTCCATCTTACAAGAATCAAATGAGGGGATCATAGGAGGCCATTGCATTGGTGACACAATGATACATAAGGTATTACAGTCAAGCTTATGGTGGCCAAGCCTATTTCAAGATGCCAAAGAGTATGTTAAGGCATGTGATGTATACCAATGCACTAGACAGCCTAACCTTCAAGATGAAATGCCTCTCATTCTCATTCTCTACTAGATGCCATTTGAAAAATGAGCCATTAACTTTTTTGGGTTGATCACTCCCATGGCATGACGTATAGGTGCAAGATATATCTTAGTGACCACTGACTATTTCACCAAGTGGGTTAAAGTTGTACTAACCAAAGACTACACATCCATGATAGTTATGCACTTCATATGGGAGAACATCATCAATATATATGGGTGCCCACTGAGTCTGAATAGTGATAGGGGCACTCATTTCATCAATGAAATGGTGTGTATCCTTTTGACTGAATACATGGTGGCAGACTATAAGACCACCCCATATCATCCCCAGGCCAATGGCATGGCTAAAGCCTTTAAAAAAATCTTAGGAATGTGCCTAACAAAGATATGAGATGTTGGTCGTAAGGACTGGGATGATCATGTTTTAGCATTACTTTGGGCATATCGCATGACCTATAAGCGTTGAATAAGGCCACACCCTTTCAACTGGTGTTTGACACTGAAGTAGTTTTGCCCATGGAATTCATGGTCTTTGTGCATTGTATAAATAACCCACTTAGATAACTAAGAATCTTTAAGCACAAGGTTGAAAGACTTGGAGTGCTTGGATGAAAAGCACACCGAAGCCAAATGGAGTCAGCAAGTTGAGAAAGCATGCTAAAAGCAGTGGCACGATAAACACATCAAGCACAAGGAGCTAACTGAAGGAGCATTGGTGTTTCTTATGATTCCAAATAATTCAAACACCCAGATAAGTTACAAATCCAATGGGTGGGTCCCTACATCATCCATCACCTCTTGGAAATAGGTGTATGTAACTTGTGCATGTTATTCAATGAATTGCTCCTTGGGCATTTTAATGGCAACTAACTGAAGCCATATATGTAGTAGTTGGCACACACACCATAAACACTTTGACTTCATGGTTAATAGTTGGTTTGAGTTGAGTTTACTAGAATAAAGTTTGACACAAGTCAAATCACTCTTTTATTTTTGTTTTGTTCCTTGTACAGTGTATGGAGGTAGTGAGCGATGCATGGTGGATGAAAGAACTTATAATTTAGCACTTCATGCATAATTCCAATTAGGTGAGTCAATCCCTTGCACCCATAAGTGTATGAGGTCAGACATCTAAGTAGTGGGCATGCAAAGCTTACCAATCACAAGCAAGAGCAACTAGAGAGACATATGCACAAAGATGAGAAGTATAAAGCCTTTAAAGGCCCAAAAATGAATCGCCTTGGTACTAACTCTATGCCAAAGTTGTAAGAAGGTACATCAATTAATCTGGTGCCAAATAAATCTAAAGGAAAGAAGTGAAGATGCCTAACTTAGTTGAGCATAAGAAAGATAGTGAAGATACACATTTTAAAAGTGCACAAGGGCATCATGAGAGAAACAAAGTGTTGGAGGGCCAGTGTAAGGGATTTGTATGGGGTAGGACAAGCCAAGGCAAGATGATGCACTAGAAATCAACCAAGGAAGAAAAGTGCACTTGAAATAGGATTGCAACTAGAGAATAAGTGGAACCAAGGAGGCTAAGTCGTGTGCATGTGAGGTGCTATGCCCATATTACCACTAGAAAGGTGAAGGTCATGCCAAGGATACATGTGTAGAAGGAGGTCATCCAAGAGAGTCAGTGTTCACCAAGGAAGAAAAGTGCACTTGAAATAGGAGTGCAACTAGAGAATAAGTGGAACCAAGGAGGCTAAGTCATGTGCATGTGAGGTGTTACGCCCATATTACCACTAGAAAGGTGAAGGTCATGCCAAGGATACACGTGTAGAAGGAGTTCATCCAAGATGGTCAGTGTTCACCCAAGAAGAAGTGGGAAGTGACTATTTAAAACACACATCACTTCACTAAAAAGCCATTAGGATCATTCAATGAGGCGGTGGTGGCAAAAACATAAGCATTGAATGTGTATAAGATAGGAGATTTTTAAGATTTCATAGTTTTTTCATGTTTTCCAAGAAAACCAAGGTGCCTAAACCATTAATCCTACATTAATAATAGTGGTTGATAGAGAAAGGGATAAAATGGTAAATGGCAGATTGGCTTAGGTTACCAAGATTAAGTTAACTTAAAGACTAATGCAAGCTAAGCAAGAAACTAGAGAACTGAAGCAAGCCAAACCCTATCACAGTGAGCAATAGAGCAACTCCAGGCACCTTAGAGTGAACAAAAGTACATAAAGAGAGAGTGTGGTCAAAGTGAAAACCAGTGTGAAGGATTGAAAAGAGTTCATATAGAGAACTATGTCAAACTAGGAAGCTATTGCCTAGGCCACCATTAATGACTATTGAAGCTTAGAATTGAACATACAAGGAAAGATCTCATGATTATAAAAGTATTGAACATCATTAGATGTTATAACAAGCCACATCTACCTAGGTTCAACACAAGCTACTTCAGGATGGTGAAGAAGTAAAAGGCATCGAGCTCTATAGAGGTGCAGTTAGAACCCAAGAGGGTTAGGATCATAGAGGAAGCAACAACTACCAAGACTAAGGTGCAGTTAGTTGAGGTAGTCAGCATCATGGATATTGATATTGAGGTGATAACCAAGCTATCTTATTAGTATATGCAGTATCCCCTAGAGGTTCAGGTAGGGGAAAGTTGGCACTCTTTTATGCACTACCAGCTAAAAGAGTATAACCATTAGACATCAAGTCATTTCCAAGACTTGGTGCAGGATTAGATGGTGGATACAGGGCACAAGATCCTAGAAGGTGATGTCCTTTTTAATGTCTCAATATAAGACATTGAAGGCTTCAGGTGAAACTCAACTATACGAGTTACCCTACTTTAGAAAACTAGAGGAACTAGTCTAGTTCCTACTTTCGTGTGTCCACAAAGACAGCTTCAAATTTATGGGATAACACATGAAGATCTCACTACAACTGATTAAAAGGATAACCAAGCTACCTAATGCTAGATAGGATATCCATCAAATGATGGATGACGTCGAGGAGGTTGAGTACATTACAAAGCTTTTGAATTATTTCAAGGAGGGCTATACATTCTCAATTACCAAGTGTGAGGACCAAGCACAAGGGTAGTGACGTGCCTTGTGAGCTCTAAATTATGTCTTAGTGGCTAGTGGATAGATGTATCTAAGGCATACCTCTACATCACATACCACATGGCACAGGGTATCTAATTTAATATCACCAAGTTCATCACAGAAGAACTGGTCAAGAACGGTTTGGAATGCTATAACACAAAGAAAATTTTTAGGTGGGGGTCCATCCTCATCTTGATTGTGATGGAGGAGATCAGAATCCTAAATAGGAGTAAAGACAATCTATGGGTGTTCCCAAAACACCAAGAATCCCTCGTGTAGAAATGTAAGGATTATACCTACCCCAACACCTTCAACCCAAAATACAAGACTCGTGTAATGCACTAGTGTGAGTAATACATAGAGGCCTTTGGAATAGAGTGGTGCATTACCTAGGGGCTCTCTCAAATTTTGTTTAAGATGGCAATTTTTATCATAATTCAACACTACTGCATCATGCACCTAGCGCTTATGGATGGAAATAGGTCATGATGACTGAATCTCCCCTTCGCCTTTTGGGTAGAATATTTCATAGACATAATGCACAGGATCTCAAATGCATAACAAATGGACGTTCCAATTAAAGAACTAGATGTGGAAAGAAGGAAGTTGAGGCATCGGTTTTCCCATGCTAATGGAAGAGTGACTAAAGATGAAGAAGATGCCTCAAATTGAATGAACATTGATCCTATCCAAGATATCACCATTATGGGATTCATCCATAGAATCTACTATGAGATGAAGCCTAAAAAGAAGGATTCTAGCACCAGACCAAGTGTCAAGCAGAAAGAAGACCCCTTAGTCCACATTAGGGAGGAAGGAACCCCTTCACCCATTGAGAAAAAAAAGTCTCCCCAGAAGAAGAGAGGGGAAACTTTGGAGGAAATATAGGTATGCCTCAAACTCAAAAATACCTTAGAAAAAGAGGCATCCTCCTCGGGCACTTCCAAGAAGCACATCAAGTCTGTGTCAAAGACCTACCCTGACACAAAGAAGAAAGGGAAGGCCTAGATTCCAGTGCCCAAGATAGATCTCTCTGACATAGAAGAGGAGTTGGAGGAAGAGAAATTAGAGGAAGAAGAAGAGTGAGGGTGGGGCACTTACATTGTGCCTAAGGATGTTAAGTCCTCGTCAAGCGAAGGGACCCCTTCCCCATCACCTAAGACCAAGCTAGAGAAGCGTAAAAGGAGGTTGAAAAAAATTGATTTTAGTGAATCCAAAATTCAAAGGGCACAATAACTATAGGAACAAAAAGAATAAATGACTAAGGTAAGGGTGCCTAAGGAAGTCATTGAAATGGTGGAGGTTGAAGAACAAAGGCAGGAAGAAGAGCGCAAGGCACAAATGGAGAAAAGAGGTGCAAAAGGAGAAAAGGACAAGGATCTCAAAGATATGACCCAATCAAGCACCCCAATAGAAGAGGAGTTGTAACACCAATTGAAAGCCATGGACCTCGATCAAGGCCATATTTACGTGGTGCTAAAATTGCATTGAAAGCATGAAGAGATGAAAGCCAAGGGCATGTCCTAGGTTGAAATCAATCGACTAGAGGCCGAGGAGATAAGTGAGTGAGAAAAGAAATGCGTAGCACAAGCCACGTAAAATAAGGTTGAGAAAGAAAGGGCCAAAAGGGAAGAGGCAAAGAAAAAGGCCCAAGAAGAGAAGGCCAAGAAAAGGGAAAGAGAGGAAGAGGTGACCTAGGTAGAGTGGGCCAGGATGTTGAAAAAGAGGGAAGAAAAGAAGGTCACCATAAGTATGGGGCCTAATAAGAGAAAACACTAGATAAAGTGCCGAGTGACCCCACAAATATAGCAAAACAAACTCCATAGTAGACATGCCTTGACTCTAATTGGGTGCCTGAGGAGAAGGAAGGTGATACTAGCACCTTGAGGTAAATAGAGAAGGAAGTCAAAGCACGAGGGGAAGAAAAAGATGGTGCAATGCAAGTTCATGTGATAGAGACACTACTAGAGATAATGAACAAAAGGGAAAAGTCTGATAAAGAGCCCTTGGAAGAAGGAAAACAAAAAAAAGAAGAATAGGAAGAAGAAGAAGAAAAAGTTCATAAAAGAAGGCACTGGTTCAAGCACCATCACAAGTAAGGAGGAAGAGTTTGGAGAGGATGAGGAGTTTACACTAGGTAATAGGGAAAGGGCATAGCAAGAGCTCAAGGAGAATGAGAGCCTTTACCTAATGAAATGCGTGACTCCAAAAATTGTTACAACCCTAACTCACCACCAGGTCTCTTAGGCACTAAATTGTTATATGGATGAGCCCAAATTTGAGGTTCCAACAAAGGCAATTCAGAGCTCCAAGAAGTTGAAGGAATGGCATGATCACCAAATCCCAATCCATGCAACATTAACTCAATATGCTTAGTTAATGCCTTGATCAAAATGGCCTTCACTGTAGCGTGCAAGAACATCATCAATGATGTTCATGCCTATAGTTGGAAAAAATAGTGAAGAAAGCTAAGAAGGAGCTCACAAAAACTAAGCTCAATCTACAAAAACTTGTAGAGTGCATAGGAGAGGTAGATTCATCCCTCTTAGATGAGGTGGATACCTCAAAGAAGAGCAAAATTGACCAAGTCTGTGTGCTTGTGAAACAAATATTTCCTAAGATGAGATCGGTGCTTTTGGACCAAGAGGACCCCTGTGAGGTCCTAAAGAAGGAGTTAAACAAAAAGATGGATGTGGTCGAATACCTCTTTTCCAAACTTGAAGAGGGTGCTAAGGAAGTAGACACCATATTTTGTAACTTTACCAACCAGGTGGTAATCATCGACATACAGCTTAAGAAGGTAGAGGAGGAAAATGATGCTTTGTTATAACACTCCTTCACGGTGACCAAGAATGAGCACATGCAAGTGATGGTCAAGGTCAACTCCCTTAGTTCTCAGTTGAAGACCTAGGAGCAGGACTTGGAGGTGGTCTTCCGTGCCTTCTAAACAAAAGCTAGTGAATAAGGAGAAATATTGGATAGCAGGGTGAAGTGTGCGAAGGAAAGGTTAGAAGCCTTTAAAAAAGAATTAAAAAGCATTTATGTGCTTGCCCTGGAGGCTGCATCCACTAAATTAGATGGTGTCATTGAAGAGATTAGGGGTGTCATCCAAGGCTTTGAAAATTTTAAGGAAGACTTAAGGTACGGGGCGCCTAAGTTCTATGCACCTAAGGCACTTAAAGACTAGTCTAGGGTAGACTAGCAATTTTATGTGGGGTAATGTTGGGCCCCCTTTTTATATCAAGTACATAGACTATGCCAACTAGACCAATATCAACACAAGGCAACCCTTGGTGTAGTTGTTCCCCTTTTTGTACATTTTGATGCTAGCTGGAGAAGTCCCCACAGATCATGTGCCAGCTAATGGGTAGTTGCACAATGCCAAACTACATAAAGACAACCCTGCCAAGACTTAGACATGGTGGCTCAGAAGCACAGATGTAGAGTGGAGTAGGTGATATAACAACCTTTCAATGACAGATCGGCATACAACATGCACTCATCCACCTTAGACAATGTAGTGGAACCGATAGACTAACGACAACTCAACACTCAACACACACCCATCTGACCTGATAGGAGATGCCCATTCACCTATAAAAGAAGGCTTGCATTTGAAGATCAAGAGAGGTGATGAAATGCAATGAAGCTTTGGTGAAATAGAGAGCCAACCATGAAGTATATCTTAGAATCCATATAGTAGTTTAGAGATTGGAATGTATAGCTAAGCTTGCATGTGAGCCACTGGGCATGAATAGAGATAGGGAGAGTGTATGCTCTAGTTCTTTGCAATGAACTATGTTATTAAACTATAAGCTAATAAAGAAATGTAGTATTGATTCTTATGCTATAATTTGCATAATGATTTGATTGTGAGTTAGTTTCATTTGAGTGATGTTGTAGTTGTTCTTTGAATGTATTGTGAAATGAAGGTTCATCTTTAGTTGCTAATGGCATCCTTGTGACATATAAGGACCTCAACTCACCTATAAAGCGATTGAGTGTCAAAATCAGAAGGTACCAAGGTTCCAAGACTCGCACTAAGAATGCTACCCTGAGAATGAATCCTTGAATCTAAGTTGTCCCCATGATTTACACAAGTAACTGAATGATCTTTAACCTACTACCCAAAAGCTTGCACCTGTAAGAGCTCAGTCCAACTAGAGATGGACTTGCCCTTTAAAACCTATGCTCTCATAAAGGTTTGTGCCTAGTGACCTTCCTTTGAAGGAATTAGCATTGGATGGCCACCTGAACCCCTCTTGGCTAGTAACCAAGTCCCTTTGAACCCCAAGTTATGCCATGATGCAACTAGCCCAACGCGGACCTGGTCCCTTTGATATTATGCTTTGGGTGAACACACAAGGCTTGCACCTTGTATGAAACTGATGCCAGTGCCATAACATGATTAAATGTTATGTGCTAGACCCTACTACCCTCACACCTAACTCTACCAAGTCTAGATTCGACTTGGCTTGATAGCTAAGCACATGACCAAGTGCAGAAGCTAACCTAATGGAATTTTCTATAACATATGACTATCATAAAAAGGGTAAAGGGGGTTGGAACTATCACTAGAAGTATAGGAAAGAATTGTATAGCAGATGCCATACTAAAAATCTTTTGTAAAATACATTAATGACAATAATCTAGAGGATAGAAACAACCACTTTGATTGAAAATAATTTAATAGTGGTGACAAATTGAAAAACACTCAACTTTTTGTTAGGAACCACTAATATGGTTACCAAAAAAATGTTGGATAAATAGGAAACATGGATAACAACATGTTTACAATCTAGAATGGTGAAGCCATGTTGTAGACTCTTATCCTCCTTGACTTCTCCTCCACACTTCCAAGGGTGACAAATTTGTATATAGCTTGACTCCAACAAAACCATGCATTATTGAGTCATAGGACCTTGAACAACAACCAAATAACTTCTATTGTATTTACCACCTTCTCACATCTAGTATCTCATTTCCCTGGCAATGGTGACTTTCTCCATAGCCGTGTCTTCAAGTATAAGACTTGGTTTCAAGGAGTGATCATCCTTGTAGCTTAATTGATCACTCAGATCCCACTCTTTTATGCACACACCATGTAGAATTTGTATGAAAGGATCTATATGCCCCTTGCTACTGAATGTGTTCTTCATCTTATCACCATTTTTAACATGTTACCCATGATGAAAAACATCATGCAATGACTTAGTAAGAAGCAATAAATTTGAAATATGACTTTCCTTTTCATACCTTGGGTTGTAATCAAATTGCTTACCTATTTTAAAAATTTATAAGTAAGATCTTTTGAGAGATTTATCTTGACACAACCATCTTTGTAATTCATAATTAGTGGCATCAACTGAAACATTCTCCTTGCTTATATGCTCATCACTATAGTTACTCTTACTCTCATACGACAATGACTCAATTTTTGTAATGCTTAGAAGATTGATAAGAACTTCTAGGGTTGTTTCTATTGAAGAACCTTCACTTTCCACTTGCATGGTGGATTTCTTTATGGGCTGCTCACTAACTTCTTCTATATATGAAATCTCTTGCTTTCTAATTTCTTCCTTGGGATCTTTTTGAAGTGTTGGCTTTCCATATTTCTTTTTCAAACTTCTATTTCTATATTTTGTATATACCTCCAAGAATTATTCAAAGGTATTTTGTAAAATGTGTATATATCAACGTTCTTATCATATTCATAAAAAAAAAAGGTTTAACCTCATCTCTATTACACTGCTCTTCCGACCATACCTCATGAATATGATCATTCTTTTGCATTCTTCTAAATGAATACAACGCTTTATAACTGATAGAAAAATATTTCATAAGTTGATTCTTAATATCTTGGCTTTTCATTTGTACTTCTTGTCTTGATTTTCTATTGATTTCTTCAAGATGATCCTTAGCTTTTTGCTACTCTTTCTGTATTCGCATCCACATCTCTTGGATAGGATCTATGTATTCTTCCTTTGGTAAGAACTCATGGTGTCAATCCATTGTAGATGACTCAAATCCCATAGTTGGCCAATAAATGACTATAATACCACTATCATGTTCATTTTAGGGCAAAATTTAGTAATTCTAGAATTTGGGATAAACCCTAAAAATGAAAATACAATTTTTGTTTTTTTTATCAAATCTTATTCACATAAAATTTTAGAATTCTGGAAACACTTATTTTACATCAAAATTAAATATTTAATTGCCACAAACCCTTGTAAAAATATGAAAATTCAAATATTAATTTTGGGGTGAAACCTTTAAACATCAAATCTAATTTTTAGCCCAAATACAAGTTTAAAAATTAGAATTAAATACAACTAATAGTATGAGTGAAAAACAATAATATTCTAACCCTTAAATAACATCAAGTCCAATGTTTGACCCCTCTAATGAAATCACCCTACTCCCAGAAGCTTCTTTGTGCTATGGCCACCTCCCAAACACTACCCTTTGGTTGCATCCACCTCAATGAACCCTCCAAATAGTTGTGCCCACCTTTAACTGGGTCCCAAAAATGTTACGCCACCTTTCAACTATGCCATAGCTACCAACAAGATGATACTTTGCCCAAACTGCGACCTTTGAATGAAGTCACCAAAATGAATTTGAGGGTTTTCATCCCCAAATTTGGAAGTTAATGAAGGTTTTCGTCTTCAATATCTGAACGTGCAAGCAAACATGCTCAACTTCAAAAGAACTAATTGTTAGATGATAAATGACTGCCAAAAATAAACCTCTCCATCTTCTTTTATATTTTTTCCACTCAAACTCCAAACTTACTTTATTTTAACAATAAAACATGAATTGTTGAAAATTTTGGCCACTTAATCATATTATTAAGTTTACTTTAAAGTATTTAAGAATACTTTTTATAATAATAATAATAATAATAATAATAATAATAATAATAATAATAATAATAATAATAATAATAAGTTGCCTAAAAGATTAGAAATGATCGGCTTAAATTAAATAATATTATTAATTATTTTAATCTACAAAATGAGACATTATATAATCCCACATGAGACCATGACAAAAAGATTTACATAGGAGCGAAAATCAAGTAGATGGTGAAAATATTGATTTAGTTAAAGAGTAACTTACATCATCTTAAGTGTGAGATTGACATGGAAACAACTTTTAAGGAGTGGAAAATGAAAACATACATATTTTATGATAAGGAGTAGTGGAGACATAATGACACTATATCATGGAATGTTCAATCTAATGACAATTTAAGGATTAACACCTTAAATGACTTGTTTGAAGAAGAGAGACTAAACAAAACAACAAATTTTTTTATCAAAATTTATAATAAAAAATTCAACATAAAAAAATTGAAAATTTTACAAAACTAATAAAATAACTTTAATGACAAAGAATACATTTACACCGAATTATTCCCATAAACTACTTGATTTATTATTATTAAAATTTTTATTTCATTCATAAAAATATATTTACACGAATTAATCCCATAAAATACTTAATTTATTAATATTTTTAAAATCAATCTTTCTTTCATTCGTTCATAATTTAAAATGCCATAAGCCGTACATCTTGAGCAACTTATGTGAGGTGGATATGTTGAAAGATTACTTTTAAAAAAGCCTTTTGCCAAAGGTACCTTTGCATGCGCCGGCAGGGGTTCATGAATATAGAAGAAAATTCAAAATCCACGAACGACTTTTGGACTGATAAAGCCGACTTCTTCGTGTCACTTTCGTCTCGTACAGAGCTCGTCCACATCACATTTTACTTTCCTACACTTTCGTGGAAGACGGGGAGCCACTTAGTCTCTTGTGGAAAGAAAAAAGAGAGACTCGATACCTATATGTTCCTGATTATTTCCTGCATGAATTTTCATCGATCACTCTTCGACTTTACACTGAAATCAGGATGGGGGGGAAGTCCTCTAATGTTAAAGAAGACATTCTTCTGCTTTTACAAGAATTCAAGGAGGAGCTAAATTCAGTGGAAACAGAGGAAAATTTAGCCTTCACAGAGAAGGAATGGCTTTCTCACTTGGAGCTCAAATTTTTATTACGTGCTCAACGTGTGGCCGTCTTACGATCCTTTGCAACACAATTTGAAACTCTGCACAAGCCGTCTTCTAGATTTCGCCTGTGAGTTAAAATTCCTTTTGGCCTTTTAATGCGCGAAATTTTAATCCTTGCATGCAAAAAATTAGTTTGATTATAAACTAGTTCAGTAATAATTCTCCATTTTTCTCCTTTCTGCCAAGTTTTATACGATTATAGGAAAATTCTGTAATTATTCTATCTTTACCCCTTTTATGCGAAAATTTACTTCAACATAGTCAAATTTTATAATAATTCTGCATCGTCACTCTTATGTAAAAATTTACTGGAGTATCGTCAAATTCAATGACAATTCTGCATCTTTACTCTTTTCTGCAAGAACTTATAGGCAAATTTAATGGTAATTCTGCAACTTTACTCTTGTTTCGTGAATTGCACTTAATTGTAGTCAAATTTAGCAACACTAATAACTCTGCATCTTTGCTTCTTTTCTGCAAAATTAAGTTGATAATAGACAAATTCAGTAATAATTCTGCATCCGGGTTTAAGTTCAGTCGAGTTAGCTAGGGTCCACACAACTTACACGACTTCAAGTTGCAAGTTCTAACAATAATCCAACTGGGTGCATAATAATTCTGCGTCCGGGTTTAAGTTCAGTCGAGTTAGCTAGGGTCCACACAACTTACACGACCTCAAGTCGCAAGTTCTAACAATAATCCAACTGGGTGCTTTATATGCACACACACATTTATGTTATTTGGCTATCAAGAATGCAAGGGATGCTTTTAAGATATAACATAGATCCACTAGGGATGTCGCTTAAAATCTCTATCTTTCTACTGGACTGTTTTTGGGCTCGTGGGTGTTATTGGGGGCATTATTAAAATCTTTATCTATCTATCAATCTTAAGGATTGTACCTATGCACTTATTGTTCTTCTAGAACCCTTGATTAACGTGTTGTGGATTCTTGACCTTGGTAGTTTAAATTGAAAAAAATTACCGTTTTTACCTTGTTTTTCTGAATGACATTACATTTGGTATGAGCGAGTTTTACATGATAATAATCAAAATATTTTTTTCTTAGTTTGTCCTGATAATTCTGTTTTTTTCAAAATTCGTTTTTCTTTATTTTACCGTTTTTAAAGATGTCTAAAATCAGTACATTCTAATAAGAAAATCTTTCTTTGGTGTCTCCTTTGTTTATTTGTTTTGCTATACGCTAAATGAGAAGTGTGGCGATGTTTTAACTAGACTCTTTTAGGTAAACATTAATCTTATGTTAGACAGCTATTTGTTTTGCTTGACTCTTGTTTTGCAAAAATCTACTGCAACGTAGTCAAATTGGGTAATAACACTGCATCTTTACTCTTGAGTTTTTTTATATAAAAAATTTACTAGATTACAGTCAAATTCAGTAATACTTCTGCATCTTTACTCTTTTTCAGTGAAATTTTACTCAATTATAGTTGAACTCACCAATAATCTGCATTTTTATTCTTTTCCTGGCAAAATTTACTCCATTACAGTCAAATTTAGTGATAATTTTACATTTGTAATCCCTTTCTGAAAAATAACACTTCGGAGTAAACTACCCAACCAACCACTATGGGAGTTGCGCTGGTCACTCTTAGGCTTATCTTCAACCCTCAATTTTACTTGATTATAGTCAACTTCAGCAATAATTTTGAATATCTACTTATTTTCTGCTAAAAGTTAGTCGATTATAGTTGAATTCAGTAATAATTCTGCATCTTTAGCTCTTTTCTGCCAAAATTAACCTGATTATAGCCAAATTCAGCAATAATTTTGTATCTTTACTTCTTGTCTACAATTTTCTTCTTGTTTATAGTCAGATTCAATAAATTCTGCATATTTACTCCTTTTGTGCCAACTGCCAAACATCACTCTATTAGAGTAAAATCGATGTGTATCAGGCTTAGGAGTGGCATGAATTAGCTAGCGGATGGATCTATCCAACTAACCTACAAGTTATAATTGAACATGTAACAGACATGTATACAGAAATGAAAGCACCATTACTCATTCAATTGAAACAATAGATGATAACATTAGGTCTTCTATTTTCCCTGCACGTAGCTATAATAAATATGATTAGAGTGTTGGAAATGAGATGCAATGTAACCATGCATGCCCATAGGTCTAGTTCAGAGATGAACTTTGCTGTGAGGATGCAAATGTGGGATTGGGAAGGACTTTATGAACAATCCAGACTAGAGGAGTGCTCCATGGGGTATTAATGGAGAGCTAAAACAATGCTGACGATGATGAATCAATACGAGTCGTGTGCATCTTGTTGATAGACCTCCAAATCAGTTATTGGTCAATTCAGTTTTCTGAATGGACCCTTTCTTGATTTGTACGATGAGGTTTCTGTTGGTCTTGAGTTGTTGAATATGCTTCTAGGACACATGAGGTGTGTGGTTGTTTGGCATCGTGGTTTTGTCTTGTCGTTCTCATGGGATATGTTTTGTCGATGTGTACTTTTCAATTGATAGCAAAGTTCAAAGGTCTTACCTCCTTCAAATAATACTTTATTATCATTTTTCTTGGAGTACTTTAAGAAATGTGCCAGAGTGCTATTTTTCAGGATACGTCTAGCAGTACTACCAGAATCTGTTAAATTAGATATATAAATTAGTGTGTAAACTTATTACAAATTACCTGGTTCTGATCTTTTGCCATTGAATTTATGATTTGTAATTACTAATTAGGACAGATATTTCGCTCCTAACTCATCAACACAAATCTTGAAACACAAACAAGACTGATATTTGATTAACTATGCTGCTGAAACTTACTCGATTATAGTGAAATTCAGTAATTGTTTTACATCTTTGCTCTTTTTCTGCAAAGTTTACTTGATTATAGTTGACTGAAGTAAAGTAATAATTCTGCATTTTCAGTCCTTTACTCAAAATTTTACTTGATTATAGTAATATTCAGTAAAAGTTCTGCATCTTTACTTCTTTTCTGCTGAATTCAGTGATAACTCTATATCTTTACTTCTATTATGTGAAAATTCACTCAAACATAGTTGAATTTCATAATAATTCTGCATCTTTACTTCTTTTTTGCCAAACGTTATTCAATTACAGCGAAATTGATCCGTGTTGGGCACAAAAATGGTAGGCAGGACAACTTACAGACTATCTAGCAAAGAGATCTATCCAACCTGTAAATTATAATAGATAATGCAATGGACATGTAAACAAAAATGAAAGCACCATTACACATTCAATTGACAGAAAAGATAGCAACAATAGCTCTTCTATTCTCTTTGAACATGGTTTATAATACATTTGATTATGTTTTATCTTTTTAGTGCTCTAGGGTGATTATTACTAACAACATGATCAAATTAAGTGTGTAAGGTTTTCTAAAATAAATACAGTTTAAAAACAAAATTCAGACCATCCTCATGGCCATAAACAGTAAACAAGCATAAATGGAACAATTGGACAAACAAAAAACTAAGAAAAATAGAAAAAATGATGAAATGAACACACCTGGGCAGAATCTTGGGAATCCGAGAGTGCAACAATGGTTGAGAAGTGATGATATAGCTCTATGTAAAATCTGGAGTCCTGACTGTCAAAGAACAGATTTGGTGCCTATAAGCCTACCGCTTAATATGCCTTGCTTGTGTGGCCACTGAATATTTTTTGCTGTGTCAAACCTGTATTTTGAATTTTCTTGGCCAAGTGCGTTGTCTGATGCCGTATAGTCCCGTGTCTTCACTTTTATGAATTTGCAGGCAAAATGTCTGATTTGACCTCTTCTGTCTTCCTGACCTAGTTCACCACAAAAGCTCAAATGAAGAACAGCAATAAGGGTTATGGGTTGGGCAACCTCAATAGAGTTGCAGCTACATATCCCACACACTGAAATCACATTCTAGCAGTTCTTTGTGCAATGGAAATGGAATCTCGAGCAAGGGCTTTGCCTGCTCTTCCCCACGCATGCAATGCAACTACATGAATATTTTCCTAAACCCTATTTCAGTACAGGTGGATGATGTTACAATGGCTTGAAGAAGGTTGAAGTATCGAGGTGAAAGACTCCTTTGCAAGTTTAGTATAAATATGGCAATGTAGGCTCTAACTTGAAAACGTAGGAGAGGATTAACTGTTTTCTCAACACCTAAACAATACTTGACAAATGTCTTGGGATGACTTGGTATTTATAGGGATCTCTAGGGCATGACATGTGCTAAGGCTGACCAAAGAAAAGTGTGATATGTTAAAGTCATGATGGGAAATCAGGTCAAAGCAAGAAGGACCCACAAAAACACACAGGACCATCGAATCTGGCCTAACAAAATTTGGTGGGTTCCTAAATCTAGCCTAGGATAGATTTGGCAGACCGCCAAATTAGTCCCAAGAGAAACAGATGACCAAAATGTGGAAAGTAGCTTAGAAAATGTATAAGTTACGCTGAAGGCTGAAGACAGATAAATGTGGTGAATGTTGAAGACATTTAAAAGGCTCGAAGGCCGGAAATAGACTAGTGTGGGGTAGGAAATGTCCCAAAAACAACCAAATATACACAAATGGACCAAGTGTGACAAAACAGGTAAAAGACATTGTGGAAAAGGGTCGCGTACCAAAAATAGATTAGAATGTTGGAACTAAGATGCAATATTGTATATCACCATGGGTATAATTTAGAGAGGAATTATGTAGTGTGAGGATGTGACTATAGGATATCGAAGGATTTCATGAACGATCTAGATTGGAGGTGTGCTCCATGAGGTATTAATAGAGAGCTAATACAATGTTGATGATGATGACTTAAGAATAATCAAGTGCATTTTGGTTATAGAACTCCAATTCAGTTGTGGGTTGATTCAATTTTCTCAAATGTTTCAATATCCAACGATTCAATTTCCCAAGCTTCTTTCTTGATCCGAGTGATAAGGTTTTGGCTGGCCTCTAGGTGCTGAAGGTGCTTCGAGGATGGATACCTAAGGCTTGTAGTTGTTCAGTGCCCCGGATTTGCCTTGCAGTGCTCATGGTACCCGTTTGTTGATGTGCACTTCAGAATGGATTACAAAGATGAAATGTCTTACCTCTTAGTTCCAAAATTACTTTTTACCTTTTGTCTTGGAGTACTTAAGAATTGTGCCAGAGTGTTGTTTTCTAGAAGATATTTAGCACTAATACCTAACAAATTAAGAATATATAAATTAGTTTGTTTTAACTATAAACTTGTTAGAAATAATCTGTTTACAAATTAATTTATCTTGGTTTTGTGCGATTGCATTTATGATTTGTAATTAGGATAGATATTCCATTCATAACTCACCAACATAGATCTTAAAACATGAACAAGATTGATTTTGGATTAAGTACACTGCTGAAACTTAAGAAATACACTTAAAAGAACCTTCATATAGATTTGTAGTGCTAGCTTAAGTGATAGAAATGACGACAACCAATATAAATGAAAGCATTGAGCAAGTAAAATCATGAAACAACAATCATGTGCAACATGAGGGACAAGATATACCCCGGAGAAACCTAGTGTAGGAAATCTCCAATAAGTTGGGGCCATTTGTCCTTATGTCAGATGCAAAAATCAGAAAGATTACAAATCAATTACTCACTTGGAGCCTTTAAAAACATTGTGGGATTACACCACCACTAATACAATTCTCTTACAAGCTTGCTTTCTTTTGTAACTCACTCAAATAACCTACATGCTATTTCCACAATCATTTAGAATGCATGCTATGTAATGTCCCCAACTTAGAGATATCCTTTGATATATAAATTTTTTGCAAAACTCTAGGCAAATAGTCAATTCTGATTTTTATTTCCAGCAAACCCTAGCTGCTAGAAACAATCCCCAAAGTAGCATAATATTATGCCAAATTCAATGCACCAAATAGGTGAACCAACCAAGCAATTTTAGCCATTCAAAAGAGGAGTTAATTCTCCAAACCCTAGGCGTCTCAAATTGAAATATTGAATTGAAAATTGCAGCGATTCTACCATGCAATGCACCTCACAAAACTCTCAATAAATTGCACAAATATTATTGAATTGAAAGGTAGATTTTTTATGAATTTTTTGAATGTTTTTGAGGCCAAAAAGCCCCCAAACCAAATTGCCACAACTGCAAAAATTATAGAATTATTCAAAGGCAAGATTGACTCTCAAAACAAGGTCAAAACTCCTCCAAGTCAAGTCGCCGGTATGTAGAAATATTACAACAAAACTAGAATGTCTTTTTAGGGCACCAAAATCACCTAAAAACATGAAAATTCATCTACCAAGCAAGTCGCCTACCTCCAAAATCAAGTTGCCCAGCTGGAAATAGCAAGAATGGTGTTTAAAACACCCTTGTAGAAATTGATAGTTGTTATGTCCCCAAATGAAACAATTTGACCAAGTTGGGGTTTTCCATCAAACCTTTAGATAATATTGTTAATCCACTGAAATCTGATCCATAAAATTAGCAAACCCTAGTTAGAAATTTCGAAGAATTTCCAAGCAAAACACACTTTAAAATAGCTCCAAAAATAACTGAATAATAAATTGAAAACAAAGTACCTTTTTGGCCAAGTGATAGTGGTTAGGAGGCTGAAAATTAACCCTTCAAATATTCTGATTTTTGAGTGAAGGTATATCTACGTTTCCACTTCCAAATTAGCGCTAAAACTTTTCCAAGTGTGACGTAGGAAAAATTAGAGAAAAAAATCCAGTATTCAAACCCTTGAATTTACCCTTCCACCAACCTTCCAAACCTTCACAAGCAAGTCCTCCAAGTTGCAAAATATTATAATAATATTTTCTGAATTAAGTACCTTATTTTTAGCCCTCAATAATTTATTATTTGTTTTAATTAGATGAAATTTAAAAAATCGTATCTTTCAGAATATTTGGAATTTCATTGCAAAAGTTAGCTCAAAATGATCACAAAAATAGTAGCTATCAAATAAAATTAGAATTAGAATTTTCACTCCATGGGAAGTCCCCCAAAAGTTGTCTCGAAGTCTCAAAAATTCTAGTTACAACCCTAAGTTCCTTTAAACCTAAAAATGGAGCTCAATTGCGCAACCAAACAATGAAAAATCAATGCAAACAACTTTTCAAGGTATTCACTTTGCCTTTGAACAAGGTGGTGTTATAAAACACCTTTGTAGGTCCAATTGCATGCAATCATGTAAATCTGAAGCACAATTACAGCCCTTGAATAGAGTTGTCCTGGATGTAGGAATGGAGGTTTTCTTCTCCAAACCCTTGTCACACTTGAAGGTTTTCATTCTCAAGTTGTGATGAACAAGCTTGACATATTTGATCAATAATTCAATATTCCAAAATGCATAACATTTTCAAATAAGACTTTCCTTACCTTTTATATTCTTCCTCTAAGTGTGGCATCCAAAATAAGGAGGGAGAGTTTACCTTTTTCTTTAAAAAAAAGATATTATATAAATCTTCCTTATAAAAAACACTTTAGGCCTTAAGTGACCATGACCCTAAAAAAGACCCCAACTTAAGTGGAAATTAGATCATAAAGTGTCTTTCTAATCAATGCTTTTGAAGTCCTCAAATGTCTCCTTTTTCTTTTCTTCCCTTAGCCTTTTTAAGAACAATTCAAGGCTAAGGACTTATGCAAATTTATACCAAAAAAGAGATATTACAATCCTCCCTGCCCAAAATTGCTTGTCCTCAAGCAATTGCAAAAGCTATGAGGGCTGTCCCAACACTCTTCACTATGCACGCTCTCCTTATCAATGCCTCCCATGAAATAGAAGTTCCAAACCAAAGCCTTACCTTGTTGTACCTATATTTTGGGGGCTGCCCCTAAGAGCTAGAGGTGTTCTCATAGCCCTCCAAAGGCTCCATATGTTCCCAATCAACCATCCCTTTCAATACCGAGTGGAATATCGACAAACTCCTTTCCTTTATACCTTCAAAGGAGGTGTTGTGTGACCCAAAGTTGCAACAAAAAACATGAGAGAATATGATCACCTTGCTGCCCCGTGGGCAAAGACCTCTCAAATCCGGGCCACCACTATCCAATTATGCAAAAAGAAACGCCTATCATGATGTGAGGCCTCAAAGACATGCCACTCACCATATACGGGCATCTTTGTGCAAACCATGTGCCTTTCAAAAGGCTGTCCCTTGTCAATCATCCCGTGCATGCATAAAACACTCCAAAAGCTCATCAATAGCTCCCAAACACATGTCAAACTAAGTAGCCGATACGGGTACGGGTACAAGTATTGGGTACGTGGATACGGGGGATTTTTTTTTGGGGTTTGGGTACGGACGTACAAAAATATATATAAAAAATTAAAAATATAAAAATATAAGCAAAATTAACCACATAATATGCATAAAGGAAACATAATAAGTTAAATAACCACAAAAAATACTATAATTCGATGCCAAATATCATAATATTCAATTGTCGAGCGTAGATTAGTCTTATTACAAGTGCATAGTGCAAATGTTACAATGTATGGACAAAAATAAAGACAAAAGAAAATGCATTCTCTGCAGTTTGGTGAAGATTACAATGAGACGATCTGGTGTTAAATCAACTTAAGACCATGGCGTATTCTCTTCTTTGAGCTTTTTCACGAGTTGAGCTTTCGTATTATACCTATGCAAATGATCTTACTGTATGTACTGCACAAAAAGAGTCTTGGAGAACCATATTTTTGGGACATAGAGGATAAGCAAAAAAAGACATTGATTTCAACCTCTCCCTCATCTTGATCATGTTACAGAAATTTATTCCCTTTATTTTGGCAAGGCTGAAACACGATCAAATAACTGGAAGAGTTGCTGACTTGCTCTGGCAAACCTTCATAGCTGTTATATACAGCCCTAATAAAGAAGATACAGATGAATCGACTGAGGCTCATGTTTTGAAAACACAACTAACCATTGAATCAACAAGAGTGAACAAATATGCAATGGGAGGTAAAAATGCAATGAAAGGTAAATGGGTTGTTATCTTTTGATAAAATGAGTGGTGATTCATTCTTTTAGGGTTGCAAATGCACTTTAAAATGTTTTCATATGTTTTTTAAGGTCCATATTTGACTTTGACAGGGAAAATAAGGAGGAAAAAATTAAAAAAATATGTTTTTTTCCAGGGGGTATGCCATCCCTATGCCTAGGGTACACCTCAGCCCTTGCGGGTACGTCCGAGTACATCCTCAAACGTACCCAATCGTATCCGTAGGGGCTAGGGCATACCCTGGGCGTAGGGCTGCTATACCACCCCCGTACCCATACCTAAGTGTACCGTACCCGTACTAGCTAGGGCTTATAGGCATATCTAGTAACATAGATGTCAAATATAATTGTACCTTTGTTGTGTATATGCTTCCTCTACCATCCACCAAGGGTGCCAACATATGCATTTTTCTAAGACTTTGCAAGAGCTGGATTATATTAACAAAATCAGTCTTTCCTCCTGTGTAATATGGCTGTACATGTATGCATATCTCTGATTTTCATGTTGACACAATCATAAATTGATATATGCGTACTTCTCTTCGTAAAATCCAGAATTTCCCCCCTCTAAACACGGTTGTGTTTGCATTCCTAAATCTGATTTTTCTGAGAAATAAATTTTAGAACTTGCACATACCTTCATCCTATCAATAAAATCATGGCCTCTGGAAGATGTCAAACCATTGTCCTTACTCATCCCTCCATGTGTCGTAGAAGAAATTTTACCCACTTCTTGTGCAAATCGTGGTCTCCAAGGATGTCATTTTCGAACTCAAGAATAGTTGGAAGTAAGCAATTAAATTAGTCATGTTGTTCCCATCGGGGGGCTGCAGTAGAAGCAAAAAATCTGATTTTTCTGATTGCACAAAATCGAAAACACAAAGAATAATCTCTCCTTGTCACGAGTAACAAAGTACCTCCAAAACCAATTTTTTTATGTATGCTGGGTGGCTGTAATGAATGACACAACTCATACATTTTAGAAACAAAAATTTCAGACTTCTTATCAACAATTTTAAGCTTCTTTGTTGGTTGTAGTAGTGGCATAGAAATTGAGTTTTCTGATCATATAAAATCAGAATTACACCAAGCAACATTTTTCTTTGGTGTAAGTGTCAGAATGCTTCCAAAATCAAATTTCTTATGCATGATGGGTGGCTGTAGTAGATTGCTCAACTCAGAATTTTCAAAAGCCAATTTTTCATAATAACAATCTCAGGGCTCTTAGTTGGCTGCCATGTACAAACAATGTGCCCTTTTTGGGGGGTCAATGGCCAAGATTGTTGCCAACAATTTTTTTGAATTTTCCGGAAAGGAAAAAGACAAATTTTTCTTCACCAATCTACCTTGCCAACTGCTGCTCATGATTTGAGCCTTTGCCCAATCTATGAGGGATCTTAAATCTTCTTCCATGTCCTCCATATCATCCCTTCCAATTGGTTGCCCATGTATGGAAGCCAACTTATTCTTTGCATTGCCCTTTGCAAGGGATTTCCAAAATAAATATACACATGAAACAAGCAAGTTAGGAAAAATGTTGGTGTTTAATAACACCCTTTCGATCCAATTGTCAATCTCTAAGATCATAAGGTACATCCTTCCTTGTTGCCTTGGTTGTCCCTTGCAACTTTTTCTTACTTGAAAACCAAGAGGTATTTTCTTATTGCTTCCGATATGAATGTAACAACTTCCTCTTTCCTTTTTTATTTCCCATATGGTGGCTTGGAATTCATTTATCTTTGAACCACCCTCTTGATGTTGGAGGGTGTGACGCTCACCTCCTTGAAACCCATGCATAGCATGTACACCAAAAATCGTGAATGAGACAAGCTAGAAATGCAAAAAACAGCTGTTAAATGATTATCAACAATGCTTGCAATGACCCATGGGTCATAGCACTTGTCACCTTTTACCGTTCTCATGTCTAGCTAAATTTTTCCCTTGGCACATCCATTTAAACACCATAGACAAGGGCTGTTTAAAGACTGTAACAGCCCTTAATTGTTTGCCTTTTCCCTCCAAAAGACAATGCACACTTTACATAACTTGAAACTTGGGATCGCACATAGCAAGCTTTTACCATACTATCATAGGACAATGGATTATTTCTTATGTAGTGCATCCTTTCACCTAAAAACTAAATTGTAATTATTGTAGTTGATTTACCAGCAATAATACATACTTCAAGCCTTGCCATTGGTTGGATACCCTCCTTTTGCATCTTCTTTCTAAACACAACGATTATATGTAGCATATGAAATGTATCAAACAAATGGTGATATTTCATTCACTTCCCCAGCTTTGGGAATTAGAGCTATGAAGGTTTTGTTTATTTCCTTTAGCATTGTTTTATCTATCCTCACTTTTTCCACTACTTTAAGAAGGTCTTCTTTGAAAATATCCAAGAACATTTGATAAAATTCAACAGGAAATCCATTAGGACCTGGAGTTTTTCCTTTCTTCATGTTAAACGCCACTTGACGCAATTCATTTTCCATGACTGGACCCGCAAGTTTCTCATTATCTCGATCAGAAATGAGTTTGGGGAGTGTTTGTAGTACTGCCTATTGATCATTGTCATCCCAAGGTTGAATAGTAAAGAGCCGCTGGGAAAACTGCTTTACTATTTGTTGCATACCTTCCAATGAAAATTCTTTCCTCCCATCTTCCTTATTCAGGGATACTATGTGATTATGAGCCTATCTATCTAGCAAAGATTTATGAAAGAAAGTATAATTTTTATCACTTTTTAACCATTGGACTCTGGATATTTGTTGCCACATAATCTCTTCTTTTGTTTCCCATTCATGGAGCATGGATTTCAAGAGAAGCTCTTTTTTAAGAAGATTCTCATTATTGCCCCAAGATCTAATATTAGCATTAAGCTCTTCCAACTACTGCAAAACTGACTTCTTTTTTTCTTTGACATCACCAAACTCATTCCAATTCCATTTCTTCCATTTGGCCTTTAGATAATTCATTTGTTTTGTAAAGGAAAACATATGAATCCCATACCTTGGCTTTCCTTCCAACCACCATTGTTGAATTAGGTTTTCAATCTTTTCATGCCTAAGCCACATCAACTAAAAGCGGAAAGGAGCATGACAAGGAGATGATTCACCCATCTCAAGACACATTGGCCAATGGTCAGATCCAATGTTATCTAAAATTTTAGTCTTAGGAATATATTCTTTTAACCACCCATTTTGTGATAAAAGAATCCAATCCAATCTTTCCAGAATACGATCTTGCCCCTGCCAACTATTACACAACATCATTAGCCCATTTTCAGCTTGAACATCTACCAACTGTAAGTATTGAAAAAAGCTAGCCATATTGGAGGAGCTAGTATCTAAGTGTGGAGTGCCTCCTTGTTTTTCCTGTAAATTAAGGATGGTATAAAAATCTCCCCCAAGAACAACCGGAACATCCTTATAAGAATTTATCATAGCCTCAATACACTACCATTGCACCATTTCATCCTCCATAGTACCGGGTGCATAAACATTTATGAGCAAAAATTGTTGGGCATCCAACTTAGAAAATGCATGTACTATCAAAACTCCACAATTGCCACAAGAACCTAACACTGTGATAAGCTTTGTATCCCTAATACTCAAAACACCTCCAGATGCCCCTTGAGAACCAAGAGCTAACATCTAAGCCTTGGGCCATATTTTTTCCATCAAAACTAAAATAAGCTCAATGGAAGCTTTAGTCTCTTGCAAAAACACCATATGTGGATGATGGGTTTGAATCATTCGTTTAATTTCCATTATTTTAGGACTGCCTTTCAACCCTCTCACATTCCATGTTATCTTCATTGTAAGGTATGGTTAAATATTTGGGACAAGTCTCTAACTGTAACTGATTGACTCAATTTTTGGCCTTCCATTTGGGGATGATTCTGATTTGTTTTACGACCAGCCTTAGTATTCATATCCACTTTCAATTTTTTTACTTTTTTCCTTTACAATTCCCAAGGGTAAATCTTGTTGTGGCTCTTGCACCGGATTAGCCACTAAAAGCAGTGGTTGATCTTTCTTCTCAACTTCTTCTATCTGCTGATTCTGGTTCTCAAATTGTTCATGAAACTTGGTTTTTTGCTGATAACTTTTGATTGTGGTATGGGACTCATCCTTCTTCTTTGGGTCCTGATAGATTGTGATCTGATTATGTTCCTCCCCCTCAGTTTGAACCAGTGCCTACCCTGTAATTCCATAGGTGTTGCTGGGATTTGAGATTCAATGGGATCTTCATTATCTCTGTCTTCATGACCCTGTTGCAGACTAGCAAATGTATTACTCCTCCTAACTTCCAAATTCCCCTGATCATTTTTCCTAGCAGTTTTTTTTTTTTTTTTTGGTAAAATAAAATCCTCCTGACGTTTGACTTCTATAGAAGGTTCTGGAACCTTAAGTAGACAATCCTCGAGGAGATGATCATATTTATCAGAATGTTTTCATAATCCACCAACTGTTCCCATTGACCATCTTCCACATCTAGGTAAATCTTAGTAGGCAGAGATTTGTTAAGGTCTATTTGCACACAGATGCGGTCATAAGTCATTTGTTCCAGTTGAAATGATGATTCAATGGTCATCATATAAGTGCCAAGTGAATTACCAATTGCCATAAAGACATTATTGGTCTAATATTCCGCAGGTAAACCAAATAAATGAACCTATACAGTGGCTATTGAAGGAAGCTCTTTATCTGCCTTGAACATGGGATGCCAGGGTTTCATAAAAAGGCTTGCTTGACCAAAAAACCATGGCCCACCTTGGAATATGAATTCTCGATCTTCTGTTGACGCCAAAAAAAAAAAAATCCATTTGGGTAAATATAGATTGAGAACTTACTTTTAGTGTGCCATAATTTTCGAGTCCAATCTTTTTTCTGCCAAGGATGAAAGCTCAGAAATCGAATAATCAAACCTCTATTCTTAAGGACATCAATTTCATTTTGCACATCTGCTTTTTGAAGGCATATCATTGGCATACGATCAACTGCCTTCATACATCCATTGTCATTTTTCCTGGGATCAATATTTGGGATATAGTTATTTGAAGGTGAAGCATCTTGGGCCTTTCCAAATTGTTGTAGAGACGTGTAAAACATTCAAAAACTCATCTTTACTACTTTGTAATGTCCCCAAATGGGACAATTCAACCAAAAAGGGGTTTCTCCTAAAATTCACAAAATTTTGAATTCTAAAATTAGCCAAATCAGCACACCCTAGCTCAAAGATATGCCTAAAAACATGCAATATACTTCCAAACCCTAGGCACCAATGTGCAAATATTGTATAGGTAATTTCCAGCAATTACCTTGAGCAAATAACACCTCAAAATTATCCAAAATAAGTCACGAACTGAAAATAGAGATTTTATACCTTTTCACCCTTTGTATGTGGATGAAAATCAGATTTAACCTTGCTATAAAATATCTAATTTTACACATAAAACAGTAGCTGAATATTTGTCAAACCCTTGCCAAAAATCATGAATAATTTACCAAAAATAGCTACAAATACAAAGCCCTTTTTGGGCCTTCAAAATGATTAAAATCTGCTTCCGACCTAGTTGCCCTAGGTCAAACTCTGCATATAAAAATCAAAAATATTATTCGCCCTTCAACTAGGGTTTTAAACCCCTTCAAACAACAATCCCACTTCAATTCAAGTTTCCAACCTTGGAAAAATTTCTCAATAAATATTAGTTATAAATCCACAATTTATGAAGTAAAACCCCTATGAAATCTGTTCAAAAATATAAATAAATAAACCATAATTTATTATTTATTTATCCACTTGAAAAGACCTTGCAAACTTTGCCCAATCACATAGAAAGTCAATGCCACACTTCAACAATAATTATCAATAAATTTCAGCAATGAAACTAGGTCAATTTGACCTCAAATTAACCTTGAAACCCACACAAACAAGTCACCAATCAAGTCGCCCCACTCTAGGGAAATAATCAAATTCCACTTTTGTAAATTGGTGTCATAAGACACCGTTTTGTCGAATAATCAGCTCCAAAAATCTGCAAACACTTATTGGACATACATCTCAATATTTTCTTCAAGCATGAAGAATCAATATCAATTTTCAGCATATCCCTCAAAGGAAAAATCCACCATGTGCTTGTACCTTTCAAAGGAGGGCGAACCACCTTGGGAAGGCCAAATATTTTTTCTTAACTCTCCTTGCCGACTTTTAGCATGTCTCCTCTTTGCTTTTGATTACTTATAAGTTGATATTCTTTTTTTGCCAAAAATAATATTAAATAATTGCCTAAATAATAAATAGTAATTAAAATTAATTTTAAGTAATAATTTCATAATTATTTCAATTAAATACCTTAATGGTAAGAACCATTTTTATAAAATATTCTATTAATGATAACAATCCTATGAACGTTGTTATGGTGGGACAGATTGTCGACGGTTAGCCTACTAGGATTGCACCACTCTATCTTCACCTTGCAAAACAATGCACGACATCAACATCTACAATTTTAAAATGATTTGAACATCAAATGAAATAATGATTATACATTAAAGCTTATATATAAACTTAAATTAAAACTTAAAAATTAATGTTTTAGCATCACAAGATATTTGCTTAAAATTAAATATTGCAAATGTTAACATCTGTCAATACAAAAATACAAGTCCAACACTATGCTCTACTAGCAACATCAACATCCAACAATTTTATTTAATCATTGCATTCGTCGTTGCCCTAGCTGGTATGGTTGGGTAGAAATCTAGCACGAACCTTGGAAGGAGCTGGAAATATGATAAATCTGCTTGATGATTCTCCCAATGCTGAATTCTGATGGTACCCTGCTTTGAAAGCACAAATATAGTACTTGAATGGAACCACCTCACAAGACTAGAGGGTTTTCGTCCTCAAGTCTCCTTATCCCCCAGAGGCTTTTTGTCCTTGGAGGCTGAAAGCTGATGTAGATGCTCAAACTTAAAAAAAAGTAAATTGATAATAGGCAAAATATGATTTCCAATTGACCCCCAATGCCTTTTTATAAGTTCACTTGACATTTTTCCCAAGGAACAACCCCAAAAGTAACTTTCCATTTTTTAATTTGATGTTGACATGCTTTATTGGGAAAGTCACCTTTATTTTTTATTTATAATCTACGTTGTTTAGATATGGGTACGGGTACAGGTACGATTCAGGTACGTGGGTACATCATTTTACAAAAACCTTGATTTGGATACGTCGTGGGTACGTCTCTATATATATATTTAAAAATATATATATATATATATATATATATATATATATATGCATATTACTCAATTTTTTTGTAAAACACTTGAAAATAGTAAATACATAGTGTTTGTTCATTCATTGCTTCAAATTTCAAAATGTTCAAAGTATACATTGCAAAGACATTCGGGCTTTTCAAAATGTAAATGTAGAATAAATCATAGATTCATAATTCATCTATATAGTCCTCATATTCATAATTAATAATTATGAATGTTACTCCCACTAGCTCCACTTGGACAACTCCTACTAGCTCCACTCTCCACCCCTAGTGTTGAATTCTCTTCATTGTCATCAACATCATCCACACCAAGTAATGAAACTTGGGCAAATGTAGATGTGGTGGCATCCAAGTCTATATTCTCTGGAAGGATATCCCAAAGTTTGTTAGGCCCTCACATATAGTCCTCAGACTTGTGTGAAAGGAGGCGCAAATTGGAATGTACAAATACCAAATCCTCAGCTTTCTTGGATGCCAACTTGTTTCTTTTAGCAGAATGGATAAATCCATATATACTCCAATTCCGCTCTGCTAAAGAATTACTAGCCACCTATCACAAAAAAATGTTGTTAATTGTTAGAATTTTTGAATTTAAAATTTGTAACAATGTAAAAAAAAATATGTCAATAACTTAATAATTTTTTTTATTTAATTCAAATTGAATACCTGTGACAGAATTTTGATTGCAATAGGTCGTAGGTACTTGGCATCATGGCCATGTACATACCACCACTTGATTGGAGACAAACTAGATTTGTCAAAAAGAGCCTCAATTTCTCCCATGCTGTCCTTTGAAGCTACAAACATGGCCATTTCGTTGCGGACCGCACTAGCTATAGATGGATCAGGAAAAAGCCTTCTGAATGCTTGCCTAGTTCCAATTTGCAACCTCTACATCATCATATGGTGGTTGCCTATTGGGTAGCCGAAGTATTTCATTGCTATAATACTTCGGATTGAGAGCATAAGCAAGGAGATATAATGGGGTGGTCATTTTATTCCACCTCTTCATGACCAACGTCTTGATTTCATTATAAAACATTTCTTCTGGGTCTTGCTTTTTATTTTGTATGATCTCTCTCATACTTTCAAGCATGGAATCAATTCCATCATAAACCTCTTCCATGCAAGCTGCATCTGTATCCGTAAATCGGATCATAGATAGAATAGGCTCTGTAAATCTGAGCACATATTCAATTTTGGTCCACCAGTTATCATCAAGGATCAATGCTTTGATCTTATTGGCTTTTTCAATACCAGTGGTGCTTGCTTGCCTCCACACACCTAAAAAATTGCTTATCACCATACTGCTTAGTGCCTCTTTCACCTTCACAAGTCATCTCAAGACGAGCGTGTGAGAGGCAAATCTAGTTTCAACAATCTACAAAAAAAAATAAGACCAAGTTTAATTGTCCAAACTGTAAACGTTGATAAACAACTAGAATTAAATTATTAATTATTAAAAAGTTATAACTTCAAAATTAAGAACTTCAAAAGTAAGACTAAGAATTTGTTCTCGAATTTCTTACCTTCAACAACTCCAACTTTGAGAATTTTCTGAAGATGGCCTGAGACATGTGATGATTTGTGACAAATGTTTGAATGTCACTGGCCTCTGCATAAATTTGCTCTATCCATTGAATTTTACCAATCTTTTGCAGCACCAAGTTGAGGGAGTGGACAACACAAGGTGTCCAAAATATGTGCTCGTATCTGCCCTCTATAATCAACTCAGCTGCTCTGCAATTCTTTGCGTTGTCTGTGATGACTTGGACAACATGTTGGGGGTCCACAGACTCAATAACTTCTATCAAAATGTTTGCAATGAATTGAGCATTTTTCACTTCGCCCTCACAATCCACTGCCTTCAGGAACATTGCCCCTTTAAGACATACTGCAATAACATTGATCAAAGGCCTGTTTCGAGCATCTTTCCATCCATCTGAGATAATGGACACCCTTGAATCTTTCCACGAATCTCTAATTGGCTGCAAAGAAGTGTGAATATGTTCTACTTCTTTGGCCAAGAGTGTGGTGCGAACTTTCTCATAGTTAGGGCCTTTGTAACCTTGTGGAGCTTCATTGACCGCTTTCAACATTTGTTGCCAATAAGGCGATCTCAAAACATTGAAGGGCAGCCCACATGCATAAATGCATCTAGAAATCAACTCATCAGCAATGTCCCTATGTGCGACATTGAAAGCTTTTTCCAATAGTCCTTTTGGTTTTTTCCGTGAAGTGGCATCTGCATCATCATCAGCTTCTGGTATTGCAACTGAATGAGCTCGAATTTGACTTTCAATGAAAGGATGACTCACCACTGCAGGTGTTATGGGTGGTCTCCCTAATCTACCTCTTTGGAGAGGTATTGTTTTAGAACGGTTTTTTGAAGTAACTGCTGCATCGGCTTCTTCTTGCTCTTTCATGAACTCAACTATTTTTGGCTTGGAAATTTTATCACACTTTCTGATACCTGATGGCCCAACCCCAGTCAAATGAGTTTTGACTCGAGTATACGAAGATTTGAATGTGGAATGACAATCATTGCATATCCACACACGAGTTCCACCTCCAATAATGATCTCAAATATCGTCACATGTTTCCAAAGAGGGGAGGCAGGGTCATATTTCACTTGAAGTGAGGTTTCAGCGTGGTTTGCTTCATCATGCCCTCCTCCTGACATTGAACTCGATGCCATAGATATCTTAATTATGAATTATCAAATTAGATTCTAGAACCAAGCAAAAATATACAAAATTAAAATTAATAACAACTAACTTTGTTTCTGATTCTCACGATCGCAATTACGCGCGAGAGAAGAGCATATGCAGAAGTTAGGGTTAGAAACATAAAAAATATACATTTGATTTTTTAAATATTTAAACTTGAAAAAATAAAAAATAAATGTAATGCAACTAACTCTGTTTTTGATTCTCAAGATCGCAATTACGCGCGAGAGAAGAGCATACGCAGAAATTAGGGTTAAAATTTAGAAATTTATATTTTTTAAAAATATACATTTGATAATGATTTTTTTAAATAATAAATATTTATGGGAAGTGAAACAAGAACAATAAAAATAAATAAATTTTAATACGATTACAAATTTTAAGTTTAACATTGTAGAAAATTTAAATTAAAAATTTAAAATAAATAAATAAATTTAAATTTAAAAGAATTTTAAAATTAAAAATATTAAAAATAAAATTTAAATACTACTTAAAGATATAGTAAACTGTAAACTTAAAATAAAATATAAATTATAATATTAAAAATGTAAAAACTAAATAGTATTTAATTTAAATTTTTAATATTATATTTTATTTTATTTTTAATAGTTATATTCTATTAAATGAAAAATTTAAAATTAATTTATTAAATACTAAATACAAAATTAAAAAAATTAAAACTAAATAGTAAATACTAAATGAAAAAAAAAAAATAACATACCTGGAAATTGCAAATGCAGTCCTCCTCGAAGGCACGGCTTCACTCCACACTGTCTTCACCTGCAAACTGTCTTCCCCTCTTCACTGTCTTCACCTGCAAACTGCCGCTGCACCTGCAATCTGCGAAACGCAAACAATGGTTGCGACTTTTTTTTCGTGTGTTTTGAAGAAGGGACGCGCTTCTTTTATAGGGTTTTTTGCGTTTTTGCTTTTCGCGTTTAGGGTTTCTTAAGTTTTTAGGGTTTTTTTTTTGCACTTTTTTTGAGTTTTTTTTCATTTTTCGCGACAGTCGCCGGAAATTTTCGGGGACGCTCCGGGTACGCCCGGAGTCATCCCGGAGGCGCCCGTCGACATGCTAGACGTTTTCGACACGCCGGCGGGCGCCTCCGGGCGTCCCCGGGATGGAGGCACCTCCAAACAGGAGGCGTCGGGCCTGGGGGCGTACCCCTGCAACATAGTTTATAATAATAAAGTAATTTTAAGTTGTCACTTTTTAATAAAAAGTAAGTCACTTGATAACTTAAAAATAATAACTTTATTATTTTTACTTTATTTGAAAAATGGGACATGACAGGACAAGATGACCACATACATTTTCTTAGAGTAAAGTTTTAAACCACAATCAATACAAATTATTTTTTTGAAAAAAACTAGAAAACTTAAAAGATAACAACACACCTACAGGGAATCCCGTTGCTCCAACTTCAACAACCTTGTCAGCGAAACTTGAAACATAATAATTTACTCTGAGTAGGCTGATGGAGGTCGGGGATCCATAATTCAACCCTCTGGGTGGGCATGAAACCATAATTAAAAATGAGTTCATCCCTGTTCACAAGATACAAATAATTGTACTGAGTCCATTATTCGATTATGCTTTTGTTGGATGTACATCACTTGTGTAGCAACCTTGAATTTTTTGACAAACTAATGCGATGATTATAGGTTATTATAATGCAATTAGCAAGTTGACCCTAATGCTAATGTTGTTGCATTAAGGGCAACATATACTAAAGTTACTAACATATTAAGCCGTAATGCTAAGATCCTTCACTGCTTGCAAAACATAAGTAACAACCATAATTCCATCACTTGATTATGATTTTTATTGTACATATACATATGTAACAACTTTGAATTGTTTGACAAACTAATGCGATGATTACAAAATATCCTAATGCAATGGTTGAGTTGACCCTAATACTAATGTGGTATCAATTGCAAAATGTGGTAGCATAAGGCATGGGAATTGTTTGACAAACTAATTTGCAATGATTATAGGCTATCCTAATGCAACAAGTGACAAAGTTCCTAAATTTCATAACCAACGTGAAATAATGGTAGAAACATCTACTAAAGCCACTAACATATTAGGGCATAATTCTAAGATCCTTGCTTCAAAAAACACAACTAATTGTTCTAAGTCCATCATTGTAGTCCATGTGACCACATTTTATTAAGATATTTTGTAACTACAACAAATAACAAATGTCCACTCTCGATTATGCTTTGATGGATGTACATACCCTTATATAAACCTTGGTATATGTAAGGTACAAACCCTCAAATGCAATCGCAATTGCAAAATATGACATCATGGAGAAAACATGTGAATTGATAGACAAAATGCAACATTCATATGCTGTTGCATCATTGCAATCATTGTAGTCATTGATACCTAAGGGTATGTGAATTGTTTGACAAACTATAATATGTTTGAGAGCATCCTTGTAAAACCCATTTTGTGCACATCTTGCAATCATTGTAGTCCATGTGACCACTTTTTTTTGAGACATTATGTCAATAGTTTACGTGCTTTGTGTATGCTCCCACATTGTGTCCTTGAACTTTTTGAAAAACTAATGCAATGATTACAGGATACCCGAACGCAATGAGTGAGTTGAGCATATCCTTTCCTATTCATAAACAAGAAGTAAATGTCTTATGCTCATCATTGCAATCCACGTGACTACATTTGGTCAAATAATTGGTTAATTACCTCAATTTCATAACCAATGTGAAGGCATAAGAGAAACATCTACTAAAGTCATAAACACATTAGGCCGTAATGTTAAGATCCTTGCCTCGTTACAAAACAAAATCTTTATAAAATCCATTATATGCACATCTTGTAATCATTGCAGTCCATGTGACCACATTTAGTTGAGACATTTTGTCAAACAATTCATGTGCTTTGTGTAGATCTCACATTTTGCATTTTCAAATTATTGCAGTCTATGTGACTACATTTCCTTGAGACATTGTCAGGTATTCTTATGTAGCAAACCTTGAATTGTTTGAAAACTAATGCAATGTTTATAGGATATTAGGCACCTAATGCAATAAGTTAGTTGATTCTAATGCAATTTTAGTTGCAAATTGTGGCAACATAGAGAATGCACGGAAATTGTTAGACAAACTAATGCAATAATTATAGGATATTCTAATGCAATGAACGAGTTGACTCTGATGCAATCTCATGTGCAAAATGTTGCAGTATAGAGAAGACACGTGAATTGTTTGACAAAGTAATGCAATGATTATAGGTTATGAAAAACGTGCCCTATAAAAACTTTGACAAGTAATGCAATGATTATAGGATATACAAAATGTACCCTAACAGATTTTTGAGAACGTAATGCAATGATTACATGAAATGCAAAACATGCCCTGACAAAGCTTTGACAAACTAATGCAATGAATAAAGGACATGTACTGCAATTATGACATGCCGTAATGCAATATAAATTGCAAAATGTAGCAGTATAGAGAAGGGATGCAAAGCTTTTGACAAAGTAATGTAATGATTATAAGATTTGCAAAACATGGAGGCCAATATGACAACTATTATTACTTCAAAATGTGCCCTAACACGGATTCTACAACACATAAAGCTTAAACAAAAATCCAAACACATTGGAGTAAAAAGTGAGGGTTTGGGCCCATTCCTGTGACACCATGGTGATAACTGTCAATGCAGGCCCTCAAACTTTTTCGAATCATATTTCTCCTTTGCCATTTTCCTATACCAAATGCTCCTCCTTGCAGCCATCAATTTCTTTGATATATATTTTTTAAATGGCATAAATGACAAACTCTCTTATATGGGTTCCTCTGCCAAATTGACCTCCTCCTCGCGAAATCCACTCCCTCTGTCAAATTGATTCTGTCTTCTGTTTTTCTTTGCGAAACGATCCTCCTTGCAGACATTGATTTATTCTATCATTTTTATTTGCCCTCAAAAGTGAGGGCCCCTTGTGTTTATGATTTTATATACATTGAAAATTCGACAATTTCAACATCTCAAATGTATGACATAAAATCAAGCAAGCAAGATGTGGAAAATTCATTTGTGTTTTTTCGACATGTGATATGTATACGTCGAAATTTAGACGTCAAATTCGGTTAAAAGTTTCAAAAAAAGGTTTTGTCCAAAACAAGCTCAAATTTTGACATATGTTAGCTATTTCGAAATACATGTTGAAACTAACGTCGATGCTTAGGTCAAATGTTGTAGTGGAACATGTAAAGATAGTCTTCTCTTGATGTTGAAGTGCTATCTGAATTTGATTGCACATGTTAATTCCTTCTAAAAGCAAAAAAAAAATTGATATCTCATAACTTATTTAGCACATGATCTGTGAAGGGTAGAGGAAAGTGGCCACTGTAGGTAACTATTTTAGGTTCCCTATAATTTAAGCATACATTCCATTTACCTCCCTTCTTAAGGACAATGACCAACGGTGAAACCACTAGCTGTCCAAATTGGATATATATATAAACTCCACATCCAATAATTTCTGTGACTATTCCTTTACTATGTCCATGAACGCTGGATTCATTATTTGTTGTGGTTGTCTGACTGGCTTGCATTCATCGTTGATGAATATGTAGTGCCAAAATTTTTATAGAGGAATACCTCTTAATTTGTTTGTGCAAAATGTTTTAACTTTTTCTTTCTCAGTTTGGGTCAATATGCTACCTGTGATCAAAATTTAATTATCATTAATAGGCGTCTATTTAGTATATTTTGCTTTAAAGATTAAGCTTTGACTCAGTTAAATGTGGAGAACGGGAACAAAATCAAGAAAGTATCACTTGCAAAAAAACAAATCAGCTACTTCGCCATCCAACTATTTTGAGAGTAGGAAGTCACTGCTTACCTGCAAAGCATTTTCTATAGTTTGATATTCAGCTAATCACTTAATAATCATGCATTATATAGATTCAAACTTATCTTAATTGCCATTTCTTTTTTTGTAGGGGTTTGTGCAGTAAGAGTTAAAGATCATTAGGTCATCCTCAGATTCCAACTAATAAGGATATCCCTCTAATGTTAGGGGCTGAGCAGGTGGATAGGGACATAATTTTTTTTGTGTTGCCTTGATGTGCTATAATCATATTTCCAGATCTGAATCCTGTGTAGGCATGGGCCATGGCCAACCAGGGCATACTTAGGATTAATATATATCCTCAGTTTTTAACGCTGTATAACTAGATAATCAACAAGGTATTAGCCTACATGAACTGTAACATCGTCTAGAAATCCCTCTGGTATCACTGCAGATGTATACCATTCTTTGGCTTGAAGATTTATTATGTTAATTTTTGCTCCCATATCTGCCAACACGTTCTTGATAGATCTTCCTTCAATTTGGATATTAACTATGGGACTCCCTACATCTCCACTTTTGAGAACTACTTCCCAAACATTCCATCTGTCAATTTTCTTACAAGCTGAATAGTTTAAGGATGCATCTTCTTTCTTATCCTCTTTTTTACCACCAGATCTCTTTCTTGCTAAGCATAAATGGGTGTATCTTTTGATGCTTTCAGCAGGGGGATCTTAACATCGAGGTTATGTAATTCCTCCAAAAAGTTGAAGGATGTTTCTAGTAATGATTCAGGCTGTCTTAATCTTTGGGGGAAAGGTGTTGTCAGTTTGGTCGAATCTTTCTTCTCTTGTGTGGTGTCCTCTTGTTGGTTTTATTTTTTTGGTGTAGGGTCATCTTGATAAATCTCTTCTACTTCTTGTATTATGGCCCTATCTAGTAAATGGGAGGGATCTCAAGTTTTTCCAAACCGTAATGCAATTTTTTTTGTTTTTTCAAGACCATTTGTTCTATTTGATATAATTCAGCAGTTGGTGAAAAATTGCAAGCTCTACTACATATGTTGACTGGTTTTTCTGTTGGATTTGGGGATGGATGGGCTGATATTGATGTTGGTGGCCCAGGCTGGTTTATTTGGGGATTTTTTGTCGTTGTTGCTATTGCTGGTGGTTAGGTGTAAGTAAAGATAGTTGCTGCTAGGGAGCAGGAAACTACCACTGTTTCAACTGGTATCCAGTGAATGTTGGAGTTGAGATTGTTGTTGAGGTTGCATTTGTTGAAACTATCCAGGGCATTGCATAGGATGAAGATAATATGGTTATGGGTAAGCCATACTTGGAAAGTTATGTTGTATGTGGATGGCATATGGATAACGATTCTGATAGGTAAGAAGGTATCTAGAAGCTTGTATATTCGGTTGTGGAAAATAAGCAGCATTGAGTCTAAAGAAGTTTCTACCTTGTGAATAGGAAGTCCTTGCCCCACAAGATGTCCTAGGAAGTCTAGGTGCCATATAATATAATTTCATAAATGCTCGCTCTTCTCCTCCAAATTCTTCCTGGAACAGGGTAGGATGGACAATCTTCTAAATTAAGATCCATAGAGAAAATTTTGGAGCAAAGCAACTCCTGTGGACATTCTCTCCCCACATGCTTCTTTCTGCATTTGTGACAAAAGAAAACCAATCTAGTTTCCTCCTCTACCTGTTTTTGTTCAACTTCAATGTATCCAATCATGTAGCCAAGGAACACAAAAGATTTGTTTTAAGATTACCCTTTGAATTTTTGAGATTAGATTTGGTCAGGGAGGAACTGGAAGAGCCCGAGGTTATAGAATCTCATTTCTTAGGTGATATCTCAGGGGCTTGAGTCCATCTCCTATAGAATATGAAATATCTTCTAGATAAGTCTTGTAGATCATTGAAAGGTAAGGAGACTGCATCACCTCCCCATTACCTCCAGCATTCTCTGGTAGTCTTTCCTTAATTTGTCAAGAAATATGGTCCTTAAAGCTGTGTTATCTAGTTTGGGTCCTAGGCATCTTCCTAGAAAAGTGATAGATTATAATTGAACCTTTCAAAATAATCCTTGAGTGATTCTCCCTCCTTTAGAGCAAATCTAATAATCTCCTCGTTTGTTCTTACTTTGGCAAAAAGATTGATATCTTTCTGGGAAATGTCTATGCATTTGTTCTCACTACTAATCCTGGCATACCCTAATCCCATAAACCATTGCAATGCAGTATTCTTAAAGGTAGAAGGGAAGAGTTTTACTTTCTTTTTGTTCGTGGTATAATTATACCCTCGACAAAGGACCTCAAATTCAAAGATGGAACTGTTCTCTGTTATCTTCCCTTGCCACTGGGAAGTATAGAGGAGTATTTTTCATTGGAGCATGGATTCTCTTAGGAAGGACAATAATTAATTTCAAGGTTTCGACATTTGTGATACCACTAGGAACTTCTTTAACAATCCTTGAGTTTCTATTAGGAGGGTGCCCTGATTCCCCTGAAGATGTTTTTATATAGGTTTCTTCCCTATCAAAGGCAGGCTCAGGGTATTGATTGTCATTCAAAAATTCCATAATGGATCCCCTGGGTAAAAATATGCTCTAACCGTCCCCGGGCCCATTAGACATTCAAGTAATTCCGATCTGAAAATGCCACAGATCATTCAATTACCAATTATCTTCCAGAAAGTCAAACTATTGAAAAATAGAAATATTTATGGAAAAAATTCTAATGAACAATTAATCAAGCAAGGTGTCTAGAATTCCAAAGGGCAATTTCCCTGTTCTTGCTATCCCTTGCAAAAGAAATCAAAACAGAGAAAATGTTCAAAGAAAAAAACTTAGCCTAAGCAAATAAAGGTGGTATGCATACCTCTCTGGCAACAATGCTAAAAGTTGATGGTCGACCACTTGAATTTTTACACCTGTGAAGGAACTTATGAAGCACATATGTAATATACACACTCCACATTACTGGAACTTAGAAACTTAGAAAGGAAAATGTAGGAAATCAAAATTTCTATTACAGGAACACAATCCTATCCAGTGAAAAAGAAAACTAGCAAATATGTTAAGTTAAAAATTATGTGTTGGCATGGGGGAGCCCTCCCTTATACAAATATAGAAGAGTTCTTCCAGACAGTTCCTACACCCTCTTCACAAAACTCAATTTTAGGGAAACTTTCTCCTTATGTATTTTGGCAAACAAGTAAAACTCTGTGTCTCTTAGAGTCTCCTTTTATAATTGGTTTTTGAGGTGGTCATTGGTAGATGTTTGGTTATGGATGGTTTACCGGAGGGCCGTCTCAGGGCCGATATACATGTGCTTAGGTGATTTTTGCAGCCCCACGAGCTCATTATATTTAGGTTTATAAGTTTGTATCCAGATCACGTATTTCTTTGAGTTTGAACATAGTCTAAATTTCTGTATGAGACATTGATCAAATTAGCCAATCATTTGGGCCCTATCAATTTTTTTGGTTATTGTATTATGAATACTGAAGTGTATCAGGGTTTGGTTATAATGTCTTATTCAATAATAGTGTGTATGGAAGGTGGTGCCCTATTGCATGTGATAGGATGTAAATTTTTTCTACCTATTTTCGGTTTGTTGATATAAAAATATATTTTTAATAAAAAGGCTGATTATAAATTTTATTTCCTTATATTTATGAAATTTATTAATAGTGTAAAATAATACAATCCTAAAATGTCCCCAAATTGGGATAATTAAGAAATAATAGGGCTTTCAACCAAACCCTTGCAAATCAAAAAATTATGCTTCACATTCCATCAAACCCTAACTATGGGAGGTGCTTCAAAAACACACACAATGTTGCAAACCCTAGGCACCAATGTTGGTAAACTTAAACAGTAAACTCCAGCTTGTTATTTCAATCCAATTTCACTTCACCAAGCATACAAAAATAGCCAAAATATTCCTGGAATATGGTGCTGAAATAAATACATTTGATGACCAAATGTGATGCCAAAACAAGGCAAAAATAGTAGAATAAATTATTAAAATTAATATCAACAATGTCCAAATTGACCTTAAAACCATTCCTTGGCAAATCACCCAAGTGCAGAAAATACAAATAAATTTCAGATCCACACACAACCCTATTTTTAGGGGTCTTCAAGTTCAACCACCTCACCACCCTTGTAGTGGCTCCAAACTAGGTCCAAAAGCTCCCTAGCAAGGTCGTTGGGCTAGGAAAACAATCGCCCAACCAGCTGAAGTAGTTCACTGCCCTAGGAGAAGGCTTTCCACTGAAAATCTGAATATTAAGCGCAAATACAGCGCTTGGATAGAGCTGCCCTATATAGAAAAATGGAGGTTTTCGTCCCCAAACTCTTTTTTGCAATTGAAGGGTTTTGTCATCAAGTCACTAATCCAAACTTGACATACTTGACCATAAAATTCAATATCAAAATTAACATCCTCTCAAATGATCCTTCACTTTCTTTTTATACACCTCAACGGTGGCGTCCCAATTGGAGGGAAAGATTTAATTCAAATCTAAAAAAGTACTCTTATAATTTCCACTGAAGTCCTTGGATTCCTATGACCCTCAAGAGAACACAACTTTAGTAAAAATTAGAACAATAAAGTGCTTTTTACAATTACTCTTAGAAACCAAGGTGTTTCCTTTTCTTTTTCTCTTTTCCCTTAGCCCTTGGGAAACAAGTGAGGCTAAAGGTCTTCAATTACTTCATCTCCAAAAGGGGTACATGACAATCCTCTCCACCCAAAATTGCTTGTCCTTAAACAATCGTAGTAACCAAGGAGTTGTCCCCACCATGGGCTTCATGCAAAGTTCGATCCGTGGTACTTCCCAATGAAGAAAACCCTCGTGATGAAGCTTTCTACCGCTGTAGATGAAGATTCTTTGCTTTTTATACAAGCTAGAAATGAAAAGACAACAGCTCCTAGTCTTCTCTCTTTGTCCCCTTGAGGCCTCATACCTTGGATGTACCAAAAAGATGATGTAGAAAGACAATGCCTCCGAAATTATAGTATGGTAGTGGCTGGAAAAGGATATTCCAACAAGGTAGTCTTCAAAAGTTTGGGCCTTGAATTCCCTAAATCAACTCCTGCACATAACACAAACACATTAGTCCAAAAAAGAGTCCTCTTCTTCCTTTCCACTTGTGGTTGAAAGCAAAGGTGGGAATACCCTTGAGAGCATGTGAGATATTTCAAGGCTGTCCCCACTCTCCATAGTGACTTTAGTTCTCAGAAAATTTTCAATCCGAGGGGCTGGTAGTGTCCTCAATCTTGTCCTTTCATGCCTCACATGGGCTGGAAACTTCCTCAATATGCAAACCTCGGCCTTCATGCCCTTACACCTTCCTTCCTTGGATAGAAAAACTTCACAAAGAGACCTGTATTTTCTGATTAGAGGGCTGTATTTACACATTACAGCCTTACAAATGTCCCAAAATGGCAACCTATCCATTGCCAAATTGCATTTAGATGACCTTTCACACATAGATCTTCAATGGATATCATCATGCACTCATAAGGTGTGTTAGAAAAGAGATCATGGCTGGAGATTAAAACCTTACTGCTCCATATGAAAAGGTTTACTTGATCCTTAGTTATTTAGTGCATGTTACCTTGGCAAACATCCATCAACTGTCTGTACCTTCTTATGTGGCATGACCAACCATTCCTAATTTGCAAAAAGAGAGCAAATTTAAAATATATTGAAAGCATACATTGAGAGGAAATATCATGAAGATGCAAGCAACCTTCCATTGAGAGGAAATATCATGGAGATGCAAGCAACCTTGCATTGGTACCCTCATGTGTGCCTTTTGTCTTCCCCTTTGCTCCCCCTTGTCAACCCCATCATTCATGTAAAGAATGCATTTAGAGCTTATCAAGGATCCATACTTACAATTTATAGAGAATTGTACGATACTTGTACCAACCAATATCTTGTCATGCAAGGAGTCCCCCCATTCATATGTGTTTCCAAAATTTATCATGGCCTGTAACATGCCCAAAATATTAGAATTTTTGTCCTTAGTAGGCAGCTGTACTGGCCTTACCAATTCAGAATTTGTTGAGAATAAAAAATCAGACTTTGTACATGCTAACATTTTGTCATAAGAGAATGACCCAAACTCACTTGCATATTCAGAATTTATGAGGGGCTGTAACACACCACTTTTTTCAGAATTTTCTGTGCATGTGACCAGCTAAGTTTTCATACTTTCTTTGACATTCACTCCATCATTTTCAGAATTCATTGCCTCACAAATTTCAGAATTTTTAGCATGAATGACCGACTGAGTTTGCACACAAAACTCAAAATTTTCTGAGTATTTTATGGGACTATTCCTCATGAAAATTTCAAACCTCTTTATGTCATTTGCCATTTGAATTTTTGCCCATTCAAGGAGTGGTCTCAATTCATCATCTTCAGAATTTATCATGCTTTTGAAGCATGGGATTGGATGATTTTTACAATGCCTTGGTGGCTGCCCATACTCAGAATTTTTCATTCTTTCAACCTCTTTTGATGCACACAATTTTTCAACCTTTGATCGCTTTACCGAACCAGGAGTATGACGTGGCTTTACAAGTAGAGATGGCTGTCCCAACTCAAAAATGCAGAGCAAAGAACACTTACCAAGTTTGTAATAGGCTGAGACCTCAAGGGGTGCAAGGGTTGTTCTCTTTTTGAAGTTTCAAACTTGGTGGCATAAGTGAAGAGCTGAGTTTCCCTACTATTTATAGAATTTGCCAAGCATGCATAATTCTGATTTTTCAAAACAAACTCAAAAAAATTTAAGCACACCCTAAGTCTCTTCCCCATGCAAATTTCAGACCTACTTCCCTTGCTTACAAGGTGAAAATTAATCCCTTCATAAACTTTCTTGGTATCTTCATTTTCAGAATTCATTAAGCTCATGAAACAAGGATTTAATTGATTCTTTACATACCCTAATCGCTGTCCTTTGGTCATTTTGTTGACCTCTTTCAAGGAACAACAATTTTCAGAATTCAATTTACTTACCACATGAAGTAGGGTGAATCCCTCTTGGTGGTGGTGGCTGCCCAAACTCAAAAATTGCAGCTTTTTTCCATGGTCTGAAAGTTCCCCTGGATCCCACATAAAATCTTCACTTTGATTTATCTCAATATCCATCTCGAAAAGTGGATTGTCAAAATATTGGAAGTCATCTCTATCCCTTTGTTAAAATTCTATAGTTACTTTTGATTTCTCTAGAAAACATCCTAAATCAAAGTCTTCTTGAAGTCTATCGAGCTCATCAATTACATGCTCGATTTCTCTTTCCCTTGCTTTATTCTCTTGCTCCCTAACCTCTTTTCAACATCAATATGATTTTTTGCATCCAAAAGGGCTTTTTGACTATTTTCTAATGAGTCTTTGGTTGTTTCAAGCTCAAGGGTGAGCTCATCAACCTTAAGTTTCATTGCCTTATTTGCATCCAAGGCCTCATCCTTGTCTTTAATCCTATGAAGAAATTCTAATTTTGTTGCTTCCATTGTATCCTTGATTGTATGTAAATCCACAATAGTGACAATTTCCTTCAATGTTCCCTCTCAATTTCTATCATTTGCAGCGTTTTTCGCTGCCCATGAGCTTGATGTAAAATCTCACCTTGCTGCCCTACAATATCTAATTTTTGGTACTCAGAAAAAATAGCGCTTGGCTGCCCCAAAACGCTTGGCTCTACCACATTGATGTCTTCCAATTGCAGTCTTTTTTGCTGCTCATTAATTCACTAGAAACCTTTATCTTGCTGCCTTAAATGTTCTGATTTTTGCAATTTAGAATTTCTAATAGTTGGCTGCTCACTAACCTCTTTCACTTCTGAATTTGTGCCCTCTTTTGGTGATGGATTCCTTTGGCAATCTGCTAGAGGCTCTTCTTTCTTTGCTCTTCTATTTTTATTTTTTGTGTACACCTCTAAAAATCCTTCCAAGGTGTTATAAGTTGCCTTCATATCAACCTTCCTTTCATATTCATCAAAGGCCATAAGTTTGTCCTCATCTTCTTTCTTTTGTTCCTTCAACCGTGCCTTTTATATATGATCATTCCCATGTCTTCTCTTGAATGATGCTAGGGTTGCATTGCTGATAGTAGATTGTTTCACAAGTTGATACTTAATGTCTTGTCTCTTCATTCTAACCCTATCTCTTTTTTGCACACGCATCAACAACTCCCGAATATGATCCATTGTATAAAATTCCAAACCCTATAGTTGGCCAAAATTTTCGCTTTGATGCCATTGAAATGCCCCCAAATTGAGATAATTAAGAAATAATAGGGCTTTAAGCCAAATCCTTGCAAATTAGAAAATTATGCTTCAAATTTCAACAAACCCTAACTGTGGGAGATGCTTCAGAAACACACACAATATTGCAAACCCTAGGTGCCAATATTGTAAACTTAAACAGTAAATTCCAAGTTGTTATTTCAATCCAATTTCACTTCACCAAGCATACAAAAATAGCCAAAATATTTCAGGAATATGGTGCTGCAATAAATACATTTGATGACCAAATGTGATGCCAAAACAAAGCAAAAATAGTAGAATAAATTAAAATCATTTATATATTTTTTTTAATATCAACAAGGTCCAAATTGACCTTAAAAATAGTCCTTGGCAAATCGACCAAGGGCAGAAAATAAAAATAAATTTCAGATCCACACGCAGCCCTATTTTCAGGGGTCTTTAAGCCATATACTTGCAACACAGCCCTATATGGAGGGGTCTTCAAGTTCAGCCACCTCACCACCCTTGTAGTGGCTCCAAACTAGGTCCAAAAGCTCACTAGCAAGGTCGCCAGGCTAGGAAAACAATTGCCCAACCAGCGGAAGTAGTTTACTCTTAGAAACCAAGGTGTTTCCCTTTCTTTTTCTCTTTTCTCTTAGCACTTGGGAAACAAGTGAGGCTAAGGGTCTTCAATCATTTCATGTCCAAAAGGGGGACATGACGAATCCTTAACTTGTTAGAAATTCAGTTATATTACACCATAGGTGGTGTAATTATATATTAGCTATAAGTAGAATAATGTTTTGTTAGTTTGTTGTTAAGTTAATCATAGATTTAGGTTGTTGAGTGATTGTTATAACAATCATGTAAAATAGGTTTTGTTGGAGAGATAAGTGGATTTGATAAGAAATATATCCTAAATTATAGGACATAATTTCTGTATATATATTCATCCAAACAATGAATAAGATAGTAAGTTGTGTGTTGAGTTTTAAGAGTCTTGTATTTGTTGTCTTTCAATTGTTTAGCTTTGACCAAATTTAATTTTTGGTGTCATAGTGGGTGAAAGCCAGTGAAAGCCAAAGCATAAAAAATATATTTTTTATTTTGGTCAAAGGGCAACTCCACAGAGTTTTAGTTGTTTGATTGATGATAGCTCCATTGGCTAAATGTGTACATAGCTGTAGTTTTTGCCATTGGAGAGTTTTCATTAATTAGTTTTCTATGAGGAATTTAGACTAGTTTGTCTTCTGAGTGATTAGAGATCAGGAGAGACTAGAGGCATTGGTATTTGTGAGCATTTGAGTAGCTCCGACATTGAATGAGAGTGGAGCCCAAGAAAGAAAGGATGCATCTTGATTTATTTTTTTTCCCCAGCAAAAGGGCATTTCAAAAAGGGAATGAGATAAGCACAACATCAGTCTGGAGAAAGCAGAGAGAGGCTTGGATTGGCTAAGGTGTTGAAATTTGTTTTAAAAGGAGCACTGGAAGCAGAAGCATCCTAAATATTAAAAAAAATGTTGATTATGGTCAGATTAGAAAAAGAAGAAAGGCGCTGCAATATGTAAAAGCACATGTATTGCAAAATAGGAGGTGCCCAAATAAGCAGAAGAGTTTGACGTTTCATAACAATAGCCCATGGCATCAAAGGAGGAATGGAATGTTTTTGCCATAGAGCATTGCATTTTAAAGGAAGTGAGGCATTTGGGGAGAGGCGTTTGAATAAATCCTTACAATTTACTTCGAAGGTGCCTAGCAGAAGTGCCCAACTAAGTTTTTCATTTCAATGCAAAGTTTTATCATATGGTTCCAGTTTATGAAAAATTAGGTCAACGACTTGTTTTTAATTTATTAATTTTATTAAAAATTAAATTTAATAAAAAAACATTTTTTTAATTTTTTCAACTTTAGGATTTTACTTAAATATTTCCTTAGTAGCTTTGAACTGAATTAATTCTATATCTCCACCATGGGAGGAGTTCTCTTTACCAAAACTTTGCCAGTAGGTATGTAATAGTTGAATAATAATAGCCATCTTGAACACCATTCCAATGGATTTCACTCCAACGCTTATAGGTTTAAGATTTAATTGTGTTTGTACTGCATAGAGTAGTTTAGGTTTATTTTAGCCTAGAAAAGTAGTATTAATTCTATATTTGTGAATCTAGGAGACAAATTTTGACAAAACTTTGCGGATTGTGTAACATATTTTTGAATCTAGGAGACAAATTTTGACAAAAACTTTCCAGATTGTGTAACATTATATTTTAAATGTTCTGGCAAAAGAGTTTCGCTTAAGCCCTTATATAGTGTAAGATAAAAATGTTTTTCCTAAAAGAACTTGCTTTAAAATTCATCTATCAAAATCCTTAAGTTGATTTTTTTTTTTTAAATATGGGTGCATTGTCTGTAGTACTCGACACCCTTTTTGATTGAGGGGGAAATTTTATTCCTATGAAGGTGAAAAGTACTAGGAAAAGTGTTGTTGGAATTGTCAGAGAGATTTTTGGAATGGTCTATGGTCCACATGACCATCAAGGTCGACCTGGTTGAGTGAGCCAAGTTCTAGAGGAGGATGGAAAACTACATGAGGATGGAGAATAACTACTAGTTTTGAGTTCGCTGCAAGCTCATAGACTGGATGATTGTTTTAGTGGAAAACCAATGCAAAAAAGATCATTAACCTTGATGTCTTAGCTTGGTGAAATAATTCTATAGGTATCTACACGGTTTCTGCAGGCTACGCTTCTCTAATTGTGCGTACTGCTCATCTTTTTATGGATATCTTTAGTCATATTTGGCAGCCTGCTTTATGGTCCAAGGTGAGTGTCTTTGTGTGGTTGGTTTTAAAGAAGAGCGCCCTAACTGGGCAGAACTTGATGAGACGTGGCTTTTATGGCCCCTTCCGATGTGTTTTATGCTTGGATGATGAGGTACCCATATCTCATGTCTGTTTCTCCAATGCCCATTAGTGGTCTACGTGTGGCAGCTCTTAGCCAAATTGTTTAGTCTTCAATGGGTGAATATTCAGTCACTAGAACAGTTTATTAGAGAATGGCAAAGCCACCTGCCCAAGGGCCAAAACCTCCTATCCGTGTTGTGGTCGGGCATCATCCTTTTGTTGTGGAACATATGGAAGGAACAAAATCGCAGAATTTTCCAACATGATAGAAGAGGTATAAATTATGCCTGGGATAAGATCAAAATCAATATTGCAGAATCTATCAAGCATTAGATTTGCTTGCCTCAAATTCTAACGCTGGAATGGGACCATTTATGCCACCAACTATCTGTGCAACCTAGCACTTCAATAAGGCCTGCTTCTCGATCTAAAAAGAAAGTTCAGATGGATAGACCATGGACAACTCCTCCATTTGGGTACATGATGTTGAATATGGATGGCGCTTCAAGAGGTAATTTGGATTGGGCAAGTATCAAAGGTATTGGTAGATTATATGATGGGTTGGTAGCTTTCTTTTTTGCTAAAAAAGTGGGGTAGATAATCAGTAACTTAGCGGAAATCAAAGATGTTTACAAAGGGATGCAAGAAGCTTTGAAAAGTGGGTGGCAAAAACTCCAAATTGAACTTGATTCTAAGGTTATTGTGGGCCTGTCATCTAATCCAGAGGGACATCCTAGCAAAAACTGGGAAATAGCTAGAAAGATGGGGAAAATTCGTAGGGTGCAGGATAAGTTTCAAGAGGTCCATTTCAGCCATGTCCTAGGGGAAGAAACCAAATAGCGGATGGCTTGGCTAACTGGGCTCTTGACAATCACAATCTTATCTATTATGGTTTGTCTCCTTTCTGGTGGTCATCCAAGTTGCAAAGAGATTTGAGAAACATTCTCGATTTAGACTTGTATCGATGAATGCTCATATGTTTTCTTTTATGTTTTCTGCCGAGGGTTGTGAAATATTCCGAACCAATTTTTTCTTTTTTAGATTTTGGATTACAACATCACAAGCAAATTCCGTCAAGATTAGAAGTTAATTTCAAATAAACTGAAATAACTCTGCCACTAGAATGCAAGAAATGGAACTCAACGTCCAGTATGTGCTACCCAGCCCAAGGCGGAGTAGGGGCGACCATAAGACGGAGTAGTTACAAATAAGGAACTCTACATCAAGTATGTGCTACCCAATCCAAGGAGGAATACGGGGCTACCATATGACGGAGTGAACTTAATAACAATGCTTTAATGGAAATACTGAAAAAGAAACTACTCCACACCCAGCATGTGCTTGCTAACCCCAGAAGGGAAAGTAGCTACCATAGGGCGGATGCTCTACACCTAGAATGTGCTTGCTAACCCAATAGGGAGAGTAGCTACCATAAGGCGGAGCTGTAAACTATTACAATATTTTAAAGGAAATTGAAACTTTGAAATCAGCTTTGAACAAATAGAGAAGGGCTGCCAGTACTACTGTCAGCTTACAAAAATAAGAAGAATTTGCTCTTAGAAAGAAGAAAAACCAGCCACCTATTAATTTCTTCAGATGTTCATAACTCATGCAAAACTTAATCAATCTTCCTGATTTCTGTTGCAAAATTTCTTCCTGAATATGGCGCCCAAGTTAGCATCAATAAACTGGTGAAATCTGCATCCAAATGTGTTACACAAAAATCAATGCAAACCCCAAAGGGGCGTCCCAGCTGGAAAAGGGCGACTTGCTCTAGAAATTCACTGCTTACTCTAAAAATTCTATAAAATTAAGCAAAGGGGCGCCTAGCCCTAACCAAAACAATGAGATGATACCCAGAACTTGTTTTTTTGTATTTTTTGATTTATGACTGAAAACCTAGATCTGTCTTATACAAAATACAATACCTGAAACTCTAATAATACCAAAGGAACTGACAATGAAATAACTGAAAGCAATACGTAAGCAAATACAAATATCAATGACTAATTCACCACTAGATGCTGTCTTGCAAGCATGAAGAGATGCCCTTGCTAGGAGGCCTTCATTCTCCGAAGCAGTTCCAGAGCCAAAGCTGCAGCATAACAATGCATTAAAACCAAGATGAAGAAATGATAACCCAATGCCTTCTTTTATAGGCTTCAATTGGCTTTCCCTTGAAGCTTATCCCCAAAAGTGGCGCCCCTTTCCATGCCATGATGGCGCCCCCCCTTCAAGTCCCTCTTTTAAAACAACATTAAGTTATTTTGTCTAGGCCAAGGTCAACGTTAAAATATAACGTTATTATTATTTTTTTAAGTGAAATTCACTTATTCCACCAAGACCGAATTCTGAAGCCCAAAACTGAATGAGTCAACTTAAAAAGGAAAGTTAACTCCTTGTGACAATCCTGCTAGCTGCCAAAAATAGAATTTACTAAAAATAGTAAATTCCTGAAAATGCTCAGAAAACTGAAACAGACATACCTCCGCGAAGCTCACGAAAAATCCAGAAAGAATTCGCCATCAAAACTTCGAACAAAGACATCCTAAAAAATAGGAAACCCTCATTTGCACCTTCCGAATAGCCTACGGATTTCCAGGAATAGGCCAACGGTCATTATGAGATCAGATTCGAGAAGGGGTCATTACAGGTTGGACTATTAGCTTTCAAGCCTAACATATTAGAATCTGTACTCTTTGAAATTTATATAATATAAAGTTAGTTAAAAAAAAAAAAAGATCATAAAGTCGAGGACTGTGATGTCATGTCCCCTTCTCAGTGACATCTCTCGGAGCACAGGATTAGCCTATCATACGACCCTCGTAGGCTGATCATTTGGATAGAGGGTCACCTGGGAGCTTGGCACATGTTTCAGATTGGCAGAGTTGATCAGTTGGCTTTCGTTTGGGCTCGATCGGACACTTTTGGCAGAAGTTACTATTTTTAGCAGTTCTTGGTGGTCAGTGTGAGACCCCTGCTATTTTCGGCAATATGGGTTGACAGCATTCGGAATCACTCCAGTATATGACCGCTTCAGACGGTTCGGTCATCGGGCGAGTAACGAGGAAAATATTAATATTTAATTGCATTAATTAAATATTAATATTACGAGATTATTATATTAAGTTATAATTAAAAATTATAACTTAAGTGTTTCTAATGCTGAGGGGGCGCCCATCATCAGGAAGGGGCCAAATTTAATATTATTTGCTATTATAAAATTTGGCCTAAGTTAAAAATATTAAAATATTTAAGAAGTGCGATTTTTAATTAAAAGCCCTATTATGGAGGAAATCGCACCTCTTGGGTTATTTATGCTTTTGCTTTGGGAGGAGCGCCATTATGTAATTTGAAGAATTGAAAATTGATCAAAATTTGTCTGAGCTAGAAGCTTCAGGGGTTCGAGTTCATTTTCCTTGGAGAACGTGCCATCTCCATTGGAAGCAATTTAGAGGGTGTGAAATAACACTTGATTTATTGCAACAGGGGTTTTCTTCAATCAGGAGAAGACATTGATTTTCAGAGGATATCATTGCAGGCTTTCATCATAGTATTCATCTTATAGATAAGGGTGATTTAGGCGCCTAGTTTTGGAGATTGGGAGAGTTTGGATACAGGGCGTACAGCAGCATTGATTGCTGGTTTCAACCCAGCCGTACATGTACCTGGCCGTACTGTTCACAGCAGGCCGTACCATTGGTCATTGGGAATCGCGCCCCTTTTTTGCTCTTGTTCTTCATCGTTTGGGGGCGCAGTTGACTTGGGAGCATGCAGAAGTCTTCAGAATTCAAAAAAGAGTGCTAAACACATGAGGCCGTACCATTTCCAGCTGGGCATTTAATGCTGTACCAGAATAACCAGGTTTTTGAAATATTATTGCTTTTTACCTTTTTGCATCTGGTTTTCTTTGTAATCGATTCTGGAAGAGTTTATAAAAAAAAAAAAAAAGAAGCTTGGAGTTACAGTATAATTGTCAATTTACAGAGTTAGATATTTTCTATAGAATTTATTTATCATTTTATGCAAAATCGCATTTCCTTCAAATACTGGCAAAAATCCAAAAACAACAAAAAAAATACAAAACTTCAGAAAAAAAATCATTTAAACCGTCAATTGTCAGAATCAGAGGGAACTTGGGGTTCCTACATGTGATCACTAGTGAAGGTGGTGATGAGGACTATTCTTCTTCTACAAAATCTGTAATGAGTCTATTTGGTGAGTCCTAGTCGCAGCAAAGGAACAATTGAGGTGAGGCCCAATCCCACCCGAGGATGTAGTGAGGCCAATTCCTACTACTGATGTTGTTGTCCAGTGAGGCCAAATCCCACTGAGGAAACATAGTGAAGCCTAGTTTCACAACTGTTTCTAGGCAAAATAGTTAAGTGTGTCCCTATTCACATATTGTTTTTTTTAATAGTTGGGTGTGTCCCTGTTCGTATAAGTGTTGTGAGGCCAATTCCCACAACTGTGTTGACAAATGGTAGGGTATGTTGCCACATGTATGTAATGTTCAGTGTAGCCATTTCTCACTGAGAAGGTGTAGTAAGGCCATTCCCTCTATTGTTTGTAAGTATAATGGACTTTGGGTGTATCTCAATTCACATACAAGGTATATTCTCTCTCAAAATTTGAATTACATTGTAGTAAGTGGGAGGATTGTGAGGAATCTAATTTATATTGCACCATAGTGTAATTATTTAGTGGTTGTAAGTAGAATAATATTTGTTTAGTTTTTTGCTAAGTTAATAGGTTTGTTGGAGAGATGAGTGGATTTGATAAGTAATGCCCTAAACTATAAGACATCATTTCTATATATATACTTCCAAACAGTGAATAAGATAGTAAGTTGTATGTTGAGTTTCAGAGTCTTGTATTTGTTGTATTTTGCAATTGTTGATCTTTGACCAAATTTAACATAACTTTTAGTATATGTAAAGTAGGTTGGTTGTTAATTGGGAGTTGTGCTTCATATTTTAATTCTACATTATTTCAAAACAAATTATAAGAGCATTGACACATTTTGTTAAGTTATACCTGTTACATGTTTTTCTTGCTGGAATCTATGTTATGTAGCTTAACAAGTGATTGAAATTTACATTCAGGAAGGAGGCACTTTCATTTGTGCAAGAGTTGCTTGATAAAATTGAAAAAAAATCACAGAACCGTCTTTTGGCAACAAAGCCTGGGTCAATTCCAATAGTATTGTATTTAGCTCAGCGCTATAAATTATCAGCTTCCGAAACAGATTTGTTCCAACTTCTATTTGTTCGTGGAGCTTCAAGATCTACATTAGTACACACTTCAACAGGTTCAAACTATTTACTAGATGAGGAAAGCTATTTCCTGTAAAATACAGACATTATTCCTAAAGGTTTTAAGGGTTTTTCTTAGAGGAAAAGTGAAGCTTATTTCAAGTGTATGAATATATGTTATTGTCCTTTACATCTAGTCAGAAATTATTGTTAAATATGTAGTTTATTATGCATGACAGCATTATTTGGAAGGAAAGATGATAAAGAGTCAGTCATGCAGCTTTGTGGTATGAGCTTGATGGATTTGCAGGACTTCTTGCATGACAAACGAACTCATATATCAGAGGGAATTGTCATACAGGTGTATTTTCTTTGTCATTCTCACATATGTTGAGTTTTGAGTTACATGTGTTCATTTCTTGATGTAATGAAGTTGCAATTGGGCTTGAATTGGTCACTTTTGCTTGCCACAGTGAACTTATTTTCTAGTTGCGAATCTTTTAGATATAGATTCCCAGATTCCTCATCTCAATTTATTAAATTTTGTGATATTAGTGTCATGTTAAGCGGTCAATTGAAACACCATACACCTGCTTCTGTTTCAAAGATAATTGTATTGCTGCTCTGGTAAAAATGTTTTCCTATGTTAACTGTGTATTATACCTTCTATGAATCTACTAAGCAACTGACATATTTTGTCTTGACCTTTTAGGATGATTATGATGGGAAGCTAATCATGTCCAGTGATGCTATATCTGCATTATTGTTACGGCCTTTGAAAACGGAACAACGCTTGAAATTGAACAAAACAGAGCTTCTGAATATTTTGGAGTCCAGAAAGGTAATCTTCTTTGTAATTGTTGATTTTTTGGATCTAAAATACACACACAGTCCAATTTGTAGGGAAGGTAGAGAGTGCAATCTATATAGTCAAAGGAGCCTTTTCCTTCCCGAAATATTTTTGTATAGAATTTGCTTTTCAGCTTTTGTGTTTCCCACCTATAAAACTTTTAAAATTGCAGGTCTTCTATATGAATATTCTATCTGTGGTATGCTCATATAATTTGTTCAAAATAGACTTTCATGATGACATATTTTTGTTGAAATATTTCTTTTTATTCTTGGATTCAATTTCAATATACTTGTTTGAACTTTGAAGTGATATCTCATGCATGCATGATTTCATTTTGGTCTTTCTTCTTGTTGAAATGCATTTTTTGTTCTTAATTAGCCCTCACAATAGCATGTATTATCATTGGAGAACCTTCTCAAAAATACATAGCTAGATGAGTCTAACTGTCTAGCTGTAATTTTTTTACAAATGGGAGAAGCAATCTCATTAGCAGTAGCAATCTTCTAATAAGATTGTTTATAATATATGCCTCTACCAATACAATTAAAATAATATTGGAGTCTCTCCGTCAATATCATTTTTTATTATCATTCTTGATTTTACCCTTTTTTTCATTATAATGTGCTTAATCTTCTTTGCCTTTATAGCTATCTTTTGTAGGCATTTGAGTAGAAGGAATTTTGCTGGATGATAGTGTACAAGCTTGTGGCATAAATTGAGGACAATCTATTGGACTAAATTTGTTGATACATCGATACAACACCAGAGTAGTTAAATATTTGTTGGCTTTATTCTTTGATTTTTCTGATTACGTGGACAATCTTGTGTGTCGTGGGTTTCTTACATCCTATAATTGTCAAATTATGTTCTGGCACTTAACTGTCCTACAGTTCATCAGGAGGACTTCAATTTTGTTTTTAATGACGTGGAAGTCTATTGAAAAACACTAGGAAAAACAATGGGACTAACTTGAAAACCCTATCATTCCCAAGTTACTAATTATAACAAGGTACCCCTGTCGTATCCATACCCAACATATTTGATGCAGATGTAGGCGTGGATATGACAAGAGTACATATCTGATATGCCTCCCTATCTAGATACGGCTGGGATAATGGCCATTCCTTATCCAAGATTTTTGTGGGTAGCAATGTTCATATCAGGGCTATATTCATGTATAATCCAGATATGAATGGATTTACAACATGAAACAGGCCTTGTTCAATAACTAATATTTAATTTATTATATATTCAAAGTGATGAAGACAAACTCAATGTAGACAGCACAAGATTATTCACCTCAAAAAACAAAATAAGAGAATGAAATCGCCATGATATCATCCAGTTATTTATAACATCATCTAATTATATATGACATCATTTTCTTATTTTAATCATATCAAGAGGATGACATCATCAAGTTAGAAGTTTAGGAACCTAGGTCAAACCCACAATATTCTCTTTCCTAGACAACCTACATCAATATTTTCTTGAATAAATCCATCTTATATTACTCTAGAGAACAAATGATTTACATCAACTGAACATTAGGATTACAAGGAATATATCTCACCATGAGCATGGAAAGAAAACACTTGGGCCCATGCTCCAATGGGAAAAAAACTCACATCCTTCACAAACCACTTGAGCATAGCATGAAATATCCCTTTTCAAAATAACATCCGAATTCTGATTTTTTCCAATTTTTAAATCAAATCTGGGATGACATAAACAATAGCTGATATATAATATAAACTTGTCATAGGACATCAATAAAATCTTTATTTATTTTTTGAAGGTACAACATCAAGATAAAGCATAAATACCGATTTATTCTCACTAATTCCACAAACCCAGCCCTAGAGAGATTTGTTGTTTGCTTTCTAGGTGTACAACAACTTGATGTCGTAGTCCCAAAACCCCAATTGGAGGTGATCTGACTTGTAAGACCTGTGTGCAGATGGTACAATAGTCTTAATGATCAATGATTTGCACTTGAAGGTATCCAAACAATAGCGATTGAGGTAGCAGGGTTGATGCCAACCCTCTAGGAGTGGTATGACGTTAGGAAATGACCCTTACAGCTGCTGAAACTGTTGTAATTAATTCTCAAATTGCTGTGACTGGTACAAATTGCCCTTGGATTGCTACGCTCTGATATATCTTGTTGTACAATAGTGGAGTAGGGAGCTTGAAGTGTGACGTTGGCCAAGGGATGTGTGGCGCTAGCCAATAAGGGCAAAACCTACAAATTTTGGCACCTGTTTATGCTGCCAACAGTGTGGCGCTATGGCATGGCAGCCCTGGAGCTGACAAAAACTGAATTTTAATGCTCGCACTCTTGATCATCAAACCCTAATTTCTGATTATAGCTTTTGGCTAATCCAATTATGTGAATATTCTGTTTTCCGTGCAACAACAATCCCTTAATGAAGTTACCTCTGTAGATTGTAGTGGTTTCATCCTCTAACTTGTGTGCAATGGAGGGTTTTCATCCTCAAAGCAGAAGTTGAAAAAAAATTGGATTCAATCATAAATAGTAAAAGTGAATAATGATAATTAGTAATCCATTACTTTTTTGCCTCGTGTTCTTTTATTAATTTCACTTTTTTCCAAATCCACCAACCCTAAAAGTAATTAAAATTACTTTTAATTAAATATTCACTTTTTCACTATCATAATATTAATTATTTTTGGCCATGCAATTAATATTGCTTTTGGCTCCCTTTTTTAATGATAATACACTTAAGCATCATGTTTCCATGTTATAACAGAAAGTAACTTAAGACAACTTAAATGAATTATTATTCTATTATTTCCCTCATTAATTCCCCTTAGCCAATGGGAAATAAAAATAAGTTTTGGTCCCTTAATTTAATTAATTTGAAAAAATGGACATATATAGCATGTGCAATTAAAGCCAAATCTTGTCTAAAAAGTCACAACTAACCCAAATTGAGTAGAATGTTGTCTTCCTAAAACATAGCTTTGCATCTAGTACTTGAAATGAAACTAATTGTTTTCAACTAAATTGTATGCCATAGGAAAAAATTTCACATCCTTCGAAAACCACTCAAGCGTAGCATGTGCAATTAAAGCCAAAACTTGTCTAAAAAGTTGCAACTAACCCAAATTGAGTGGAATGTTGTCTTCCTAAAACGTAGCTTTGCATCTAGTATTTGAAATGAAACTATTTGTTTTCAACTAAATTGTTTGCTATAGACTCTTTTAGCTGTCCTTGACCATTTTAGGATGCCCTAGAAGAGGTCCTAACCTAGAGAGAGACGTATAAAAAGGGAATTAGATTCAGCTTGTAATCAAGCCCAAAGCCCTATAGCTATCGAACAATTCCAAAAGATATGGTCAACTTCCTCCTCTTTTGCGTACACAATGCAAAAGGTATTTGCAATACCCACCTTACTCAACTATGCTTTGACAGCTAAACCTTGATTCATTACTGGCCATTCAAACACCTTTTTTCTGTGGGAGGTTCTTGATTTTTTATTTTATACATTTAACCATGCATGATTGGAACAATTAGTATGACAATGTCCTTGTTTGACCTATTACTATTAATAGGTCAACTAATGACCCATTTTGACCAATTCACTAAATTTCCAAGTTCCTAGGAAGAATATCGAAGTAGAATTTATCAATGAAGTGATTGTAGTTTTTGCATTCCAACAAGGTTGACCATCTTTGACTTTCTGAGATATTAATTTATTGGTTATGATGAACTTAATTGACAAGTTTCGAGAAAGAATCTATTGTGTTTGTCATGTTGATGATCTAGAAGACAAAATGAGTGTTCTAGTCAAGTGTGAGCATTCCACATGTTTGTTTAGTCAACAACACTACGGTGACTCTGATACCAATCATTGAAATGTCCCTTTTGGGTAATTTTCTAAATTATAATTTTTTTGTATTTTTAAAAAAAATGGAGCATCAATTAAATATGAAAAAAACAATACTCAACAATGATATTGAAGATTAAATTGTAATTCTTATTGTAATTACCTGAATACACATAATATTGATGAAACTGCTTATTGAATAATAAATGTATCACAACCAAATCTAGTGATGCTAAATCAATAATAAATGACAATAAAAAACTTTTACAGCCAGATTACAACATAATTGTTTTACTGTAGCAAATGAGTGCAACAAAGCAACTATTGTAGATGAATGGTGGCCAACAAGGTAGGGCATCACTCTCTTAGGTTGGCTATTTCCCTAAAACCTCTCAAAACCCTCACAAATCCTTGTGCGACTGTCCTAAGGATAGCGATTTGTGTCCCTCAATTGTACGACAACTTTTCTAAAGTATGACAACGTCTAAACAACAATAAACCCTGTTATATCTTTGATAATCCCTCACAAAATTTTGGAAATTGATAACAACCTCCAGGTAACTTAAAGCTGAAATTAAACTCAATCTGTTAGCACAATTATGATCCCTGGATGGAATCACCTCAATGGGTAAGAGGGTTTTCATCCTCTAACCCTATACACCAGAGGGTTTTTGTCCTCAGATTGAAAAGTTGAACACAAAAGCTCCAACTTGGATTTCAAAGATGAATAATGAATAATGAATTCTTTTGAGCCGAGCTCTTCTTTTATAATTTCTCTTTTTTTCAATTGTCCTAATCCTAAAGTATTTAAAACACTTTTAGATGAATATTAATTTTTTGCTCCTTTTATAATAATAATACATAAGTGTCCTTTTTCCATGTTATAAAATAAAGTAATTTTAGGATGATTTAAACACATTATTAAATTATTTCCCTACTTAATCCCTTAGCCCACGGAAAATAATGAATATGCTATGGGTCTTTTGATTGGTTTAATTCTAAAAAGAGGACATTACAGTTTGCTCTTCCTAGATTTTCTTGCCCTCAAGCAATTGCAGATTAAAATTATCAAGAATCTTTGTACCCTCCCTTGTAGCATCTTTTGTTGGTAGGACTTTCCATTGCACCAAATATTCGGTTATGCCTCTATTTCTTAGTTTCTTCTCCTTGATATCTATGATGGCTTCTGGAACCAAGATCAATTTGCCTGCATTATCTAAAGGAGGCAACTCAACGGAAGGAATGATATGTTGTCCCAGTGCCTTTTTGAACATATGAAACATGAAATGCATTATCTTATTGTGCTATGGTAATTATATGAAATATCCCTGATGGATCATTTCTGTAGGTCTGCTGTAATTTGTATTCTGAAATTATGTTTTCCTGCTTCTGAATGTTTTCTTTCCGTAGTAGACGGAAATTTGCAGAAGGGTTTGTTTTTTCTTTTGTTTTTGGTGTTTTGATGAATTTATAACATAGAAAAGTAATAGAGAACAACAAACATGAAACAAGACTGAAATAAATAAAGTATGCAGCGAAAATCAGAATTATTGCAATCCGTCCCAGGTAGATTTGTCTGAATTATAGAGCCAAGCAATAAATCCAATATATTTCCCAAAGCGCCATACAAATTTGATGTCAAGCTGGAAGGTGAAGAAGGTTCCCAAATCCAGCATACATTTGGAGATGAATACAAACAATAATCTATACACCACGTGGTGTATCCGCTGTAAATGGTGTCCCACAGGCTGCAATGAACCACGTCCCAGCTGGAATGATATTCTGCCACGCTGAAACCCCGATGAGAATGGATGGCGTTGTCCTTAATCACCACGCCCAATGTCTAAATGCTGCGCCAAAGATTGCTGAGGGCTACGTCCCAACCAATCACTAACCTGGGGTTTGCATCCCAGACTAGAAATCGCCCCTTTCAGAGCAAATCCGAAATCAAGTTGTCAAGTGTGCAAAAGATAATTAAACAATGAAGCTTCCAACTCCTTATAACCCCTTTCAATTGCAAAGTGAACCCTAAGTGTCTCCAAGTGGCGTTATGAAGTGAAGGTGTTATAATTTCTTATTTTAAAGTGGTCATGTTACTAGAAAATGACCTTTTTTCCCATAGACAGAAATCCATTCACTGAATTGCCCTGAGACCAAAGAGAAAGATTTAGAGAATTTCGAGACCTTTCCAAAGAGCTATCATACCATAGGGTGCACATCCAAATGAGGCCAAAAACCCCTTATTACTCCAAAATGGTTAACAGCGTAGCCTTATTTAAATAATAAACGCTTAGGAAATATTAAAAATATAGCCCAAGTAGCCACAAAATGTCCAACTGACATCACGAACCAACAAAACATCTTGTCACCTGTCTGTGACTGAAGTCAGAAATCAAGGATCCACTGGCAGTCTCATCCCTAAAATGTAGGGATGCTCCTAAAATCTAGGAAACAAGCCCTATCTCTCTGAAACTGTACCCAAAGAGTAATCTCATGGAGTCCCAATCCTGGGCATGATCATACCTCCTAAAAAAGTAGGAATTGCCTCCTAAAAACAAGGAATGTCTCCCAACTAATCCAAGACTGCCAGAACACCAAGTCCCCAACACTGGATAACCAAACTGGGTCTCTATCCAACCTTGTCAACCTACAAGACCCCATAGTAAGTTGACTCACATGTCTCTGCTAGACTGAGCTAGAGTGGGGACATGACAGTCCTCTCTCGGAGATGCTTGCCCACAAGCAACTGTAGTGCTGGATGCTGTAAAATGCTCTCATCCTCCCAGGTGGCATCCTCTATGGGAAGATCTCTCCATCGAACCAAATACTCTCGAATCACCCGGCTTCTCAGTTGCCGTTCCCTTACCTCAAGAATCTCATCAGGAACCAAAATCAACTTACCTTCCTCATCCATAGGAAGTAACTCGGGTGAAACTGTAATATGCTGCCCAAGGGCCTTTTTTAGGCAAGATACATGGAATACATTATGAATTTTGCTGCCAGGCGGTAACTCAACCTCATATGCAACCTCTCCCACTCGCCTGAGTACCCTGTATGGACCATAGAAACGTGCTTTGAGCTTCTCAGCTCCCCCTTTTTTAGGGTGCTCTGCCGATATGGTTGTAAGCGCAGAAAGACCATATCATCCACCTCAAATGCTCTCTCAATCCTGTTCCTGTTAGCATACATCTTTTGCTGATTTTGGGCTTGCTGTAAATTCTCTCTGAGAGATCTCATGACATCCTGGTTCCCCTGTAACCAATCCTGAGCCAAGGGGTCTCTACTGTCACTAAGTGCCAAATCAGTGGGAGACAATGCCTCATATCCATAGAGAGCTCTGAAAGGCGTCATGCCAATGGACATATGGTGCGTGGTATTATAACAATACTCGCCCAAATACAACCAATGTACCCATGCCTTTTGCTGCCCTGACACATAGTTACACAAATATCCCTCAACCCACTTGTTGACTATTTCGGTCTGCCCATCTGTTTGAGGGTGGTAACTAGTACTAGGTGTCAATATAGTGCCTGTAAGCCTGAAAAGTTCCTGCCAAAAGGAACTCATGAACCTGCTATCCCTGTCACTCACAATGGTCTTGGGAAGACCATGGAGTCTAAACACCTCTCTGAAAAATAGCTCGGCCACCTGTGATGTTGTAAAATCTAGTGCAATGGGAAAGAAATGGGCATACTTTGTTAGCCTATCCACAACAACATAAATACAATCTTTCCCCTGAACCCGAGGAAGACCTGTAATGAAATCCATTGAAATCCCTGTCCACTTCTGTTCCGGTATAGGTAAGGGCTGCAATAATCCAGCAGGGTAAGTATGCTCCGACTTGTTCTGCTGACAAGTCACACACTCCCGAACATGCCTCAAAACATCATCTTTGAGACCCTTCCATGAGAATCTCTCGAATCGCCCTATAAGTCTTCACATATCCTGGATGTCCCGCCATAGGAGTGTCATGATGAGCCTGTAAAATTTGTTCCTTCAATTGGGAACTTGGAACAAGATAAACCCTGCCTTTGTAGTAGATAATGTCATCTACCACACTATATCTGTCATCCACTACCAAACCCTCCATGATCTCACAAGCATGCTGATTCTTGGAATACTCAACTAAGAGTTGAGCCTTCCAATCCGCTGAAATCTCGCTCAATGAGCAAAGGGCAGCCAATGAAGGTTTCCTAGAGAGTGCATCAGCCACATTATTATTCTTTCCCTTTATGAATTCGATATCGAAGTCATAAGCCTGAATTTTGCTAATCCATTTTTGCTGTCTATCATTGAGCTCTGTCTGATTTAGGAAATATTTCAGACTATTGTGGTCAGTTCTTACCACAAATTTGCTGCCAACAAGATACTGTCTGAACTTGGCTAACGCATGCATGATAGCCAACATTTCCTTATCATAAGTAGAGTACAATTTTTCATTATTTTGCAACTTTCTACTCTCATAGGCAATGGGATGTTTGTTCTGCATCAACACGGCTCCTATACCCAATCCCGACGCATCACACTCTAGGACAAATGGCTGTGAAAAATCAGGTAGTGCCAAAACAGGACAAGTGCTCATAACCTCCTTGAGTCTATCAAAGACCCCCTGTGCTTGTTCTGTCCATTTGAAGGCTCCTTTCTTAGTAAGATCTGTCAAAGGTGCTGCCAACTGAGAGAACCCTTTAACAAATCTTCTATAATAAGCACACAATCCAAGGAATCCACGTAACTCAGTAATGTTCTGTGGGACGGGCCAATTCTGAATCACCTGAATCTTCTCCTCATGCACCTTAACCCCATCAACACTGATCACATGTCCCAAATATAGTACCTCCCTCAATCCAAACTCACATTTGGAGAGCTTAGCAAATAGAGACTGGTCCTTCATTATGCTAAGTACCTCCTCAAGATGTCTGAGATGATCCTCCCAAGTATCACTGTAAATCAATATATCATCAAAGAATACTAGAACCGACTTCCTCAACTGCTTGTTGAAGATATGGTTCATACAGGACTGAAAAGTAGCTGGTGCATTGGTAAGGCCAAAAGGCATTACCAGGAACTCATAGTGCCCATAGTGACAACGGAAAGCGGTCTTGTGTACATCCTCTGCTCGTACACGAATCTGATGGTAGCCAGAACGAAGATCAATCTTAGAGAAATAGAGAGCCCCATGTAGCTCATCCAACAACTCATCTACGCGCGGAATAGGATATCTGTTTTTGATTGTCTTCTTGTTCAAGGCTCTGTAATCTACACACATCCGTAGAGTCCCATCCTTCTTCTTAACCAACACTACAGAAGAGGCAAAGGCGCTGGAACTAGGCCGAATGAAACCCATATCCAACAATTCATGAATAGTCCTCTCAATTTCATCCTTATAGGCTCTAGGATGACGATATGGGGTAGTAATCACTGGCTTTGCTCCCTCCTCCAACTCTATACCATGCTCAAAACCTCTAATTGGTGGCACTCCAGGAGGTATATCACCAAATACTCTACCATGACGATCCATCACTGACTGAATGTCCACATGAAACACACGGCCATCCTGAAGTGTGGGTGTTTTGGACTTAACCAAACATTGTGTAGCCCAAAGTACATCATTATGCCTAAGGATAGTCTCCATTCTACGAGAAGTCACCTCTCTAGGTCCACCATCTGAAGCTGCCCTCAAAATCACCTTCTTCCCTCCAGAAAGAAACTCTAATTGCATACGGTGGTGATCAATAATGTAACACCCAATACCCTGTAACCACTGCATGCCCAAAACCACATCATAATCCTCTATAGGAAGCACATAAAAATCATCAGTCACAGTATAATCCCCAATCTGAATACTAAGCTGCGGAATCCGTTTGGTACAACTCAAAATTGCACCATCTGCTACCTTCACTCCAAAACCGCCAAACTCCTCATACTGTAGGCCACACCTCTCAACTAATTTCTGATCAATAAAGTTATGCGTAGCACCTGTGTCTACCAAGCTAGTGACCCGCTTACCCTTAAGTGTACCTTTCAACCGGAAGGCATGAAACTTAGGATAACTGGAGAGGGTAGCCATGGCTACTTTGTTTGACGCCAAAGGCTCAGGGGTGTCTAACTCTAACTGTGTCTGAACCTGCTCAACATCTTCTGGACTATCCTCAATATCAGTATCAGGGACCTCCTCATCCCCTAACTCAGAAGTCACCTCAATCAAATGAACCTTTTCTTTACCCATACAACGGTGTCCTAGTTCCCATGGATCTTTGCAGGAAAAACATAACTTTTTCCTCCTCAATTCATTCCTCGTCTCCTGATTCATCCAAGGGGTTTTAGATGAAGTCCCTCCTTTGTTCTGTGACGTATTGGCCTTCAGTGTAGGCTGCGAATCTCTAAATGGTTTCTTATCTGCCTAATAAGAAGTGGGAACAGTATCCAATCTCAAAGTCACATCTATAGCCTCCTTAAGAGTTGCTGGTTGGAAAGCACGAACCATGCCCATAAGTCTGTCCTGTAATCCCTCAATAAATAACATCACACTCCGTCTCTAGGGCATATCAGGTACCATAACCGCAATACGCTGAAACTCGTTAATATCAGCTTCTGCGTGACCAGTTTGTCTAAGATGAGCCAACTCCCTGTAGTAAAGCTCTGTATCCTTACGGTCAAACTGTGCAATGAGTCGCTCAGTGAACTCAGCATAGGAGTGAACTAAGGCATGATCCTGGGTGACCAATCCATGGTGCGACCAATCATATGCGACCCCCTCTAAATGCAACACAACAAACTGAATAGCCTCACGCTCAGGCATGGGCCTCAAGGAAAGATATATGTCCAACTTGTGGACCCAAGCTCTTGCACTAGTGTCTCCAGAGCCATTATATGGGGCCAATGTAATCTTCCCGATAGCTCTATTGAGGTCATGATGCTGCTGCTGCTGTGGTGGTCTATTACCCCTATCTCCCTTGAACTTGGCTGTATCTCTACGCTGTGCACAATACTGGGGAAGAGGAAAGACATCCCTAACCTCAGGAGGTAGAGCTCTCCACTCAGTTGTGGCTGCCAAAACTGATTCCTGAAATCCAACCTCTGGTGGTTCCACCTGTGCTGGCTGTTCACCTGGTATGCACTGGGGAAGCAATGGCCTATCCGCAGTAGGTGTACGATGGCGATGCCTCCTACTGGACGGAAGGGAGCTCTTAATTGAAGAATGGGAATGATGGCTATGCTGACTATCTGCTACTGAAACAGATCTACTCCGCCTGCCTCTATGTCTATCCATCTCCAACTGCTCCAAGGTATCATGTAATCGGTCTAAGGCCTGAACAATCCTGGGTTGAGTGGTGATGAGAGTCCTCATCATCTCTCTCTCTACCTCATCCTGATTTCTCTAAGCATCCACCTGTTTTTCTGTCATAATAGGCTCCTGTTCTATCCCAAACTCCCGCTCGTACTGAGCTCTTCTGCGTGTATAATATCTATTTATATCAGCTCTTCCCGGATGCATGAAAACAATTCTCTGAATCCCACAAGCTGGCAGGTCAATGGCTCAGATACCACTGAAATATCCCTGATGGATCCTTTTTGTAGGTCTGCTGTAATTTGTATTCTGAAATTATGTTTTCCTGCTTCTGAATGTTTTCTTTCCGTAGTAGACGGAAATTTGCAGAAGGGTTTGTTTGTTTTTTCTTTTGTTTTTGGTGTTTTGATGAATTTATAACATAGAAAAGTAATAGAGAACAACAAACATGAAACAAGACTGAAATAAATAAAGTATGCAGTGAAAATCAGAATTATTGCAATCCGTACCAGGCAGATTTGTCTGAATTATAGAGCCAAGCAATAAATCCAATATATTTCCCAAAGCGCCATACAAATTTGATGTCAAGCTGGAAGGTGAAGAAGGTTCCCAAATCCAGCATACATTTGGAGACGAATACAAACAATAATCTATACACCACGTGGTGTATCTGCTGTAAATGGCGTCCCACAGGCTGCAATGAACCACGTCCCAACTGGAATGATATTTTGCCACGCTGAAGCCCCGATGAGAATGGATGCCGCTATCTTTAATCACCACGCCCAATGTCTAAATGCTGCGCCAAAGATTGCTGAGGGCTACGTCCCAACGAATCACTACCCTGGGGTTTGCGTCCCTGACTAGAAATCGTCCCTTTCAGAGCAAATCCGAAATCAAGTTGTCAAGTGTGCAAAAGATAATTAAACAATGAAGCTTCCAACTCCTTATAACCCCTTTCAATTGCAAAGCGAACCCTGAGTGTCTCCAAGTGGCGTTATGAAGTGAAGGTGTTATAATTTCTTATTTTAAAGTGGTCATGTTACTAGAAAATGACCCTTTTCCCCATAGACAAAAATCCGTTCATTGAATTGCCCTGAGACCAAAGAGAAAGATTTAGAGAATTTCGAGACCTTTCCAACGAGCTATCATACCATAGGGTGCGCATTCAAATGAAACCAAAAACCCCTTATTACTCCAAAATGGCTAACAGCTTAGCCTTATTTAAATAATAAACGCTAACTTAGGAAATATTAAAAATATAGCCCAAGTAGCCACAAAATGTCCAACTGACATCACGAACCAACAAAACATCTTGTCACCTGTCTGTGACTGAAGTCGGAAATCAAGGATCCACTGGCAGTCTCATCCCTAAAATGTAGGGATGCTCCTAAAATCTAGGAAACAAGCCCTATCTCTCTGAAACTGTACCCAAAGAGTAATCTCATGGAGTCCCAACCCTGGGCATGATCATACCTCCTAAAAAGTAGGAACTGCCTCCTAAAAACAAGGAATGTCTCCCAACTAATCCAAGACTGCCAGAACACCAAGTCCCCAACGCTGGATAACCAAACTGGGTCTCTATCCAACCCTGTCAACCTACAAGACCCCATAATAAGTTGACTCACATGTCTCTGCTAGACTGAGCTAGAGTGGGGACATGACATTCAAGCTCATAAACAACCTCCCCAATCCTTCTCTTAATCCTGTAAGGCCCATAGAAGTGAGGCTTGAGTTTCTCAATTCCACTTTTCTTGAGATAACACTGTCTATAGGGCTTCAACCTCAAGAAAACCATGTCTCCAACCTCAAAAATTATTTCAATACGATGTTGATCCACATTTAACTTCTGTTGATTCTGTGCACATTGGAGGTTTTCCATCGTGTCTCCAATGTTTCTTGACTCTGTGTGACCAAATCTCTTGCCCCTGGAACTATACTGTATATGATGACCAAGTTGACAAAATAAAGAGCATCATAACCATACAAAGCCTTCAAAACTTCATTATTTTCTATCAACTTATTCTGAATTTGTTGAAAACTTGTTCCTTTAGCAATCAGCTGAAGCTGTAATCATGAAATTTGATCAATACACAATTGTACCTTGGCTTGTTCTTGGCTGCAAACTTCTTGTTGCTGAAATTTGACTTCTGCAAGTTGGGATTCCAATGTTTTTATTTGTTGTGTAAACTGTTGTTTGCAAACTGCACACTGTTTTAAAAATTTCTCAGGGCTATGCTTTATCCTCTCATTTTCTTTGTGCTGGAACAATTGTTTCCTTCTTTGTTCCTCAAGTTTGTTGTTTACCTCATTCTAAAATTTATTGGAACGCTCCAATCTTTTTTGTTGTCCTTTGATCGAGCTCCTTTTTACTTGAGCAACATAGATTACATTTGAACCAATTTCCACCTCTTTAATGTGATGTGCACCTTTGATTTTTGCAACATATTCTTCTTGTACTTTACTCACCTTCATCTTTTGTTCGATTTGATCAACTGTAGCAACATTCTAGTTGCTAGTTTTATCCTTGATATGAACCTTAGAAACTCTATTGTATTCTCAAAGGAATGTAAAATCTGCACAGCGTTCATCTTTTGATATGTGCTAGAATTAATAAAATTAGCTTGATTCATTGCAAAAACGTTTATTGTGAATTGACATGAGAAACCAAACCTTTTCTAGCATATGTTCAAATCTGCATATTTCATCCTCTCCCAAGTATGTGCAATATTGCAAAGAATGACTTCCAATTTTGCAACCAATGAAGACACAAGATTCCTCTCAATGTAATTTTGTAGTGTTTCATCTTTGACAATTTCTCCATTGTGCATCTTGGGGTCGCTGACATGTTTGGATCTTGAATCCAAACTTATGATGTGTTGGATTCCTTTATTTGGTTATGATCTTGGGGGAAAATAACTAAATACCATAGTACTTATTCAGAAAACTTTGAATATCAAAATAATGTTTATCTAATGGACCATAAAATGAGATGGTATGAATGCCTTTCACAACCAAGCATCTTGCTTCCCCTGCTACTTCCATTTTTCTAAACATCACAATTTTCCCTTCTAAAGTAAAGTTTCTGTCTTTGGATTGAGGATTGAGTATTGTCCCATGGATTGCATCCATTGAACTTCCTGTTGTCAACCTGGAGTTGCACCCTGATCGAAGACGTGCTGAAATGGCTAATCCTCACTCTGGTTGAAACAATGGGATCTTCTCATGAGGGTGGGTGCCTCAATGATGAGAAGAACCTCCAGAGAAGACTAGTTCCTGTAAGATGTATCTATGAGGATCTTAAATTCTACACTACAAATTGTTTGGGGAAAGGGAAGAAAGAACTTGAAAGGAAATCCTAGCTAAAATAGTGATAGACCTAATTTGCTTGATCTACTTAAATTGAGTTTCTGATAACATTAATTTAGACAAGGAAGAGACATAACTTCAACTCCAATTGATCAATACACAAGTATTTCACGAAAAGGGTTAATCTAATGATTTAAGCTTGAGGGAAATGAGAAAAATAGGCCTGATAAAAGGCACTAAACAACCACTAATATCCACTATAAACTCAACAAAAGACATTCAAACACAGAATATGACCTGCATAAATGACCAGCTAGTAACTAGGTACGAATCTAGATTTGACAAGAAAGAAAATTTATCACTTAGGCAAATCAATAACAAAAGTACACTATACCAGCGGCTGAAAATTGAAAAAACACAGTGCTCTTCTTATTGATTCCGAAAAAGGTTACAACACAATCTTTGACAGAAGTGTTCTTGCCAAAAGAGGGGATCCTAAATCTAAGGCTGAAAAGCCATTAATATAGAAAATTATAAAAGCCAAGAGTTGGCATTATAAAAATAGGAGAGGCTAAATCAGTCCAACCTAGCTTTTACAAAAGCCAAGAGTTGGCGTTGAAAAAATAGGAGAGGCTAAATCAGTCCAACTCAACCTTTACAAAAGCCTATTTTGTCTTTTGGTTTGCATGAAGCTCCTTGGCGTTTGAGGAATGGATGGTGAGTCCAAACTTGACTTATTCCGATCCTTGCATGAGAGCTATGCTAATCTATAGAAATAGACTCCTCCTTGAGCTACTGGATTGAGAGAACCATCTCTTTGCATGATAAATGATGCAAAATTGAACCTAGCAGTCCACTGGAAACATTTGGCGGACACGACTTGCATGAGGAGCGTTGATCTAGATGAACAATCAGCTGAAGTTCCTACGATTGAAAATAGCCTTTTATCTATTCTTTTCTTTGTCTTTTATGCGTTTTAATCTCTATTTTGGGAGCAACTGCATGTTTGGCGACAATCTGATTATTTTGTTTATTTTTGGCACTCTTTTTGCATGTTCGTGCTCTTGCTCGCGTCTATTCCTGGACTATCCTGCATGTATTTGTCTTCTCTGGGTTTATTTATATCTTCTAACTCATCGCCTTTGTTTATTCCTGCAGATTTTCTGGTCTTTGGCTATCTATCGAGGTTTTTGTTTTTTCCACTTTATTTCGTCCGCAAGAATTGTCTGACTTTCCCTTTGGTCTCGGGCTCCTTTGGACTTTTCTTATTTTTGGGCTTTCCTTTTCTTCGACATTTGTCTGACTTCTGCGGACAAATTGTCTGCAGGAATTTTGTCTTCTCCATTCCTTCGGGCAATTTTCCCGAAGGAATTTATCCTTTGCTTTCTTTGCCTCTTTGGACAAATGTTGTGAAAAAATTCTTTTGGACAATTTGTCTGAAAGAAACTTTTGGACTTCTCGAAATGTCATTTCTAAAGGGCAACTACCCTTTGAAACTTCCTGTTTGTAGCCTTCCCGAAGGGTACCTACCCTTCGGGCTTTATTCTTGCGTCCTTTTTCGAAGGGCAAGTGCCCTTCGAAACTTCTTGGAAGTCCCTTTTCCTTAGTTGCTTGACCTTTGCCGAAAGGCACCTACCCTTCCACTTCTTGCTTTGATCCTTCTTGAAGGGCACCTACCCTACGGGATCTCTGTAATGCACCTTCCCAAAGGGCAAGTGCCCTTCGGGGCTTATGCTCTTGAACCCTCCCGAAGGGCAAATGTCCTTCGGGACTTTTTGTAAAGCCCTTTGAAAACCACAAGACAAACCTTCCTGAAGGGCACATGCCCTTCGGGTTTCTTGCAAACGACTTTCCCGATCTTGAAATGAGCCCTCCCAAAGGGTACCTACCTTTCGGGTTTTTGTCAATGACCCTTCCAAAGGGTACCTTGCCCTTTGGGTTTCTAAACAGCCCCTCGGCCTTTTCAAACAACCCCTTCCAAAGCGAATAACCCTTAAGAAAAAGGCACCCGGGTTTTTTGAAGGACACTCCGGGTTTTTGGAGGGTACCTGGGCTTTTTGGAGGACACCCGGGATTTTTTTAAAGTCCTTGAAAAATGCATTCTCTCGGATTTTTCCCGTCGGGCAAATTGTCTAAGGAAATTGTTTCGACACTTAGACATTTGAGACATGAAAAGACAACACTGTATTTTGTAGGTGTTCGAAAGAAAACACTCGCCTTCATTCACAAGCGAACCTACAGGCCTGTAGCTTCATAACTGTGTATGATATTTTGAATAGGAGACATGGTCTTTGAACTTGCTGTAGGTGTCTTTAAAATTTGCATGGCTGTAACTCATTAATGACCCCAAAGGAGGCTCCAAATTGATTTTTATTCTTCCTCTGATTGCTTGATGAGATTATTTGCACTAATCATATATATATAAACCATTATTCTTAAAACCTTATGACTTCATTGGATTTCTTGCCTTTCTTGACTGTATCATGTCACCCAAGGCCTGCAAATTCTTTCTCTCATATCCATGTTGCCCCTTGATCAACCCTAGTTCTCTTGAAATGAAACAAGGCGACTTGTTGCGTATAACCCTCCTTATTTTTATCGCAACATCTTGACAAAAACCTAACTGTTATAACATTGCCGTAGGTATTCACTTGACTGTACTTGATGCCTTGAATGTCCACATATCCCCTTGTTCATGCTTAAGCAAAGCTCTGAATGATAGAGGTTGCAATTTTGACTTGTAGGGACAAAATTGTCAACATTTTTGACGATTCTGATGGAAAGCATCCCTGCTATGTTTAAGGACTTGGTCATAGACATGATATTGAACTCACAAAACAATGGTAAACCTAGCCCATGACTGCAAGTAAACTTGGCCCATGACTGCAAATCTCGTTTGATCATGGCAGAAGTAACCTTCCTCCAAACTAAGAAGGGAAACACATGAAAGCAGGAAAACTAAGAAACAAATGTGCAAACAAGCACTTATTGGAACAAAACTAAAAGAAACTACTATGCTTGAACAACACTTGGAGGAAAGCAAAACAAACTAATTATGTACATGGAGCTTTGCTCTTCAATACCAATGTGTCAAATGTATCCCATTGACTGGGATTGAAAGCTCCTGGCCATCCATCTTTGCAAGTTGGAAGGCATTGTGAGATTTGCAGTTGGAAATTGTGTATGGGCCACTACAAAGGGAATCAAACTTTGTTTGCCTTCTTGGTTCGGCTCAATCCTCATCCCACTTGAGGACCAAATCTCCTTTGAAGCTTCGTGAAGAAACTCGTTTGTCAAAGGTTCTCTTTACCTGTGCTTGATGAATTTTTATGGCTAGCATGGATTGATTTCTTGTCTTTCCCAGCTCCATAAACTCGGCATACATGATTTCCATAGGCTCATTCTCCAACAAATCAAGTTGATGCATTAGTTCTAAGGCTGAAAATTAAAGAGAAATGGGTAATCGTGCTTCTTTACCATATACCATTTTGTATGGAGAGTTAGCTATTGACCTCTTGTAGGTGATCCTATCAGCCCATAGAGCTGACTTGAGCTTGAGATGCCATGACCTCTGATTGTCTTCAATAGTCCTTCGTATGATCCTTAAGAGATTCTTATTTGTAGATTCAACAGGGCCATTTCCTTGTGGATAATAATTCAATGAAATGCTGAGATAAACTCCATGTTGGACAACCCATTGGCTGATCCTAGATCCCACAAAAGCCATTGCATTATCAGAAATAATAGTTGAAGGAACTCCAAACCTAGTAAGCAAACATTCATAGAAATCCAAAACATTAGTTTTGTTCGCTTCTTTCAATGCCACTGCTTCTGTCCAACGTGTGAAGTAATCTGTAGTGGTGAGAATTCATTTATGCCCTGAACTCGAAGGATGATTAATGAGGCCAATAAAGTCCAATCCCCATTGGACAAATGGTTGATCCATCGCAATTGGTTGAAGAGGCAAGGTTGCAAGTTTAACTTTTCCTACAAACATAGCACATTGTTTGCACTCCTAACCCATGTATGGCAATCACCAAATATAGTAGGCCAATAATACCCACCTCATGATTTTAAGTGTTGTAGTTTTTGTGGAAAAGTGTCCACCATGTCCATTATGGAATTCTTTAAGTAATCTTTGAGTTTGGCTTGGTTCTACACACCTTAGTAACATTCCATTAATATCTTTTTTGAACCAAACACTATCAATGAGCAAGAATGGAATTGATTGCAATTTGAAATACCTTCTTTTTGAAGCACTTATATGAGAAGGATAAATACCATCTTGGAGACAATTTACCAAGTCATGAAACCAACCAGAAGGTGAAGTATGAATAGCTATAATCTTTTCATCATTTGACACCAAAACAAATTCATTAGCCTCTTGCAAGTCTTGTGCTAGATGTTGACACAATCCTTTGCCTCTAACCAGTTTTATGACCTTAATCTCCACGTCATATTCCATTAACTTGGTTATCCAACCAGCTCTCTTCTCATTTATATCCTTGTTCAAGAAAAACTCTTTGATGCTCGGATGGACAACCATTAGATGTATCTTATTATTGGACAACAAGTGTCTAAACTTCTTAAGAGATCTTATAATTGAAAGGACGTGGTTTTCAACAAAAGAATACCTTGTTTCGTACTCTTCCAAGCCTTGGTTCTAGAAAGCTATTGGCTATTCTAAATCTTCATGATTCTGCTGCATAAGAATTCCTGAAATGGTGTTCATGTTAGCATATGTATACAGAATGTAATCTTTTGCAAAATCTGGATTTAAAAGTGTAGGAGCACTTGCTATGGCTTTATTAACATCTTCAAACCCTTTTACTCTCTCTTTGGACCAGCTGAAGATCTGATTTTTCTTTAGCATGGCTATAAGTGCTTTAGCTACAGTAGCGAAATGTATCTCCTTATGAAATTGATTTTTTCAAAGAAACTTTGCAAAGCTTTTTCGTGCTTAGGCAAGGAGAGTGCAAGAATGGATTGAATTCTTTAAGAATCTATGCTTAAACCATGCTTTGAAACAATATGTCCAAGAAACTTACCTTCGTGAACCAAGAAGACACACTTCTTAGGGATTTAGAGATATCCCAAATTGCCTACACTTTTCGAACACTTGTTTGTGATGAACCATATGATCTTCTGCGTTATTTGAAGACATTGTTATATCATCCAAATAAACAAGTACAAACCTGTTAAGAAGGCCTTGGAATGCCATATCCATGGCTCTTTGAAACGTTGTTTCAACAGTAGACAAATTGAATGGCATCTTTTTGTATGCAAATGTCCCCCACTTGGTTGTAAAGGTTATCTTAAATTGGTCTTCTTCCTTGACCAAAATCTGATTGTAGCCACTATATCCATCCAACAATGAAAACCTCTCTAAACTTGCAACAAGCTGTAAAATTTGTTCCATTGATGGCAATGCATAGTGATCCTTAAGTGAAGACCTGTTTAAATCACAAAAATCAACACAGAAACGAATCTCATCATTTTTCTTCAGTATCAGAACAAGGTTCGCCTCCCAAGTTGAGTGCTTGATTGGAAATATAATAGCTGATTCTATGAGTTTGTGAAACTCAGCTCGTAAAAGCTCACGCTGTGGATTGATTGGCCTTTGTCTTTGTCTCACTGGTTTAGTTTTCTCCTCTAACTCAATGGTGTGTTGAGCTAAACTTGGATCAAAACCTTTGAGATCATTATATTGCCATGCAAATATATCAACAAAATTTGTGCATAATTCAATGAAAGCTTTCTTTTGTGAAAGAGTGCATACCTTGCCCAATTTCAAAATCTTACTAGCTGCAAGCTATATAGTGGTATAGTGCCCTTTCTTTGTTGACAAGGATGATTTCTCTTTCCTTAGCTCATCATCTCTACTGAAAATATTCTCAAGAGTGACCAATTCCTTGGGCAGCATATTCGTTTTCAGTTGTACAATCTTATCACCATACTGCTGTAAATATATTGATTGATTTCTTGAAGAAAACTCAATGTCTTCCTGCAAAAATATTACAATTTGATTGTCATCTTCAAATACCTACCAATTCTCATGATTATTCGGAACAGAAGGCCTTACAACCATCTTTATGTGTGATTGAATTTTTTCATTTTTTACACCAGCTGGGATACTAAATTGTGATTCAATAGCAGCCAACCTATCAGCTTGTTTATTCTTATCTCTTGGTATTCCTTGAATGTTAAAACGCTGAAAATCTTCAAGTAAATTCAAAATGCTATGCTTGTAAGATTTAAGCAACAAATTTTTGCATACATTCAAACCTCTTACTTGATGAACTACAAGTTCACTATCTCCAAATACTTGCAAACAATTGACTTTCATCTTCTTAGCCCACTGCAAACCGTGAACTAACGCTTCATACTCAGCAACATTGTTTGAACAGCCAAACTGAAATTTAATAGAGGAGAAATACCTTTGTTTTGTAGGAGAAACCCACATCATTCTAGCTTTGGTTCCATGCTTATTTCTTGATCCATCAAAGTATAATTGCCACAAATCTTCATTAGACTCATCTTCGTTGACCATGGCTGGAATTGGTGCATCATTCTCATGAAGGCAATACACACTACGACCCTCCTCTTCAATCAGCTTGTAGGGATCATGCTCATGCAAGGTAGAAGCCCACTCATCAAGAAACAAATTTGGAACTCCATCCAAAAGTGAGTCCTTTTTTACGTCACTAGTTTGTAATAATTCATCTGAGATGATACAGTTAGTATTCACAACATAGGCATGTATGTCTCCATATGAAAATGTGCAATAGGGTCTGAATGAATTGTTACCTTTGTACCATAGCTGGTTTTGAACAAAAAAATAGGTCCATTTAGTTGATAAATATCCCCCAATCTTTGAAGTGAAATCTCTTGAGAGGCACATAGCAAAGTAGGGAGACAAGTCTACCACATCCTGCTGAATAGTAACATTAGGACATGCATGTAATGTCAATTTCAAATCCTTGATGATGCCTACTGTCTTTGTTGGTGACCCATCAAATTGCAATACTCATTTAATATTTGGCTCATAAACGAGTCTGAGCTTACTTGCAATCTGTTTAGGCATGACTGTACTACTAGCTCCACTATCTACCATACAATTATGAACCAAAGTATCTCCTACTATCAAAGAAAGATAGAAAGGAGGGTTTTTTTAATTTTACCTCAGTTTTGTCAACCGTTGCTATTTTATTTGCTTGCTGTACCTGTTGCTTAGTTTCGCTGATTTGAATTAGCTAAGACAACTCCTTTCTCAATCAATTTTAGAGACAATTCAAGAGCTGAAAGCTCTGGGATAAGCTTATCTTTTTGTCCTAGAATTGAAAGAGAATCCCACATGCTAATGCTGATGTTAGACTTCTTCATCTGATTTACTATACTGAATTGAAATCCACTAACCTGGAGCACTGGCTGTTCACGAATTATAGGTGGCTGATGAACCTTACTAACCTTTATATTCTGATTTTTTTGAGTTGTAGGGGCAACAAGTTGCTCTTTTGTACTTTTAACAATACTAGGACTACTTGAAGTATTTGTTACCGCTTGAGCTTCATTAATGACTCTTCTTTTAGCTCTCTGATAGGTTATAGCTGCAACTTGACCACTTGTATCGTTAGTTTTAACAACCTGAGTAAAAGCAACACGATCATTTACTTGCCAATTTACATTAATAGCATCAGGCTGCCCTTGAACTTGATTAGTCTCTCCTTGTGATGCCAACCCTGTATCTGGATACTAACCTTCTTGAAAATAAAACTCTTCTTGTGTCATTTGTGGCATGGTGATGTTCTGTGATACCCAGGCTTGATTTTGAGCATCATTGAGATTTGAGGGCTGGCAACTTGAATCCTGCACCAAATTATTTTGAGGTGGGGTTGGAACAATGGCTTTTAAAGTGGAAGGAGCATTCGGATCAAGAGCAACATATGGCTTAGCTGGAGTTATGGCTCCTTGTGCTTGATAAAGTGGTCTATTTTATCTGAAACCTTGATAAGGAGGCCTTTAATCTTTGAAGGACTGATAGGCGTTATGATTTTTCTGTTGATAGGGCCTATTTGATTGAAATTGCTACCTTTTGAGCTATACTATTTCATTTTCAAAAGACTGTAGCAAACTTTTCAACTCTCCTATCTCACTAGCTTGACTAGTAGGGACTGCAATTTGAACTTGAGGTGCTGGAATTGGAGCCAAAGATGGAATTTGAGGAACTTGAGGGGTTGATATAGAACTTATTTCTATAAATATGGGCATTGGAGGTCTTGGAGAAAGCTTACCAGCTTGTATCAAACTATTCTCAGCGTTATTTGCAACCTCATAAGTATCCGGCAAAGTAGTACTACCCATTGACTGTATCATCACACTAATGTCAGAATTAAGAGGTTTCAAATAGTACAAAAATGCATATTGAGGGGATGCCCTAATCAACGCACATATCCTAGTCCATTTTTTTGGAATCTGAGGTTAAAATCAGACATGACCTCATGAGGAGCCCTTGTTATGGTGGTCAATTGCTCAACCAAAGAGATGATCAAATTTGTCCTCAAATTGCTTGACCAATGCTGCGCCCAATTCGTCCCAAGTGGCAATGGAATTAAGTGGCAGATTTCTATACCATTGCAACGCTTTTCCTTTGAAGGAGGCAACCAACAATCTAATAACAACATTATTTTCAACAACATTATGGATTGAACAGAGATTAACATATTGGATATGCTCAATAGGGGTTGTTTGATTTTCTCCTGAGAAGAATGGAATGCTCTTGAGAGTAGACACTGGAATATCATCCAACTAGGCTAAATTCAGTGGACTTCACCTATTGAATGGAACACACACTTAGTTTCTGATGGCCATTTGAATAGTAGGGATTGTAGTGTTTAGTACAATAGGATGAGGAGGTAAATATTCTATTTGAGGATATGGATTGGCCATTCTAGACCTTGATCTCTTATAAGTTATAAATTCAAAAGGAATAACTTTACTTGCTTGGAAGCTCTTTGAACTTTGCCTAAATAACTTTACTTACCTTTTGGCATGAATGAATTGCCTGAATGATGTTATGAACTCTGCCACTGAATGTAGATAAATATTTTCTGTTGCTGCAAAAACTCTTCAGATATGCAAAGAACTTCGTGGTCCCACTGGACGTGCCGAAAATTGTTGTCAACCGGGAGTTGCACCTTGATCAAAGACGTGCTAAAATGACTAATCCTCGCTTCGGTTGAAACAATGAGATCTTCTCACGAGGGTGGATGCCTCAATGATGAGAAGAACCTCTAGAGAACGCTGGTTCTTGTAAGATGTATCTATGAGGATCTCAACTTCTACCCTACAAATTGCCTGGGGAAAAAGGAAGAAATAACTTGAAAAGAAATACTAGCTAAAATGGTGGTACACCTTATTTGCTTGATCCACTCAAATCGAGCTTGTGAGAAAACTGATTCAAACAAGGAAGAGGTAGAACTTCAACTCCAATTGATCAATACACATAAGTATTTCACGAAAAAGGTTTAATCTAATGATCTAAGTTTGAAAGAAATAGAAAAAATGCCCTGATGAAAGGCATTAAACAACCACTAATATCCACTATAAACTTAACAAAAGACATTCAAACACAGAGCATGACTTGCATAAATGACTAGCTAGTAACTAGGTATAAATCCAGATTTGACAAAGAAGGAAAAAAATCTATTACTTAGGCAAATCAATAACAAAAGTACACTATACCAATTGCTGAAAATTGAAAAAACACAGTCCTCTTATTGATTCCGAAAAAAGTTACAGCACAATCTTTGACAGAAGTTTTCTTGCCAAAAGAGGGGATCCAAAATCTAAGGCTGAAAAGCCATTAATATAGAAAATTACAAAGCCAAGAGTTGGCGTTGAAAAAATAGGAGAGAGGCTAAATCAGTCCAACTCAACGTTTACAAAAGTCTATTTTGTCTTCTGTTTTGCATGAAGCTCCTTGGCATTTGAGGAATGGATGGTGAGTCCAAGCTTGACTTATTTTGATCCTTGCATGAGAGCTATGCCAATCTACAGAAATAGACTCCTTGAGCTACTGGATTGAGAGAACCATCTCTTTGCATGATAAATGACGCAAAATTGAACATAGCAGTCCACTGAAAATGTTTCGCGGATATGACTTGCATGAGGAGCGTTGATCTAGACGAACAACCAACTAAAGTTCCTATGACTGAAAATAGCCTTCTATCTATTCTTTTGTCTTTTATGCATTTTAATCTCTATTTTGGGAGCAACTGCATGTTTGGCGGCGATCTGATTATTATTTTTATTTCTGGCACTCTTTTTGCATGTTCGTTCTCTTGCTCACATCTATTCGTGGACTATCTTGCATGTATTTGTCTTCTTTGGGTTTATTTTTATCTTCTAACTCATCGCCTTTGTTTATCCCTGTTGTCAACTTGGAGCTGCGCCCTAAATCAAAGACTTTCATGAAATGGCCAGTCCTCTATCCGGTTGAAACAATGGGATCTTCTCACGAGGGTGGGTGTCTCAATGGTGAGAAAAACCTCCAGAGAAGGCTAGTTCCTGTAAGATGTATCAATGAGGATCTCTACTCTATGCTGCAGACTACCATGGAAAAGGGAGAAGAAAACTTTAAGGGGAAATCCTACCTAATAAAGGTGATACACCAGAAGATTGATCCACTCAACTTGGAACCTTGAACACTGAACAAATAAGGGAAAAGGAAGACCTTTGATTTCAAACAATCATTTATGCATAAATATTACATGAAGAGGTTCGATCCAATGACCAAAACATGAGGAAAAACGATGGAGGTAGGTCTGATACAAGACTCTTTGCAACCACCTAACACCCACTTACAGCTTCAACAAAAGACAAAGAACACTTAACATGACCTGCATAATGATAAGCTAGCAACTAGGTACGAATCAAAATTTGGGAAGGGAGAGAAATCTACCATTTATGCAAATTGCTGAATGAATATACACTATGCCAACACTTGAAATCTGAAAGTACAGTCCTTCTATTGATTGAAGAGGTTACACAAGTCACTAATGGCAAAGTCTAGTCTAGCCAAGAGGGATAATTTTTAATCAAGGATGAAAGCCATCTTATAGAGAATTACAAAAGCCAAAGATTGGCATTGAAAAATTGAAGAGAAGGATTAACTTAGATGAATTCAAGGCTGACTTGGCCTTTCAATAAAATATGTTTTCTTTGTCTTTGCATGAAGCTTCTTGCGCTTGAGGAAGTGAACTTGTCTTTGTTCTGAACCACCCACCTCTCTTTGCATGGAGATCCATGCCAATGTCATTTTTAGAACTCTACGTGAGTTGCTTGATGCTGAGTTGGAACATTTGAAAGGTTGAGTTGGCCGTTTGATACGCTGAGTTGGACGAAGAGATCATTCTCCTTTGCATGGGAAACTCCTGGTAGATGTGGCATTTAACAATTAGTCAACTCTAAATCTAAAACAGTCAACTCGATGTTCGAATTTGGAACTCCAGTTGAAGCTGAGTTGGACCTTCGGATGCATGAGTTGATCTGGAGATGAGCAGGACTTCAACAACCAGTCAACTGAAACTTTGACCAGTGGATCGAAAATAGCCTGGGCTTTTTGTAGGGCACCTGGGTTTTTTGCAAATGACTCTTCTGAATTTGACGTGTACCTTCTGCCCTTCGAGATTGTTGAAAATGACCCTTTCGAAGGGTACCTTGCCCTTCGGGTTTCTTGTTTTGCCCTCTTCTGCCTTCCAAAGACACCCTTTGCAATTCCACGGACTTATTCCTTCGAATTTCTTTGGACTTTTGTCCGAAGAAATTTTTCCTTGGGCTTTTTTTTGCTTTTGGGCGGACTTTTGTTTGGCTGCGGGTGTTCCCTTCGTAAATTCTCCGAAGTATTCCTTCGGACAAAAAGTCCAAAGGAATTACTTCCTTTTTTGTAAGCTTTGCAAATTCCCTGAAGGAATTGAAACTTGTAATTTCTTGCGGACTTATGCCCTTAGCACTTCTCCGAAGCTATGTGACATTCTGCCTTCTTTGATGAACCATTCCTTCGGACAAAAGTCCAAAGGAATTCCCGTTGTAGCAAAGGCCCTCACAAAATAAAAACAATGTATTCTTCCCAATGAATTCTTTCTTTCCTTGGATGGAGATGTGAATTTTCTGAATGGCAAGAGACAATCTCTCCTATGGAAGAATTGTCAACAATTCCTACGGATTTTCTGGTCTCTAATTGTCTGTCGGGCTTTTTGCTTTTCCCACTTTCTCGCCTTTGGTCTCGGGCTCCTTTGGACTTTTCTTATTTTTGGGCTTTCCTTTTCTTCGGCATTTGTCTATGACTTCTACCGCAGACAAATTGTTTGCGGGAATTTTGTCTTTACTTTTCCTTTGGGCAATTTGCCCGAAGGAATTTATCTTTCGCTTTCTTTGCCTCTTCGGACAAATGTTCGGAAAGAATTATTTCGGACTTCCCGAAATGTCCTAAGTGCCCTTCGGAACTTCTTGGAAGTCCCTTTTCCTCGGTTGCTTCGACTTCTCACTCTGATCATTCCCGAAGGGCACCTACCCTTCAGGATCTCTGTAATGCACCTTCCTGAAGGGCAAGTGCCCTTCGTGACTTCTGCTCTTGAACCCTCTCGAATGGCAAGTGTCCTTCAGGACTTTTTGTAAAGCCCTTTGAAAACCACGAGACAAACCTTCTCGAAGGGCACATGCCCTTTGGGTTTCTTGCAAATGACTTTCCCAATCTTGAAATGAGCCCTCCTGAAGGGTACCTGTTGACCATTTTTTGCCCAACATGCCAAAAAATGGGCCCCCCTTCTTTTTTATGCTGTTCTGAGCCAGTACTTTTGATTTTGCACAAATCAGGGACTTATACGAACTCTGCAGGCAGTCTTTCGGCAGATGAAGAAACAGTTCAGAGAGTGCAAGGTTTTACAAAGCTTCTTCGGACTCTTGTCTGAAGAAATTTATAAGAGAGCTAAAATGGTTCAAAGACACTTTTTCTTGAGGTTGGAAGAGTGGTTCAACGACATAATCTTTCCAAGAGTTAGCACCTTTGAACCATTGAACCAGTTCAACGCTTCGGTTCAATGCCTTGGTTCAACGCTTTGGTTCAACGACTTGGTTCAGTCGGCTTGGTTCAATGCCTTGGTTCAACGCAAAGTTCAATTGGCAAAGTTCATCACTTTGGTTCAATCAAACGGTTCATTGGCTTGGTTCAACGTTTTGGTTCAATGCTTCGGTTCAATCGGATGGTTCAATCACTCGGTTCACTCAGCTGGTTCAACGCCTTGGTTCATCAGCAAACTTCAACGCAAAGTTCGAAGGCTCGGCTCAATTCGTCGGTTCAACGGCTTTTGGTTCAAAGCTTGGTTCAACGCTCGGTTCAAAGCCTTGATTCGACAACCGCTTGAACCATTGAACCGGTTCAATCAATTGGTTCAACGGTTGGTTCAAAGGAGTGGTTCAAATAAAAGTTCAAGCCTCCCGAAGAACAAGTGCCCTTGCGGAGGGCAGTTCTGGGTTCAAGAGCCCTTGCGGAGGGCAGGGAGCGTTTCAAAAATAGTAGCCGCAAAGGTAAGTTCTTTCGAAAAAAATTCTAAGGCAGTCGACAGAGGCAAGGAAGAAATCCTTTGGACTTTTTGTCCGAAGGAATTCCTTCGGACAAAAAGTCCAAAGGATTTCTTCCTTGCCTCTGTCGACTGCCTTAGAATTTTTTTCGAAAGAACTTACCTTTGCGGCTACTATTTTTGAAACGCTCCCTGCCCGATTTCTTCCTTGCCTCTGTCGACTGCCTTAGAATTTTTTTCGAAAGAACTTACCTTTGCGGCTACTATTTTTGAAACGCTCCCTGCCCTCCGCAAGGGCTCTTGAACCGAATTCCTTCGGACAAAAAGTCCAAAGGATTTCTTCCTTGCCTCTGTCGACTGCCTTAGAAATTTTTTCGAAAGAACTTACCTTTGCGGCTACTATTTTTGAAACGCTCCCTGCCCTCCGCAAGGGCTCTTGAACCCAGAACTGCCCTCCGCAAGGGCACTTGTTCTTCGGGATTCCTTCGGACAAAAAGTCCGAAGAAATTCGGGGAGGCCACGGGAGAGAAAAAAGCCGAGAAAATTCCAAAGAAAAAGCCCGAAAGAAATTTTCTGAAGGCAAAGTCACAAGGCAATTCTTGCGCACTTTTTGTCCGCAGGAAAAAGCCTGAAGCAAAAAAGTCCGCGGGGAAAAAGGCCGAAGCAGAAAGCCGAAGGAAAAGGCTCGAAGGAATTTGCCAAGGACGGTGACGTCCCGGAAGCCATCAATTTTAAGAAGATAGACTAGCCGTTGGAAATTCAAACACGCAGTGACGGGCCCGCAACGTCATATTTTACACCAGGAAATCCAGAGCGCGAAAGGCACCAAGTGGCAACCGCATAAGGTTTTGAAATGCTTTTCTAGGAGTAGCGGAACATGCCACGTGTCTCCTGCAAGGCTCGGCGGAAGCCGACAAGTGTCAACACCCACAGTCTCTCTCTGTTGTCTTTCAAGAACTGTGGTGGGCCACGGACGAATTGCTAAAGAGAGCGGAAGCCGACACATGTCTTCTTCTGCAGGACTTTCAAAGGGTGCCTAAAGCTTCCATGAGTCAAGCGGATGCTGCCACGTGTCCTGCCCATTTCACAGCGGAACGCAACACATGTCACTTATTTGAAAATCAGTGGAAAATGGCCAAGGTAAGCAGGAAGAGCCCAAGGAACGCAGCGACCTGCGGGAAGAAGCCAGAAAAAGAGAAACCAGGAAGAAGACAAGGTGCAGGAAAAGACAAAGCAGTCCAAGTGGCGAGGAGAGGCGAGTTATTGCTAGATGGTCATCAAACGGCGCAAACAGTGAGCGGCGCGGCCTGCTTTCTCCATTTGGCATTTATGAGGGGACAAACGCAGTCTATTTGCAGAAAAGAGGCGCGGCCATGTTTTCTTATTAATGTTGGGACGCCAAAGTCAAAGCAGGAGCCGACAATCAAACGGCTCCCTCTTCCCAAGGCTCAGAGCGCACATGGGCCACTTGAAAAAAGAGCACCAAAGTCTTTCCCAGAAAGCGCCAAGTTCTCTTCCCCTCTTTCTATATATTGTAAAAATTCTCATTTGAGAAGGATAGCATTCTTTCAGCTTTAAGGCAAAACTCTGCCCCAAAATCTCTCGGGATTGTAAGGCAGAACTCTGCTAGAGTTTACCTTCAATCAAGACTTCGAATTTTTACCTCCATCTGGACTTGCACTCACGCATATGTCTATGTTTTCTTTTGTGTTAAGTCATTGTCTTTGATGCTTTTCACAGAACGAATCCAGCATGTCTAGTGCATTGTGAGTTTCTCTTTTGCAGGTTTGCCAGAAGTGTCCCTAGAGGAGTGTAGGTGTCTGTGAATAGGCCGCCATAAGTGTGTCTGAAGATGCCTCTGGTAGTTTCTTCCTCGCTGTATTTCCACGGACCCCTAGCTCACTGTTGTAGAAGAGTTTCCCACATCAAATGAAGTGTATGGGCGCTGCTTCTTGGTGAAAAGTGTATGTTCGGGTCTGAGTGGATCAAACTTTTCTGGTGTATCACCTTTTCGTTTTTTTTAGGCTTAGGTTCTGTTTTCAGCATCTCTCTCCCTTTTCATCCCCCCCTTTTTACATTTATTTGTTAGCAGTAGAAAAAACCAGGGCCTAAAGGATACATTAGAGAGAGCTAGCCCTTATCTAGAGACTCTCCCCTCCAGCTTCGCCGGTCCCACAGGGGAGAGGGGAGTTTCCATTGTTGCGTGTGGAAGGGCGGGAGCTAGGTGTCCTGCCCCGGGTGCAATCCACTGCGTCAACAGTACCTACCCTTCGGGTTTTTTGTCAATGACCTTTCTGAAGGGTAACTTGCCCTTCGGGTTTTTAAACAACGCCTCGGCCTTTTCAAACAACCCCTTTCGAAGCAAATAACACTTAAGAAAAAGGCACCTGGGTTTTTTGAAGGACACCTAGGCTTTTTGGAGGGCACTCGGGCTTTTTGGAGGACACTCGGGCTTTTTGTAAAGTCCTTGAAAAATGCATTCTCTCGGATTTTTCCCCTCGGACAAATTGTTCGAGGAAATTGTTCCGACACTTAGACATTTGAGACATGAAAAGACAACACTGTATTCTGTAGGTGTTCAAAAGAAAACACTCGCTTTCATTCACAAGCGAACCTACAGGCCTGTAGCTTCATAACTGTGTATGATATTTTGAAAAAGAGACATGGTCTTTGAACTTGTTGTAGGTGTCTTTAAAATTTGAATGGCTGTAGCTCATTAATGACCCCAAAGGAGGCTCCAAATTGATATTATTCTTCCTCTGATTGCTTGATGAGATTATTTGCACTAATCATATATATATATATAAACCATTATTCTTAAAACCTTATGACTTCATTGGATTTCTTGACTTTCTTGATTGTATCATGTCACCCAAGGCATGCAATCTCTTTCTCTCATATCCATGTTGCCCCTTGATCAACCCTAGTTCTCTTGAAATGAAACAGGACAACTTGTTGCGTATAGGTGTTCAGGTATCTCATCCTCATTTTTATCGCAACATCATGACAAAAACCTAACTGTTATAACATTGCCGTAGGTATTCACTTGACTGTACTTGATGCCTTGACTGTCCACATATCCCCTTGTTCATGCTTAAGCAAAGTTCTGAATGATAGAGGTTGCAATTTTGACTTGTAGGGTCAAAATTGTCAACATTTTTGGCGATTCTGTTGGAAAGCATGTCTGCTATGCTTAAGGACTTGGTCATATACATGATATTGAACTCACAAAACAATGGTAAACCTAGCCCTTGATTGCAAGTAAACCTGGCCCATGATAGCAAATCTCCTTTGATCATGGTTGAAGTAACCTTCCTCCTTCAAAATAAGAAGGGAAACACATGAAAGCAGGAAAACTAACTACGAAACAAATGTGCAGGCAAGCACTTATTGGAACAAAATTGAAAGAAACTATAATGCTTGAACAACACTTGGAGGAAAGCAAAACAAACTAATTATGTAAATGGAGCTTTGCTTTTCAATACCAATGTTTCAGATGTATCCCATTGACTGGGATTGGAAGCTCTTTGCCATCCATCTTTACAAGTTGGAAGGCATTGTGGGATTTGTAGTTGAAAATTGTGTATGGGCCACTCCAAAGGGAATCAATCTTTGTGTGCCTTCCTGGTTTGGCTCGATCCTCATCCCACTTGAGGACCAAATCTCCTTTGAAGCTTCGTGAGGAAGCTCCTTTGTTAAAGGTTCTTTTTACATATGCTTGATGAATTTTTATGGCTAGCATGGATTGATTTCTTGTTTTTTCCAGCTCCATAAATTTGGCATACATGATTTTCATAGGCTCATTCTCCAACAAATCAAGTTGATGCATTAGTTCTAAGGCTGGAAATTCAAGAGAAATGGGTAATCGTGCTTCTTTACTATATACCATTTTGTATGGAGAGTTAGCTATTGACCTCTTGTAGGTGATCTTATCAGCCTATAGAGCTGACTTGAGCTTGAGATGCCATGACCTCTGATTGTCTTCAATAGTCCTTCGTATGATCCTTAAGAGATTCTTATTTGTAGATTCAACAGGGCCATTTCCTTGTGGATAATAATTCGATGAAGTGCTGAGATAAACTCCATGTTGGACAACCCATTGGCTGATCCTAGATCCCACAAAAGCCATTGCATTATCAGAAATAATAGTTGAAGGAACTCCAAACCTAGTAAGCAAACTTTCATAGAAATCCAAAACATTAGTTTTGTTCGCTTCTTTCAATGCCACTGCTTCTGTCCAACGTGTGAAGTAATCTGTAGTGGTGAGAATTCATTTATGCCCTGAACTCGAAGGATGATTAATGAGGCCAATAAAGTCCAATCCCCATTGGACAAATGGTTGATCCATCGCAATTGGTTGAAGAGGCAAAGTTGCAAGTTTAACTTTTCCTACAAACATAGCACATTGTTTGCACTCCTAACCCATGTATGGCAATCACCAAATATAGTAGGCCAATAGGACCCACCTCATGATTTTAAGTGTTGTAGTTTTTGTGGAAAAATGTCCTCCACTATGTCCATTATGAAATTCTTTAAGTAATCTTTGAGTTTGGCTTGGTTCTACACACCTAAGTAACATTCCATTAATATCCTTTTTGAACAAAACACCATCAATGAGCAAGAATGGAATTGATTGCAATCTGAAATACCTTCTTTTTGAAGCACTTATATGAGAAGGATAAATACCATCTTGGAGACAGTTTACCAAGTCATGAAACCAACCAGAAGGTGAAGTATGAATAGCTATAATCTTTTCATCATTTGACACCAAAACAAGCTCATTAGCCTCTTGCAAGTCTTGTGCTAGATGTTGACACAATCCTTTGCCTCTAACCAGTTTTATGACCTTAATATCCACGTCATATTCCATTAACTTGGTTATCCAACCAGCTCTCTTCTCATTTATATCCTTGTTCAAGAAAAACTCTTTGATGCTCGGATGGACAACCATTAGATGTATCTTATTATTAGACAAGTGTCTAAACTTCTTAAGAGATCTTATAACTGAAAGGACGTGGTTTTCAACAAAAGAATACCTTGTTTCATACTCTTCCAAGCCTTGGTTCTAGAAAGCTATTGGCTATTCTAAATCTTCATGATTCTGCTGCATAAGAATGCCTGAAATGGTGTCCATGTTAGCATATGTATACAGAATGTAATTTTTTGCAAAATTTGGATTTAAAAGTGTAGGAGCACTTGCTATGGCTTTATTAACATCTTCAAACCCTTTTACTCTCTTTGGACCAGCTGAAGATCTGATTTTTCTTTAGCATGGCTATAAGTGCTTTAGCTACAGTAGCGAAATGTATCTCCTTATGAAATTGATTTTCCCAAAGAAACTTTGCAAAGCTTTTTTGTGCTTAGGCAAGGAGAGTGCAAGAATGGATTGAATTCTTTAAGAATCTATGCTTAAACCATGCTTTGAAACAATATGTCCAAGAAACTTACCTTCGTGAACCGAGAAGACACTTCTTAGGGATTTAGAGATACTCCAAATTGCCTACACTTTTCGAACACTTGTTTGAGATGAACCATATGATCTTCTGCGTTATTTGAAGACATTGTTATATCATCCAAATAAACAAGTTCAAACCTGTTAAGAAGGCCTTGGAATGCCATATCCATGGCTCTTTGAAACGTTGTTCCAACATTAGACAAATCGAATGGCATCTTTCTGTATGCAAATGTCCCCCACTTGGTTGTAAAGGTTATCTTAAATTGGTCTTCTTTCTTGACGAAAATCTGATTATAGCAACTATATCCATCCAACAACGAAAACCTCTCTAAACCTGCAACAAGCTGTAAAATTTGTTCCATTGATGGCAATGGATATTGATCCTTAAGTGAAGACCTATTTCAATCACGAAAATGAACACACAAACAAATCTCACCATTCTTTTTCTGTACCGGAACAAGGTTCGCCATCCAAGTTGAGTGCTTGATTAGAAATATAATAGCTGATTCTACGAGCTTGTGAAGCTCAGCGCTCATCAAAGGCTCAAGCTTTGGATTGATTGACCTTTGTGTTTGTCTCACTGGTTTAGTTTCCTCCTCTAACTCAATGGTGTGTTGAGCCAAACTTGGATCAAAACCTTTGAGATCATTATACTGCCATGCAAATATATTAACAAAACTTGTGCATAACTCAATTAAAGTTTTTTTTTGTGAAATAGTGCATACCTTGCCCAATTTCAAAATCTTACCAGCTGCAAGCCTTACATTGGCATAGTGCTCTTCCTTTGTTGACAATGATGATTTCTCTTTCCTTAGCTCATCATCTCCACTGAAAATATTCTCAAGAGTGACCAATCCCTTGGACAGCCTATTCATTTTCAGTTGTACAATCTGATCACCATACTGCTATTAGTGTTTTGATTGATTTCTTGAAGAAAACTCAGCGTCTTCCTGTAAAAATCTTACAATTTGATTGTCATCTTCAAATACTTGCCAATTCTCATAATTATTCGAAACAAAAGGCCTTACAACCACCTTTATGTGTGACTGAATTTTTTCATTTTTTACACCAGCTGGAATACTAAATTGTGCTCCAACAGCAGCGAACTTATTAGTTTGTTTCTTCTTATCCCTTGGTATTGCCTGAATGTTAAAATCCTGAAAATCTTCAAGTCTCAAATTCTATGCTTGTAAGATTTAAACAACAAATTTTTGCATACATTCAAACCTCTTACTTGATGAACTACAAGTTCACTATCTCCAAATACTTGCAAAAAATTGACTTTCATCTTCTTAGCCCACTGCAAACCGTGAACTAGCTCTTCATACTCAACAACATTGTTTGAACAGCCAAACTGAAATTTAATAGAGGAGAAATACCTTTGTTCTGTAGGAGAAAGCAACATCATTCCAGCTTTGGTTCCATGCTTATTTCTTGATCCATCAAAGTACAATTGCCACAAACCTTCATTAGACTCATCTTCGTTGACCATGGCTGGAATTGGTGCATCATTCTCATGAAGGCAATACACACCAAGATCCTCCTCTTCAATTAGCTTGTAGGGATCATGTTCATGCAAGGTAGAAGCCCACTCATCAAGAAACAAATTTGCAACTCCATCCAAAGGTGAGTCATTTTCTGCATCATTAGTTTGTAATATTTCATTTGAGATGATACAGTTAGTATTCACAACACCAGGGATGTATGGCTCCATATGAAAACGTGCAATAGGCTCTGAATGAATTTTTACCTTTGTACCATACCTGGTTCTGAACAACATATAGGTCCAATCAGTTGATAAATAACCCCCAATCTTTGAGGTGAAATCCCTTGAGAGGCACATAGCAAAGTAGGGAGGCAAGTTTACCACAACATCCTGCTGAATAGTAACATTAGGACATGCATGTAATGTCAATTTCAAATCCTTGATGATGCCTACCGTCTTTGTTGGTGACCCATCGAATTGCAATACTCATTTAGTATTTGGCTCATAAACGAGTCCAAGCTTATCTGCAATCTATCTAGGCATGATTGTACTACTAGCTCCACTATTCACCATACAATTATGAACCAAAGTATCTCCTACTATCAAAGAAAGGTAAAAATGAGGGGTTTTCTTTGATTTTACCTCAGTTTTGTCAACTTTTGCCATCTTATTTGCTTGTTGTCTCAGTTTCTTAGTTCGCTGATTTGAATTAGCTAAGACAACTCTTTTCTCAACCGGTTTTGGAGACAATTCAAGAGCTGAAAGCTCTTGGATAAACTTATTTTTTTGTCCTGGAATTGAAAGAGAATCCCACATGCTAACATTGATATTAGACTTCTTCATCTGATGTACTATATTTAAATGAGATCCACTAACCTTTGGCTATAGTTTTTGGAGCACTGGTTGTTCACGAACTAGAGGTCGCTGATGAACCTTACTAACCTCTATATTCTGATTTTTTTGAGTTGTAGGGGTAGCAAGTTGCTCTTTTATACTTTTAACAACAATACTAGGAGTACTTGAAGTATTTGTTACTGCTTGAGCCTCATCAATAGCTCTTTTTTTAGCTCTGTGATAGGTTATAACTGCAACTTGACTTGTCTCGTTAGTTTTAACATCTTGAGTAAAAGCAACATTATCATCTACTTGTCAATTTACATTAATAGCATTAGGGTGCCTTTGAATTTGATGAGTCTGTCCTTGTGATGCCAAACTTGTATCTTGATACTGACCTTCTTGAAAAGAAAACTCTGCTTGTGTCATTTGTGGCATGGTGATGTTCTGTGATTTCAAGGCCTGGTTTTGAGCATCATTGAGATTTGAGGGCTACCAACCTGAATCCTGCACCAAATTATTTTGAGGTGGGGTTGGAACAATAGCTTTTGGAGTGGAAGGAGCATTCGGATCAAAAGCAACATATTGCTTGGCTAGAGTTATGGCTCTTTGTGCTTGATAAGGTGGTCTATTTTCTCTGAAACCTTGATAAGGAGGCCTTTGATCTTTGAAGGACTGATAGGCGTTCTGATTTTTCTATTAATAGAGCCTATTTGACTGAAATTGCTGCTTTTTGCGTTGTACTATTTCATTTCCAAAAGACTAGCAAACTTTTCAACTCTCCTATCTCACTAGCTTGACTAGTAGGGGTTGCAATTTGAACTTGAGGTGCTGGAATTGGAGCCAAGGATGGAATTTGAGGAACTTGAGGGGCTGATATAGAACTTATTTCTAGAAATATGGACATTGGAGGTCTTGGAGAAAGCTTATAAGCGTGTATCAAACTATTTTCAGCCTTAATTGCAACCTCATAAGCATCCGACAAAGTAGTACCACCCATTGACTATATCATCACATTAATGTCAAAATTAAGAGCTTTCAAATAGTACAAAAATGCATATTGAAGGGATGGCCTAATCAACACAGATATTCTAGTCCATTTTTTTGGAATCTGAGGTTAAAATCAGACCTGACCTCATGAGGAGCCCTTGTTATGGTGGTCAATTGCTCAACCAAAGAGAGATGATCAGATTTTTCTTTAAATTGCTTGACCAATGCTACGCCCAATTCGTCCTAGGTGGCAATGGAATTAAGTGGCAGATTTTTATATCATTGCAACGCTTTTTCTTTGAAGGAGGCAACCAAGAATCTAATAGCAACATTATTTTCAACAACATTATGGACTGAACAGATATTAGCAACCTGTTGGATATGCTCAATAGGGGTTGTTTGATTTTCTCTTGAGAAGAATGGAATGCTCTTGAGGGCAGACACTGGAATATCATCCAACTGGATTAAATTCAGTGGACTTTCCCTATTGAATGGAAGAAACACTTGGTTTCTGATGGCCATTTGAATATTAGGGATTGTAGTGTTTAGAACAATAGGACGAGGAGGTAAATATTCTCTTTGAGGATATGGATTTGCCCTCCTAGACCTTGATCTCATATAAGTTAAAAATTCAAAAGGAATACTTTTACTTGCTGATCTTGTGGTAACCTTTGGCATAAATGAATTGCCTGAATGATGTTATGAACTCTGCAACTGGATGTGGATGAATATCTTTTGCTACTACGAAAATTCTTCAAATATGCAAAGAATTTCTTCGTGGTCCCACCGGATGTGCCAAAAACTATTGTCAACCTGGAGTTGCACCCTAATCGAAGACGTGCTGAAATGGCAAATCCTCGCTCCGGTTGAAACAATGGAATCTTGTCACGAGGGTGGGTGCCTCAATGATGAGAAGAACCTCCAGAGAAAATAGGTTCTTGTAAGATGTATCTATAAGGATCTCAACTTCTACGCTACAAACTGCTTGGGGAAAAGGGAAAAAATAACTTGAAAAGAAATCCTAACTAAAATGGTGACACACCTAATTTGCTTGATCCACTCAATTCGAGCTTCTAAGAACATTGACTCAGACAAGGAAGAGGCAGAACTTCAACTCCAATTGATCAATATACATAAGTGTTTCACGAAAAGTTTTAATATAGTGATCTAAACTTCAGGGAAATGGAAAAAATAGACCTGATAAAATGCACTAAACAGTCACTAATATCCACTATAAACTCAGCAAAAGACATTCAAACATAGAACATGACCTGCATAAATGACTAGCTAGTAACTAGGTACGAATCTAGATTTGACAAGAAAGAAAGAAAATCTATCACTTAGGCAAATCAATAACAAAAGTACACTATACCAGCTGTTGAAAATTGAAAAAACACAGTCCTCTTATTGATTCCGAAAAAAGTTACAGCGCAATCTTTGGTAGAAGTTTTCTTGCCAAAAGAGGGGATCCAAAATCTAAGGCTGAAAAGCTATTAATATAGAAAATTACAAAAGCTAAGAGTTGGCGTTGGAAAAATAGGAGAGAGGCTAAATCAGTCCAAGTCAGCCTTTACAAAAGTCTATTTTGTCTTTTGTTTTGCATGAAGCTCCTTGGCGTTTGAGGAATGGATGGTGAGTCCAAGCTTGACTTATTCTGATCTTTCAATGAGAGCTACGTCGATCTACAGAAATAGACTGCTCTTTGAGTTGTTGGATTGAGAGAACCATATCTTTGCATGATAAATGACGCAAAATTGAACCTAGCAGTCAACTGGAAACGTTTGGCGAACATGACTTGCATGAGTAGCGTTGACCTAGACGAATAGCCAACTAAAGTTCCTAGGACTGAATATAGTCTTCTATCTATTCTTTTCTTTGTCTTTTATGCATTTTAATCTCTATTCTGGGAGCAACTGCATGTTTGGCGGCGATCTGATTATTATTTTCATTTCTGACGCTGTTTTTGCATGTTTGTGCTCTTTCTCGCGTCTATTCCTGGGCTATCCTACATTTATGTCTTCTCTGGGTTTATTTTTATCTTCTACCTCATTGCCTTTGTTTATTCCTGTGGATTTTCTGGTCTCTGGTTGTCTATCGGGCTTTTTGTTTTTTTCACTTTCCCGCAGACGAAATGTCCGTGGGAATTGTGTATGACTTTCCCTTTGGTCTCGGGCTCCTTCGGACTTTTCTTATTTTCAGGGTTTCCTTTTCTTCGGCATTTGTCTATGACTTCTCCTGCGGACAAATTGTCCGCAAGATTTTTGTCTTTTTCTTTTCCTTCGGGCAATTTGCCTGAAGGAATTTATCCTTTGCTTTCTTTGCCTCTTCAGACGTGTTTCAAAAGAATTGTTTTGGACAATTTGTCCGAAAGAATGTTTCGGACTTCCTGAAATCTCTTAAGTGCCCTTCAAAACTTCTTAGAGGTTCCTTTTCCTCGGTTGCTTGACCTTTGCCGAAGGGCACCTGCCCTTCGACTTCTCGCTTTGATCCCTCCCAAAGGGCACCTACCCTTCGTGATCTCTGTAATGCACCTTCCTGAAGGGCAAGTGCCCTTCGGGACTTCTGCTCTTGAACCCTCTCTAAGGGCAAGTGTCCTTCGAGACTTTTTGTAAAGCCCTTTGAAAACCACGAGACAGACCTTTCCGAAGGGTTCTTGCAAACGACTTTCTCGATCTTGAAATGAGCCCTCCCGAAGGGTACCTACCCTTCGGGTTTTTTGTCAATGACCCTTTCGAAGGGTACCTTGCCCTTTGGGTTTTCAAATAGCCCCTCGGCCTTTTCAAACAGCCCCTTTTGAAGCGAATAACGCTTTAGAAAAAGGCACCCGAGTTTTTTGAAGGACACCCGGGATTTTTGGAGGGCACCCAGGCTTTTTGGAGGACACTCGGGCTTTTTGTAAAGTCCTTGAAAATGCATTCTCTCGAATTTTTCCCCTTGGCCAAATGCATTCTCTCGGATTTTTCCGCTTGGACAAGTTGTCCCAAGGAATTGTTCCGACACTTAGACATTTGAGACATGAAAAGACCACTGTATTTTGTATGTGTTCGAAAGAAAACACTCGCCTTCATTCACAAGGGAACCTATAGGCCTGTAGCTTCATAACTGTGTATGATATTTTGAATAGGAGATATGGCCTTTGAACTTGTTGTAGGTGTCTTTAAAATTTGCATTGCTGTAGCTCATTAATGACCCCAAAGGAGGCTCCAAAGCATATTTGATTTTCATTCTTCCTCCGATTGCTTGGTGAGATTATTTGCACTAATCATATATATATATAAACCATTATTCTTAAAACCTTATGACTTCATTGGATTTCTTGACTTTCTTGACTGTATCATGTCACCCAAGGCCTGCAAACTCTTTCTCTTATATCCATGTTGCCCCTTGATCAACCCTAGTTCTCTTGAAATGAACAAGGCGACTTGTTGCGTATAGGTCTTCAGGTATCTCTCACCCTCCTTATTTTTATCTCAAATCATGACAAAAACCTAACTATTATAACATTGCCGTAGGTATTCACTTGACTGTACTTGATACCTTGACTGTCCACATATCCCCTTGTTCATGCTTAAGCAAAGTTTTGAATGATAGATATTGCAATTTTGACCTGTAGGGTCAAAATTGTCAACACTTCCATGACTAGGTCAGTATTCATAACATATATCTTATCAACTATAATGATATTGAAATCATCACCGATTTTTCCCTTAATGTGTCTCAAAATATCACCCGGATCCCATATCTGAATGCATAACCTACCTTGAGCAAAAGGATCTATGTGCCCTTTCACATTTTCAACATTATTAGAATGCTTCCTATGATGACAAGAGTTTTGGCACTTATGTTCATAGACATGTGCAGTATCATGTGTTAGTTTACACCAAGAAGCATTTAACAAATTACCTTCTTGACTATTTACCACAAATGGTGGTTCATAAGGATTACCAATACCTTCTTCCTTACCGTGGTTAAGCATAATCTTCTTTAATGTGCCATTACTTCCACAGAAATACAGTCTATTACACGTGGTAAATGTTATGCCAATATTGAGTGGTAAATCAACAATACTAGCAATTGAATCAAAGCCATTATGAGAAAAGGAAATTGTTGCTGCCCCACCAAGCATGCCATTGACTTTGTTTGGAGCATAGTCATTTGCCCACTTACCACCAACCATAAGGACAAATATTATGAAACTTGCATTTGCAAATACGGCCATGGTTAAGGCAATTGCACTCTCTATCCAAATAGCAAATTTGAATCCAACCAATATGGCATATGTATGAATCTACTTATCTTGTAATTGAGCTGCTCCATTGCCACTTGCCTTGAGAGCACTATCGGATGTGAGGTGACATGCCTCGGACCTTGCATTGGACTCATGAGTCTCAAGGTCTTTTCATTATAATTATTTTGAGCATTACCTGTAATCCATGCATTCCATGATACTTCCTCTTTACAAGTAGATAACATGAAAAATGCTTCATTTGGTTCCTCTAAATGGCGCACACATGTATTTGTGATCCAATTAGAGATCTGATTTCTAGTTAGTCCCACTAGCACAATTTTATGTGGGCCTCTGGAATAAGGATGGAGTAAAGGATCAATAAACCAAACTTGAAAAATAACAATTGATTGTTCTAGCATACCTTTCTGTGGTTCCCATGCATGAACCATACCTTGTTAATAATGAATGCTTTGATGTTGCAGTTGCTTATTTGTGGCTTGTACCTGAGATATTTGACCCCTTTGTGACTTGTTAATTGTTATGAGCTCCGAGTCTTTGCCAAATAGTATATGCCTCTTTGCTTGGGAGCATAATGGGGTTTTACTGAGCTTGAAAGGTATTTTGTGGACACCCTTATAAATTACGGGAACATCTTTTAAAATTTTGCATTTAACAAGTAATGTTTGTTCCTCCTTGACTTCATTAATACAAAATTTTTGCTAGCATTCATTTTTAAAAGTCAATGAAATATATTTTTCTATCAAAAGATCTTTACCTTCAACCTTGGATTCCTCTGTAGCCTATTGGACCTCTATTTCCATTCTCTTTTCTTTTTCCAGGAACATAATATTTGGCTCCTGTTCCTTAACTTCTTTCGGTTCCAACTTTTCCTCTCTTTCTCAACCTTCTTATGTATTCATACAAACATCTTTTATTTGGATACCTCACTTTGAGTAACTCCAAATAATCATCAAAGGAAATTTGAGATATAAAACTATCAGGGATCCCTTGATACTAGTCGAGGATTATGGTGGCCTCAAGTTTGTACTTTTCCTTGTTCTTTTGTATTTTAATCAGCACCTCTTAAATAAGATATATATTTTCTTCCTTTTGTAAGAACTTTGGTTGAAGAAAGATGGGTTGATTTGTCATGTCCCTTTTTTCAAATAAAGTAAAAAATAATGAAGTTAATATGTAAAGTTGTCTAAATGACTTCATTTAAAAAAAGTGACAATATTACTTTATTATTAGTAGAAATAAAATAAAATGGTGAGAAAAGGGAAAAGTGGAAATAAAAGAAAAGGGTAAAAGTGAAAATTAAAGCCCTAAATCGATAACCCTAATTCTAAAAGTGAAAATTGAGTCTATATATCGAGTCCTCATTATAAATGAATCAATTTTTATCATCAATATTCCTCAATTGATTGAGCCTTCTAGTCATCTGTTTTCAGCATAAGGATGAAAACCCTTATGTTTAGAATGAATTGTGAGTATGAAAACCCTCACCATTCAGATTTACGTTTGAGGACGAAAACCCTCTAACTCGTTGAGGTGATTCTATCTAGGAATAATAATTTTGCTTGCAAATCAGGATCAAATTCCAGTTTCGATGTGATTAAAGATTATTATCAATTTTTAGTTTTTTTTTGAGGGTTTGGAGTATTTTAATCACCATTGTGCATCCTTGGGAAGCTGCTGTACCTCATTTGTAAGTGATATTCATTGCTTTGGAACCTATTACTGCCATATTAGACAAAAAACAGCCCTAGATTGTTGAATTAAGGTTTCATGTATAGATGAGGTTATTGCGTTGGGGTTTATGTGACCGAGTCTAATTTGTGCAAATCAAAGTGGTTGTTGTGGCCTTTAGTTCTAGCTGTAGCCTTACTTCAAGTTTAAACTGTTGCTCATTGCTCCGTGTAATTATTTTACAAAGGTTTATTCAAGTAAGAGTATTGTTTTTTGGCTTTGCGATGCAAAATAATTGTAAGGAGCTTACTACAACATTCTATTGTGGTTTAGACTGCTTCATTATCATAATTTTGCACGTTTTCATCTCATTACAATAAGGGTTTCAATGAAGTTTCAATTAGGTTTTATAATATCAGTACTGCATATGGGATGTTTTAGTATTTGTTTGATATCCAATATTGAAAAGGAATCACATAATACTTTAGAGTTGATAAATTATCTAGAAAGGGATATTACATTGGTGTCAGAACAATGATCCTACCAACCTGTAGGATAAGACATAGAATGAACAAACAATTAGAAGAGTATTAGTTAGAATGCCAAATCTAGTGGCATCAATAAAAATACAACTGGACAAAAAAGAGTCAGAAGAAGAATGGTAGCAACAACTCAAAATTGATTATGAGGCCAACTATGAAGAATATTACAATCTAAACCTGAAAATTCAAGCTGACACGACCCTTTGAGATTACTGTAACTTGAAAAGGAGGCATAAGCTAAGAAGAAGCGGAAGAGAGATCACTCAAAATCGTTTGAGCAAGCTTCCCACATATGATAAAAACTCTGACTTAACCTTTGAAGAATTTTTGGAAATATTCAAAGAAAATTAAAGTGGAAGGTTGAAGGAAAAAAAAAAATTAGACCTACAAGAAATTGATAGGAAGTAGTGCATGGAGGAATTTGTCATACAAGAGGAAGTTGAAAAAGATGTTCCTCTTCAAGAAGCACCCATCAATCTCTCAAAGATGGGGTTCATGCCATATGAAGGTGATTTGTAGGATATGTGTAAAAATAAAAGTGAGAAGAATCCTTTGGTAAAACCCAAATCTTTGAGTCACCCGAATGGAGTTGATGCAAATTTCTCAAAGGCAGCAATAGAAGATATATAGGAGTCATTATAATGTACTTTTTTTGATTTAATTAAATCAAGGGACCGAAACCTATTTTTATTCCCTATAGGCTACGGGGAATTAATAAGGGAAATAATTCAATAATAATTCATTTAAGTTAATGTTATAACATAGAAAAATGACAGTTGTATTATTATTAAAGGGGGACTGAAAGCAATATTACTTACATGGCCAAAAGTAATTATTATTATGAGGGTGGAAAAGTGAATAATAAAATTAAAAATTATTTTAATTGCTTTTAGGTTTAGGGTGGATTTCGAATAAATGAAATTAATAAAAGGACACAAGGGGCAAAAAGTAATGGATTATTGATTATTCACTTTTACCATTTACGACTGAATCCAAAATTCTTTCAACTTCTATTTGAGGATGAAAACCCTCCATTGCAGTTGGATTAGAGGACAATTACCAACCTCCCAAAAATATCTACCAGGCTTGCAATAGTTGACCACCTTTTCCCATCCCTTTTCATGTAGAACTTCCATTATTCGCTGCAAATCAAGAAATTGATTGAGTACTGGTAGATGTCCATCCCAAGAATCACTCCAAAACTTAGCTGTTTGACCATTATTAATTATCCAAAAGAAATACCTCTTTATTATTACTTCTCTTATTCTCAAAACTGCCTAGATTGGGAGGCCTCTAGAAGGAAGAGTGAATCTTATTATCCTTTTTGGCTCATTATTTTATTCATACTTCGCTCTAATAATAGCAGCCCACAAATCATTAGGACTTTCCAAAAGTCTCCAATAAAGTTTAGCTGCTAAAGCTTTATGTTGCTTAATACTAGAACATAATTCTAGCCCACCATCTTATTTAGGATGATAGAGAATCTCCCACTTGACTAAGGCCCATTTCCTTTTTTCATGAGCTCCACTCCATATAAATTTTTGGCAAAGACATTCCATTTGTTTTAAAATTCCAACAGGGATAGTCAATATAGAAGAAACACAAGTGGGTACAGCTTGAAGAGCTGCCTTAACCAAAGTCATCCTTCCACTTGATGAAAGCCATTTATTTGTCCATTTTTTCCATTTTCTTCTTAACTTTATTTACTAGCCAACTCCACTCTTTTAATTGTTTTGCTGCCAATGGTATCCACAAATATGTAAGCGGAAGGGATCATTTTACGAATTTAAAGATTTCAAGCATCATTTCTTCTTGCCTTTGGGAACAATGGAAGAAAGTAATTTTAGTTTTCTCTTGATTAATCAGCTATCCTGTAGCACTGGTGAAACGCTGAAGGATCTTTTGGAGATTGGAAGCTTCCAGACGAGTAGCCTTGGCAAGAAGCATAGAGTCATCCACAAATTGTAAATGCGTGAGAGGGGTTACTCCTCCAGCCAACTTAATACCTCCTATCTTCTTGTCAACTCTGGCTTTAGATACCAATCTTCCAAGACATTCAACCAATATAATAAATAAAAAAGGAGAGATCGGATCACCTTGCCGAATCCCTCTAGTGGCAGGAAAAATGAGGACAACTTCCATTCACTAAAACCGAGTAAGGAACATAAAACACACATGCTTGAATCCACTCAATCTCATCATGTATATGCCTCCCCTGAACAAATGAATTTCAGGTAGAGGAGAATTTTCAAAAATAAATTTCAACATTTGCAAAACTATTATATTACAAGATTGTACAGTAAGTATTTAGTTGAACCATTGGATGCTTCTCTATAGACCCATGCCAGGAAGGACCCACCATATGGCTTGTACATCCAAGAGCTCCCAACATACGTTCAACCTCCTCTTCCATCCGTTTGTACACCTGATGCTTAAGGGGACCTAATCTACAGTTGCATGGTAAATCCACAACATGGCTGCCCACTATATGTCCCCCTTTCGACGTGGTATGCTACCCCTGTTGGAAATATGATTGTCATTGATGTCAAAAGGGATATTATGAGCATGTCATTAATGCTTAGGGATGAATATGGTGATCATGGTGATCCTATCAGAGGTCAAGGATAATTGAAATGGTTGTGTGCATGAATGAAATTCATTTGGGTCTTCATATTGTTCATGTAAACATTTTGGGTCTTTAATAAAAATGACGAGAAGGCATTTTGCTGACGTCACCATTGCCACGTGTGAACGAGTATGGGGAAGCTGATCACATGGTTGTGATCACATCAGTCCCTAGTTGTTATGCACCAGATTTGAAGCCATGAAATGAAGTGCAGTTGAAGTTATTTGGATGCAAAGTTGGCTACTAAGACATAATTCACTAAGTTTCTATACTTAGCCAAATTTGCAAAAGGGCTAAACAGAGCCAAGTAAGTATATTGATGAGGTCAGTACTTGCACACATGGAAGTGTTAGGACAAATGATCACATGGGTTTGTTCATTTTTGTGCCTAGTTTATATGCGCTAAATCTCAGGTCATGCGATGTAGCACGACAAAAGATATGCTTGAGCAAAGTAGGGCTCCAAGGCATTTTGACAGTGTTTTCCAACACTTAGTCAAATTTGCAGGTTGCAAGAAAAAACTTAGAAGGCATTTTAATGATGTCATATCTTGCACGTATGAAGGATTTAGGAGCAATTGGATATATGGATGGAATCCCCTATGTAAGAGGATCATATGCGCTAATTTTCAAGTCATGCGACTATGTGCGATAAGAGTTATGCAAGGACAAAGTTGGCCTTCCAGGCAAGTTTGAGGTATAGCTAGCTCTATGGCAGAATAATTTGAGTGAGCAGATTAATGGCGTTATATCTCGCGTGCGCGAAGGATTCAAAAAGAGGTGAGCATATGGGTTTGTTCACTTTTATGTCTAGTTTATATGGTTCTTTTTTCAAACCAGGCGATTGAGCGAAGCAGAAGATATGAAGGTGCAAATTTAACCTTCCAAGCATATTGAAATGGTTTCCATACTTAGACAAATCTACACAAGGTAAAGTTCGAGCTAGTTGGAAGATCAACGGTTCATGCTTAATCGGACATTGGAGATCCAATGAGCGTGGCGAAATCAGTGTCAAAGGTCCCTCCGAGTTAACGCGCAAGTGACAAGTGTCACAATCACGGAGCCTGGACAGTTAATCTATGGTGTGGGTTAAAGTCAAAAGGTCAACAAGCAATGCGAGGATGCCAAGTGTCTCAATAGCAAGAACTGACAACAATGTACAAAAGGCACGCGCTTACGCTAAGTGTCATATCTTCGAGGGTTGGACAGATGTAAAGATCAAGCTTGTCAGAAGATCTGACAATGCATGGGTGATCGTGCAAAGGAGATCCAACGGAGCGAATAGACTCAAATGCTATAAAGTGCTTGATATTTATCGACACAGCGGCAAGTTAAAGACTGAGCAGGTTCAAGAAGATCGATGGAGCGGAAGTGATCCAAAGATATAGGAAGCTGCGAGATGAGGTCAAAGTGTCGAAGTTTAACTACCAAGTCAAGGTAAAGGACAGGCATCTTCGGAGATTGAATGGCACATGGAAGCTTGGATGAGAAAGATCCAACGGAGCGAGTGGACTCAGATGGAATAAAGAGCTTGATGTTTAACGTCTCGACAAAGCTAAAGTTTGGAAGTGTACAAAGATCTAACGAATAGCGTGAGCCTGTCAGAAGGTGATCGAATGGACGCGTTTTAAAGTTGAGCCAATTAAATAGAGACCATTGGATCGTGGTGCCAAAGGCAAGATCAACGATTGACATTAAAGTCATGTCCAGACAAATGGTTAGTTATAGGAACATGCAGGGACTTGTGTATAAGCCATGAATCTCGACACAGACAACGAGATTGATCGGATCACGTATAAGCCATGTGATCCAATCAATCTCATTGTTTGTGTCGAGATTCATGGCTTATACGCAAGTCCCTGCATGTCCCTGTAACTAACTGTTTGTCTGGACATGACTTTAAATGTCGATTGTTGATCTTGAATCTTTATATGTGATTTGATCAATCTCGTTGTCTGTGTCGAGATTCATGGCTTATACGCAAGTCCCTACATGTTCCTGTATGTTATCGTTTGTCTGGACATGACTTTAAATGTCGATCGTTGATCTTGCCTTTGGCGCCACAATCCAATGGTCTCTATTTAATTGGCTCAACTTTAAAACACGTCCATTTGATCACCTTCTGACAGGCTCACGCTATCTGTTAGATCTTTGTATGCTTCCGAACTTTAGCTTTGTTGAGACGTCAAACGTCGAGCTCTTTATTCCATCTGAGTCCACTCGCTCCGTTGGATCTTTCTCATCCAAGCTTCCGCATGTCATTCGATCTCCAAAGATGCACGTCCTTTACCTTGACTTGGTCGTTAAACTTCAACACTTTGACCTCATCTCGTAGCTTACTATATCATTGGATCGCTTCCACTCCGTCGATCTTCTTGAACCTGCTCAGTCTTTAACTTGCTGCTGTGTCGATAAACATCGAGCACTTTATAGCATTTGAGTCCATTCACTCCGTTGGATCTCCTTTGCACGATCACCCGCGCATTGTCAGATCTTCTGACAAGCTCGATCTTTACATCTGTCCAACCCTTGAGGATATGACACTTGGCATAAGCACATGCCTTTTATACATTGCTGTCAGTTCCCACTATTGAGACACTTGGCATCCTGTCTCGTCCTCCTATAAAACGCAGTACTACCATCTTGTAAAGGAGAGAATTTTGTATACTTTGAGCAGTAAATACAATCAAGGAATTCTGAAAAGATTGTCCAAGTTTGTTTGTGTCAATTGTTACATGGTTTTTCTCTCAATTGCTAGTCTTAAGTCTTAAATTTGAATAGTTTCTATGAATTCTGAGTTGCATCTTGATTACAGGGTTGCTAATTTGTGCTTATGCTAGATTAGTTGAATGATCTTGAATTTATTTTGATTTATTTGCTTTGCATTAGAATGTGCAAATGCTATTTGAGTGTGGTAGCAAATCTTTAAAGTACATTCAATTCTTATTTGTACTTCTTTTATCATCCTTTGACGTTTGCCTTGTGTGTAGTGAGATCTGAGCTTATGCTATTTTGCACTATATACTAGTTAAATGCATACTTAGTTGTAATTGAAACTTTGTCATAATGTTTGGGGCTAAGATCAACTATCGCTTATTCTCTTTCTGCCTTACCTTTCTCTTTTGCTTCTTTTTTAACCAGATCACTTTAGTTTAGATTTCATTGTAAATATCTATTTAGATTAGTCTGTAGTTTAAGCTTTGATCATAATTCACTAGTATTAGCCTAGATACTTACACTTTGCAAAGATTTGGTCCATGATGGCTCCCAACCATCAATTAATATAAATTTTGTAGAACAGTTAAACCTTGTTCTGCCGCTGTTTCACCACAGGGAACATAATTTGCCAAACCCTGCTACTCATGCTCTGAATTCTAAAATGAGAAGTGTTATTTGAACACTAAGGACACCTATGATATATTCAGAGGCATCAACAAGTCCCACTGGCCCTCCCTGATGCACCATACAGCCATAATTGGACAGCATATGCCCATGGTTGATAGTCCTCAAACTATACAACCTAAGCTTGTATGACCATGTGTTATTGGTCCATCAATGTACACATTTCACACAACCACCATATGCTCCACATGTTATTCATCCCTTTGTATGCTTTGGTAATTCCCTGGGTCGACTGTTTGGCCTCCTAAAGTCATTGAATCATGACTCTTCTATATCACCACTATACTTTGCACCCTCCTGTACTTCCAAATTCTAAGTCGCTGCCAGTGACATACAACTTGGTCCTCCCATTGTATGCCCCCACTCATCCCACACCACCATACATCTCTACTAGAATGTATACCCATGGATATGCACCGTACAACTGTCTAAACTTATTTATAGTGCTAAAGTGTCGTACAGATGCTGCAGTGTTTTGCTACAGTAATGTACGTGCTACAATGTTTTGTACACCCATGGATATGCACTGTACAACCATCTAAACTTATTTATAGTGTTACAGTGTTGTACAGATGCTGCAGTGTTTTGCTACAGTACTGTACGTGCTACAATGTCAATGTTTTGCTACAGTATTCTACTGCAGTGAACACACGGACTGCTACAGTGAATGTACAAACTGCTGCAGTGCCTGCTACAGCAATTGTAGGAATGCTACAATGACTTTTATTTAGTTTTATTTTTCATAAATTTCAGTGTTTTCAAAAAAATAAAGGCACAAATATTTCCAGCAAGGGTGTCTAGAAATTTCAACAGCAGCAACCTATACAACAGAACAACTTCTTCAGTAATGTCTTCTTTCCTCTTCAATCTCATTCTTTATCATTTGGTATTTGGGTTGTGTTGGAATGGTGCAACTTGTTTTAAGGGGAGGATAGTCTAGACCATCATGTTATTATTATACATGTTTTGGTAGCTGAAGTTGTTATGTTGTTAATGATTTGTTGTTGGTTTTTGGTAGTATTGTAGTGACTCTTTAGTTATGTTCAGTTTTTGATGGTTGTGTTTAACCTACAGTCGTTTAGTCATGATATCAGGTCCTCCCTATACCGAACAACTTGTATTGAGCACTACCTATGAAATAAGGTTGTGATTACTTTCATGTTCTTCTATGCTACATTGTGTTATGTATTTACTATTCTGCAATTGATGTTCCTTTGGTATTGGAGTTTGTATAGCAAACACTTATCAGCTTCCAACCCATGGCAATAATTCACTCAATTCCATATCTGTTCTGAGTGTCCATGCAGTACTATATGTGGCACATGATTGCTAATGTGTCGATTTTTTCACTTGATGGTTTAGCCTGTTGTGCTTGAGGATCAATGCATTGCTTATTGACAAATGACACATACTGTTGCAATTCACAAACTCTCGTCTTATTATTATGATATCTAGGATTCCCAAGTGTTTGTTATTATTCCTCAATATAAGATATATCTTTGTACTTGTATAAATTTGAATGGTTTGTAATTTTTTATAATGACGATTGCTAAAATTTAACTATTCTTGTAGATGTATATAAGAAGCCTTAAATGTTTCTTGTCCGTGAAATCTTGGAAATTCCTTTTTTTATTTAAACCCATTGCCCATTTTGATAGCATACTAATTTCCAACTGAACATATTCAATTCTTTGCCGAATTTGTGTGCAATATATTCTCATTGCAAATGTATCCTTACCATGTATTTTTTATTTTTACAAAAAGAAAATAGTGTTGGTATTAATTTTTTGCTAGAAACAGAAAACTGCATTGAAATTATTTGGTAGCAATGACCAATGCATAATAGCTAAGGCCTATAAATATATACTGTTATCAAAATTTCCAGCCCTACACAAATTGTTTATAAGAGATTAAGTTATGCAAATAATATAGCTATTGTGTCAATTCCCATTTCAATTTCCTAATAGATAGTTATTTCGTAATTTTCATTTTAGACAAGCCCTTGACATAGCACTGTGATATGGATTCACCAATTCGGTGATATCAATCATCACTAGAGAATTTGAAGTGGGGATTTGGTTCAAGTTCTCAAGGGTCAAGAATATTCAACATCATAAAAGTTGCATGTGGCAATACATTACCATAGAGGGTATCAATTGCATTTCCTTCTTGGTGGACAAGCATGTGGTTAGATTATTGAGATGTGTATTTGCACCTTTCCATTCTTAATGAAATGTTTTGGGCACTAAGGCATATTTCTAATCACAAGTTTGATGTTTTTCCTTCCTCATATTACTCAAGAAGATTTGTTTAATTGCAGATTCAAGATCAAACGCATAGGGAAAGGATTGAGCATGTTGTTCCACTTGAGGTTCCTGGCATGGAGGCAAATATTGCATCATCTTTTCCTGGTTTGGAATATGCCAGTAAGATTATTTCAAATCACAAGGCAACATGTGAAGCTGCTAACCAATGGCCACCAGATAATATTGTTTCTGAAGTGGTAGATCCATATATATTTATCAATCAAATAAAAACCTCCACCCGTCAAAACAACCTAGATTCTGTTGACTCTGAAACCAAAGGCCCTGATGTAGCTCACCAGATTAAGAGCTTAGAATGTAGCAAAATCTCTGTATCTTCCTCCAGTTCGTGCAATGAACAGCCAAAGGATTCAGACAGTGAGCTTGACCCTTATAGTTCAAGTCTTGAATATTTGGATGATGCATTTCAAGTCCTGTCCCTGAAGCTTCGTATTGCAAAAGCACGTCATAAAGAGAATTTGAAAGAAGCATTTAACAAGGACCGCTCTAGGCTTCGGGCTTCCCAATCAAGTAATGTAAGTTGATGAATCATTTCCATAGTAGAACCTGTTTTATGCAATGGAATAAAATTCAAGGCTAGGTCATAATTTGTAGTTGAAAGTAAGATTTATTGTTTTTGGTCTTTCATATTTCTGGATTTCACTGAGTCATTTCTATTAATACCAACATTTCTGGTCTATCTTCTACAACCCTGTTCAGGGTTATATATATATATTTTTTTTTTCCAGCTAAATTTTGCTCCAGTTTTAGAATCTTATTTATCTGTTACTAATTTGTCACATAGTTCAATAAGGATAGAAGTATTACAAGAGAGAAGATACCTGTTTTTATATCTTAAAACTTTTGCATTATGCCATCTGTTCGATTTAATAGGAATTAATGAAATCTCAGTAACAGATTTTAGATTTACCTCACTAAATCCTAAGATCTGCTCTTGCACCTTTTCCTTCAAATTCATTGAATTCTGAAATGTGGTCTCTCTCAAACTTATAGCACTAAATTGTTTGGTTGATGCACCTGTTTTTTTCTTTGAACAAAGGCCTCATATTGACATTGTGGTACACAAATTTTATTAAAAACACAACGGGCTGCAAAACACATAGCCCTATTAATCAGGTGTCCAACTAGGAAGACAAAAAATTAGACCAACAAATACTACCTAGAACAAAACCAAATAGTAAAATTATAGGGATATTCACTTAATAACACCCAATCGTCCATGTTGGGGCCAACTATGGTTCTGAAAACCTACTAACAAGAAAGAAGAAAACCAATCCTTGACATGACAAAAGGAAACTTTGGGGATGGCATGGCCCCAAATAGTGAATTTAGTGTAATGTCTCCAAATTAGGGATATTTTTTGAAATCTGATTTTTATGTGAAACCCTAGCAAAAGAAAAATCTGTGATTTTTCCAACAACAAACCCTAGTTGAAATTGATCCTTCAAAAATATCATAAAAATGGGATAAACTCAATGCACCACTTGGGGTATCCAACAAGCAAGTTTTGCCCTCCAAAAACATGAATTTGCCCTCAAACCCTAGGCATTCCAATCTGAAATATCTTTTTTATTTTTATGGCTGATTTATCATGCAACAACACTTCACCGAACTTCCATAAAATTGCACAAAAATGACTACATAGTTATGCAGAATTTATTATGAATTTCTGAATATATTTGAGGTCCAAATGACCTCAAAAATCCTCACAAAAATCAGAAATAATAATAGAAAATTACTGAATAATGTTTAAGCTTAGAATAGCCTATCAAAACCTCATAAGCAACTCCCAAACAATTCACCTTAGCTGAAATTGAACCTTTCCAGTGCTAGAACCAAACACAACCCTATAAAATAGGGGTCTTCAACCTGAAAATCCACTTTTGAGTTTCCAAACCCTAGTCACCACCCTTCCAAGCTATTCACCCCACTTGGAAACCTTTATTTTTGCCTTTTTCTAAATTTAATGAACAATGGCAGCTCCTCGATGAAGTTGCCCCATGAAAGAATGAGGGTTTTCGTCGTCAATCTCTTTGCTTGAAAGTTTTTGTCTTCAAGTCCAAAGTTAAACTTTTTCATGCTCAAAACTTGTAAATTCAAAAAATGTTCTAAGATGCCCTTCAAAAAGAACCTTTAAATGCTTTTATACTTCTCCCCAAGTGAAGCGCCCAATTTGGGGGGGAATACCTTTGTTGATATTTTTTCAAATTGTAAAAGAATAACATTTTATAATTCAATTAAGTGGATTAATACTCATGACCCTTAAAAGGCCCCAACTTAAGTGAAATTATAACAATAAAGTGCTTTTACAAGTATTCTTTACAAAACCCAATGTTTTCCTTTTTTTTCTCTTTTTCCCTTAGCCTTTGGGAAACTAGGCAAGACTAAAGGTATTCAATAGTGTCATGTCCAAAAGGGGGACATGACAATTCTCCCCGCCCAAAATTGCTTGTCCTCAAGCAATAGCGACAACCAATGAATTGTTCTAACCACGGGCTTGGAGCCCTCTTTGATTTTTGACTCCTCCCATGGGAGTGAGATCTCTTGATGAAACTCTTTACTACTGTATGTGAAGGTTCTTGGTTGTTTATACAATCTGAAAATGAAATAACAGCAGCTTCCCATCTTCATTTTTTTCTTCTTTGCCATAGCACAAATGCGCCAAAAAAATGCAAAAGAGAAACAACTCCTTTGAAATGACAATATGGAGATGGCTAGAAAAGTGTATTCCAACAAAGAAATCTTCAACTTTTTGGGCCTTGATTGCCTTTATATCAGCACCTACACAAGACACAAACATATTAGTCAAAACATGAATCCTCTACTTCTCTTCAATACTTGCACCATTGATAGTGCCCTCCATGTGTGAAAGTGTTGGGGACATATATGTGGCTGCTCTTAAGAACATAGAAGGGGTGTTCATGCTGCCCACACACCCAAGAGTGACCTCAAGGCTCGGAAATCTTCCCTCTAGAGGAGCTGAAAATCCTTTGACCTTGCTGGAATTCCACTTTTTGCCAAAAGACCCTCTACACATGTCCACATTCTTCAAAAGAAGGGCAGGACCAGCACTTCCCTTTTGATATGTTGGCTGTATATGCACATTAAAACCTTACAAGCATCCCAAAAAATCAACTTTTTTACTCCCAACTTGCTCCATGGTGAATCTACCACTTGTACCATCCCAAGAGGAGTCAAAATGAAGCTATGTACCCTTGTAAAAGAGCTAGAACTGTCACTATAAATATAACAAGGTGTACTACAGCAGCTCCTTATGAAAAAGTCTATTTGAACTTTAGACATTGAGTACATATTACCTTGGCAAGCATCTATCAACTCCTTGGAGTCTCCCATGTGCCATGCCAAACCTTTCCTTATTTGCAACAAGAAAGTATCTTTGAACTATGTTGAAAGCATTCCTTGAATGGATGTATCATGAAGATGCAAACAATCTTGCATTGATATCCTTATGTGTGCCTTATGCTTTTCCCTTTGCTCTACCTTGACAACACCAAAAAACATGTATGGAATATATTTTATGCATAACAAAGACCCAAACTTACAAATTAGAGAGGGTTGTACCATACTTGCACCATCCAACCTCTTGTCATGAAAGAAGTGGCCCAATTCACATGTATATCCAGAACTTGTCATGGGCTTTAGCATGCCAAAAAAATCGAATTTTGTGTCCTTAGTAGGCAACTGATTTGGGCTGACAAACTCTAGAATTTTCTAAGTGTGAATAATGTTGATTATTTACATGATTTTTTTGTGCAACAACAATTCTGATTTTGCTCATCAACTGATTTTTTTGAGCAACAACATTTTGATTTTCCTGAGTCTATCCGAGGTCTTTTCTCATTGCCAAATTCAGACCTATCTTCATTCCTTATCAACTGAAAATTTCCTTCTCCATCAGCTTGCTTAGCATCTTCATTTCTAGAATTTAATAAGCTCAAAAAATAAGGAAATAAATGTTCTTTTGCATACCTTGTTTGCTATTCTAGATTAGAAAGGACATTTTTTTCCTGCCCCTATCAAATTCTTCTTGGGAAAGACTCTTTCCATGGCCTTTAATGTCACCTCCAATGGCATCTTATCATTCAAACCATGCAAGACCACCTTTTTCCCACTCCTTTCGAATTTAAGATCCATGGTTTGTTAATTTTGTGTACTCTCTAAGTGAGTGCAACTATTGGATGCCTAGAACAAGATTGGTTTCTCCAATGCCAACCATATAAAAATCATCCTCTATGGAGTGTCTCCAACATGATGCTAAGCTTGGGGATTGTTGGCCATTTTTGGCCCACATATGAAGCTCTTGCATGCTTTGATGAAACATTGGGTCAAAGGCTTAGAAATGGATCCGGCAACAGTGTTCGAGGATAACCCTGTAAGCCAAAAGCTAAATGAAAAATCTCTTTTTCGGCTAAGTCTTTTACTTGTTCATTCTTTAGGAGAACAAGTGAAAGGTGATTTCTTTTGGGCCCATTTTGGTTTCATTTTTCTTTCGAGAAAATTGTGCAGACAATTTCCCGAAGGAATTCTTTCTCCTTTCAGCTAAGTGTTCCTTTAAGCTAAGTGTTCTCTCTTCGAGAGTTTTGTCTCGGTTTCCTTCGTTCAAGTGTCGGAAAATCTTCGGGAAAATTGTTCCAAAAGAATTGTTCGAAGCAAAAGCTCTGAAAGATATCTTTTAAAGTGAAGTGGCCAAAACAAAAACTCCGAAGGATCATTTCAGTTTTTTCGAAGGGTCACTACCCCTTCCGAAGGGACATTTTCATTTTACTCAAGAAAATTGTCATCAGCAGTGTTGACCATTTTGGTCCTGCAGGGCAAAAAATCGCTCTCTTTTCTTTCCCTGCTATTTTGTGCGTCAGTCTTGGATGCATCCACCTTACTAAAAATGCTCCATTTCCCTTTGCAATAGCCCTGTTCTTATGAAAAGTTGAAAGATCTAAGACCTGTAGGTTCTCGGCTTGATATGGGGCTTATTTTGCTTTGGACGATTGCCTTGGACAGGGCTTTTATTGACAAAGGAAGGAGCCAATTTCAAATAAATACAAGTCTTTTACAAGGCCCCAAAGGTCAAGAGCCCTTGTAGAGGGCAGGCAGGTGACCAATTGGACCTTTTAGCAGGCTCCGAAGGGCAACTTTGGGCCCAAAGTGCCCTTGCGGAGGGCAGGGAACACTTGCGGGGGGCAGAGAACACATTTGAGAGAGATTAAAGAGAAGATCGGAAGGAAAGTTTTCCTTCAGGAAAATGACAAGCAAAAAAGACAAAGGATTCCTTTGGACTTTTGTTTGAAGGAAATCCAAGAAAAGGAACCAAAGGGTGAATTCCTTCGGACAAAGTGCCTGAAGGAATTCCTTCGGACATTTTGTCCGAATAAATTCACAAGAGAAAGAATCAAGGCAAATTCCTTCGGACAAAATGTCTGAAGAAAATTACAAAGAAATGGTCGGGACTTTGAAGGAAGGATTTCCTTCGGCCATTTTGTCCGAAGGAATTGAGATGACCAAGGGAGCCTGAAGGAACTTGAAGGGCAAGTGCCCTTGCGAAAGGCTCTCAGCGACCAAAAGGGGACCATTTCCATCTTCCGAAAGGTCACCTTCCCTTCGAGAAGGTTCAATTGCAAAAGGCCAAATGTTCAGTTTCAAGAAAGCCGAAGGAATTATCAAAGTAATGACGGGCCCTAGCATGTCAATTTCAGCATAGCGAACTAGTTGTTAGACTTTCAAACGTCTAGTGACGTCCCCGCGGATGTCAAAATCATGACAATGAAATAGCCGTTGGATTTCAAAATGGCGACGGGCTTATAGACGTCAACTTTACGATGATAAGATAGCCGTTGATTTTCAAATGCTTAGGGAGGGGCCCGCGCATGGAAATGGATTAACAGTCGGAAAAGACTGCCGAGAAAGGACCCTGAAGAGCCAGTAAAAGACGGAAGAATAGCCCGAGAGCTCAAATCGTGAGAAAGAGACAAGATATAACAAGGAAAGAGGGAATAAAACAGAGAATCCAGAACATGGCTACGCCCACATACGACAACATTTGGAATGTTCCAAAGGACGCACCCAACCAAGCACATACATGAATCAGATCAGCCCAGGTGGCAAAAGAAGCATCAGCACAGGAAGTTATTGCAACGACCCATGCTTTCACAGTGACATTTAATACGGGTTGAGCACCAAAGTCAAGACTGGGGACACCTACAACATGGTTCCTTTAGCAGTTTCCTCTTTCCAATGTATTCAATGCAGCATGGGCTGCTTATTCTAGAAAGCACCAAAGTATTTTCCTTGATGCTATATATATTGTAACCTCTTAGTTGAGAAGATATCTCTCATTTTGTAAGGCAAAGCCCTGTCAAATTTCACCTTTGATCAATAAGAATGTGTTTTACCTCTATCTAATTGGTTATGCTTTTGAGTGTGTCTGTGTATCAATTCTGTGTTCAGTCATTTTAGCTTGATGCTTTCACAAGATTGACACCAACATACCTAGTGTAGCCAAAGCCATTTCTGCAGGATTAACTGGAAGTGCTTCATTTGGAGCGTAGAGACAAAAGAGTAGCTATCAGACAGTGTGTTTTCTACAACGCCTGTGGTAAGTTCTTTTTCCTTGTCTCCATTAAGCCCCCTGTTAAAATACCCCTACAGTCTGATCTTTTTACTAGATAAAGTGTATGTTCGTCCCTTTCTGGTTTGAAGTGTGAATAGCTGAGTAAATTAAAATCGTTTGGTGCATCACCACTTGGATTAGTTTCTGTTTTGGTTGTATCCTTCTCCCTTTTCACCCCCCCATTGTTAGCAGTATTAGTAAAAGACTTTAGAGAAGCATCAAAGGGAGCTAGCCCTTATCTAGAGATTCTCTCCTTAGTTTTGCCAAACCCACAGCAAGAGGGGAGTCTCCATTGTGCCGCGTGGAAGAGAGAAGCTCAACATTCTTTCAAGGGTGCAATTCATAGCGTCAACAGTTTTTTGGCACACTCGGTGGGACCAATTTTAATGTTCAAAAAAGTTTCAGAATTGGTGTTGGTCCTGTTACAACAAAAATGAACCACTAATCCAGCATCTGATGACTCCATTTTTAAGAACATCAGTCTCTGGTCAAAGATCAGTCTAACATCCAATGCCTAAGGTCACCACAAGATATTCTACCAAAGGTGTCCCTTTTGAATTCGTTGAATTACCGTTAAACTCAGCAAGGCGATTGAGATTTGCAAGGACCCATCCTTGTACAACAAGTCATTTTTCCAAACCTGCTATAAAATACACTTACGCAAGAAGACCCCAACAGAACCCTGTTATCACCATGGCTTTACCTTTTGTGGCCTTTCATGGTCAGAGTCCTTTAAACCTTTTGCATTATGACCCAATCCCAGGGACAACCCTTAAGAGTGTTTCTCCCTTTAATGGAGAGGGGCCTATTACTGCTATTGAGCACATCCGAAATATTGCCAACCTCTGTAATATTCACAATGTCACTGAAGAGAACATTGATATCAAGTTGCTGGCATTGTCTTTTAAGAGTAAGGTTCTGGACTGGTATGGGACTTTGCCTATGAATTCAGTCGGCACATAGAATGAATTAGGCACTCTCTTAACAAACAGATTCGGGGAGAAGAGTGACCACTTCTCGCTTGCTGAACAGCTAACCACCATGAAAAGAGCTCCACATGAATTCATGCAAGATTTCAATACCAGGTTTCAAAAGACCTGGGACAAAATCCCCATTTTGGTAAGGCCGACCCCAAGCTATGCTTTCCTCTATTACTTAAAAGCTTTGAACAGCGACATTGCTGTCATGATACAGTCAATGGGAGGACAAATGTTGCCAGTTGCCTATGAAATTGCCATAGCCGCTGAAAATTGCCTGGTGCAAGCAAGGAGATAGCCCCTAGACCTCATATGCCGCTCTTTCCTGAATTGCCACCTCCAGTTCAGACTGCTGCAGCCACTTTAGCTCTTTTGTCGGCATAGAAAAGCCGACTGCTACCTCGCCCAATGATCTTTATGAAGTTAAAAGCTTGTTACAAAGCGTGACCAACGAACTAGTGGCTCTCAAAAGGCAACAAGCTCAAAACTATCAGCCAAATTAGGGATATTAGCAGTTCGGACAAACAAGTAGACCCTTTTTTCAGAATTATAATCAAGGATAGGGTCAGTTTGCACAAGCTAGATCATATCAAGGGTATAATACAGGCGCTCCTTCATCGTCCAAGGCTCTTGTGCCTGCTCAAAATAATCTGGTACAGGAACAGCGAAATTGCTTACCCCTGGGATATGGTCAAGATCAGGCTGCTTATACAAATGAGACGTCAAGTCAATATATGAATGCACAAGACACTCAAGCTACCCAATTCCCAAGCTTTGAGACATTAGTACAATCTGGCATGGATAGCAGGCAGACTCAGTCTGATTCCACTCTCATGAATCACATGGAAGGTGAATTTTGTGCAGTCAACTATGTGGGCAGTATGAACAACCAAGGTGATTATGTTGCAGCCAACACAAGGTCCAAAAGGAGAGCTATGGAGGAAGCTCAGACAGCTGCCCAAACATCCGCAGCATCTTCTTCGTCACATATGAACCAAAATTTTTCAAATTACAAGCCGCCGGTTACATCCTCAGCTCTTCGATTTGCGCCTTAGGTTGCAAGCGCCCCCAAACAAAATTTAAAAGGCAACAACCCTCAGATCAACATGGTAGACCAAATGAAGAAGCTGCACATGAATATCTCTTTGTGGGATTCATTAGCAATGCCAGGGCAAAATGACATACTCCAGAAGGAGTTGCACGAGTTAAATGAACTAGCTGTCCCAACAAAAGCTGATAACGTTTTGATCATGAATGGGCACTTTTTCACAGCAGGCCAAGCAAAGAAAGGGTTCCCCCTTTCTATCTATCCTTAGTCATAGGAGATTTCTTGGTATACAAATGCATTATTGACAGTGGGGCAAACACCTCGATAATGTCTAGATGCATAGCGGATACGCTGGGACTCAAATACGAGGAGATGACAAAGGGAGTCCTGCAGCTAGATGGATCACCAGCCAAGACACTAGGAGTGGTACGCGGCTTGAATCTAACGCTGCACCCCTGTCCCACTTTCTCAGTTCCCCATGATGTGGTAGTGGCAGATGTTCCTCCCTACTTTGCTATTTGCTTGTCCAGGGATTTCACATCCGAAATAGGCAGGTATCTAGCAACAAACTGGTCTTACATGGTTTTTAGAATCAAATATGGGACTAAGGTTAAGATTGAGTCGGAGCCAATCCATAGAGATCATTTGGAGCCGTACTCACTCAAAGCGGTGAATGTTAGCTACGCCATTATTGATGAAGAACTCCAAGTGGATCAATCTCCGCCCTCTGCCCTTGAAGGAGTTGCTGACCTGCTCTTAGACGAATGGGGAAGTGACAACTTCGAACATGACCCATACAAGTTTATAGAAGAGGCAGGGCTTGGAATTTATTGCATGCATAAAGAAGGTACCCTTGTGTTAGATTTGATGAAAACAAACCAAGAGAGCTCGGGTTTATGGCAACTCTTCTTTGATGGCTCAAGAAGCAAACTGGGAGTTGGTGGTGGAGTGGTGTTAATTCCCCCTCAAAGGAGAAATACTTCTCGACTTTCAAGTTTCAGTTTTCTTGCACTTGCAATGTTGCAGAGTATGAGTCTCTCATCCATGGTTTGGAATGGGCAAGGAAAAGAGGAATTATAGAGCTGCATGGTTTTGAGGACAGCGAGTTGATCGTAAATTAGGTGAGAGGCCAAAATCTGACCAAGAATTCCTTGCTTAAGTCTTACAAGCACAGGGTATGGGACTTAGTGGAGAGTTTCTTTGCTTTCAATGTTATTTTCATTCCAAGAGAGCAGAATAAACAAGCAGACAGACTAGCAGCAGTTGGTTCCCAGTTTGACATCCCCAAGGAGATAGGCCGAGATAGTAGTCCACGTCATTTAAAAGTGGTTAGCAGACCCTCCATGCCTGATAACATCACCAACTGGCAGGCGTTTGACAGCGATCAACAAATAGCATTTTTCTTGCAAGAGGAGGCTGAGTTTGCCTCTAGAAATCAAGACAAGCTACAACAGTATGGCAGCCAGATTGTTCAGCTGAAGAACAACAAACTTCTCAAAGGCTTGGTTACTCTCGAAAGTATCTTTGATGAGGAGGACCAATTGAAAGATGACAAAACAAGCATCGCAACAAAAAAGGAGAACTATGAAAAAGTTGAAATATTCAAGAACAGGTTGCTTGCACTTGGGAAGGTATGTACAGATCATGAAAGACCGGCTTTCATCTTGTTGTGTCAAGAATTTGCCGATGTCTTCACTTGGGAGTATAGCGACTTAAAGAGTTTTTTTTCAAGTTTGGCCCAACATACCATTGAGCTGGAGGAAGGCGCCAAACCTATCAAACAAAAACAAAGGCCTGTCAACTCGAAGATTGAGCCTCTCATGCGGAAGGAACTCACCAAGCTGATTGAGTCTAGGATCATATTTTTGATCAAACACTCTTCTTGGTTGGCCAATCTAGTCCCTGTTAGGAAAAAGAATGGGAAAATTAGACTGTATGTGGATTTCAGACCTCAATAGAGTCTCATTGAAAGATCACTATCCTCTTCCTAGTATGGAGCAGATCCTCCAAATGGTGACAGGCAATGAACGTTTCTCCCTCCTGGATGGGTACTCAGGGTACAATCAAATTTTAATGCAAGACTGTGATCAATACAAGACAGCCTTTACTACCAAGTGGGGAACGTTTGCTTACCGGAAAATGCCATTTGGATTATCCAATGCTGGAGCCACTTTTCAACGAGCCATGGACATGGCTTTCCAAGACTTGATAAATAATGTTGTACTAGTCTATCTTGATGATGTGATAGTTTTTTCTTAGGAAGCAGGCCAACATCTGAAACACCTTAGGCAAATTTTTGAGAGGTGTAGAGAGTTTGGTATCTCTCTCAACCCAAAGAAATGCGTGTTCGCTGTCCATGAAGGTAAACTCTTTGGCCATGTTGTTTCGAAAGGGAGCTTGACCATTGATTCAGAAAGAGTTTGCGCTATCCTAGCATTGTCGTTGCCTAAGCATAAGAAAGGTCTACAAAGTTTTTTTGGCAAAATAAATTTTATCAAAAGATTTATCCCAATTTTGCTGAGATAGTCAAACCACTGACCTCCATGCTGAAGAAAGATGAAAAATTCGTGTGGACAGCACAAAGGAAGGATAGTTTTGAAGGGATCAAGCAGGTTATCGCCCAGGCTCCTACTTTGATTAGTCTTGACTTCACCAAGGATTTCAACCTCTACACCTTCGAAAATGAAGAGGTAATCTCCGCCATGCTTACCCAAACAAATAACGAGAACTTTGAACAACCGCTTGCATTTTTTAGCCAAGGTCTAGAAGGTTTTGAGATCAGATATACATATGTGGAGAAGCAAGTCCTTGCAGTCATACGAAGCCTGAAAAAATCCAGACATATGCTGTCCAACAGCAGGGTTCATCTCATGGTGCCACATCCCAGCGTCAAAGATTTTTTGATTAGCCGTGATCTAAATGAAAAGAGAGCGGGATGGATCACTAAAGTAATGGAATATGACGTAGACATCAAAACCACTAAGCTGGTAAGGAAAAACGGCCTGTGTGAACACCTTGCTATAGACCTTAAACAACAAAAAGAGGACATTTTGCTAATCCATGATGAAGCTACGACAGAAAAACCAACAGTCATGAAAGATTGAGCATCAGACATGAAACGTTTCCTTCTCATCGATGAGTGCCCACAGGGCCTTGATAGGACCAAGAGATATTTCAGACTCCAATCTCTCCCTTATGTCCTGATTGATGGGGTGTTGTTCAGAAAGAATTTTTCAGGAGTACTCTTGAGGTGCATAGACCTAGGTTAGGTCAACAGGATGCTATCCGAGTTCCATGACGGGCCGACTGGTGGTCACTTTGCTCCTAAGCCTACAGCTGCAAGGATTATGAGAGATGGTTACCTCTGGCCCACTCTATTTAGAGACACCCATGCCTGGGTATGAAAGTGCCAGAAGTGTGTTCTCTTTGATGGGAAACAACGGCTGGCTGCAATGCTTCTACAGCTTATTCAAGTAGAACAGCCATTCATGCAATGGGGCCTAGACTTCATCGAGATGATCAACCCTCCTTCCAGTGTTGGCCACAAATGGGTCTTGACTGCTATAGACTACTTCACGAGATGGGTAGAAGTTGTTGCTTTGAAGGAGGCCAACGAAAGTGTAGTCTTGGACTTTTACGAAGGCTTGGTGACAAGGTTTGGAGTCCCAACTACCATCATCTCAGACAATGCATTGGCTTTCTTGAGAACCAAAACAAGCGAGTGGGCATTGGGATACGACATATACCTTAGCACTTCTTCTAACTACTACCCACAAGGGAATGGGCTGACTGAGTCCACCAACAAGAATCTGATCAGAATTATTAGAACAATGGAGGAGAATTAGAGAACTTGGCAAGCCAAGTTGAAAACAGCCCTGTGGGCAAACAGGGTTACTCCAAAGAGGGCAGTTGGCAATTCACCATACACACTTGTGTATGGAAGGGAAGTTAGACTTCCTATTTCACTTGAATTGCCAGCTTTGGATCTTGCTCACTAGCTACAATTGGAAGAAGGCAAAAACATGGAGGTCAATCTGTGTGAATTGATGGAACTTTAAGAGACAAGGGACCAAGCCATAGTTTCTATGACCAGTCGTCAGTAGCAAACGAAGAAGCATTTTGACAAGAAATCTTCGTCAAAAGGTTTCTCTGAAGGCGACATAATCTTAAAATGAGATGAGGACCAAGCTAAGCCTGGAAAACACACAAAGTTCAACGCCCTATGGAGTGGTCCGTATGTCATCACTCAGTGCAAGCAACACAATGCATTCCAACTCTCCAAGTTGGATGGTGACGAACTGCATATCCCAGTTAATGAGAAATATCTTAAGCACTGTCACTGAGCCTTCTCTCATCATGTATATATTTTTCTTGTTTTTTCCTATTTTTCCTAAGTGCTCTTGTGCATGTTCGTAGTTTTTTTAGCCTTGTGTGTGTTTTGTTTACCGTCTGGGGTAAAAGCTTCATGATTGATTCTTAGATCTCTCAAGGTTATTGTCAACCTTTTGGACTGTGTTTTGACTCCGTGCCCAATGGACTTATAAGCCACTAGTTTTTCTAAAGCATAGCAGGCATGCTTCCCCTAAGAATCGCCAAATTTGTTGACCATTTTGGTCCTGCAAGCCAAAAAATCACTATCTTTTCTTTCCCTGTTATCTTGTGTGTCAGTCTTGGATGCATCCACCTTACTACAAATGCTCCATTTCCCTTTGCTATAGCCATGTTCTTATGAAAAGTTGAAAGATCTAAGACCTGTAGGTTCTCGGCTTGATATGGGGCTTATTTCGCTTTGGACTATTGCCTTGGACAGGGCTTTTATTGACAAAGGAAGGAGCCAATTTCAAATAAATACAAGTCTTTTATGAGGCCCTGAAGGTCAAGTGCCCTTGCGGAGGGCAAGTAGGTGACCAATTGGACCTTTCAGCAGGCTCCAAAGGGCAACTTTAGGCCCAAAGTGCCCTTGCGGAGGGAAGGGAACACTTGCGGGGGTAGGGAACACATTTGAGAGAGATTAAAGAGAAGGCCGAAAGGAAAGTTTTCCTTTGGGAAAATGACAAGCAAAAAAGACAAGGGATTTCTTCGGACTTTTGTTCGAAGGAAATCCAAGAAAAGGAACCAAAGGGTGAATCCGAAGGAATTCCTTTGGGCATTTTGTCCAAAGAAATTCACAAGGGAAAGAATCAAGGCAAATTCCTTCGAACATTTTGTCCAAAGGAAATTACGAAGAAAGGGTCGGGACTTTGAAGGAATGATTTCCTTTGGACAAAATGTCTGAAGGAATTGAGATGACCAAGGGAGCCCGAAGGGCAAGTGCCCTTGCGGAAGGCTCTCAGCGACCAAAAGGGGACCATTTTCATTCTTCTGAAAGGTCACCTTCCCTTCGGGAAGGTTCAATTGCAAAAGGTCAAAGGTTCAGTTTCAAGAAAGCCGAAGGAATTACCAAAGTAATGACGGGCCCCAACATGTCAATTTCAATATAGCGAACTAGTCGTTGGAGTTTCAAACGTCCAGTGACGTCCTCCCAGACGTCAAAATCAGGACAATGAAATAGCCGTTGGCTTTCAAAATGGTGACGGGCCTGCAGACGTCAACATTACGGTGATAAGATGAAAGATCCCAAACTAGGATTGAAAGCAAATAAAATTGATTTCCACTACTTACAGCATTCAATCAATTGGACAAAGATATAAAACCGAATGTAACTGATACTATAGCCCCAAATGTCATAAAATTATTACAGATTGGTCTCAAAACCCAATTATTATAACAACAACCAAACTGAAAATAAAAAACCTGGGATTGCGTGCTCTCGGCCTGCTGTGTCCAGAAAACACAGTCGCCGACGTCGGTCGCTGATGATGCCGACGTCGGTGGATACCCTGCCGCCGTCGGTCGTCTGAGGGCGACCTCTGCCTGCCTGTGACTCCGTGACTGCTGACTGCCGGCGTCGGTAGATAATCGGCCGAAGTCGGTCTATATGCCGATGCCGGTCCCTGTAAAACCCTGCGGCTGAACTGTGCCCTTTCCTTTTCCGGATCTGCCGGTACGGCCTGGTGCCGATCTGTCTATCCGTACGGAATCCGTACCAAACCTGCTCTGACTATAAAATATATAAACCTGGGATCAAAACATAGGATAAATACCTGGAGACCTTTGCTGAACCCTGATATCCTCAGTGAATGGCCCTCTGAAGCTCCCGATCTGACCAATATGCACACTCTGGATTCCGTCTCGAATCCACCTCTGACAAAAGGGCTGGGTTTTCGTCCAACTCTTCGTCAATCTACTGAAGGGTTTCGTCCTCAGAGATTCCAGCTGAATCACCGATTCAAGCTTCTCAGAATAATTTTTGCAAAAGAAGATATTAGATAATGCAAATGCTTTGCTTTCCCCTTCTTTTAAAGCTTTCCAAGGAAACTTCTAGAAGAAGTCAATTTTATTTTCATAATAATTTAATTAATTAATTAAACCATTTCAATAGAAAATTGGGGACATTACAGTCCTCCCTTCCCGGAGATTGCTTGTCCTCAAGCAATTCGCTCCTGATACCCAATACCAACTACCTGGATGCCATATTAATCTCAAGAATTTGCAAATTCTTCTGTCAGAAACACCACGCTGGATAATATCTGTGACTACATTCACCTTATTTCTCCTGGAGAGCAGAGTGATAATCATCAATATGTAAGTAGCAAATTCACCATCACATACCTTAGTCTTAGAAAAAGGTCGCTGCGCTACTCTGATTATTAAACTTTCACAATCTCCATAAGGATGTTGACTTATAATTGGAAAGGAAAATGCCCTGCAATAAATAGAATTATTTACCACATCACCTGTAAAATGAGACTCCATCCTATGAGATGACCCCTCCTTCGGTCCTCCATCTGGTGCTGCCTTCAAGATAATCTTCCTTCCCCCAGAAAGGAATTCTAACTGCATACGGCGGTGATCAATAATGTAGCGCCCTATACCCTGTAACCACTGCATGCCCAAAACCACATCATAATCCTCTAAAGGAAACACATAAAAATCATCTGTCAGAGTGTAATCCCCCATCTGAATGCTGAGCTGTGGAATCCGTTTGGTACAACCCAAAACTGCACCGTCTGCCACTTTTACCCCAAAACCACCAAACTTCTCATACTGTAGTCCACGCCTTCCCACTAACTTCCGGTCAATGAAGTTATGTGTAGCACCTGTATCTACCAAGCTCACGACCCACTTACCCTTAAGTGTACCTTTCAACCGAAAGGCATGAAAGTTAGGATAACTGGAGAGAGTAGCCATAATTGCTTTCGCTGATGCCAAAGGCTCTGGGGTGTCTAACTCCAACTGTATCTGATCCTGCTCAATATTATCTTCAGTGTCCGTGTCAGGAACCTCCTCATCTCCACATTCAGAAGTTACCTCAATCAAATGAATCTTTCCTTTACCCATGCAATGGTGGCCTGGTTCCCATGGGTCTTTGCAGGAAAAACATAATTTTTTCCTCCTTAAGTCATTCCTAGTCTCCTGATTCATCCAAGGATTTGTAGAGGATGGCCCTTCTTTAATTTGTGGTGTATTGGCCTTCTGTATAGGCCGAGATTCTGCAGCGATTTTCTTATCACCTTGATAAGAAGTGGGAACAGTATCCAGTCTCAATGTCACATCAATGGCATCCTTAAGAGTGGCTGGTTGGAAAGCACGTACCAGTCCCTTAAGTCTATCCTGTAACCCCTCAATAAATAACATCACACTTCGTCTCTGAGGCATATCAGGTACCATAACCGCAATACGCTGAAACTCATTAATATAAGTTTCTGCGTGTCCACTTTGTCTAAGATGAGCCAACTCCCTGTAGTAAAGTTCTATATCCTTACGGTCAAACCGTGAAATAAGTCTCTCAGTGAACTCAGCATAGGAGTGAACTAAGGCGTGATCCTGGGTGACCAATCCATGGTGCCACCAATCATATGCAATCCCCTCTAGATGTAACACTGCAAACTGAATGGCCTCACGCTCAGGCATGGGCCTCAAAGAAAGATATATGTCCAGCTTGTGGACCCAAGCTCTTGCACTAGTCTCTCCAGAGCCATTATATGAAGCCAATGTAATCTTCCGCGTAGCTCTATTGAGGTCATGATTATGCTGCTGCTGTGGTGGTCTATTACCCCGATCTCCCCTGAGTCTCGCTGTGTCTACGCTGTGCACAATACTGGGGAAGAGGAAAAACCTCCCTAACCTCTGGGGGTAAAGCTCTCCATTCTGCTGTCGCTGCCAAAACGGACTCTTGGAACCCCATCTCTGGTGGTTCCACCTGTACTGGTTGTCCACCTGGTACAAACTGAGGCAGTAATGGTCTATTAGGAGTAGGTGTATGATGATGATGTCGCCTAGAGGAATGACGGGAACTCCCAACTGAAGAACGGGAATGGTGACTATGCTGACTGGAGTGATGGGTATGATCACTACTAGTCACTGAAGCTGATCTATTCCTTCTATCTCTGTGTCTATCCACCTCTAAACGTTCCATGGTATCCTGTAATCGGTCTAGAGCCTGAACAATCCTGGGCTGGGTAGTGATGAGAGTCCTCATCATCTCCCTTTCTTCTTCATCCTGGTTTCTATGGGCATTCCTCTGTTCTTTGGCCATGATAGGTGGCTGTCCTAAACCCAACTCTCGCTCGTACTGAGCTCTACTACGAGTAAAATATCTATGGCTTCTATCAAATCTACCAGGATGCATAGAAATTAAACAGTTTTACCCCTACAGGCTGACAAGATGCCTGGCTCTGATACCACTGAAAGATCCCAAACTAGGATTGAAAGCAAATAAAATTGATTTCCACTACTTACAGCATTCAATCAATTGGACAAAGATATAAAACCGAATGTAACTGAGACTATAGCCCCAAATGTCATAAAATTATTACAGATTGGTCTCAAAACCCAATTATTATAACAACAACCAAACTGGAAATAAAAAACCTGGGATTGCGTGCTCTCGGCCTGCTGTGTCTAGAAAACACAGTCGCCGACGTCGGTCGCTGATGATGCCGACGTCGGTGGATACCCTGCCGCCGTCGGTCGTCTGAGGGCGACCTCTGCCTGCCTGTGACTCCGTGACTGCTGACTGCCGGCGTCGGTAGATAATCGGCCGAAGTCGGTCTATATGCCGATGCCGGTCCCTGTAAAACCCTGCGGCTGAACTGTGCCCTTTCCTTTTCCGGATCTGCCGGTACGGCCTGGTGCCGATCTGTCTATCCGTACGGAATCCGTACCAAACCTGCTCTGACTATAAAATATATAAACCTGGGATCAAAACATAGGATAAATACCTGGAGACCTTTGCTGAACCCTGATATCCTCAGTGAATGGCCCTCTGAAGCTCCCGATCTGACCAATATGCACACTCTGGATTCCGTCTCGAATCCACCTCTGACAAAAGGGCTGGGTTTTCGTCCAACTCTTCGTCAATCTACTGAAGGGTTTCGTCCTCAGAGATTCCAGCTGAATCACCGATTCAAGCTTCTCAGAATAATTTTTGCAAAAGAAGATATTAGATAATGCAAATGCTTTGCTTTCCCCTTCTTTTAAAGCTTTCCAAGGAAACTTCTAGAAGAAGTCAATTTTATTTTCATAATAATTTAATTAATTAATTAAACCATTTCAATAGAAAATTGGGGACATTACATAAGATAGCCGTTGATTTTCAAATGCTTAGGGAATAGGCCTGCGCATGGAAATGGATTAACAGTTGGAAAAGACCGCCAAGAAAGGAGCCCGAAGAGCCAGTAAAAGACAGAAGAATATCCTGAGAGCTCAAATCGTCAGAAAGAGACAAGAAATAGCAAGGAAAGAGGGAATAAAATAGAGAATCTAGAACACGGCTATGCCCACATACGACAACATTTGGAATGTTCCAAAGGACGCACCCAACCAAGCACAGACACGAATCAGATCAGCCCAGGTGGCAAAAGAAGCGTCAGCACAGGAAGTTATTGCAGTGACCCATGCTTTGTGACATTTAATACGACCCATGCTCTTGCAGTGACATTTAATATGGGTTGAGCACCAAAGTCCAGACTGATGACACCTACAACATGGTTCCTTCAGCAGTTTCCTCTTTCCAATGTATTCAACACAGCATGGGCCACTTATTCTAGAATTCACCAAAGTCTTTTCCTTGATGCTATATATATTATAACCTCTCAGTTGAGAAGATATCTCTCATTTTGTAAGGCAAAGCTCTGTCAAATTTCACCTTTGATCAATAAGAATGTGTTTTACATCTATTTGACTGGGTATGCTTTTGAGTGTGTCTGTGTATCAATTCTGTGTTCAGTCATTTTAGCTTGATGCTTTCACAAGATTGACACCAACATACATAGTGTAGCCAAATCCATTTTTGCAGGATTAATTGGAAGTGCTTCATCTGGAGCGCAACGACAAAAGAGTAGCTATCAGACAATGTGTTTTCTACAGCCCCTGTGGTAAGTTCTTTTTCTTTGTGTCTCCATTAAGCCCCTTATTAAAATATCCCTACAGTCTGGGCTTTTTACCAGATAAAGTGTATGTTCGCCCCCTTCTGGTTTGAAGTGTGAATAGCTAAGTAGCTAAAAATCGTTTGGTGCATCACCACTTAGATTAGTTTCTGTTTTGGTTGTATCCTTCTCCCTTTTCACCTCCCCCCATTGTTAGCAGTAGTAGTAAAAGACTTCAGAGATGCATCAAAAGGATCTAGCCCTTATCTAGAGATTCTCCTCTTAGTTTTGCCAAACCCACAGCAAGAGGGGAGTCTCCATTGTGTTGCGTGGAAGAGAGAAGCTCAGCCTTCTTTCAAGGGTGCAATCCATAGCATCAACAAGTAGTAGGGGCACTTACAAAAGTCCGGGTCCTTTGCAAAAGGCACGTGTCCATTACTTAAGAGCTTGTTCACTTTTCCAGAGGACCATTACAATATTTACGAAGGTCTCAAGCAAAAAGTCTGAAGGGTATGTTACCCTTTGGGAGGTGCCATTGACAAACCGTGAAGGGTCTCTTACCCTTCGGGAAAGTCCTTGTCAAAAACCCTGAAAGGCAATTTTGGAAAGGTTCCAAATGAATTCTTTCGGACTTTTTGTTCGAAGGAAATAAGCCAAGAAAATCTCGAGAAAAAAGAGCCCGAAAGGATGTCGAAGACAATGCTCGAAACGAAAGTCCGAAGAAATTGATGACGTGCCCGCAAATGTCAAGTTTGAGCCCTTGCAAGTAGTTGACGTTTAAAAGACCAAAAGGAGCTGCGCAACCTATGGACTCGCACCGACATAAATAAGATAAATTCAGGAAAACCAATGTCCTTAGATTGGTTTTCCATCTATAGGAAAGATCTGGTCCAGGTTTCAAGGCAAGCGCTGGTAGGTGAAGTTAATGGGGAGTCCTCGTCCTTTGACATTGCCATCATCTCTGAAAAACAGTCGACAAATGTAGAAGCAGCATGGCTCAGTCCGATTTATAGATGTAAGAATTTTTGTCCTCATACATAAGTGGACAAGTGGAGGATGGCATGGAGATGAAAGATAAAGATCAAGCAATTAGAAAAGATAGCTCAGGTATTTAAGACGATCCTGGACTTTTCCTTCTTAGTGGACCATGACATTGTCGTCCTCAGCTAGATTTGTCTTCTAGTGCGTTTCTCGACCAATGAGAGGGCTGGAAGACTTTTGGAGCTAATGACGGCTATTTCATTGGAGAAGGATTAGTTCTAATTAACCCAAGTGTGGGTGAGAATCCATGGAGGGTGGTTGGATCTCATTTATTGATTTTTTTTTGCTCGTCTCTTCCCTTTGGGTCTTCTCCTTTTCTATATATGTCTTGGTTCTTTTCAAAGAAAGGGATCCTCATTTGACAAGGAATAACTTTGTCAAAATTTGTAAGAAAGACCTTTTGAAGCAATAAAGATTATTTTTACCTATCTCTTGTCTGAAAATCGTGTTTAGCAAGCTTGTGCATGATGGCCTTGTGAAGAAGTGTTCTTCCATGTTCCTTGTCTTTCCTTCTTACCTATTTTCAGGTATTTTCGGGTTAGTTGTAGGTCTGAACTTGAGCTCTTTCTGCCATTAATGGATGTTTGGTGTGAATTTCGAAATTCCTCTCTGCTTCATATATGGCTTAGTGAGCCTGGTTTATGAAACACTGATGCAAATTAACCGATTGTGAGGTTGTGTAAGCAGAATTATCTTATGCTGAATTAGTGTTTATTTCATGTTTATGTGGGTCACTCTCTATTTAGTGCATCACCTTTCTTAGTTCAGTTTTCCCTATTTATGTTACCTTTCTCTCCCTTTTCCTTGGTCAACAATAGCTTTTAGTGTGTGGGAACAGCTGAAGTGAAGCATCTGAGGAGCTAGCCTCATTAAAAAGCCTGGAGGTCCAACCTCACTATAGGATACCCACAACCTGAGGTTGCTCCAATTTTGTAGCTGGGAGTGAGAGACCTTGAAAAACTCTCCCACAAGGGTGCAATTCTCCGCTACAATAGGGACCTTAGTGGTGCAAGGGATGGTGAAGCTATCCGCCACAGTCACACGAAAACCTTGGATTCAATGGGTTGAAGCCCACATGCAACAATCAAACTTTTATCAATGAAATTGTGGGTGGCCCAACTATCAATGAGAATTGTAATATCTATATCTTTCAATTTTTCCTTCACACGAAAGGGGTAGTATCTAGGAGTCCCTAATAATGAAGCAAAGGTGCCACTCATGTCCTCTCCTCCAAGGATCTCCAAATGCTCTTTCTCATAGGTGGCTGCCCCGCCTCTTATTCCTCTTCTTCTTCATCCGAATGCACCTCAATGTAGTGCACTTGTCCCTTCCCACGACAATGATGACCCGGTGTCCAAGGTCCTTTACAATCAAAACAAAGCTTTTTCCTTCTTAGGTCATTTCTTGTTTCATTGCTCCATCTTGGCAGCTCTCTTTGCTGCCCCAAACCCTACTGGTTTGGCTTACCAAACTGTCCCAAACCTTGTTGGTTTGGCCTATCAAGTTACCCCAAAGGAGCTGGTTTTTGTGGCCCAAAACTGTTGTCGCTTGGCTTCCCCCATTTATTATCTCTTGGCTATCCAAAAGGTCCAAAAGAGTTAGTTTTTTATGAAAATAAGGGCATAATTTTACCTTGGGGTGCCAAAGATTCAAGATCAAGGGCCTTTTGAATAGCTCCTTGAAGAGAAGGTGAGTCAAAATCCTTGACCAAACCCCTAATGGAATCAACCTAACCCTCCATGAATAAAACCACCAATCTTCTTTCCAAAACATTCGTTACCATGACCGAAAGCCTCTAAAATTCAGTCCAATACTCCTCTACTGTACCCTTTTGTCTCAATTGAGCCAACTCTCTAAAGCGTAATTCCAAATCAGCTCTATCAAACCTCTCAATGATCCTTTTACTAAATTCCTCTTAGGATTGGATAAGTTGATGTCCTTGAGTGATCAACCCATGGTACCGCCATTCATGGGCAGCCCCTTCTAAATGCAAAGTAGTAAACTGAATATCCTCCTTTTCCATCATAGGCCTAAGTGAAAAGTAGGTGTCTACCTTTTGAATCCAAGCCCTAGCCAAGCTCTTGGGAGAACCATCAAAATTGGAATGCAAAAGCTTTCCCAAGGCATGATGAAGTCCTCCTTGGCTGTCCTTGTGCCCTTGGCCAGCCCTATTGCCACCAAGTTGCCCATGCTTCCATGATGTATATGCTTTAAAATGTTAAATATTGTACAGACTTAACTAAATATTAGTTAATGTCTAACTGATAAACTCTCGTAACTGCTGTAACCATAATTGTTGTAACCATTTTTGTATTGCTAAATAAGATCGATGCATAGATGAAGACATCATATGTTTCTCACAATCTCTTCAATCATTTGCCAACAGTGGTATCAAATCCACCACTCAAGGGAGCCAGCATGGTACGGGTGTTTTTCATTCGATGAAACCTTGGTTCTAGGGTATGAATGGGAGGAAGAGTTCAAGGGTCGTGGAAGAGTTTGCAGTTGACACAGTCCCATCAAAGATTTTCACAGTCGCGTTTCTTGTCACGACATTGTAGAGTCATGGAAGGATCGTGGAGAAACACTAGTTGAAGTGCAAGATTCATGCAGCCACACAACATCGAAATAGATGCAGGGATCTTCGATGGTTCTACACAATCAAGGCAAAGGACGCAGACAAACTCACAGAAGGGCACGTTCTATACTAAAAACACAGTCGCATTTGAAGTAGAATTGCAGAAGGACCTAGATCGACGACAGGGTTTTTGAGGAAAGACACAGTCAGTCGTGGAAAAACGAGGAGTTGCAATTGCGTTGAGGGTTCCAGGCATGAAGAGGATCGGGCAAGGTCAAGGAAAAGAGTGAGGAAATGTTGCAGGAATGATGAGGGCACACACAACATCATCAAAAACTCATAGTTGCATTTAATACGAAGTCGAAAGAAGACTTGTAGTCAGTTGCAGTTATGAAAAAGGCCACGAGTCAGTCACAAAAGGGCATGAAAGAGACAAAACACCAACAGTGAACGATGAGGAAGGGCATAGTCCCTAATAAAATACCAGTGAGTTCACATTAATTCATTTGACATATTTTTGGATTTCTGTAAAATATTTTTACGAGTGGTTGAAAATTGAACGAAATCAGGAAGATAATAAAAAAAATAGTTCAATCTTTTGGAATTTTATTTTATTGGTAAAAAAATATTTTTCAGAGTGAAAAATGGCCAATATCTAGAACCTCGTCCTTCTTGAGGCCCAAAAATTAATTGGGCAGAATTATATTGTGTGGAGTCATAAAATCTTGACAATTGCAAAATTCCATGATTGTGACAAGATTATACTTGACACAAACGACTAGCAACGAATTTTTGGCAATTATGACAAACATCATAAAGAAGCCCTTCTTTGTTGAAACTTTTTGTGTCAAATGATATGATTCGGAGGTCCAGAATGCTGCACAAGTAAGTGCGCTATGGACCTGTCTCAAGAACAAGTACTAGATTTCAGAAAAGAGTCAAGTACTTTATTTGAAAAATTTGTTGTTTTTCCCAAATATGACAGAAGGTGGGTCTTTGTTAGAGAATTTATTATGGATGAAAGATCTTCGTGACCAATTGTCAGCGATCAACAAAAAGGTGGATGACGATGATATGGTGGTTCTTGTTCTGAATACCCTGACACCTTACGAGTCATTCGTGGAAGCTTTGCACTTGATGACAGAGTAACACTTATTTTTGATCAGGTGAGTTCATATTTGCTGCAAAAAGAATGCAGACAGACACACTTCAATGAGCTTAGTTTTGGCCAATCGAAAAGTGTATTTTTTGCGCAATCCAAAGGGAAATGGAAAATACATTCAGATACGTCTTCATCTTCCTCAAAATTCAATTTAAAATGTTATTATTGTCAAAAATTTGGTCATATTAAGAAAGAATGCAAAAAAAGACAATATGATCTAACACATAACAAGGCAAAAGGGCATGCAAATGTGGTAGCAGTTGAAGTTGAATCTAAGGAAGAATATGCTCTCATGGCGTCATGCTCCGATGAGAGGTCTACCAATGATTGGTTTTTTGATTCCGGTGCATCACGACATTTTACATGTCGAAAAGACTAAATATTAATTTCACTACAAAAGAAAGTTTTTCCGATTCAGTTTCCTTGGGTGATGGTAGATCACATGCTGTAGAAGGGATAGGAGATATACACATTGTATTGAATATTGTTGCGAAGTTCATTGTCATGAATGTTAGGTATGTATCTAAGATGAACAAAAATCTTCTATCAATTAGTCAGTTCACTGAAAACCCTCACATTATAGTAAATTTCTCAGAAAAGAAATGCATTGGGTCTGATATAAAAAATGATAAAGTCATAGCGCTAAGGCATTGAGCAAAATGGCTTGCATAGACTTGTTGATCCTGCCACTGTCAATTTGAATGCATTAATTGTGGAGGACAATACTAGTGTTGTACGGCATGAGAGATTTGGACATCTCAAATCAGATTTGTGCACTGCTTTTGATATGACTGATTTAGGCCTCCTGCACTATTGTTTGGGTGTAGAATTTTGGCAACATGACCACTCCATTTTCATTGCTCAGGTCAAGTATTCCACTAATCTTTTGAAGAAGTTTGGAATGATGATTGTAATTTTGCTTCTACACCTATAGAGGTGGGGTTTAAATTATCAGCTCATGATGATTCATCACTGGTCAATGAATCATCATATAAATAGTTGGTAGGCAGCTTAATATATATTACCACCACTCGACCAAATTAATGAATCATTATATAGACAATTGGTGGGCAGCTTGATATATTCTACCACCACTCGACCGGATTTATGTTTTGTTTTTAGCTACCTTTCTCGGTTTTTGTCTCAACTGAAGCTAGTACATTGGACAACAACAAAACATGTTCTGCGATATGTTAAAGGAACTCTTGACTTTGGCATTCTCTATCAGAGGACAATAGATTTCAGATTGATTGGTTATACAGACTCTGATTGGGGAGGATCAATTGATACTCAGAAATATACCACCGGTTATATGTTCTCTTTTGGTTCAGGAGTTGTTTCATGACAGAGCAAGCTTCAACATACCATTGCTCTTTCTTCCACTGAAGCAGAATACAAAGCAGCAATTAGTGCTAGTTTTGAATCAATTTGGTTACGTCAGATTCTAGCTGATTTGAAACTTCCTTCGTATACACCTACTCTACTATTTTGTGATAATCAAAGTGTGTTGAAGTTAGTAAAGAATCCTGTTTTTCATGCTTGCACCAAACACATCGAGATACATCATCACTACATTCGACAATTGGTTGATTCTAGTGACATTTCTCTTCACTTTTGTGCTTCCATAGAGCATCTTGTAGATCTAATGATTAAACCTCTTGGTTCTATTCTTTTTGTAAAGTTTCGAGACAAGCGTGGAGTTGTCTCTAGTTTAATCATTAAGAGGGGGTGTTAAATAATGTAAAGACTTAACTAAATATTAGTTAATGTCTAACTGATAAACTCCCATAACTGCTTTAACTATTTTTGGATTGCATAAATAAGATCGATACACAAATGAAGACATTATGTGCTTCTCACAAACTCTTCAATAATTTGCTAACAAAAAATCTATTTGATCCCTTAAAGGAGCAGGATAAGTCATGTACTCATCATAGTCCTTCAATAAAGTATCTCTCAATGTGGGTTGCTTTTCCCTTTCCGAAATGGCAACTTGTAAAAAAGTAGGCTGGTTAGGCTTATGTGTGGGTCCTTCATTCTCTTTAGGGGGCTTATCTATATACCTAGTGCGCACTTGTCCTAAAAGGACAGAGGTTTTTGAAATAAGAGTAATAGTAAATTATTTAATGAATAGGAATGAAACAGGGAAGTCTGAAAGATGTTCTTAGTAATTGAAAGACTTTGAATGCTTTCTTAGAGATTGCAGGTTATCGGGATTGCAAATGGGCCAAGCAAGGTAAAGATGCCAAGGACAAGCATTTTCAAGCATTTATTAATTAAATTTCAGTGGCTACAAACATAAAAAACAAGCTTAGAGTTGAGCAGCTCATGGGGGGAGATCCAAGTGAATTGGAATACTGTTTGTAGATGTCCTCTTTGGCAGCTCTAGTAATGATTCAATTTGTGTGAAGGAGCCAGGGGAGGGGGAAGGGGCTCCCTAGGAATATATGAAAGGGGGTAACCTATCAATAGAGATGCCAATAGAAAGAAAGAGCAACCTAGTCTCAAAGTACCAACAGTGCCGACGTCTGGTAGGGACTAGTGAGACAATCCTCTCAGAAGAGAAAAGTGTGAAGTATGATATCTCTCACGATAAGAAGCTAAGTACCTCAAGAATCTGAGTTTGTGGATGTAGCAAGTAAATCTAAAGATAGTCTTAAGGTGTAGCGGCTAGGTGGCAAAGTCAACTTGGATGAGAACTAGAAGGGGTACTAGTGCCATGAATTGCTTGAATGTTTGTCCGTGATATATCCATCAAACAACCTACTAAACTCCACCCTCTCATCAAGTGTGATTTTTGCATAAAGCCCAACCTCTTTTCCTAGTATGTGCAGGGAGTGTGCATTCACCCTAGTGATGCTGCCCAACCAAGTGAATAAACAAATGTTATACCTTCCACATTTTAGATCCCCCTTTAGTTTGTTTTTCTAGGGAATCAAGCATTTGAGAAAACTCTTTAAAAGTATCTTCTTGTTGAATGGACTCTTGGCATATTTGACCAACATCGTAGAGGGGAAGTTAAACTTTTTGGCACTCGCAATTGAATGTCCAATTTGTGTTGCCTCTTCCCTTTCTCCTTGGGTTACCGTAGTATGGCCACCAACCATCTCATCAATGTGAAAATCAGCTTCATAATAACTGTTGACAATTCTTCCATAGGAAAGATTGTCTCTTGCCATTCGGAAAATTCACATCTCCATCCAAGGAAAAAAAGAATTCATTAGGAAGAATACATTGTTTTTCTTTTGTGAGGGCCTTTGCTACAATAGGAATTCCTTCGGACGACTTTTGTCCAAAGGAATGGTTCATCAAAGAAGGCTTTTGCTAAGGACATAACTTCAGAGAAGTGCTAAGGACATAAGTCCGAAGGAAATAACAAAGGAAAGAGCGTAAGACAAAGGAAGTAATTCCTTAGGACTTTTTGTCCGAAGGAATACTTCGGAGAATCCAAAAGTCCGCCCAAAAAAAGCAAGGAAAAGCCAAGGTACCCTTCGGAAGGGTCATTTTCAAGAAGCCTGAAGGGCAAGGTACCCTTCGGAAGGGTCATTTTCAAGAAGCCCAAAGGGCAAGGTACCCTTCAGAAGGGTCATTTTCAACAATCCCGAAGGGCGCCTACCCTTCAGGAAGGTATAGGAACAAATTCGGGACCCCTGCAAAAAACCCGGGTGCCCTACAATTTTTTCGACAAAGGCGCAGATGCAGGACAGAAGCCCTTGCAGAGGGCACGTGGTCGGTGACAGGACCATTGCAACTTTCCCGAAGGACATTTCGAAGGCAGTCGGATTTCAAAAGACAAGGATTAATTCCTTCGGGCTTTTTGTCAGAAGGAATTCCTTCGGACAAAAAGTCCGAAGAAATTCGGAAAATTACAAAGAAGGAAAGTTTGAGGAAACAGGGAAGAAGGCAAAGACGAAGGATTAATTCCTTCGGGCTTTTTGTTCGAAGGAATTCCTTCGGACAAAAAGTCCGAAGAAATTCAGAGAGAAGCCGCCAAAAGAGAAAGACCCGTGGAATAAAAGCCCGAGCCAAAGGAAATGACAAAGGAAGATATCCTTTGAAAAAAAGTCTGAAGGACTACTTCGGAGGATAAATTCCGAAGGAAATATGGAGCCATAGGGCGAAACAAAGTCCGCAGGAACAAATTCAGCAAAATTGGCAGGCATAAAGCCGAAGAAAATCAAAGGTAAAGTAAACAGAAAATTTCGAAGGAAATAAGAAGACTAAGGGTGACGTCTCGCAAGACGTCAAATTTTGACCACGGGAAGTAACCGTTGAAACAAAGGTAAACCCAGAATTCGAAAAGAATTAAACCACGGGAAGTTGAAAAAAAGGCCAAACGGAGGAAATATAGACTAATACATCCATATATAGAATCCCGCCAGAAATAGACATGAACAGGTAGACCAGAATAGGATAAAATACATGCAAGCAAGGGCTATTTTCAATCAATCGGTCAAAGCTTCAGTTGACTGGTTACTGAAGCCCTGCTCATCCCCGAATCAACTCATGCATCCGAAGGTCCAACTCAGCTTCAACCAGTTCCAAATTCGAATGTCGAGTTGACTATTCTAGATTTAGAGTTGACTAATTGTTAAATGCCACATTTACCAAGAGTTTTCCATGCAAAGGAGAATGATCTCTTCGTCCAACTCAGCTTATCAAACGGTCAACTCAGCTTTTCAAACGTTCCAACTCAGCATCAAGCAGCTCACGTAGAGTTCTAAAATTGACATTGGCATGGATTTCCATGCAAAGAGAGGTGGGCGGTTCAGAACAAAGACAAGTTCACTTCCTCAAGTGCAAGAAGCTTCATGCAAAGATAAAAAGAAAACATATTTTATTGAAAGGCCAAGTTAGTCTTGAGTTAATCTAAGTTAATCATTCTCTTCAATTTTTCAACGCCAATCTTTGGCTTTTGTAATTCTCTATAAATTGGCTTTCAGCGTTGCTTAAAATCATCTTTCTCTTGGCTAGACCAGACTTTGCCATTGGTGAGTTGTGTAACCTCTTCAATAAATAAAAAGACTACTTTCAAGATTTCAAGTGTTGGCATAGTGTATATCCATTCAGCGATTTGCATATGTGGTAGATTTCTTTCCCTTCCCAGATTCTGATTCATACCTAGTTGCTAACTTACTGTATTATGCAAGTCATGTTAAATGTTCTTTGTCTTTTGCTAATGCTGTAACTGGATGTTAGGTGGCTGCAAAGTGTCTTGTATCAGACTTCTCTCCATCGTTTTTCCCTCATGTTTTGATTATTGAATCGAACCTTCTCACGAAATACTTATGCATAGTGGTCGATTGAAATCTAAGGTCTTCCTTTTCCCTTGTTTGTTTAGTGTTCCAGATTACAAGTTGAGTGGATCAATCTTTTGGTGTATCACCTTTATTAGGTAGGATTTCCCCATAAAGTTTCCTTCTCCCTTTTCCATGGTAGTTTGCAACATAGAGTAGAGATCCTCATTGATACATCTTACAGGAACCAGCCTTCTCTGGAGGTTCTTCTCACCATTGAGGCACCCACCCTTGTGAGAAGATCCCATTGTTTCAACTAGATAGAGGACTGGTTATTTCATGCACGTCTTCGATTCAGGGCGCAGCTCTAGGTTGACAACAGTTTTTGGCATGCCTGGTGGGACTTATTGTAGCTGGTCTTGATGAAATTGCAGTTGTAGCAGTGTTCTTCAAAAAGTATTTGGTGATTCCAAGTTCAAGCAATTGCTTCTAACAGTTCAGGGACAGCTTCCATGTAAATCTATTTTTATTGCATTATTGTGAATGAATTTTGATGGCTGTGTATGAAGAGAATTCCTATGCTATATTTCCTTATCATCCCAATGATGGATCATACCAGCCTGGTCATGATACCTATGAGCCTCTTTATGAGCCTAATCAGCCTTATCAAGAGCATGAAGCTTACTTTCCTTGTAAGCCATAACAGTCTCAGGACCGGATTTCATCTTTCCCATATGGCTATGATGTTGCATATAAGCAGTATTGCCTTCAAGAAAAAATGAATGAAATAGAGCGCAAAATACTAGCATATGCAAGAAAGGTTTGTTCTAACTCTTAGTATGAGGAAGTGAATGGTCAATTTCGAAATGTGTCCAATGATCCAAAAGAGATAAATGGACTATGTATTCTTGTATTGGAAAAGATGGAGGCTTGGGAAATGCAGAAAATCGAGTTAAACCAATTGTCTACAAATGGCTATTGTGCTTCTTATTCTCATGAAGTTCTTAACCATGCCCAATGTGTACCAAGGGAGCTTCTTAGTTGGAGTCAAGAGCCTATTCAAGAGCCTATTCACGAGCCTATTCAAGTGACTATTCATGAGACTAAACCTTCCTATAGTCCCCTTTCCTCACCAATCATCCCTCAAGCTCAGGTTGTCCAGGAAGACAAGCAGGGTCCAGACTTTGATGAGGTAATGGCCAAGTGGAAGGAACAAAATACAGACGTCTTTAAGAGTTTCTCTTTTCCTCCTCTCCAAAACTCCCTAGATAATTCCTTTTCCCTCAAGATTCCAAAATCTGATCATGATCGACCTCCCATACTTCATTTTCCCTCTCAAACAAATGAATTTTATCACCCTCCCGCCATCCCCCTTCCTCAGGAGGATCCTGTTCTTTGGAGTATTGAGAAAGAGGTTGCAGCTACAGGACAAGTTTTTGCAGAGTGTGTACAGAATGCTTCAGGGGGGTTTGAGGAAATATTTCCTATTAATACTTCACTTGAGGCTGTAATTGAGCATCCAATTTTAGCTGAGAGTGGGAAGACTGATCTTGATGTAGAGGAACTTTAAGAGGAGCTGATACAGGTTGAAGTTATAAATGAGTTACAGATATCTCTTATTGAGAAGGATCCAAATAGCCTTATAGCTAATTCAGTTCAAATAGATCAAAATGAGGAACAAAAAGATGATTGGCAGCTATACCTTGAATCTCTACAAGAGATTGAAGAGCTTTGTATGGATATGATGGCTATTGAAGAGCATGTTTATGAGAAATTTGATCAAGAATCATCTATTCAAGGTCACAGTATAGATTGGGTTGCCTACTCAAAGCTCCTTGAAGAGCTGGATGAACTTGCAGTAGTCAATAAGAAGGATGTGGTCACCAAAAAACCATGCATAGATGAGGTATCACTTGACAAGGTGGTAGATGATAAGCAATCTGAAAAAAATCAAGAGGTACTTGATGAGTTTGTCTTTGTTGCTATTGATGACTCATTTGAGAAGATGCTAATACAGTTGGTGGACAAGGAAAATGCCTCATCAAAGGTTATGACTAATAAACATCCTGCTTTGCAACTTGTACCATCTCTTGGAATGAGCGAGTTCAAGAATTTCTCATTTGATCCAGGCGGATCATGTTTTATCATGTTTAGCTAGGTTCCTTATTTGTTTTGCTTTCCTCCAAGCGTTGTTCAAGCATAGTACTTTGCTTCAGTTTTGTCCAATGAGTGCTTGTTTGCACATTTGCTTCTTAGTTAGTTTTATGCTTTCGTGTGTTTCCCTTCTTATTTTGAAGAAAGAGGTTGCTTCAGCCATGATTAGAGGAGATTTTCATTCAGAAATCAGGGTCACCATTGGGGAATTCAAATAGTGTCTATATATGGTCTGAGTTCTCAAGCATAGTAGGCATGCTGAGTCAACTGAGTCGCCAAAAATGTTGACAATTCTTCCACAGGAAAGATTGTCTCTTGCCATTCGGAAAATTCACCTCTCCATCCAAGGAAAGAAAGAATTCATTAGGAAGAATACATTGTTTTTCTTTTGTGAGGCCCTTTGCTACAACAGGAATTCCTTCGGACAACTTTTGTCTGAATGAATGGTTCATCAAAGAAGGCTTCTGCTAAGGACATAACTTTGGAGAAGTGCTAAGGACATAAGTCCGAAGGAAATAACAAAGGAAAGAGCCTAAGACAAAGGAAGTAATTCCTTCGGACTTTTTGTCCAAAGGAATACTTCAGAGAATCCAAAAGTCCACCCAAAAAAGCAAGGAAAAGCCAAGGTACCCTTCGGAAGGGTCATTTTCAAGAAGCCCGAAGGGCAAGGTACCCTTCGAAAGGGTCATTTTCAACAATCTTGAAGGGCACCTACCCTTCGGGAAGGTATAGGAACAAATTCAGGACCTCTGCAAAGAACCCGGGTGCCCTATAATTTTTTTGACAAAGGCGCAGATGCAGGACATAAGCCCTTGCGGAGGGCACTTGGTCGGTGACAGGGCCACTGCAACTTTTCCGAAGGACATTTTGAAGGCAGTCGGAGTTCAAAAGACAAGGATTAATTCCTTCAGGGTTTTGGTCCGAAGGAATTCCTTCGGACAAAAAGTCTGAAGAAATTTGGAAAATTACAAAGGAAAGTCCGAAGAAACAAGGGAAGAAGGCAAAGACGAAGGATTAATTCCTTCGGGCTTTTTGTCCAAAGGAATTCCTTCGGACAAAAAGTCCGAAGAAATTCGAAGAGAAGCCACCAAAAGAGAAAGACCTGTGGAATAAAATCCCGAGCCAAAGGAAATGACAAAGGAAGATATCCTTTGGAAAAAAGTCCGAAGGAATACTTCGGAGGATAAATTCCGAAGGAAATATGGAGCCAAGGGCAAAACAAAGTCCGCAGGAACAAATTTGGCAAAATTGGCAAGCATAAAGCCGAAGGAAATCAAAGGTAAAGTAAACAGAAAATTTCGAAGGAAATAAAAAGACTAAGGGTGACGTCCCGCAAGACGTCAAATTTTGACCGCGGGAAGTAACCGTTGAAACAAAGGTAAACCCAGAATTCTGAAAGAATTAAACCATGGGAAGTTGACCTCAGATTAAGCGACGGGAAGTTGAAAAAAAGGCCAAACGGAGGAAATATAGACTAATACATCCAAATATAGATTCTTGCTAGAAATAGACATGAACAGGCAGACCAGAATAGGATAAAATACATGCAAGCAAGGGCTATTTTCGATCGACCGGTCAAAGCTTCAGTTGACTGGTTGTTGAAGTCCTGCTCATCCCCGAATCAACTCATGCATCCGAAGGTCCAACTCAGTGTCAATCGGAGTTCCAAATTTGAATGTTGAGTTGACTGTTCTAGATTTAGAGTTGACTAATTGTTAAATGCCACATCTACCAGGAGTTTCCCATGCAAAGGAGAATGATCTCTTCGTCCAACTCAGCTTATCAAACGGTCAACTCAGCTTTTTAAATGTTCCAACTCGGCATCAAGCAACTCACGTAGAGTTCTAAAATTGACATTGGTGTGGATTTCCATGCAAAGAGAGGTGGGCAGTTTAGAACAAAGACAAGTTCACTTCCTCAACTGCAAGAAGCTTCATGCAAAGACAAAAAGAAAACATATTTTATTGAAAGGCCAAGTCAGCCTTGAGTTAATCTAAGTTAATCCTTCTCTTCAATTTTTCAACGCCAATCTTTGGCTTTTGTAATTCTCTATAAATTGGCTTTCAGCGTTGATTAAAATAATTTCTCTCTTGGCTAGACCAGACTCTGTCATTGGTGAGTTGTGTAACCTCTTCAATCAATAGGACTGTACCTTCAAGATTTCAAGTGTTGGCATAGTGTATATCCATTCAACAATTTGCCTATGTGGTAGATTTCTTTCCCTTCCCAAGTTTTGATTCGTACCTAGTTGCTAACTTACCGTATTATGCAGGTCATGTTAAGTGTTCTTTATGTCTTTTGTTAAAGTTGTAAGTGGATGTTAGGTCGCTGCAAAGTGTCTTGTATCAGACCTCTCTCCATCGTTTTTCCCTCATGTTTTGGTTATTGGATCGAACCTTCTCACGAAATACTTATGCATAGTGGTCGATTGAAATCTAAGGTCTTCCTTTTCCCTTGTAAGTTCAGTGTTCTAGGTTACAAGTTGAGTGGATCAATCTTCTGGTGTATCACCTTTATTAGGTAGGATATCCCCTTGAAGTTTCCTTCTCTCTTTTCCATGGTAGTTTGCAGCATAGAGTAGAGATCCTCATTGATACATCTTACAGGAACCAGCCTTCTCTGGAGGTTATTCTCACCATTGAGGCACCCATCCTCGTGAGAAGATCCCATTGTTTCAACCGGATAGAGGACTGGCCATTTCATGCACGTCTTTGATTCAGGGTGGAGCTCCAAGTTGACAACAATAACTATCATAAATCATTTTGTAACGGCAAATAAAAATAACAAAATAAATATTTTCATAAACAAACAAAAAAAATAAAAGAATTAAAAAAAAAAAAAAAAAACAATTGAAATTTCAATGTTCATATGACAAATAAATTAAAAGAACAAATTAAAAAATAACAAGTAATCTAGTCTTTACTTTTTAGTAAGGGAAAAAATTATTAAAAAATAAAAACAATTGAATTCATAGGCATATGCCAATGCCATAAACGATTTTGGTATTTAAAAAAATGAAAGCAAACAACCAAGGCCCAAATGTCTTTGCAAGGTTGTAAATGAAAACAAATTAAAAATACAACCTTTAATGAATTTATAAACAAAATGCAAGCTTTTAAAAAAACTTAAAAAAGCCTAATGGGGATCAATGCACAAACCTGTAGAATGAGAGAAGTAAAACCCTTTTTCTCTTGCTGAAAACCAAAAGCCCTCTTGCTTGCTCCTCTCCTTTCCTCCTCTTCTCTTTGTGCAAGTGTGATTGACTATGTAGTTTAGGGTCTTTTTATACGTTTTGAATGTGATTTTAGGGTTAGGCTTTCATTTTTATGTCTGTATGCTATTTTATTTTTTCCGCTTCAAACTATTCATTTTGCTTTATTGTGTTTTTTTGAGGGTAAAAGTGTTTGGGATGCTGGAATTTTCCTCGACTGTCTTGAGGACATCACGACATCCCCAATGCTTGTTAAAAAATGCGGACGTACCTGAAATGTCCCTGACTTTCAAGGGACGCTCCCAATTTTTTAATCTTGATTTGTATATTTTTTATTTTACAAAAAAACATTAACTTTTGGAGCATGCTTTTGTTGTTGTTAACTATTGTTATGTAGATTCATGTCTTTATATGTGGTTGAAACTATTTTTTTTTTAACTCTACCCATTTTCTTGTTTTTTCTGTTTTTATACAAGGACACAAGCATTCGTGAACTACATGCGAAGTTAAAGTTCGTGCAGAGCCGACATGATGAAAGGATCAACCTTACCGAGGAAGCATTCAAACATGGATACAAAGAGCTTCCTCGATTGGAAGTATGTTAATATGCTTATCAATCAAACAATATCCAACCATAGCTAGATTTTAATTGGTAGGTTCTTGTTGATGAAGTGAATCATAGTGGTAACGGTTGATTATCAAGAACTTTCTATGTTTTTCAGGTGCTTGCTAATAAGCTTGGACTGGATACATTTGAGAAAGGGGTTATTCTTATGCTCACTGGTAAATAGCAAACCTTTGGTTTAGATCATTTATATGATTCAATGTTAATGTTCAAACCAATGGTGTGCATTGCAGCTGTGTCAATATCACCAGTTGTGAAAAGTATATTTCAAGGTGACACTGGAGATGGTTTTTATTATTCAAGTAAATGTTTGCAGGCATGTAGCAATGTCTCTTCCAACTTTCCAACTTAGTCGCTAGGTTGCATGCTATGTATGAAAACTTTGTGTTTTTATTGTGAGGTTGAAGATAGCCATTATCTTGGTTTATTTTATTTAAATAAGCTTCATCTTTAATTTTCACCTTTGTATTCTCTAGGTGAAAGACTTTCTATCGATCTTCTTTGACTCCTTCAAGGAACAGGTACGTTGGGCTCATTTTAAAATCAGCAGTGGCTCAGTATTTGATGAAAGTTTGGCAATATTAAATGGAAAAAATGGCATGTGATTTTGATATCAAAGTTGAAACGTTTTGAAGAATCTTGAGGTTACTTTGCAAGATTAAGATTTCCAAATTGAATGAAATTCAATGTAGAATCTTCTAACCAAGGAGACAATACAGTTATGTATACGTATATGGATGATTAAGTAAGCAAATATCCTGATGTTTCTTTATCTCATTTTCCTATTTGTCTCTTCCCTTTACCTTCTGGTTAATCCCCTAGAAGATGAGGCTGATGTAAATTACTTTTTTATTTAATACAAGTTTAATCTCTTTTAAAAAAAACTAAAAACAAAACAAATTGCATTAAATCAAATAGAAACGGCGATAAATTTGTGTCCTGGAAGAAGCCTTTGACATAGGAAGAAACAACCTTGGTTAACAAAACTAATGACTGTATAAAAAATGTTTTGATAATATACAATAGTACATATGGAAACTTCTTACTTGAGAAACAAGAAACTAGACACATTAGACACTTCCTAGATGCAACATTCTATAAATAACTAACTTTTTGTTTTTGAACATAAGATAAAAGCCCAATGAAAAAAGAAAAATAAGGGGCCAAATATTATTGATTGTCAAAGCAGAAGAGGGGTTAAAAAGGACAGAAAAAGATATGCTTAAAAAGGCAAACCAGGAATGGCCCAATAAGACAAAGTACGTTGCACCTTTTCTAGAGAAGGTTGAATGGTTAAAGGAAACATCCAAAAGACATTGAAAGGAGGTTAATCACTTTCCATCCAAGAACCGAATAGACAAAGGGACCCAATAATTGAAGTGTTGTTTGAACTACATTATATTGTTGTCTGGATTTATATTCTGCTCTTTTCTCTATGATAATAAGCCTATCTAATCGGAACAAATTTGTTTTGAAAATCAAAAGCTTTATTTCTCCTCATTCAGGCACTTGAACTCTTGAACACTAAATAAAATTCTGTATTAATATTCTTATTTCCAGGATTTGTAAATGGTTGTAAACTATTCTTCGCCACGTGTTTGATCATAAACCATTGATATGTAATTGCATAGCCTATAGTTCTGAAAAAATTCACACTGATCTTTATGTAGAATTAATAAGCCATGTTTCTAATTTAATGAACAAATTACTAATACACACCATATTAAAGACTAAAATGCTTGTTGGATTAATAACCTCACTCATGCAGAATGGAATTGGAAAGCAGATACAAAGGAAACACACATACAACACCAAAATTAATGTGGTGGAAACCTAATGGGGATAAAACACCACCACGGGTAAAGCTCACATCTTTTTTTTCCCATTCAACAATCAGATGTACTATGTGTCTTGCATAGATGTATGGCCCTCACGAGAGCCGGGAGAGTGCTCTGCACTCCCACTTGGAGTATGGCAGATCCTATCTCTCTTTTGAATTTTTTTTATACACCACACCACCACGGGTAAAGCTCACATCTTTTTTTTCCCATTCAACAATCAGATGTACAATGTGTCTTGCATAGATGTATGGCACTCATGAGAGCAGGGAGAGTGCTCTGCACTCCCACTTGGAGTATGGCAGATCCTATCTCTCTTTTGAATTTTTTTTATACACAAAATTCTCTCTCTTAACTCCAATTGCTAATGAATGAATGCTTCAAATCTGTTAAGAAAATGTATGAATTTTTGAGTGATTCTTAGACTTCTAATCTTTGTTCCTAAGTGTTTTCTTTCCCTTGATGACTCCTCGTATTTTGGCCCTCTTGGATGACTTTTTGACCTTTTTAAAGTGTGTGCAAAACCATTTCTACCACCTACCAAATATTTTCTCTAGTTTCTTGGAAAATATTCGAGTCAGCATGCAGATTCCTTTTGAGTGGTCAAATTGTCAAATTTTCAGCTGGAAGTTGGTGGGATGGTAGGTTGGAATGTCTACTTCGCATATTGAAATACATGTCATTTTGACATCATATGAATTTTGAGTTGAATTTTGTTGGGTACTTGGGTTATTGTGGAGTAATCTGGATATTAAACTTCAAACCAATAGGATATCATATGAAAAAGTTGTATGTTCTAGATTGAGATTCCGTATTTATCAAGTCGATGGTTGTGTCCTTCCTTATTGATACTCACCGTTAGTGAGTCAAATATACATTGTACCTTCTTAGTTTCTCTTGGAATTGTAGGGAGTGGTTCTCTAGTATCGGGACCACATGTATCAATATTCATGGCCTCATGTAGCCATGTAGGTGTTGAATGCCTAACGAATGGTTTCTTAACCACTATTGGTCATCTAGCTGTTCATCACTATCTCTTGCCATCCTTCATTCCAACCTGGGTGGTTTGACTTTCATGCCTCATGACAATGTTGATCTACATTGGATCGCCCATAGTATGGTCCAATCTAGATGACCCTAAAATAGCAGCCACTTGGAATAGGGGAAATAATGGTCTTTACAGAGAATTTGTGTCTTATGATGGTAAATGCTTTGTGTTAGTTATACAACTGCCTTCTATTGAGTGGCAACCCTAGTGATAGTCATTAATTTTTCTTGGGAAATGATTATCAAGAGAAAACTGGAGAAACAAACTTATTTTGAGCAAAAGGCTGCAATGTTCCCAAATTGGAGCAATCCTTGAATTCTGATTTCTTTGACCAAACCCTAGCTGAAATATATATAGTTTTATTTTTATTGCAAAGTGCAAACCCTAGTGATCAAACCTGACACACTGTTGCAATTAATTATGTCAAACCCTAGCAATAATTCAACAATTATTTCCATGATGAATAGGGCATAAAAGAGCCTTTCAACCTCAAACCCTAGATGCCACAAGGGCTGGAAAGAATTAAATAGGTGCTTTTCCATCCTGAAATCACCTTATTTTATGATCAAATAATTACTGAATTTTTTTCAAATTTAGCTGATATAAAAACCTTTTTCCAGCATGTTTTGAAACAATAATTATTGGGACAATTCCAATATAATAAAAGAAATATTTGCAATGTTCAGATCTACAAATTAGGCCAATTAAGCCCTAGAAAATGATACAATCCCTAAAGGGGTCGCCCAACTGCAAAACAACAGATAATTATGTCCTTATCCATGGAACCCTAGGACAAGGGGTCTTCAACAAACAAACTCCAATGCATCCCTAATTAAAATGCTCTTCAACAAACGAACTGGTTCACTGCCCATAAACAACCCTAAAACCCTTGGTGTGAACCCCCAAAGCAAGTCTCCACACTTCCCAAGGTATTCGCCACACTTCCAAAGGTGTACTTTTGGATTTTCTGAATACTCAAACTCAATTGCAGCCTCTGAAATGATGCTGCCGTAATAAGAAATTAGAGGGTTTCGTCCCTAATTCCTCTTTAGCCTTGAAGGTTTTCATCTCCAAGTCTTGGATAAAGTTTTTCGTGCTTAGATCTGAAAATTCAAATATCATAATTGCATAACCTCTCCAAATGAACCTCCACTCTCTTTTATAACAATTCCCCCAAGGGGTGCGTTCTATTTTGGAAGGAAGACCTTTTTCAAATATTAAAAGAGCAATCCTTATGACCCCCACTTAAATTCTTGGGCGCCCATGACCCTCGAGATCACAACTTAAGTGAAAATTAAAACAATAAAGTACTTTTTGCAAATTGCCCTTAGAAACCCCAAACGTTTCTCTTTTCTTTCTTCTTCCCTTAACCCTTGGGAAACAAAACAAGGCTAAGGGTCTTCATTCGTTCTATGTCCAAAAATGTGACATGACAATCCTCCTGCCCAAAATTGCTTGTCCTCAAGCAATAACAACATCTATGGAGTTGTTCCAACCATCGGCCTTACACAAAATCCAACTCTCACTTCTTCCCACGGAAAGGCCTCATATTGAACCCTATTACTGCTGTACTTGAAGAATTTTCGCTGTCCACCCAATCTAGAAGTGTCATGACAGCAGTGCATTCTCTTCCCTTTCCTCCCCGTTGTGGCCTTACACCACATGGGCCCCAGAAAGATGACAAAAAAGGAAGAATTTTCTATGAACTTGCAGTAGTCTAGTGGCGGAAAAAGTTTGCTCCGGCAAAGTAATTATTGAAGTCCTGGGCCTTGGCTGTCCACACGGCAATACCTGCACAAGACACAAACATGTTAATCGAATCCAAAGTTCTCCTCTCTTCATGCCCCAAATGGGTGTAGCTGCACTTCCCTCTCTTGCTAGCATTCTTGACATTATTCTCTATTTGTGGAGTGGCTGGAAACACGTGTATGATTGCCTTGGAGGGTATAGAAGGGCTGCCCATTCCATTCATGGTGGAACTGAGCATGAGATAGCTGTTCACACACTGCAAATCTGCCCGAAAACTCAGAATTTTACCACCCATGAGGGCTGGAAACTTTCCCAAAGTGTTTGAAATCCATTCCTTGCTTCCTGACAACCAATAAACATTCAAATTTGTAGAAGGCATGATCAAGTCAGCCCCTTTCCCTATGATTGACTGGCTGTACTCCCACATATGACACAACTTATTAGCCCAAAATATGAAACCTATGTTACCGGATACGCCTGGAAGCCCCCGCTGGTACGGGTATGCCACGTAGGGATACGTGTATACGGCATCCCTATGCCCAGGGTATGCCCAGCCCCTGTGGGTACGTTCGGGTATGTTTGAGGACGTACTCGGGCATACCCATAGGAGCTGGGGCATACCCTAGGCGTAGGGATGCCGTACCTCCCGAGAAAAACCTTTTTTTTTAATTTTTTTCTTCTAATTTCGTCGGTCAAAGTCAAAATGTGGACCTTAAAAAACATTTTAAAGTGCATTTTAAACCCTAAAAGCATGAATCACACTCATTTTATCAAAAGATAACAACACATTTAGCTTTCATTGCATTTTTACCGCCCATTGCATATTTGTTCACTCTTGCTCATTTTTTCAGTTGAAAAAGCTTGAATCTCCTTCCTTGTGCTAAATTTATGCCATAACATCTACCTATTTGGCACTAAAGCCCTTGAGAAGCTTGAAACAAGGAGGATTCTTCATTCAAGGTAAGTGTTTTTCAGTTTTGTAAGGTTTTAACCGTTTTTTGAAGTGTTTTTTTTTTGCTTCTAGTTTTTAAATTTGAATGTATGTTTGTAATTGGTTTTGCTTTTTTTTGTTGTTTTTAATAAATTTTAAAGATTCTTTTAACAAATGCTAAATATAACAATTTTAATTAATATTATAATTTTATCAGGTGTTATAGGGATTTTCGATTTGCCATAATGTCTACCGATGCAAGTGCTAGTTCAGTGGGCCAAGTGTTACCCCCCAGAGCCAATGCTTGAGCCCCTCTATGGAAATATGTGGCATTGCTTGAACAACTACCAAGTGGAGGGTGTTTTCTTTGGCAATGTTCAGAATGTGGCTATCATTTCAAGAGCTCATATAAATGGGTGAAAGCCCATTTGTGTGCAATTCCAGGGGAAGGAATCAAAATTTGTGGTGGGCCAAGTGTAAATGGAAAACCAAGGAAGGGCTTGCCACATGCAAAGGTTCTTGCATACATCAAAGAGCAAGAAGAAGCAGATGCCCTTTTTGATAAAAGACAACCATCTTTTGAGCAAGAAAGGATCGACCCCTGTGGATATTGATCAATCTTGTCCTAGTATGGCTGCCCCATGACACCCATTTTTTGCTACACCTGACGTGGTTGTAGAGAAAGAGGATTCACCTCTTGCTCGCAAGAGAACAAAAGATTCGAGCCCATTAGAAAGGTCGTTCCAGAATGAGTTAAGGGACATAGCAAAGTAGAGTATTGCACGTTGCCTCTATGCATGTGGGTTTCCATTTAGTGTTGTTAGATCACCATATTGACAGGATATGGTGAGATCTATCAATGCTGCCCCTAAAGGGTTCGTGAGCCCAGGGTATGAAGGTGTGAACCACCTTGTTGACCAAAGAAAAAAAAAATTGAAGATGCATTGAAGCCCATCAGGGATTTGTGGTTCGAGACAGGGTTGTCCATCATCTCCGATGGATGGAAGGATACAACAAATAGACTATTGATTAATGTGGTCGCAGTGAGCCCTAAAGGGCCAATATTTTTGAGGCCCGTTGATTGTGTAGTGCAAGTGAAGGATGCACAATTCATTGCCAACAACCTGATAGAGTCTATTGAGGTGGTGGGGCCTCAAAACATTGTTCAAGTTATAACGGACAATGCTGAAAATTGTAAAGCTGCGGGTATGTTGGTTGAGAAGAGGTATGGGCACATATTTTGGACACCTTGTGCCGTTCATTCCCTCAACCTTATGTTACAAAAATTGGGCACAAAAATTGATTGGATCAAACAAGTCTATGAGGAGGCGAGCGAGATCCAAATGTTCATATCTAACCATCATTTGTGCCAAGGCATCTTCAGGACCTTCTTGAAGTTGCAGTTGTTGAAGGTAACATTTAATTTAAATTTTTAAATTTTATTCATGAATCAAGTATATTTTTATTTTTAATTCAGTTTGTAAATTGTTAATTTGAACAATTTTTAATATTAATTTGAATTTGGTATTAGGTTGCTGAGACTCGGTTTGCCTCACACACTCTCATCTTGAGACGACTTGTTTAAGTGCGTAAGGCATTGAGTACCATGGTCATCAACAACCTTTGGAGTATATGGAGGCATGCAAACACTGAGAGGGCCACAAAGGTGAAAGTGTAGATTCTAGATGATGCATGGTGGGAGCATGTGGAATATTTGTTGAATTTTATTGAGCCCATCATCAGTATTGTTGACCATTTTTGGTCCTACAGGGCCAAAATTGGTCTCCCTTCCTTCTCTGTTGTCCTGAGTAGTCAGTCTTTGATGTATTTCACCTTACTGCAATTGTGCCATTTTCCTTTGTAATAGACCTATTTATGTAAAAGAGCCAAGTGACTTGAGTCTTGTAGATGTTTTGGGTTGATCTAAAGGCTTATTTTGCTTTAGCAAATCACCTTGGACAAGCTTTTGGCAAAGGAATGGGCCAACTTCAAAGAGATATAAGTCTTTCACAAAGCTCTGAAGGACAAGTGCCCTTGCAGAGGGTAGAGAGCACCTTTGAAAAAGAGCAAGGCACAGGGCCCGAAGAGGAGTTTTTCCTTCAAAAAAATGACAAGGCAAAAAGGACAAAGGATTTCTTCGGACTTTTGTCCGAAGAAAATCCATGTAAAACCAAAGGCTGAACTCCTTCGGACGAAGTGCCCGAAGGAATTCCTTTGGACATTTTAACCGAAGAAATTCACAAAGGAAGAAACCCAAGGCAAATTCCTTCGGACAAATGCCCGAAGGAATTCCTTCAGACATTTTGTCTGAAGGAATTTACAAAAAAAGGGCTGAGACTTTGAAGGAAAGATTTCCTTCGGGCAAAATGTCCGAAGGAATTCCTTCGGACATTTTGTCTAAAGGAATTGAGAAGACAAAGGAGCCCGAAGGAACCTGAAGGGCAAGTGCCCTTGCGGGGGACTCTCGACTGTCGAAAAGGGACCCTCTCCTCTTTTTCAAAAGATCACCTTCCCTTCGGGAGGGTTCGTTTTGCAAAAGGCCGAAGGAATTACCAAAGGGATGACAAGCCCGAGCACGTCAACTTTAACATGGTGAATTAGCTGTTGGAGGTTCAAACGTCCAGTGATGGGCGTGCGAATGTCAAATTCAAGGAAGCAAAATAGCCGTTGGTTTTCAAATAGTGACAGGCCCGCAGACGTTAATTTTGGGATGCGTCGGCCGTGGAAGATAAGTCAAGAACCAATTCCTTCGGACAAGTGCCCAAAAGAACTGATGAGAAGTGGCCGAAAGCACTTATGAGCGCTTGCCCAAAGGAATTCAAAGGGCACAAGGACACAAGGAAACTCAATGACCCACTAGGAAAGATAGCCTCGAGGGCTGAAGACCTAGGAAAAGACAAAGGCCAAGTGCAAAAATGAATAGAATAGTCCAGGTGGCACAGAAAGCGTCGGCAGAGAAGTTATTGCTGCGGATGAAATAGTCTCCACCAAGTGGTCATCAAGGGGAGTGCAGGCATTCAATAGAGTGGTCCATTTTTCTTCAATTTACATTAATGAGAAGACAATTGTGTAAACTTCATTGAGAAGCGGCCTTGTCATTCAAACAACGAAGCAACCCATGATTTTGCAAGAACATTTAAGACGGTTTAAGCTACAAAGTCAATATCTGCGACAAGCGATAGCATGGTTCTTTCAGGGTGTTTCTTGAAGGATGACACCAGCATAAGCAAATTCCTCTTTCCTAGGTGTTCAACGCAACATGGGTCGCTTGTTCTGGAAGGCACCAAAAGTCTTTCTCTTAATGCTATATATTGTAACCTCTCTCACTTGTGTAAGGCGAAGCCCTGCCAATTTTACCTTGGAATCAATCGAATGCGTTTTGCCTCTATCTGACTGGTTATGCTTTTGAATATGTCTGAGTATCAACTCTGTGTTTAGTCATTTCATCTTGATGCTTTCATAGGTTGACACTAATATATCTAGCCTGTCCAAGACAATTTTTGCGGGTTAATAGGGAGTGCCTCATCTGGAGCATAAAGACAGGAGAGCAGTTCTCTGACAGTGTGCTTTTGCAACATCTATGGTATGTTTTTTTCCTTTATATCTTCATTAAGCCCCCTATTAAAGCTCCCATACAGTCTGGTCTTTGTTCAGATGGAGTGTCTATTCGCTCTTTGGTCTAAAGTGTAGATATACGCTGAGTGGATCGATCATTTTGGTGCATCACCATTTTTAGATAGGTTCTATTTTGTCATATCCTTCTCCCTTTTCACACCCCCCATTATTAACAATAGTAGTTAAAGACCCCAAAGGATGCATCAAAGGGAGCTAGCCCTTATCTAGAGATTCTTCCCTTAGTTTTGTCAAGCCCACAGCAAGAGGGAAGTCTCCATTGTGCCACGTGGAAGGGAGAAGCCAGGCCTTCTCTTCAAAAGTGCAATCCACAGTGTCAACAGTTTTTTGCACGCCCGATCAGACCAATTTTAATGCTCAGAGAAGTTCCAGGATTGGTGCTGGTCCTGTTACTGCAAGAATGAACAACTAACCTAGCATCTGGCAACTCTATTTTCAAGAACATCAATCTCTGGTCAGAGATCAGCCTGACATCCCATGCCTAACGTCACCACAAGATCTTCTGCTAGGGGTGTCCCTTTCGAATTCATTGAGCTGCCCTTGAACTTAGCAAAGCGACTAAGGTTTGCAAGGACTCATCCCTATATAGCAAGTCATTTTTCCAGACCTGTTATAAAAATAAACTTACACAAGAAGGCCCTGGTTGAACCTGTTGACGCTGTGGATTGCACCCTTGAGAGGAGGCTTGGCTGCTCTCTTCCACGCGGCACAATGGAGACTCCCCTCTTGCTGTGGGTCTGGCAAAACTGAGGGGAGAATCTCTAGGTAAGGGCTAGCTCCCTTTGATGCATCTCTAAAGGTGTTCTACTCCTACTATTAACAATGGAGGGGTGAAAAGAGAAGAAATAACCAGAACAAAAAACTACTCTAAGTGGTGATGCACCAAATGATGTTGATCTACTCAGTTGTTCACACTTCAAATCAGAAAGAGGGGCGAACATACACTTTATCTGGCAAAAGATTAGACTGTAGGGAGCTTTAAAAGGGAGACTTAATGAAGACACACAGGAAATGTAACTTACCACAAGCGCTGTAGAAAACACACTGTCTGATAGCTACTCTTTTCTGTTTCCGCGCTCCAGATGCAACACTTCTTGTTAATCTGCAGAACTGATGCTTTGGCTACACTAGGTGTGTTGGTGTCAATTTTTGAGAGCATCAAGCTAAAATAACTGAACACAGAATTGATACTCACACTCAAAAGCATAACCGGTCAGATAGAGGTAAAACACTTTCTTATTGATTCAAGGTGAAATTTTGGCAGGGTTGCGCCATACAAAAATGAGAGATACCATTTACAAAATGAGATATTACAATATATAACATAAAATAAAAGACTTTGGCGCTTTTCAAAACAAGTGGCCCATGATGTGTTGAATACATTGGGAAGAGGAAGTCGCTGAAGGAACCATGCTGTGGCAGTCGCCAGTCTTGACTTTGGCATTTAAATCATATTAAATATTGTTGCAAGAGCATGGGTCGCTTTGTCTATTTGAATGACTAGGTTGCTTCTCCATGAATTTCATGCGACTGCCTGCTCATTAATGCAAAATGAGAAAAAACGGGCCACGCTTTCACTGTTTGCGCTCCTTGATGACCACTTGGTGGAGATTGTTTCAATCGTTGGAAGAACTCCTCTGCCGATGCTTTCTTTTGCCACTTGGGCTGTTCTATTTGCCCCTGTGCTTGGCTAGGTGCGTCTTTTGGAACATTCCAAATGTTGTCGTATGTGTGCATGACTGTGTTCTAGATTCTCTGTTTTGTGCCCTCTTTCTTTGCTATATTTTGTCTCTTTCTGACAATTTGAGCTCTTGGGGCTATCTTCTCGTCCTTTGCTAGCTCCTTGGGCTCCTTTCTCAACGGGTCGCTGAGTTCACTTGCGGCCTTCGCTTATGAGTTCTTTCGGGCTCTCTTCAATTGTTAACATGTGCAGGCCCATTTTTAAACATTTGAGAATCAACGGCTATTTCATCACCGTAAAGTTGACGTCTGCAAGCCTGTCACCATTTGGCAATTTCTTTGGCTTTCCAATTCCTTTGGACTTTTGCATTTGATCCTTTCCGAAAGGAAGGTGTCCCTTCTTGGTCCGCCGAGAGTCTCCTGCAAGGGCACCTGCCCTTCGGGCTACTTCGATTCTCAATTCCTTCGGACATTTTGTCCAAAGGAATTGTGCCTTTGAATTTTCCCTTGGATTTTTTTCGGACAAAATGTCCGAAGAAATCCTTTGCCTTTTGCTCTTTGATGAATCTGCTCACTACCTTCCTCGAGGGCCCTTTGGGTCTTGGAATGCCCCTTCGGAACTTCTAATTTGGTCCTTCCCGACCAAAGTGTCCTCTGAAGAAATTCTGTTGCCCTTTTTGCCAACTGCTTAGGCCATTTCGGGTTCTTCAATTATGACTTTGAACCTTTGGATTGAATATGAACCCTTTTTCGGAGTTCAATGGTTCAATGGTTCAATAGTTCAACACTCTTGTTCTGCAAGGAGTCGTGTTCACTCAATTCCCTTGTGAATTTAATGTATCATTGAATCCACTGTTTGAACCTACTGCTTGAACCTACCGCTTGAACCTACAATGGTTCAATCGGTTCAATAGTTCAACACTCTATGTTCAAAGCTCTTGGAAAGATCATGTGACTATTGGTCGGTCTGTCGTAGTTCATTTCATATCATTGAACCCCGATGTTGAACCACTTTTTCCAATTTTTAAGAAATGTGCCTCCAAATTTTGATCTCTTTCCTTGTGAATTTCTTCGAACAAAATGTCCGAAGAAATCCCTTTGGGCACTTTGTCCTTAGAGCTTTGTAAAAGACTTATATCTCTTTGAAGTTGGCCCATTCCCTTGCCGAAAAGGCTTGTGAAAACTAGCTGCCTACAGTGAAATAAACCTCCGAATCAACTCGAAACATCTACAAAGCTCAAGTCACTTGGCTCTTTACAGAACAGGTCTACTACAAAGGGAAATGGCACAATTGTAGTGGGGGGAATACATCCAATATTGACTGTTCAGAACAGCAGGGAAAGGAAATCGACTTTTGGCCTGCAGGACCAAAATAGTCAACAAATTTGGCGATTCCTAGGGGAAGCATGCCTTCCATGTTTAAGAAACTAGTGACTTGCAAGTCCGTTGGGCACAGAGTCAGAACAAAGCCCAAAAGGTTGGCAATAACCTCGAGAGATCCAAGAATCAATCATGAAGCCTTCACCCCAAACGGTAAACAAAACACACACAAGGTTAAAAAACTGCTAACATGTGCAAGAGCACTTAGGAAAAACAACGAAAAACAAAGAAATATATACATGATGAGAGAAGGCTCAGTGACAGTGCTTAAGATATATCCCTATTAACTAGGATATGTAGTTCTTCACCATCCAACCTGGAGAGTTGGAATGCATTGTGCTGCTTGCACTGAGTGATGACATATGGACCACTTCATATGGTATCGAACTTTGTGTGCTTTCCAGGCTTAGCTAGGTCCTCATCCCATTTTAAGATGATGTCGCTTTCAGAGAAATTTTTTGATGAGGATTTCTTGTCAAAGTGCTTCGTTTGCTGCTGACGGCTGGTCATAAAAACCATGTCTTGGTCCCTTGTCTCCTGAAGTTCCATCAATTCGCACAGCCTAACCTCCGTGTTGTTGCCTTCTAATTGCAGCTGGTGAGCAAGATCCAAAGCTGACAATTCAAGTGAAATAGGAAGTCTAGCTTCCCTTCCATACACAAGTGTGTATGGTGAATTGCCAACTGCCCTCTTTGGAGTAACCCTGTCTACCCACAGGGCTGTTTTCAACTTGGCATGCCAAGTTCTCTGATTCTTCTCTATTGTCTTTCTGATGATTCTGATCTGATTCTTGTTGGTGGACTCAGCCAGCCCATTCCCTTGTGGATAGTAGTTGGAAGAAGTGCTAAGGTAGATGTCGTATCCCAATGCCCACTCGTTCGTTTTGGTTCGCAAGAAAGCTAAAGCATTATCTGAGATGATGGTAGTTGGGACTTCAAACCTTGTCACCAATTCTTCATAAAAATTTAGGACTGCACTTTCGTTGGCCTCCTTCAAAGCAACAGCTTCTAACAATCTCGTGAAGTAGTCTGTAGCGGTCAAGACCCATTTGTGGCCAGCACTGGAGGGAGGGTTGATCATCCCTATGAAGTCTAGGCCCCATTGCATGAATCGTTGTTCTACTTGAATAGGCTGTAGAGGCATTGCAACTAGCCTTTGTTTCCCATCAAAGAGAGCACACTTTTAGCACTTTCATACCCAGGCATGGGTGTCTCTAAATAGAGTGGGCCAGAAGTAACCAACTCTCATAATCCTTGCCGTTTTAGGCTTAGGAGCAAAGTGACTACTAGCTGGCCCATTATGCAACTTGGACAGCACCCTGTCAACCTGACCTGGGTCTATGCACCTCAAGAGTATTCCAAAAAAATCTCTTTTGAACAGTACCCCGTTAATCAGGACATAAGGGAGAGATTGGAGTCTGAAATATCTCCTCTTGGTCCTATCAAGGCCCTGCGGGCACTCACCAGTGAGAAGGAAATATTTCATGTCTAATGCCCAATCCTTCATGACTGCTGGTTCTTCTACTAAAGCTTCATCATGGATTAGCAAAATGTCCTCTTTCTACTGTTTAAGGGCTGCAGCAAGGTGTTTACATAGACCTTTTCCCCTTACTAGCTTGGTGGTTTTGATGTCCACGTCATATTCCATTACTTTGGTGATCCATCCCGCTCTTTTTTCATTTAGATCACGGCTGATCAAGAAATATTTGACGCCGGGATGTGACACCATGAGATGAACCCTACTGTTAGACAGCATATGTTTGAATTTCTTTAGGCTTTGTATGATTGCAAGGACTTGCTTCTCCACATATGTATAACTGATCTCAAAACCTTCTAGACCCTGGCTAAAAAATGCAAGCGGCTGTTCAAGGTTCTCGCCATTTGCGTGGATAAGCATAGCAGAGATTATCTCTTCATTTTTGAAGGTGTAGAGGTTAAAATCCTTGGTGAAGTCAGGACTGGTCAAGGTAGGATCCTGGGCGATAGCCTGCTTGATCCCTTCAAAACTATCATTCCTTTGCGTTGTCCACGCGAATTTCTTATCTTTCTTCAGCATGGAGGTCAGTGGCTTGATTATCTCAGCAAAATTTGGGATAAATCTCCTGATGAAATTTATTTTGCCAAAGAAGCTTTGCAGACTTTTCTTATGCTTAGGCAAGGACAACTCTAGGATGGAGCAAACTCTTTCTAGATCAATGGTCAAGCCCTCTTTCGAAACATGGCCAAGGAGTTTACCTTCATGGACAGCGAACACACGTTTCTTTGGGTTGAGAGAGATACCGAACTCTCTACACCTCTCGAAGATTTGCCTAAGGTGTCTTATATGTTGGCCTACTTCCTTAAAAAATACTATCACATCATCAAGATATACTAGTACAATATTATTTATTAGGCCTTGAAAAGCCATGTCCATGGCTCGTTGAAAAGTGGCACTAGCATTGGACAGTCCAAATGGCATTTTCCGATAAGGAAACGTCCCCCACTTGGTAGTGAAGACTGTCTTGTATTGATCACAGTCTTGCACTAAAATCTAATTGTACCTTGAATACCCATCCAAGAGGGAGAAACGTCGTTTCCTGTCACCATTTGGAGGATTTGCTCCATACTTGGGAGAGAATAGTGGTCTTTCAATGAGACTCTATTGAGGTCTCTGAAATCTACACATAATCTGATCTCCCCATTCTTTTTTCGGATAGAAACAAGGTTGGCCAGCTAAGAAGATTGTTTGATCGAAAATATGATTCTGGACTCAATCAGTTTGGTGAGTTCCTTCCGCATGAGAGGCTCAATCTTTGTGTTGACAGGTCTTTGTTTTGTTTGATGGGCTTGGCGCCTTCCTCCAGCTCAATAGTGTGTTGGGCCAAACTTGGGTCAAAACCCTTCAGATTGCTATACTCCCAAGCGAAGACATCAGCAAATAACTGGCACAACAAGATGAAATCTTGCCTTTCATGATCTATACATACCTTCTCAAGTGCAAGCAGCCTGTTCTTGAATATCTCAACTTATTCGTAGTTTTCTTTCTTCTTTGTGATGCTTGCTTTGTCATTTTTCAATTGGTTATCCTCGTTGAAGATACTTTCGAGAGTGACCAAGCCTTTGGGAAGTTTGTTGTTTTTCAGCTGAACAGTCTGGCTGCCATACTGCTGCTGTAGCTTGGCTTGATTTTTAGAGGCAAACTCAGCGTCCTCTTGCAAGAAGAGCGCTATTTGCTGATTGCTGTCAAACACCTGCCAGTTGGTGATGTTATCAGCCACGGAGGGTCTGATTACCACTTTTAAATGGCGCAGACTGTTGTCTCGGCCTATCTATCCTATGACTAAGGATAGATAGAAAGGGGGAACCTTTTCTTCTTTCTTTACTTGGCCTGCTGTGGAGGGTTGCCCATTCATGATCAAAACGTTATTAGCTTTTGTTGGGGCAACTGGTTGATATAGCTTGTGCAACTCTTTCTGGAGTATGTCCTTTTGTCCCGGTATTGCCAATGAATCCCACAAGGAGATATTCATGTGTAGCTTCTTCATCTGGTCTACCACATTGATCTGAGGGTTGCCCCCTTTCAAATTTTTTTGGGGTTGCTTGCACCTTGAGGCGCAGTTCGGGGAGCTGAGGGTGTAACTGGTGGCCTAAAATTTGAATTTTTTTGGGTCACATGTGATAAAGAAGATGTTGCAGACGTTTGGGCAGTTGCCTGGGCTTCTTCCATAGCTCTTCTTTTAGACCTTGTGTTGGCTGCAACATAATCGCCTTAGTTCATACTGCCCACATAGTTGACTGCACAAAATTCACTTTCCATGTGATTCATGAGAGTGGAATCGGGCTGAGCCTGACTGCTGCCCATGTCGGGTTGTATTGACGTCTCAAAGCTTGGGAATTGGGCAGCCTGATTGTCTTGCACATTCATATATTGACTTGATGTCTCATTTGTATAAGCAACTTGATATTGACCATATCCTAGGGGTGAGCAATTTGGTTTTTCTTGTACCAGATTATTTTGAGCGGGCACAAAAGCTTTGGATGATGGAGCCCCTGGATTATACCCTTGGTATGGTCTGGCCTGTGCAAACTGACCCTATCTTTGATTATAATTCTGAAAAGAGAGTCTATTTGCTTGTCTGAACTGCTGGTATCCTTGATTTGGCCGGTAATTTTGAGCTTGTCTCTTGAGAGCCACTAGTTTGTTGGTCATGTTTTGCAGCAAACTCTTAACTTCATGGAGGTCATTGGGGGAAGTAGCAGTCGGCTTTTCTATGCCAAACAGAAGAGCTAAGGTGGGTGCAACAGTCTAGATTGGAGGTGGCAATTCAAGGAAGAGCGGCATATGAGGTCTAGGGGCTATCTTTCTCGCTTGCACAGTCAATTTTCAGCGCCTATGGCTATTTCATAGGCAACTGACGGCACTTGTCCTCCCATGGACTGTATCATGACAGCAATGTCACTATTCAAAGCTTTTAAAAAATAGAGGAAGGCATAGCTTGGGGTCGGCCTTACCAAAATGGGGATTCTGTCCCATGTCTTTTGAAATCGGGTATTGAAATCTTGCATGAATTCGTGTGGAGTTCTCTTCATGGTGGTTAGTGTTGACCATTTTTGGTCCAACAGGCCGTCCCCTTCTTTCCCTACTGTTCTGAGCTAGTTTCATTTTTTTATTTTGCACAAGTCTGGGCGTTTCTACGGACTCTGCAGGCGTGCTGTTTGGCAGATGAAGAACCAGTTCAAAGAGTGCAAGCTTCTACAAAAGTTTCTTCGGACCATTGAACCTTTCAGTTTCAGTTGGTTCAGTTCATTTTGGTTCAAGTGCTCGTTTCAAAGGCTTGGTTCAATGCCTTGGTTCAACGGCAAAGTTCAACAACTGGTTCAATCACTTGGTTCACTCAGTCGGTTCATGGGTTCAGTTCAATGCCTTGGTTCAAGAAATTCTTTCAGAATTTTTCAAGGCAAGAAACACGAGAATTTCTTCGAAAGAAAATCCCGCAAAAATAAAAAGGCAAAGGAAAAAATTCGGAAAAGGGCCGCGGGAGGAAAAAAACCCGAAGAAATTCCGAAGGTCAAGCAAAGGGAAGCAACGATCAAAAGAGTTTTTGTGGACTTTTTGTCCGCGGGAAAATTCGCCGAGACAAAAGCCCGACCAGAGCAAAAAAGGCCGAAACAAAGGAAAATAACCAAAGGATTTGCCTAAGACGGTGACGTCTCCGAAGGCATCAATTTCAGGGAAATAGACTAGCCGTTGGTTTTCAAATAGTGACGGGCCCGCGAACGTCAATTTTACAACAAGGAAATAGCCGTTTGACCTTTAAATTCTTTAGCGCCAACCAGGAAAGCCCAAGCAGCGAAATGTGCCACGTGTCCCTTGCAAAAAATTCGGCGGAGCGCGACAAGTGTCTGCATCCGAGTTCTAAAGCTCCTTTCAATAGGTTTCCTTCAGAGTTCTGCGGAGGGCACCAAGTGGCAACTGCGGAAGGTTTTGACATGTTTTTCTAAGAGCAGCAGAACGTGCCACGTGTCCCTTGCAAAGCTCGGCGGAAGCCGACAAGTGTCAACATCCGCGGTATCTCTCTTTTGTTCAGTAAAGACTGTGGTGTGCCCTGGACGTATTGCTAAAGAGAGCGGAAGCTGCCAAGTGTCATCGTCTATGTAAATCTGAATGAGTCTCGAATGTTTCTGTATTGTTTCTAAAGCTTAGCGGAAGCCACCACGTGTCATCTTTTGCAGGACTCTCAAAAGGTGCCTAAAGCTTCTATAAGTTAAGCTGATGCTGCCACATGTCCTTGCCTATTTCACAGCGGAACACGCCATGTGTCACTTATTGAAATCAGCAGAAAGCGGCCAAAGCAAGCGGGAAAGACACGAACGAATTGCTAAGGAGGACGACGGACTCGAGGACGTCAAATTTGCGGCAATGAAGTAGCTATTGATCTTTACAGACGTAACCGCGAACCCGAAGGAATTCAAAGGCCTAAGGCCAAAAGAAAGACAAAGCCAGGAAGGGGCAAAAGAACCAAGTGCAGAAACGGACAAAACAGTCCAAGTGGCAAAGGAAGGTGGCGATTCAAGGAGTTACTCTAGCGGTTGACACAGTGTCTGCGAATTGATCATCAAGAGGCCGAATGGTGTGACCCTTTTTCTTCACTTTGCATTGATGAGCAGACAAGCCGCGTAATTGCCTTGAAGGAGCGATCTTGTTTGCAGACAAACGGCTGCAGCCCATAATTTCGCATATGATGTTTAAGCGGTTTCCTCTTCTCAATGATCGGAACGCACATGGGTCACTTGTAAAAAGGGCGCCAAAAGACCTCTTTTCTTCCTCTATATATTGTAGACCTCATTTTGAGAAGACCTATCTTTCATATTGTAAGGCGAAGCCCTAGCAATTTTCACCTGAAATCAATAAAAATGCATTTTTACCTCTATTCTGGTTAGATATCTCTGAGTGTGTTTGAGTGTTAGTCTTGTGTTCAGTCATTGCTTCCTAATGCTTTCACAGGGATGACACCAACGCATCTGGTATCTACAAGGCGCCATTCCTACAGGTGACAAGAAGAGTTGTACCTGGAGCGTAGAGGCAGAAAGAGGTTACTAGACAATGTGCTTTTCTTACAGCGCCTATGGTAAGTTTTTTTTTCTGTGTTCCATTAAAGCCTCCCTGTTATGCTTCCTGTAGTCTGGTTCTTTTACCAGTTAAAGTGTATGTATGTTTTCTTATGGTTCAGAGTGTGAGTGTGAGTAGGTCAAAATCATTTGGTGCATCACCCTCTTAGATTAAGTTTTGTTTTCCTGTAATCTTTCTCCATTTTCATCCCCCTCCCCATTATATATATATATATATGTATTAGCACTTATTGGAATAATTCAGATGCATCAAAGGAAGCTAGCCCTTATCTAGAGACTCTCCCCCCAGTTTTTGCCTTGCCCACAGGCAAGATGGGAGTTTTCATTTTGACATGTGGAAGGCAGGGGCTCGGCCTCCTGTCCAGAGTGCAATCCACTGCGTCAACATTTTTTGGCACGCCCGGTGGGACTCAGTTTTTTACACTTAGTAAAGTTTCAGGATTGATGATGGTCCTGTTACAGCAAAACCAACCATTTTCAGCATCTGGCGACTCCACTGGTAAGAGCTTCATTTTCTGATCAAAGACCAGTCTGGCTTCCTATGCCTAAAATCACCACACGGTCTGCTGCTAAGGGTGTTCCTTTCGAATTCATTGAATTGCCTTTGAACTCAGCAAAGCGACTGAGGTTTGAGAGCACCCATCCTTATTCAGCAAACCACTTTCCCAAACCTGCTATAAAGAACACCTACGCAAGAAGGCCACGGTTACATCCTGTCATAGCTATGGCATTACTCTTTGTGACTTTTCGTGGTCAGAGTCCCTTGAATCTCTTGCATTATGACCCAATTCCAGGAGCTGTCCTCAAAAGTGTGCCTCCCTTTGATGGAGAGGGGCCCATTACAGTTATTGAACACATCAAAAATATTGCTAACCTCTGCAATATTCACAATGTTACTGAGGATAATATTGCAGGCTACAATCCTACAATCCAGGCGCCCCTTCATCATCCAAGGTTATGGTGCCCATTCAAAACAATCTAGTGCAAGAACAATCAAGTTGTTCAACCATGGGATATGGTCAAGAGCAGGTTGTTTATACAAATGAAATGATGGGTCACTACCCAAATGTACAAGACAATCAGGTAGTCGTCCAATTCCAAGGTTTTGAGGCTTCAATGCAACTCAGCACGAGCATCAGTCAGACTCAGCCTGATTCTACTCTCATGAATCACCTAGAAGGTGAGTTCTATGCAGTCAATTACGTGGGTACTACAGACAATCAAGGCGATTGTGTCACAGCCAACACAAGATTCAAAAGAAGAGCAATGGAAGAAGCTCAGTTTGCTGCCCAAACGTCAGCAATACTTTTTTCATCACACGTAAACCAAAGGATTCCAAACTTCAGACCGCCAGTTGTACCTTCAGCTCCTCGGCCTGCACCTCAGGCTGTAAATAAATTTGAAAGAAGGCACCCCTCGAGTCAATGTGGTAGACCAGATGAAGAAGCTGCACATGAACATCTCCTTGTGGGATTCATTGTCAATACTGGGGCAAAAAGACATGCTGCAAAATGAATTGCATGAGTTGAATGAACAAGCTGTCCCAGCAAAAGCTGATAACGTTCTGATGATGAATGGGCAGCCTTCCACCTCAAGCCAGGTCTGGAAAGAAGAAAAGGTTCCCCCTTTTTATTTGTCCTTGGTCATAGGAGATTTCTTGGTGCACAATTGCATCATTGACAGTGGAGCAAGCACTTCGGTGATGCCCAAATATATAGCCGACAAGCTGGAGTTGAAATACGAAGAGATGACTAAGGGAGTCCTGCATCTGGATGGAACACTAGCAAAGACAGTTAGGGTGGTGAAAAGTTTGAGCTTGACGCTACACGCTTGCTCGACCTTCTCAGTTCCTCATGATGTGGTAGTGGCGGATGCCCCTCCTTACTTTGCTATCTGCTTATCCAGAGATTTTACATCCAAGATAGGAGGCTACCTTGCAACGAACTGGTCTTATCTGGTTTTTAGAACCAAGTATGGGACTAAAGTTTGTTGTCCCTGAAAAATGACTTCTCATTTTTGGGACAACATATGAACTATTTTGGCCCTGCAAGACCAAAATCGTCCTTCCCCTTTACAAAATTTGTTCTGAGGTTTCAAATTCCTCATTTTTCAAGCTTTTTCAGTAAAGGGATTAACGGGTTCAAAGGTTCGACGTCATAAACAAGAGCTAGGTGCATTTGTCAGAGGTTCAAAGTTCAACCATTTCAAAGGTTTCGCGGCTCCGAGCACTTAACCAATTTCAAAGGCTCGAACCGTTGAACCGTTGAACCTTGAACCATTTTGGTTCATCGGTTCAACGGGTTCAACAATCAAGAAGTTCAACGCGTTTGGTTCAAAAGGATATCAAAGGGGCTTAGCCAAATAAATGGAATGAAGTTGAACCTTGAACCACGTCAAAGTTCAATGGTTCAAATGTTCAAAGGCTGCCCCAGTTAAGGAAAGAAGTGCGCGCAAAAGAAAGAGTCAGGCGATGCTGCCAAGTGTCAATATCCGTAGTCTCTTCCCTTAGCTTCACTATTTTGAGCAAAGACCATGGTGGGCCCGGGGACGAACGACTAAATGAAGCGGAACGCGCCAAGTGCTTGCATCCGCGCGACTAACAAATGTATTCGGACGACGCCACGTGTCCCTTGCAGAGATCAGCCAAGCCGACAAGTGTCATCATCTGAGAGAGCTTAACTGAGCCCCAAATGTTTCTATGGTGTTGCAAAACCCTGAGAGCGGAAAGCGCCAAGTGTCAACGGCGGAATGTTTTAGTATGATGCGGCGGAAGATGCCACGTGTCCCTGAAGAAGCGACGGAAGATGCCACATGTCAAAGGACGGGGCACCCTCAAATGCAAAGACAGAGAACCAAAAGGAGGGGACTTCTTTCGGACATTTTGTCCGAAGAAAATAAAGGGACTAATAGCCCTCCGAAGAAATTGAAGCCCGAAGGCCACCTGGAAGATCCCGAAGGGCAGATACCCTTGCGGGGGGACACTCGACACACATGAAACGAACCTTTTTCAAGACCCCGAAAGGCATGTTCCCTTTAGAAAAGGTCGAAGCATCAAAGCGCAGCGGAAGCTGCCAAGTGTCGCACATCGAGACAGTTTCAAATGAAGCTTCAAAGCGCGAAACTCGCCACGTGTCCCATCCCAGTGCAGCAGAAGTTGCCACGTGTCTGCATCCGCGCCCCTAGCCTTTAACAGTTTCAAAGCTTATTCCAATAAGCTTATTTCAAAGACACGGATGCCGCCATGTGTCCTCACCCGCGTCACAGCAGAATGACAGGCCCGCAAACGTCAAATTCAAAGCAACTGGCTAGCCGTTAACCTTCAATCGAGGAAAAACCTACGAATGCCAAATCGACTGCATTTAAGTGTCTATTGATTCTAGCAGACTCGAGGCACGGACCCGAATGCATTCAAAGAGCCTAAGGCCGAGACAAAGAGAAAGAAGAGGCAAAGAGGGAAACTCAGCGGGTGTTATTTTTAGTAAGTGAAGCAGTTCGTCGGGTAGATATTTGGGGCCTCCAAACATTGAAAGCACCGTCTATTTGTCCCCTTTGAGATAAAGGCATAATAGACAATTGTGTGGCTAGCATGTGATGGAATGAGCGATTTAGGCTAAGGAGTAGACAAAGGAGATGAACCAACACACCACAGTTAAAGCAACCGCCCTGTCCCAGCATAACAAAAATCAAGAGTGCATCCAAGGCATTAATGCGCCGAATGGATCACCCAATGGGAGAAGGCGCCAGGCCTTTCTCTGCCTCTATATAATGTAATCTTTCGTATCATTGAAAGAGACTTTTTCTTTTTTACAAGAGTGAAAATCTGCCCATTTGAAAGAAGATTGAGACTTTGAGCTCAGATTGTAATTTCATTTCATTTTATCTGAATGAGAAAGCAAGTTGTTTGCAGAATTTGTGTTGTTTTGGCTTGTGCTACTTTAAGAGATTGTTCTTATGTCTGTTTCCTAGAAGCATTCTTATTCATTTAATTTGACAAGCAGAATTAGTGAAGGTAAAAAGAAAGGTGTCCTGAAGCCAACTGTGAAAAGACTTTGTGCTTTCACAATTGTTTTCAGCGTGTGTTTTTCTTTTTCTTTTTGTGTTGAGGATTCTGGGACGACTTTGTGCCCCCATTATCCTTTGTGTTATACTCTTTGGGCAGTTGAGGTGGGAACTTTGTGTTCTATTTCATGTTGATGGTTACTGCGCCCTTTGTCACCAGTTACTTTTACTACCTAAAAGAAAATCCTGCTGTTCCCTGCAAGAACACTTCTGAAAGAAGAGAAGTTCTTTCAGTGTTTCCACTAGGATTTTTCTCCTTTGTGTGTTAGCGTCATCTCTGAAAGAAGAGAGATGGATGGTTTATTCTCCCCCCATGTGTTATTTTTTGCTTATTTATATAGTATATAGCTCCTACGTATTTATAGGGAACCTCCCCTTGATGACAAAAGAGATTAGTCCCCTTTTGATGTGGTAATCTACACACTGGCCGACCAATCTTCCTTCTATGGTTGATCAGACCTATTTTTTTTATCAGTACGTTGATTGACAAAATATTCACCCAACAGTTTTTGGCGACTCCGTTGGGGAAGGACAAGCAGTTTGAAGCTTCAAACTTCAAATTGAAGCAAGATCAGTCCTTTTTCATTTTTGTTTAACAATCTGGCAACTCCACACTATACCTGAGGTCAGAAATCCAAAGGTGTTGTTGACCCTGCTTTTGAGTTGGTGCATGAAAGATCCCTGATGGATCTTTTCTATTGAACTGCTGTAATCTTTCTTTTGAAATTTTGTGTTTTTCTTTGTTTTTGGTTTTTTGACGAATTTTGCAATAGGGAAATAATTGAAATGTGAATGCATAAACAAAGTATGGAAATTAAAACTGAGTGCAACCTAACCCAGATTTGAAAGAGCAGAATTTCTCAATATTTAATATAAACTAACTGATTACAGAATGCTTATAATCCAAGTGAAAAACAATGTTAACAGCCAACCTGGATCGCTGAATATTCAATGAGAACAGAACAGAATAACGGCCAGCTAGATGACTCCTTGATAAATGCGTTATGGTGATGAAAATCGCTGTCAAGTACAGCCGTATGGATTCTGGTTCTGTCAGGTACAGCAGCGCTAAGAAAGTTCTTCCAACCTGAAGTCGCACCTTTGACTGCTGCGTTCTGTCCAAAGCGCCTCCAACACCTTGCCAAGGAGAATATACAATTTCCACGGACCAAGATATAAAAGAACCAATGTGGGGGCTACGTCCCACAAGTCGGCTTGGGGTTTGCGTCCCAAGTTCCACGCCTCTTAGCGCACTCTCCAAAAGAAAATAAAAAATTAATCGATACCTTTCTTTTCTTCCCTTCCTGGCCTCTTATATCCATTTCATACTTGTCCGCCCCCCAAGAAAGTGGGCCATGGAGCGCTCAAGTCATAATTAGAATAATTCTTTTATAAAAGGCCAATTGCATAGAAAATTGCCTTTTTCCATTTTAACAAAAATCCGTCCACCGAAAGGTTCAGGCATATGAATGAAATATTTAGGAAAGTTTGAGACCTTTCCAACGAGATATTACACGCCAGTACACACATCCCGAAGAGGCCGAAAATCCCTTAAAACCCCAATTTGGCTATAAACTTAGCCTTATTTAAATAAAAGACGGAAACTTGGTAATATTAAAAATATAACCCAAGTAACCAAGAAATGCCCAACCGACTCCACGAACCATCAAAACATCTCGTCACCTATCTGTGACTGAAGTCGGAAATCAAGGAACCACTGACAGTCTCATCCCTAAAATCTAGGGATGCTCCTAAAGACTAGGGGACAAGCCCTATCTCCCTGAAACTGAACCCCAAAGAATAATCTCATGGATTTCATACCCTGGGCCTGACCATGTCTCCTAGAAAGTAGGAGTAACCTCCACAAATGTAGGAACTGCCTCCCAAGAACAAGGAATGTCTCCCAACTGATCAATAACTGCCAGAACACCAAGACCCCAACACTGAATAACCAAACTGGGTCTTTATACCTCCCTGTCAACCTACAAGACCCCATAATAGGCTGACTCACATGTCACGGCTAGACTGGGTTAGAGTGGGGACATGACAGTCCTCCCCTCTCGGAGATGCTTGCCCACAAGCAACTGTAATGCTAGATGCTGTAAAATGTTTTCTCCCTCCCAGGTGGCATCTTCTATGGGAAGATCTCTCCACCTAACCAAATACTCTCGAATCACCCGTCTCCTCAATTGCCGTTCCCTTACCTCAAGAATCTCATCAGGAATCATAATCAAATTACCTTCCTCATCCATAGGAGGTAACTCGGGTGAAACTGTTATATGCTGTCCAAGGGCCCTTTTTAGGCGAGATACGTGAAATACATTATGAATTCTACTGCCTGCCGGTAACTCAATCTCATATGCAACCTCTCCTACTCGTCGGAGCACTCTGTATGGACCATAGAAACGTGGTTTGAGCTTTTCAGCTCCTCCCTTTTTAAGGGTGCTCTGTCGATATGGTTGTAAGCGCAGAAAGACCATATCATCCACCTCAAATGCTCTCTCAATCCGGTGTCTATCAGCGTACATCTTTTGCTGATTTTGGGCCCGCTGTAAATTCTCTCTGAGGGATCTCATGATATCCTGGTTCTCCTGTAACCAATCCTGAGCCAAGGGAACTCTACTGTCACCAAGTGCCAAATCAGTGAAAGATAATGCCTCATATCCATAGAGAGCTCTAAAAGGCGTCATGCCAATGGACATATGGTGCGAGGTATTATAACAATACTTGTCCAAATACAACCAACGAACCCATGCCTTTTGTTGCCCTGACACATAGTTACGCAAGTATCCCTCAACCCACTTATTAACTATTTCGGTCTGCCCATCCGTTTGAGGGTGGTAACTAGTACTAGGTGTCAACATGGTGCCTGTAAGCCTGAAAAGTTCCTACCAAAAGGAACTCATGAACCTGCTATCCCTGTCACTCACAATGGTCTTGGGAAGACCATGGAGTCTAAACACCTCTCTGAAAAATAACTCAGCCACCTGTGATGCTGTAAAATCTAGTGCAATGGAAAAGAAGTGGGCGTACTTTGTTAACCTATCCACAACCACATAAATACAATCTTTCCCCTGAACCCGAGGAAGACCTGTAATGAAATCCATTGAAATCCCTGTCCACTTCTATTCTGGTATAGGTAAGGGCTGCAATAATCCTGCTGGGTAAGTATGTTCCGACTTGTTCTGCTGACAAATCACACACTCCCGAACATGCCTCAAAACATCATCTTTGAGACCCTTCCATGAGAATCTCTCTCAAATCGCCCTATAAGTTTTCACATATCCTGGATGTCCTGCCATAGGAGTATCATGATAAGCCTGCAAAATTTGTTCCTTCAACTGTGAACCTGGAACAAGATAAACCCTGCCTTTGTAGTAGATAATGTCATCTACCACACTATATCTGTCATCTACTACCACACCCTCCATGATCTCACAAGCATACTGATTCTTGGAATACTCAACTAAAAGTTGAGCCTTCCAATCCGCCGAAATCTCGCTCAATGAGCAAAGGGCAGCCAATGAAGGTTTCCGAGAGAGTGCATCGGCCACAATATTATTCTTTCCCTTTATGAATTCGATATCGAAATCATAAGCCTGAATTTTGCTAATCCATTTTTGCTGTCTATCATTGAGCTCTTTTTGATTTAGGAAATATTTCAAACTATTGTGGTCAGTTCTTACCACAAATTTGCTGCCAACAAGGTACTGTCTGAACTTGGCCAACGCATGCATGATAGCCAACATTTCCTTGTCATAAGTAGAATACAACCTTTCATTATTTTGCAACTTTCTACTCTCATAGGCAATAGGATGTTTGTCCTGCATCAACACGGCTCCTATACCCAATCCCGACGCATCACACTCTAGAACAAATGGCTGTGAAAAATCAGGGAGTGCCAAAACAGGGCAAGTGCTCATAACCTCTTTGAGTCTATCAAAGACCCCCTGTGCAAGTTTTGTCCATCTGAAGGCTCCTTTCTTAGTAAGATCTGTCAAAGGTGCTGCCAACTGAGAAAACCCCTTAACAAATCTTCTATAATAAGCACACAACCCAAGGAATCCACGTAACTCAGTAACGTTCCGAGGGACCGGCCAATTCTGAATCGCCTGAATCTTCTCCTCATGCACCTTAACCCCATCAGCACTGATTACATGTCCCAAGTATAGTACCTCCCTCAATCCAAACTCACATTTGGAGAGCTTAGCAAATAGAGATTGGTCCTCCATTATGCTAAGTACCTCCTCAAGATGTCGGAGATGATGCTCCCAAGTATCACTGTAAATTAATATATCATCAAAGAATACTAGAACCGACTTCCTCAACTGCTTGTTGAAGGTATGGTTCATACAGGACTGGAAGGTAGCAGGTGCATTGGTAAGGCCAAATGGCATTACCAGGAACTCATAGTGCCCATAGTGACAACGGAAAGCAGTCTTGTGTACATCCTCGGCTCGTACACGAATCTGATGGTAACCAGAGCGAAGATCAATCTTAGAGAAAAATAGAGCCCCATGAAGTTCATCCAACAACTCATCTATGCGAGGAATAGGATATCTGTTTTTGATTGTTTTTTTGTTCAAAGCTCTGTAATCAACACACATCCTTAGAGTCCCATCCTTCTTCTTAACCAACACTACAGAAGAAGCAAAGGGCCTGGAACTAGGCCGAATGAACCCCATATCTAACAATTCATGAATAGTCTTCTCAATTTCATCCTTGTAAGCTCTAGGATGACGATATGGAGTAGTAATCACTGGCTTTGCTCCCTCTTCTAACTCTATTCCATGCTCAAAACCTCTGTCTGGAGGCACTCCAGGAGGTATATCCCCAAAGACTCTACCATGACGATCCATCACTGACTGAATGTCCACATGAAACACGCGGCCGTCCTGAGATGTGGGTGTTTTGGGCTTAACCAAACAATGCGTAGCCCAGAGTACATCATTATGTCTAAGGATAGCCTCCATCCTACGAGAAGTCACCTCTCTAGGCCCACCATCAGAAGCTGCCCTCAAAATCACCTTCTTTCCTCTAGAAAGAAACTCTAATTGCATAAGACGGTGATCAATAATGTAACGTCCAATACCTTGTAACCACTGCATGCCCAAGACCACATCATAATCCTCTATAGGAAGTACATAGAAATCATCAGTCAAAGTATGGTCCCCCATCTGAATACTAAGCTGTGGAATCCGCTTGGTACAACTCAAAATTGCACCGTCCGCTACTTTTAATCCAAAACCGTCAAACTCCTCATACTGTAAACCACGCCTCTCAACTAATTTCTGGTCAATAAAGTTATGTGTAGCCCCAGTGTCTACCAGGCTAGTGACTCACTTACCCTTAAGTGTCCCTTTTAATCTGAAGGCGTGAAACTTAGGATAACTGGAGAGGGTAGCCATGACTACTTTGGCGGATGCCAAAGGCTCAGGGGTGTCTAGCTCCAACTGTGTCTGAACCTGCTCAACATCCTCTGTATTATCCTCAAAATCAGTATCAGGAACCTCCTCATCCCCTAACTCGGAAGTCACCTCGATCAAGTGAACCTTTCCTTTGCCCATGCAACGGTGTCCGGGTTCCCATGGATCTTTGCAAGAAAAACATAACTTTTTCCTTCTCAGTTCATTCCTCGTCTCCTGATTCATCCAAGGGACTTTAGATGAAGTTCCTCCTTTGTTTTGTGTCGTATTGGCCTTCTGGGTGGGCCGAGAGTCTCTAAATGGTTTCTTATCGGACTGATAAGAAGTGGGAACAGTGTCCAATCTCAATGTCACCTTGATAGCCTCCTTAAGAGTTGCTGGTTGGAAAGCACAAACCAGGGCCTTAAGTCTGTCTTGTAACCCCTCAATAAATAACATCACGCTCCGTCTCTGATGCATGTCAGGTACCATGACTGCAATACGTTGGAACTCATTAATATAAGCCTCTGTGTGACCAGTCTGTCTTAGATGAGCCAACTCCCTGTAGTAAAGTTCTGGATCCTTACGGTCAAACCGTGCAATGAGCCGCTCAGTGAACTCCGCATAGGAGTGAACTAAGGCGTGATCCTGGGTGATCAATCCATGGTGCCACCAATCATATGCAACCCCCTCTAAGTGCAACACTGCAAACTGAATAGCCTCACGCTCAGGCATGGGCCTCAAGGAAAGATATATGTCCAGCTTGTGGACCCACGCTCTTGCACTAGTGTCACCAGAGCCATTATATGGAGCCAATGTAATCTTCCCAGTAGCTCTATTGAGGTCATGATTCTGCTGCTGCTGGGGTGGTCTATTACCCCTATCTCCCCTGAATCTGGCTGCATCTCTCCACTGTGCACAATACTGAGGGAGAGGAAAGACGTCCCGAACCTCAGGAGGTAGAGCTCTCCACTCCGCTGTAACTGCCAAAACTGACTCCTGAAATCCAATCTCTGGTGGTTCCACCTGCGCTGCCTATTCTCCTGGTATGAATTGGGGTAGCAATGGCCTATTTGGAGTAGGAGTATGATGACGATGCCTCCTACTGGACTGAACGGAACTCCCTGCCGAAGAGTGGGAATGATGGCTGCGTTGACTTCCTGCTACTGAAACAGATCTACTCCGCCTACCTCTATGTCTATCCATCTCCAGCCGCTCCAATGTATCCTGTAATCGGTCTAAGGTCTGGGCTATCCTGGGTTGAGTAGTGATGAGAGTCCTCATCATCTCTCTCTCTACATCATCCTGATTCCTCTGAGCATTCCTCTGTTCTTCTGCCATAATAGGCTCTTGTTCTGTTCCAAACTCCCGCTCGTACTAAGCTCTTCTGTGTGTATAATATCTGTTTAAATCAGCTCTTCCCGGATGCATAGAAACAAACACTGAACTCCTCAGGCTGGCAGGACAGAAGCTCTGATACCACTGAAAGACTATTGAACTGCTGTAATCTTTCTTTTGAAATTTTGTGTTTTTCTTTGTTTTTGGTTTTTTGACGAATTTTGCAATAGGGAAATAATTGAAATGCGAATGCATAAACAAAGTATGGAAATTAAAACTAAGTGCAACCTAACCCAGATTTGAAAGAGCAGAATTTCTCAATATTTAATATAAACTAACTGATTACATAATGCTTATAATCCAAGTGAAAAACAATGTTAACAGCCAACCTGGATCGCTGAATATTCACTGAGAACAGAACAGAATAACGGCCAGCTAGATGACTCCTTGATAAATGCGCTATGGTGATGAAAATCGCTGTCAAGTACAGCCGTACGGATTCTGGTTCTGTCAGGTACAACAGCGCTAAGAAAGTTCTTCCAACCTGAAGTCGCACCTTTGACTGCTACGTTCTGTCCAAAGCGCCTCCAACACCTTGCCAAGGAGAATATACAATTTCCACGGACCAAGATATAAAAGAACCAATGTGGGGGCTACGTCCCACAAGTCGGCTTGGGGTTTGCGTCCCAAGTTCCACGCCTCTTAGCGCACTCTCCAAAAGAAAATCAAAAATTAATCGATACCTTTCTTTTCTTCCCTACCTCGCCTCTTATATCCATTTCATACTTGTCCGCCCCCCAAGAAAGTGGGCCATGGAGCGCTCAAGTCATAATTAGAATAATTCTTTTATAAAAGGCCAATTGCATAGAAAATTGCCTTTTTCCATTTTAACAAAAATCCGTCCACCGAAAGGTTTTGGCATATGAATGAAATATTTAGGAAAGTTTGAGACCTTTCCAACGAGATATTACACGCCAGTACACACATCCCGAAGAGGCCGAAAATCCCTTAAAACCTCAATTTGGCTATAAACTTAGCCTTATTTAAATAAAAGACGAAAACTTGGTAATATTAAAAATATAACCCAAGTAACCAAGAAATGCCCAACCGACTCCACGAACCATCAAAACATCTCGTCACCTATTTGTGACTGAAGTCGAAAATCAAGGAACCACTGACAGTCTCATCCCTAAAATCTAGGGATGCTCCTAAAGACTAGGGGACAAGCCCTATCTCCCTGAAACTGAACCCCAAAGATTAATCTCATGGATTTCATACCCTGGGCCTGACCATGTCTCCTAAAAACTAGGAGTAACCTCCACAAATGTAGGAACTGCCTCCCAAGAACAAGGAATGTCTCCCAACTGATCAATAACTGTCAGAACACCAAGACCCCAACACTGAATAACCAAACTGGGTCTCTATACCTCCCTGTCAACCTACAAGACCCCATAATAGGCTGACTCACATGTCACGGCTAGACTGGGTTAGAGTGGGGACATGACAGTGCAACAGAGTAATTTTGAGTTGTTTCCTCCACAACCTCACCTTAGACGAACTAGGAGTCTTCCTCCTAGCCCTACCAGGTCACCACCACAAGGCAGAGCTTCTTTTTCTACTGCTAGCCGAGCTTTACCTATCCACACTCCACCTGGATTAGTGATCCCACTTTTACATAATCAAATCATGGTTCAAGGCCCCTAGGGTAACTCTTTTGGTCCACTGGATTTAACTCCACCCCTGCATGAACTTCCACGCAGTTCAAAGAAAAATTTCTCCAAATTCCTTGGTGATGGAAAAGTTCATCCTGATGAACACATTGCAGCGTTCAGCATAGCCTGTGGCGTAATAGGGGTGGAATTTGAAGACATAGCAGTCAGGCTGTTCGTGGAGACACTACAAGGCACTGCTATAGACTGGTTCTACCACCTGTAGGCTAGATCAGTGACTGATTGGGACACTTTGAAAGACAAGTTTGAATCCAGGTTTAAGCCTGCAGAAGATGCACATGTCTTGCTAGCCTAGCTCACTCAGATGAAGAAAGAGCCTCATGAGCCTATGAGGGATTTTATTGCCAGGTTCGACAAACTGAAGCACAAGATTCTCATGGTCGCCTAGCCAACACTTCAGAACCTCAAATGCTTCTTCATGAACTCACAATTCCCTGAAGTGAGTTTCTTGCTGAGACGGGCCAGACACATAGACCTTGCTGCTGCTCAGGACTTGGCTACTGAGGTAGAAGATGACCTTATCTTGGCAGGAAAGATAAGGAGAGACCCTAATAAAGGTAAATCTTCATCTTTTAAGTATTCACCTACAGTCACCACTGACTCGATGGTACAAAAGCTAGCAAACAAAATGTTAGCTCTCAAAAAGCAAATGGCGCAAGGGATGTCATCTGCTCCTGCATACAGAGATATGCCCAGGAGGACATTTCGGAATCAGGTGTTCCAAGGCAATGCTGTCAGGAATCAAGGATAGCACAATCGCCTTCCTCCTCTACAAAGGAACTTCGCCCTCGAAGCACCTCCAACTAACTCAGCAGTTGGATATCTTGAAGCTGAATCAGACTTCTCATTCCACCCTGAGTTGAATCTCGAAGATGACGCTAATCTATTCACTGAGGAAGAAGAAGAATTAGCTGGCGACTCCCATATCGGTTTTCTGAACTATCAAGACGAACCTAGAAGTGAAGGCAATGCAGCTAAAGGGTCATATGTTGTAGTCATCAATCGGCTCAACAAGCTGATAAAGAGAAAACAAATGAGCGACCTCAACCGATAGTTTCAATTGCTAAGCGGGGATCCACTCTTCCTTTCCAGCTAAAGGAACCGGTGATTGCGAAAAAGATAAATACCCCAAATGCCCCTACACCTTCTACTTCAAATCCACAGTCCAGTCCTCCCCCTTTCAAAAATAAAAAAGATGAATTCCCATCTTCTGCTCCTAGCTCGTTCTAGACTTTTGATATCATTGACCATATAAAGAAAACCAAAATTCAAATGTCTGAATTTGAATTTCTGCAGTCCCATCCTGTGCAATTAGACAGACTGGTTTAATGTGTTAAAAATCAGAACATCCCTGTTGAACAAGCAATTTCCAAAGTGACACATGATCCTGCCAGGAATGCACCCACCAGGAACCTTGTCATTGCTCCCCCTGCTGCTCTTGGTAGAACTGAACTTTTTTATGTCTCATTGCTAATAAATGGACATCAGTTGAATAATTGCATCATTGATTCTGGAGCTTCAGACAATGTCATGCCTGCAAAAGTGGCCGAATCCCTTGACCTTACATTGACCAAGACTTTTGGTAGATGCTTCTCTATGGAGAACAAGCAAGTGCCTTTGCTGGGACAAATTAAAGATGCCCAATTTGTGTTTGCTGCCTTTCCAGACAAAAGAATCAAGATGACTGTCTTGGTAGCAGATGTCTCAGCGTCATATGGCATCTTTTTTGGGCAGAATTTTTGCAGGGATGTTGGAGGTGAATTGAGCATGGATTTATCAGAGGCGAGGATTTTGGTCAAAGGTGTTATGAAGAGGTTGCTCCCTGAGAAGGAAGCGAATTATGTGGTTACCTAGACCTCAGCACCTGAAGCTCAAATTCTGTTTGAGTCTTCAGACATGGGTAACTACTTTCTATACACAGATGGAGTTCATGAGACATCTGATGAAGCCCCTGTAGATGACTGCCTAGAAATGCATTCAGCTGGAACAGCAGAGGAATTCGCTGAGCACAAGGCAAGTGTGGAAGTATCTCCACCCCCGAATGAAGAAGAATTCAAAAGAAAATCAGTATCAAATGAGGTATGGATTCTTGAATTTGATGGCAGCTGCTCTTCCATTGGTTCAGGAGCCGGGTTTGTGTTAATATCTCCTCAAGGAGATATTTTTCTCTCATCTTATAAATTGCAATTCAGCAACACGAATAACACAACTGAATATGAGTCTCTATTGCTTGGATTGAGAGTCGCTCGAGACAAAGGCATCAAACTTCTTTATGCTAAAGGAGATGCCGAACTAGTGGTTTGCCAGGTGAGGACCCTGTATCAAACCAAGAATGAAAGATTGCGTCATTACCGCAATCTAGTCTGGGACCAGCTTGAAGACTTTCACACTTTCAGCATCTCTGCAGTTTCCAGAGAATTCAAGGACCGGGCGGATGCACTGGCTGTTTCAGCTACTCTCTTGGTCCCCCACCCAGATTTAAAAGGAGACAGGTACACAATTGAGTTGGTCTTTCGGCCAAGTGTACCTGATAATGCTAGTCATTGGCAGGTATTTAACAATGACAACCAAATCATTGCCTTTCTGGAGCAAAAAGATGGCTTCGAATGACTGCATTTTGAAGGCAGTAAACCTCAAAAGTGTGAAACAGCTCCTGAATCAAATGCAGACACAGGTGAGGAATTCTTGCAACTCAAAGGAAATAAGATTCTCAAAGCCCTGGTTTCTCTTGAGAAGCTGTTTGATAAGCATGATAGATTCATCAGACAGCAGCCAATGGATTCAAGCTCATCTCAGGAGTTTGATCAAATAAATCTGGGAACCAAGGAAGACCCCAAGATGGTGAACATTGAGAAATGTTTTACTCCCGAAGAGCGTTTCAAGTTCACCTCTTTGCTCAACGAATACATGGATGTCCTAGCGTACTCCTATGCTGACCTGAAATCACTCTGGCCTGATGAAATTGGACACAACATTCCTCTCAAGGCTGATTCAACACCTTACAGGGAAAAGTCCAGGCATTATAATCCAAAAATATCAGGGAGTATTTTATCCGAGATACAAAAAATGCTAAATGCCAGGATAATCTTCCCAATCCATCATTCCACATGGATTGCAAATATAGTGCCCGTAAGAAAGAAGAATGGTGAAATTCGCCTTTGTGTGGATTTTAGGAATTTGAATCAAGGATCCTTGAAGGATAATTATCCTTTGCCAATCATGGATCAAGTGTTGCAGACAGTGACGGGCTCGGAGATGTTATCAATGCTAGATGGCTTCTCAGGATATAATCAGGTCGAAGTTGGTGAAGCAAACCAGCATAAGACCGCTTTCACCACACCTTGGGGCACGTTTGCATATAAAAGGATGCCTTTTGGCTTGATAAATGTTGGCGCTACCTTCCAAAGAGCAATGGACCTTGCCTTCAAGGATGAAATGGGTAAGTTCATCGTAGTTTATCTTGATGACTTGACTGTCTTCTCTAAGCATCGCCCAGATCATGTGAGCCATTTGCAACAAGTGTTGGAGCACTGCCGCCAGAATGGCATCTCCTTAAACCCCAAGAAGTCAGTCTTTGGAGTAACGGAAGGGAAACTTCTCAGACACGTGTCCAAAGGAAGCATAAAGATTGACTCAGACAGAGTCAAGTCTATCCAAGAACTTTCCTTGCCCACGAGCGTGACTACTGTTCACTCTTTCTTTGGAAAGGTGAATTCCTTACGGAGGTTCATCCCCGAGTTTGCCGAGAAGACAAGGCACATTGTAAACATGATGAAGAGAAAAGCCACTTTCAGCTGGATTGAAGAAGGTAAGTCGGCATTTGAGGATATCAAAACTGCCATTGCCCATGCTCCAATTCTGACTTGTCCAGACTATAGCAAAGAGTTCACCATTTACAGCTATGCTTCAGAACATACGCTTTCAGCAATTCTGGTTCAACAGAATAAAGAAGGTATGGAATCTCCCATTTCCTTCATGCGCTGTCCTCTCAAAGCTCATGAGCTGAAGTACTCAAATATGGAGAAGCACGCTTATGTAGTGGTGAAGGCCGTAAAACATTTTCGTTTCTACATCCTTAATTTTCGAGTTACTGCCTTGGTCCCTGACATCACAGTGAAATCTATACTGACTCAGCAAGTGTTTGGGACGAAAAGAGACAATTGGGTTGCGAAGATCCAGGAGTTCGACTTGATCATTAAGCCAACAACGCTGGTGCGTGGAAAGGGGCTATGCCAACTAATTGCTGATAACAAGCCAAGAGGAACAAAGCATGAAGAACCAGAAGTGGATGACACACTAACAGTCCTCTTTGTCTCCACCACGAGTGAGTGGTATTCAGGAATTGCTCATTTCCTTACTTACGGTGTCTTGCTCACCTATTGTATTGGGCACCCCAGTTGCACCCAAAACTAACCTAGTAGGGACTCTTTATGACTTCGGTAGTTTTGCTGGAATTTTTTTGTTTTTTTTGTTTTACAAAGACCAATACATGTAACATAAATATAGAATTGCAAGCATAGATACACAAGGCTGAATTAGCCCATACACTGTATTTGTATTGATTTGCAAATGAGTAAACTAGTACAATGCCAGTCACGTGGTGACTTACTGAATCCTGTCACCGAATCGTATGAACATTATTTCAAGTGGATTTCCCAGCATGTGCTAAAGGTGCTTCATTTGTTCTCTCTATTGGCTCCGCCTGCTGGATCTACGGACTCTGCAGGGCACTTCTACCGACTCTGCAGTCGAATCTACGGACTCTGCAGCCAAAACTACAGACTCTGTAGGCTTAGATCTACGGACTCTGCAGGCTGGAATCTACGGACTTTGCAGGTTGGAATCTATGGACTTTGCAGGCTGAAAACTACGAACTCTGCAGGAAAGAACTACAGACTCTGCAGGAACTACGGACTCAGCAGGACGAAAACTACAGACTCTACAGGAACTACGGACTCAGCAGGAAGAAAACTACGGACTCTACAGGCAGAAATCTACGGACTCCCCTGGTTGCATACAGATGCTACAGTGATGGAGCTGCTACAGTGACGAGTTGCTACAGTAGTACGGCTGCTACAGTAGCACGGTTGCTACAGTAGCACGGCTGCTACAGTGCGCACGGCTACTACAGTGGCTGAGAGCACAAAACTCCAAAGACCAATCCCAAAGATTGATGTCTAGAGTGCTACAAATGAGAAGGACGTTCTCAAATGCCCAAATAAGCTGTAATTGCAACAATTATTTTCTTCTTATCCAACATGCCCAAAGAAGCCACAAGCACTATCCTTTATCCTTTTCTCCAAGGGGCAACTCAACTCACTTGAGCAATGTGGGATAAAGGATGTGCAACAGTCCCTCATAAAGTAAATGTTTAAAGTGACACTCAATGTCTTTCAGCTGGGTTAAAAATTACCCTTTTTGCAACACTTCAGGCCCCCAAAAATAGTAGCAACCGGACTCCAAATGGTGCGAGTGATAGCTTGCCGAAAAGCTCTCAACAAGGAGCATCAGATCCAATCATCAAAACTGGCCTCCGTTGCATCCTAATAGCTTACTACAAATAGTAAGTGTGTTGGAAATTGAGTAAGCCCAGCCGCTAAAATGGGGTCATTACAGTCCGCCCCCCTTGAAATTGCTTGTCTTCAAGCAATCTCAGCCCAGCCTGCTGCTCCATTCTGATAAAAACTCCATACTCTATAAGCTGTGAAGCAACATCACGGAATCCCATAAGAGCCAATGGACCAATCATATCAATACCTGGATCCCAAACCAACATGTAGAGCCCACTGTAAGAGATGAAAAAGAGGTTTGTCAACCAAGTACTCTTACATAACCATCTGTGCATGTAAGACATCCAGTCAATGAGAAGATGAATCCCCATATGCCCATAAACCAACACAAATGGCCACCAAACCTCGTTGTCATAACTCTGATTAGAAGCATAGATGATATCAAATATGTCATCAAACCAGTGCCCATCTAGGATAATTACTCCACACTCCAATTCAACCCAAAAGAATTGCCCTTCAACATTCCTATATTGCTGAATCATTGATGTTGCCAATGCAAAATCGGAAAGTGCTACATGATACCAACTAGGACAGCCATTAGTCCATAAGAAATCGAAGACTATGAAGTCACCAAACAACAAAGATATCGCTACCATATTAAGAGGAACAGTTAACCAACTCAAAAGTGAAGTATGTATGCCAACACTACTCAACACAGATAACTCTTGAGTGGCTGGCCCACTAAGACATTCATCAACCCAATCACTATCACCATCATGGGAATGATCAACTATCTCAGCTGGAGACTCTGGAAACAAATTATGAAGATCAACAGCGGCAGGGTTTGATATCTTGCCACTTTCCCCAGCGTCGTAAAGATGTGCCAAACGCAGCAAGGTCTGTTGATCCTCTAATTCCTGAAGTGTAATGATGGCAACATTTGGCGGTAGTTCATAGCTTTCTGCCCTTGCTGAAAATTGAGGTTCCTTAATCTGATTTAGTTCATCTTTTATGGCGGCAAAGAAAATTTGTAGAGGAAGCACTGCTTTCTGTCCCTTTGTACGTCTCCATTCTAAAGTTTGTTCTGTTGGATTTACTTTCACATACATTTTACCCTGTACTGTCAAGCCTTCACATGTCTTATTGTTATTGAAGCATACAGTTTCATCAAGTTTTCAGCAACACCCTTGTTATCATCATGGAGTAAACACCTATGAATCATCAGCTCAAGCTCTCCATCAAAAACACTTGAACCTCCAGCAACACGGTCAACAAGCAAAGAAAATTCTGTCTCATTGTCTTTCAAGTATATGCCTAGATTCAGGGGGTAATAATTTCCAGCAATTACTTCGTGTACACTTAAATTCCAGTCTACCTTGTAGTTCCTTACTCTCTTTAAGAAATCTCGTCCATTCGAATCTGTGTAGAATTCTTTATTTGACACTATATTTGTTGCAAATCGGCTTACTGCCTCCTTCCCTAGGGCATCATCAATTGGAATTCGTCCAACCTCTTGTAGTCCATCAGTAGGTGAAATTGTGCCCCTACTTTCTTCATGGTTGTTAGTGGCAACATTATGAGAAAGGTGAAATGTACCACTGCTGTTCTCAAACTGAAATTTAGGACTGGTTTCACCCTTTGCATCCTTGCCTATGTGATCTTCCCTGGAAGGATGAGGAATTTCCATACCATGGTGGCTTGAATCCACCCTATATTCTTCGTAGTTATCACACACAATTTGCTTGCTATCATAGGTAGATTCCATAACGCTATCCTCCCCATGCAACCAAGCCATTACCTCCGGTTGAAAAACAGAAACATAACTGCTGTCATTCAAATTAGAATTATTGTTATGTGCTTGAGCCACGTTTTTGACCCCTTTTACCGTATAATCATTGAAAATTTTTTGGCCAACGCTTGCAACATTGTCTTCATCAGTACTCTCAAGTGTAAGTGCCACAATATCAAGAGGAGGACGTAGGTTCATAATGCCTCAAATCAAACCTTTGGGATCTTCTTCTTTGCTTCCGCTGGAACCATCAAACATCACCAATCTAAAACTTGTCTCATGTCCTTCCCATGTGTTTAGAGGTGGTAGTGTGTCAAGTACTTCTTCTTCAGTTGATGTCATAAGGCTGCAAGGTATGTCCTTGTGAAGCTCTTCCATTCTTCCATAAACTTGTTCAACTTCTGTTGCCCTTGCTTTGTCATTCTGTATCATGGAAGGGACTGCCATAGAGGACAGATTTGCTGAATTATGCATGGAATGATGAAACATACTCAGCTGAAGACAAAGGTCCATGATCTCCCTATCTTTATCTTCCCACACCAAATTCTTTTTTCCTTCATGTGTAGGAATTGTGTCATCATAGGAATCAACTATCTCACCCAAAGATGCATGGTGATCATTCCAAGAATCCACACCATCATTATCCATGTCAACCCCGCACTCTACATCAAGGGAAGCTATGTTTACAATATCTCTAAAGGGCTGAACCAGGTTTGCATTATCTTCCACTTTGTGATCAACCAAAGGAACATCATTAGAAATCATACCTTCATATGGATTGTCAATCATAATCTCTACATCACCCACAAAAAGACTCATGCACCCTCTTGTAGATGCCTCATAATCTCTGTAGGAATGATCTAGATGCAGGGCTAAGGCTGCTGCCATGTCCTCAGATCCACACAACTCTCTATCATATGAAGATTGTGGGAATTCATTAGAGACATTCTGAGACTCAAGCATACTCCCTCCTTGAGTTAAGCCATCCTCTTCGAACTTTGTAACCTCATTTGTTGGCACGCTTTCAACACTATTTGGCTGCAATGGTTCTTTTCCCTTATTAACTCCACATGTGTGATCAAATGACCAGTGTTCCTGACAAGTGAAACAAATCTGCTCTTTCCTCATACAGTTCTTGCTCTTTTTGGGTGATTCTGGGCCCTGTATACCCAAAGAGATTAGCTCTGCAACTGTCATATGTTCCTTGAACCTCCCAATTTTCTCTTCGACCAAACCTTTTGAGAATGCATGGGCCGTGGGGGAAACATACTGCGCCTTCCTCCAAATGGCCAACAAGTCTGATTGCAATTGCTGGCAGATATCATCATCCTCTTCTAAGATTAAGGACATAATATTTTGCATACAAGCCCTCACATTGTCTGGATGATGCTTCCTAATTTCAGTTAAGAAGCATTGAAACATTCGAAGAATCAATTTATCACATTTGAGATCTAACAAAATGATAAATGATCTAGTTCTTGCCATGTTTTCTAAAATCTTAGCCTTCTTACCAAAAGTAGGGGCTTTGACATAATGTACCCCATGTAGGCTCTCCACAATCAGCTGTAGAATCCCTTTTAGTATGTCATCATTAAAGGGTGCTACAGGTGTTGTTATCCTTATGATCTCATTGTGACAAGAAGCAACTCCAAGTCTCACCTCTTCATAAGGATGTTCCACGAACCTGTGCTCAGCCAAAGCGAGCATTGAGGGCTGCAAGGCCCAGTTCATAAGCCTCCAATCTGACTGGTCTACTTTGGACAAATAAGTGTCTAATTCCTCCAACTTAGAGAGAACATCACCAGGAAATTCCGTGGACTTCAATTGTAATCCAATTACATAAAGCCGATTCCCTACCTCCCTTTCTTTTTGTAAATCCCTTAACTGATCACCATTAAGAGTATCGTTGAATTCTTTTGAGAAAAGGACACTTTTCAAATCTGCCATTGTCTTTAGATTGTTGGAATGTTGTTTATGATGTCTACTTACGCAATTTTGGTTCCAAAATATTCTTCTAACTGAGGATTCGGTGCTATAACTTCTGAAAATCTTCTTTTGAAAACCAACACAGGATGGCAGGACACCTGGGTCTGATACCACTATAATGGGCACCCCAGTTGCACCCAAAACTAACCCAGTAGGGACTCTTTATGACTCCGGTAGTTTTGCTGGATTTTTTTTTTTTTTTTGTTTTACAAAGACCAATACATGTAACATAAATATAGAATTGCAAGCATAGATACACACGGCTGAATTAGCCCATACACTGTATTTGTATTGATTTGCAAATGAGTAAACTAGTACAATGCCAATCACGTGGTGACTTACTAAATCCTGTCACCGAATCATATGAACATTATTTCAAGTGGATTTCCCAGCATGTGCTGAAGGTGCTTCATTTGTTCTCTCTATTGGCTCCGCCTGCTGGATCTACGGACTCTGCAGGCCACTTCTACTGACTCTGCAGTCGAATCTACGGACTCTGCAGAAGCTTCTAAGGACTCTACAGCCAAAACTACGGATTCTGCAGGCTGGAATCTACGGACTCTGCAGGCTGAAAACTACGGACTCTGCAGGAACTACGGACTCAGCAGGAAGAAAACTATGGACTCTGCAGGCAAGAACTACAGACTATGCAGAAAGCTACGGACTATGCAGAAAACTATGGAATCTGCAGGCAAAAATCTACGGACTCACCTGGTTGCATACAGATGCTACAGTGATGGAGTTGCTACAGCGACGAGTTGCTATAGTAGTACGGCTGCTACATTGCGCGCGGCTGCTACAGTGGCTGAGAGCACAAAACTCCAAAGACCAATCCCAAGGATTGATGTCTAGAGTGCTACAAATGAGAAGGACGTTCTCAAATGCCCAAATAAGCTGTAATTGCAACAATTATTTTCTTTTTATCCAACATGCCCAAAGAAGCCACAAGCACTCTCCTTTATCGTTTTCTCCAAGGGGCAACTCAACTCACTTGAGCAATGTGGGAAAAGGATGTGCAACAATCCCTCATAAAGTAAATGTTTAAAGTGACACTCAATGTCTTTCAGTTGGGTTAAAAGTTACCCTTTTTGCAGCACTTCAGGCCCCCAAAAATAGTAGCAATCGGACTCCGAATGGTGCGAGTGATAGCTTGCTGAAAAGCTCTCAACAAGGAGCATCAGATCCAATCATCAAAACTGGCCTCCATTGCATCCTAATAGCTTACTACAAATAGTAAGGGTGTTGGAAACTGAGTAAGCTCAGCCGCTAAAATGGGGTCATTACACCTATCTTATAAAGAAAGGAGAACCATCACGCTGAAAGCTGCTAATTTTGTAATCTGGGACAAGGGCCTATACAAGAGGAGCCTTGATGGAACGTTCCTTCGCTGTGTGGACAAAGAGCAACAAAGCCGACTTCTGAAGTCCTTCCACAACTCGGCCTGTTGAGGACATTTTTCTGCCCCTATGACTGCCCATAAGATCCTACGAGCTAGGTACTACTGGCCAACTCTCTTTCAAGATGCATACAAGTGGGTCAGAGGGTGTGAGCTATGCCAGCAGTTTGTCGGAAAACCCAAGCTAACTGCCCTACCTCTCAAGCCAGTGGTCATAGAGGAACCGTTCCAGCAATGGGGAATTGACTTTATTGGCGCTGTAAACCCATCCTCAAGTGTTGGACATGATTATGTCCTTACAGCAACAGACTACTTCACCAAATGGGTAGAAGTTGTTCCAACCAAACATGCTACTTCAGAAGTAGTATGCAATTTCCTCAAAGATAACATCATTTTCAGGTTTGGGGTCCCGACCAAGATTGTCACTAACAATGCAGCTTGTTTCACTTTTCAGGAGATTACTCAATTCTGTTTCTACTATGGAATTACACTCTCCCACTCTTCTGAGTACTTTCCACAAGGAGATGGACAGGCTGAATCAAGCAATAAGAACCTGGTGACTATCATCAAGAAGCTGGTGGATGACAACCAAAGGACATGGCATAAAGCATTGGTTGATGCTCTATGGGCAGACAGAGTTACACCAAAGAGAGCAATTGGTATGTCTCTTTTCCAACTTCTTTATGGTATCAATGCTGAGATACCAATCACCTGGGAATTGCCAGCATTGAAATTGGCTAAGGCGATTGAAGATCAAACGTATGAAAGCGCCCTTGATAAGAGGATCATGTGCCTGACTGAGCTGGATGAGCAGAGAATTGCAGTGGTAGACCGAATTGGTGCCCATCAAGGTCTGGTGAAGAAGCTCTTCGACTAGAAGGCAAAGAACCGCGATTTCCAGATTGGAGATCAAGTCCTGTTGTGGGATAAGAGAAGAGAACCAAAGGGGATGCATGGAAAGTTTGATTCCTGTGGAGGGGCCCTTTTACTATTCATCAGTTCAACGGTGAAAACAGTTTCCTATTGAAATATCAAGATGGCACTCTCTTTTGTCTGCCCCACAATGGGCAACATCTGAAGCACTTCAACTCTTGAAGTATCGGATGGGTTCCCCTGTACATATGTATATTTGTATAGTCTTTTGTTTCTGTTTAGTTCTTTTCGTTTTGATTTTTTGGGCCTTTCTTTCAGGTAGCACGACTCCGTAGCCCAATGTCACACTTCAAGGCACTGGAGATTCTGGTTTCTACTCCCCTCAGCGGTGTTTCAAGTTTCCAACTGAAGGTAGTTCCCCAACAGGAGCCAGCTGTTGTCCCCGAAAAATGACTTCTCATTTTTGGGACAACATATGAACTATTTTGGCCCTGCAAGACCAAAATTGTCCCTCCCTTTACAAAATTTGTTCTGAACTTTCAAATTCCTCATATTTCAAGCTTTTTCAGTAAAGGGATTAACGGGTTCAAAGGTTCGATGTCATTAGCAAGAGCTAGGCGCATTTGTTAGAGGTTCAAAGTTCAACCATTTCAAAGGTTCCGCGGCTCCGAGCACTTCACCAATTTCAAATGCTCGAAACGTTGAACCGTTGAACCTTGAACCATTTTGGTTCATCGGTTCAACGGGTTCAACGATCGAGAGGTTCAACGCATTTGGTTCAAAAGGATATCAAAGGGGCTTAGCCAAATAAATGGAATGAATCGTTGAACCTTGAACCACTTCAAAGTTCAATGGTTCACGGGTTCAAAGGTTCAAAGGCTGCCCCAGTTAAGGAAAGAAGTGCGCGCAAAAGAAAGAGTCAGGTGGACGCTGCCAAGGGTCAATATCCGCAGTCTTTTCCCTTAGCTTCACTATTTCGAGCAAAGACCATGGTGGGCTCGGGGACGAGCGACTAAATGAAGCAGAACGCGCCAAGTGTCTGCATTCGCGCGACTAACAAATGTATTCGGACCGCGCCATGTGTCCCTTGCAGAGATCAGCGAAGCTGACAAGTGTCATCATCTGAGAGAGCTTAACTGAGCCCCAAACGTTTCTATGGTGTTGCAAAAGCCCGAGAGCGAAAAGCGCCAAGTGTCAACGGCAGAATGTTTCAATATGATGCGGCGGAAGATGCCACGTGTCCCTGAAGAAGCGGCAGAAGATGCCACGTGTCAAAGGACGGGGCACCCTCAAATGCAAAGACAGAGAACCAAAAGGAGGGGACTTCTTTCGAACATTTTGTCGAAAGGAAATAAAGGGACCAACAGCCCTGCGAAGAAATTGAAGCCCGAAGGCCACTTGGAAGATCCCGAAGGGCAAACACCCTTGCAGGGGGGACACTCGACACATGAAACGAACCTTTTTCAAGACATCGAAAGGCATGTTCCCTTCGGAAAAGGTCGAAGCATCAAAGCACAGCAGAAGCTGCCAAGTGTCGCACACCGAGAGACAGTTTCAAATGAAGCTTCAAAGTGCAGAACTCGCCACGTGTCCCGTCCCAGTGCAGCGGAAGCTACCACGGGTCTGCATCCGCGCCCCCAGCGTTTAACAGTTTCAAAGCTTATTCCAATAAGCTTATTTCAAAGACACGGATGCCGCCACGTGTCCTCTCCCACGTCAGAGCAGAATGACAGGGCCGCGAACGTCAAATTCAAAGCGACTGGCTAGCCGTTAACCTTCAATCGAGGAAAGACCTGCGAATGCCAAATCAACTGCATTTAAGTGTCTGTTGATTCTAGCAGACTCGAGGTGCGGACCCGAATGCATTCAAAGAGCCTAAGGTCGGGACAAAGAGAAGGAAGAGGCAAAAAGGGAAACTCAGCGAGTGTTATTTCTAGTAAGTGAAGGAGTTCGTCGGATAGATATTTGGGGCCTCCAAACATTGAAAGCGCCGTCTGTTTGTCCCCTTTGAGATAAAGGTAGAATAGACAATTGCGCGGCTAGCAGGTGATGGAATGAGCGATTCAGGCTAAGGAGTAGACAAAGGAGATGAACCAGCACACCACAGTTAAAGCAGCCGCTCTGTCCCAGCGTACAAAAATCAAGAGTGCATCCAAGGCATTAATGTGCCGAATGGATCACCCCATGGGAAAAGGCGCCAGGCCTTTCTCTGCCTCTATATAATGTAATCTTTTGTATCATTGAAGGAGACTTTCATTTTTACAAGAGCGAAACTCTGCCCATTTGAAAGAAGACTGAGACTTTGAGCTCAGATTGTAATTTTATTTCATTTTATCTGAATGAGAAAGCAAGTTGTTCGCAGATTTTGTGCTGTTTTGGCTTGTGCTACTTTAGGAGATTGTTCTTATGTCTGTTTCCTAGAAGCATTCTTATTTATTTAATTTGACAAACAGAAAAGCATTCTTATTCATTTAATTTGACAAGCAAAATTAGTGAAGGTAAAAAGAGAGGTGTCCTGAAGCCAACCGTGAAAAGACTTTGTACTTTCACAATTGTTTTTAGCGTGTTTTTCCTTTTTTTGTGTTGAGGATTCTGGAACGATTTTGTGCCCCCATTATCTTGTGTTATACTCTTTGGGCAGTTGAGGTGGGAACTTTGTGTTCTGTTTCATCCTGTTGGTTACTATGCCATTTGTCACCAGTTACTTTTACTACCGGAAAGAAAATTTTGTTATTCCCTGCAAGAACACTTCTGAAAGAAGAGAAGTGCCTTTAGTGTTTTCACTAGGATTTTTCTCTTTTGTGTGTTAGCGTCATCTCTGAAAGAAGAGAGATGGATGGTTTATTCTGCCCTCCATGTGTTATTTTCTGCTTATTTATATAGTATATAGCTCCTACGTATTTATAGGGAACCTCCCCTTGATGAGAGGAGAGATTAATCCCCTTTGATGTGGTAAACCTACACAACTGGCCGACCAATCTTTCTGCTATGGTTGATTAGACCTATTTTGTTTATCAGTACGCTGATTTACAAAATATTCACCCAACAAAGTTAAGATTGAATTCGAGCCACTCCACAGAGATCATCTAGAACCATACTCGCTCAAGACAACAAATGTCAGCGATGCCATTATTGACCAAGAAGAGTTCCACGTAGATCAATCTCCATCCTCTGCCCTTGAAGGAGTTGCAGACCTGCTCTTAGACGAATGGGGAAGTGACAACTTCGAGAATGATCCTTACAAATTCATAGAGGAGGCAGGCCTTGGAATTTATTGTATGCATGAAGAGGGTACTTTTATACCAAATCTGATGAAAATGAGCCAAAAAAGCTCAGGTCTATGGCAACTGTTCTTTGATAGTTCAAGAAGTAAGTTGGGAGCTGTGGTGGAGCGGTGCTAGTTTCTCCTTCAAAGGAAAAATACTTTTCGGCTTTCCGGTTCCAATTTTCTTGCACATGCAATGTCGCGGAGTATGAATCCCTCATCTACGGTTTGGAGTGGGCGAGGAAAAGAGGAATCAAAGAGCTGCAAGTTTTTGGTGATAGTGAGCTGATTGTCAATCAGGTAAGAGGCCAAAATTTGACAAAGAATTCTTTACTAAAGTCCTACAAGCATAGGGTATGGGACTTAGTGGAATTTTTTTTTGTTTTCAATATTACCTCCATTCCTAGAGAGTAGAACAAGCAAGCAGATACGCTGGCAGCAGTGGGTGCCCAGTTTGATATTCTTAGAGAAATAGGCCGAGACCACAGCTCACGCCACTTGAAGGTAGTAATCCAGCCCTCTATACCTAACGTCACCAATTGGCAGGTCTTTGACAGCGACCAACAAATAGCACTCTTTTTGCAAGACGCTGAGTTTGCTACAAAAAATCAGGTTAAGCTATAGTAGCAATATGGCAGCCAAATTGTTCAACTGAAGAACAATAAGCTCCCTAAAGTTTTGATCACTCTAGAGAGTATCTTCAATGGAGATGACCAGTTGAAAAGTGACAAGGCATGCATTGCAACGAAGGAAGAGCACCATGAGAAGGTTGAAATATTCAAAGATAAGCTGCTTCCACTTGGGAAAGTGTGCACGGACCGTGAAAGGCAGACCTTCATCTTGTTGTGCCAAGAATTTGCTGATGTCTTCGCTTGGGAATATAGTGATTTGAAGGGTTTTGACTCAAGTTTGGCCCAACATACCATTGAGCTGGAAGAAGGCGCCAGGGCAATCAAGCATAAGCAAAGCCCTGTCAACCCAATGATTGAGCCTCTCATGCGGAAGGAACTCACCAAGTTGATTGAGTCCAGGATAATATTTCCAATCAAACACTCTTCTTGGCTGGCCAATCTTGTCCCTGTCTGGAAAAAGAATGGGGAGATCAGACTATGCGTTGATTTCAGGGACCTCAACAGAGTCTCTTTGAAAGACCATTATCCTCTCCCAAGCATGGAATAGATCCTTCAAATGGTGATAGGCAGCGAGCGTTTCTCCCTCCTGGATGGGTATTCAGGATATAACCAAATTTTGGTGCAAGACTGTGACCAACACAAGACATCCTTCACTACCAAATGGGGGACGTTTGCTTACAAAAAAATGCCATTCGGACTGTCTAATGCTAGCGCCACCTTCCAACGAGCCATGGACATGGCCTTTTGAGGCTTGATAAATAATACTGTGCTGGTATATCTTGATGATGTGACAGTTTTCTCCAAGGAGCCGAGCCAACACATGAAACACCTCAGACAAATCTTTGAGAGGTGTAGAGAGTTTGGTATCTCTTTCAACCTGAGGAAATGCGTGTTCGCTGTCCACAAGGGGAAACTCCTTGGCCACATTGTTTCCAAGGAAGGTTTAACTATTGATCCAGAGAGAGTTCGCTCCATCCTAGCGCTGTCCTTGCCTAAGCACAAGAAAGGCCTGCAAAGCTTCTTCGGCAAAATAAATTTCATCCGGAGATTTATCTCGAATTTTGCGAAGGTAGTCAAGCCATTGACCTTTATGCTGAGGAAGGGTGAAGAGTTCACGTGGACAGCACAAAGAAATGATAGTTTCGAAGAGATCAAGCAGGCCATAGCCTGGGCTCCTACTTTGATCAGCCCTGACTTCACCAAAGATTTCAACCTCTACACCTTCGGCAATGAAGAGGTAATCTCCGCCATGCTTACCCAAGCAAATGGTGATAACCTTGAGCAACCAATTGCGTTCTTTAGCCAAGGCCTAGAGAGTTTTGAGGTCAGATATACATATGTGGAGAAGCAAGCCCTTGCTGTCATACGAAGTCTGAAGAAATTCAAGCATATGTTGTCAAATAGAAGAATTCACCTCATGGTTCCACATCCTGGCATCAAGGATTTCTTGATCAACCGAGCCCTGAATGAAAAGAGAGCGGGGTGGATCACTAAGGTGATGGAATATGATGTGGATATCAAGATCACCAAGCTGGTAAGAGGGAGAGGCCTGTGTGAACACCTTGCTATAGACTTTAAGCAGCAAAAGGAGGACTGTCTACTAATTCATGATGCAGCTACAACGGAAGAACCAACTATCATGAAGGATTGAACATCAGACTTGAGGCATTTCCTTCTCACTGGTGAGTGCTCACAGGGCCTTGATAGGAGCAAGAGGAGATATTTCAGACTCCAGTGTCTCCCTTATGTCCTTATCGATGGCGTGCTTTTCAGAAGGGACCTTTCAGGAGTCCTTCTAAGATGCATAGATCCAGGACAAGCTGACAGGGCGCTGTCCGAGTTCCATGATGGGCCAGTCGGCGGTTATTTTGCTCCTAGGCCTACAACGGCAAGAATAATGAGCGCTGGTTACTTCTGGCCTACTCTATTCAGAGACACCCATGCTTGGGTACGAAAGTGCCAGAAATGTGCACTTTTTGATGGGAAACAACGGTTGGCCACCATGCCTTTACAACGTATTCAGGTAGAGCAGCGATTCATGCAATGGGGCCTTGACTTCATAGGGATGATTAACCGTCCCTCCAGTGTTGGACACAAGTGGGTCCTAACCGCCACGAATTATTTCACAAGATGGGTAGACGTTGCTCTGAGAGAAGCCAATGAAAGTGCAGTCCTGAATTTTTATGAAGACCTGGTGGCAAGGTTCGGGGTTCCAGCAACCATAATCTCAGATAACGTGTTAGCTTTTCTGAGAACTAAAACGAGTGAATGGGCGTTGAGATATGGTATCTATCTTAGCACTTCGTCCAATTACTACCCACAGGGAATGGGTTGGCTAAATCTACCAATAAGAATTTGATCAGAATCATCAAGCGAACAATGGAGGAGAATTAGAGGACTTGGCATGCCAAGTTGAAAACAGCCCTGTGGGCAGATAGGGTCACCCTAAAGAGGGCAATTGGTAACTCGCCTTACACACTCGTATATGAAAGGGAAGCTAGGCTTCCCATTTCACTTGAGTTTCCAGCCTTGGACCTCGCTTGCCAGCTGCAATTAGAAGGCAATAGCATGGAGGTTAGGCTATGTGAGTTGATGGAGCTCCAAGAGACAAGAGACCAGGCTATGGCTTCTATGACCAGCAACCAATAGCAGACGAAGAGACACTTTGACAAGAAATCTTCATCAAAAGGTTTCTCTGAAAGAGACATCGTTTTGAAATGGGATGAGAACCGAGCTAAGCCTAGAAAGCACGCGAAGTTTGACACCCTATGGAGTGGTCCATACGTCATCACTCAGTGCAAGCAGCATAATGCAATCCAACTCTCCAGGTTGGATGGTGAAGAACTATATATCCCAGTTAATAGGATACATCTTAAGCATTATCACTGAGCCCTTTTCCCATCGTGTATATATTTTCCTTGCTTTTTTTCCCTGTTTTCCCTAAGTGCTTTTGCACATGTTAGTAGTTTCCTTAGTTTTGTGTGTTTTTCGTTTCCTTTTGAGGTAAACCTTCGTGATTGATTCTGAGATGTATCAAGGCGGTTGCTAACTTTTTTAAAGCTGCATCTCGACTTCATGCCCAATGGATTTTAAGGCAACTGATTTCTAAGCATAGCGGGCATGCTTCCCCTGGGAGTCGCCAATTTGTTGACCATTTTTGGTTCAACAGGCCAAAATCGGTCCCCTTATTTCCCTGCTGTTCTGAGCTAGTTTCATTTTTTGATTTTGCACAAGTCTGGGCGTTTCTACGAACTCTACAGGTGTGCCGTTTGGCAGATGAACTAGTTCAAAGAGTGCAAGCTTCTACAAAAGTTTCTTCGAACCATTGAACCTTTCAGTTTCAGTTGGTTCAGTTCAATTGGTTCAGTTCATTTTGGTTCAAGTGCTCGTTTCAAAGGCTTGGTTCAATGTCTTGGTTCAACGGCAAAGCTCAACAACTGGTTCAATCACTTGGTTCACTCAGTCGGTTCATCGGTTCGGTTCAATGCCTTGGTTCAAGGAATTCTTTCGGAATTTTTCAAGGCAAGAAACACGAGAATTTCTTCGGACAAAATGTCCGAAGGAATTCTTTCGGACATTTTGTCCAAAGAAATTCTTCGAAAGAAAATGTCGCAAAAATAAAAAGGCAAAGGCATAAATTGATTTCTTTCAGACTTTTTGTTCGAAGGAATTCCTTCGGACTTTTTCCTTCGGACAAAAAGCCCGAAGAAATTCGGAAAAGGGCCGCGGGAGAAAAAAAACCTGAAGAAATTTCGAAGGTCAAGCAAAGGGAAGCAATGATCAAAAGAATTCTTGCAGACTTTTTGTCGGCGGGAAAACTGGCCGAGACAAAAGCCCGACTGGAGCAAAAAAGGCCGAAACAAAGGAAAAGAATCGAAAGATTTGCCTAGGACGGTGACGTCTTCGAAGCCGTCAATTTTAGGGAAATAGACTAGCCGTTGGTTTTCAAATAGTGACGGGCCCGCGAACGTCAATTTTACAAGGAAATAGCCGTTTGACTTTTAAATTCTTGAGCGCCAACCAAGAAAAGCCCAAGCAGCGGAACATGCCATGTGTGCCTTGCAAAAAATTCGGCGGAGTGTGACAAGTGTCTACATCCGAGTTCTAAAGCTCCTTTCAATAGGTTTCCTTCAGAGTTCTGCGGAGGGCGCCAAGTGACAACTGCGGAAGGTTTTGACATGTTTTTTTAAGAGCAACGGAACGTGCCACGTGTCTCTTGCAAAGCTCGGCGGAAGCCGACAAGTGTCAACATCCGCGGTCTCTCCCTTTTGTTCAGTAAAGACTGTGGTGGGCCCTGGACGTATTGCTAAAGAGAGCGGAAGCTGCCAAGTGTCATTGTCTGTGTGAATCCGAATGAGTCCCGAATGTTTCTTTATTGTTTCTAAAGCTCAGAGGAAGCCACCACGTGTCATCTTCCGCAGGACTCTCAAAAGGTGCCTAAAGCTTCTATAAGTTAAGCGGATGCTGCCACGTGTCCTCGCCTGTTTCACAAACAACACGCCATGTGTCACTTATTGAAATCAGCGGAAAGCGGCCAAAGCAAGTGGGAAAGACACGAATGAATTGCTAAGGAGGACAACAGACCCAAGGACGTCAAATTTGCGGCAATGAAGTAGCTGTTGATCTTCGCAGACTTAAGCACGAACCCGAAGGAATTCAAAGGCTTAAGGCCAGAAGAAAGACAAAGCCAGAAAGGGGCAAAAGAACCAAGTGCATAAACGGACAAAACAGTCCAAGTGGCGAAGGAAGGTGTCGACTCAAGGAGTTACTCCAATGGTTCCATCGGGTGTGCCAAAAACTGTTGACGCTGTGGATTGCACCCTTGAGAGGAGGCTCGGCTCCTCTCTTCCACGTGGCACAATGGAGACTCTCCTCTTGCTGTGGGTCTGGTAAAATTGAGGAGAGAATCTCTAGATAAGGGCTAGCTCCCTTTCATGCATCTTTGAAGGTTTTTTACTACTACTAACAATGGGGGGGTGAAAAGAGAGAAGAAATAACCAGAACAGAAAACTAATTTAAATGGTGATGCACCAAATGATGTTGATCTACTAAACTGTTCATACTTCAAACCAAAAAGAGGGGCGAACATACACTTTATCTGGCAAAAAATCAGACTGTATGGAGCTTTAAAAGGGAGGCTTAATAAAGACACACGGGAAATGTAACTTACCACAGGTACTATAAAAAACACACTGTCTGATAGCTACTTTTTTCTGTCTCTACGCTCTAGATGCAGCACTACCTGTTAACCTACAGAACTGGTGCTTTGGCTACACTAGGTGTGTTGGTGTCAATTTGTGAGAGCATCAAGCTAAAACAATTGAACACAGAATTGATACTCAGACACACTCAAAAGCATAACCGGTCAGATAGATGTAAAACACTTTCTTATTGATTCAAGGTGAAATTTTGGCAGGGCTGCGTCATACAAAAATAAAAGATACCATTTACAAAATGAGAGATTACTATATATAGCATAAAAGAAAAGACTTTGGCGCCTTTCAAAACAAGTGTCCCGTGCTGCGTTGAATACATTGGGAAGAGGAAGTCGCTAAAGGAACCATGCTGTGGGAGTCGCCAGTCTTGACTTTGGCATTTAAATCATATTAAATATCATTGTAAGAGCATGGGTCACTTTGTCTATTTGAATGACCAGGCCGCTTCTCCATGAATTTCACGCGACTGCCTGCTCATTAATGCAAAATGAGAAAAAATGGGCCACGCTTTCACTGTTTGCGCTCCTTGATGACCACTTGGCGGAGACTATTTCAACCGCTGGAATAACTCCTCTGTCGATGCTTTCTTTTGCCACTTGGGCTGTTCTATTTGCCCCTACGCTTCGCTGGGTGCATCTTTTGGAACATTCCAAATGTTGTCGTATGTGTGTGTGGCCGTGTTCCGGATTCTCTGTTTTGTTCCGTCATTCTTTGCTATATTTTGTCTCTTTCTAGCAATCTGAGCTCTCGGGGCTATCTTCTCGTCCTTTGCTGGCTCTTTGGGCTCCTTTCTCAGCGGGTCACTGAGTTCACTTGCAGCCTTCGCTTATGAGTTCTTTTGGGCTCTCTTCAACTGTTAACATGCGCGGGCCCATTTTTAAACATTTGAGAATCAACGGCTATTCCATCACCGTAAATTTGATGTCTACAGGCCCGTCGCCATTTGGCAATTTCTTTGGCTATCCAATTCCTTCGGGCTTTTGCATTTGATCCTTCCCAAAAGGAAGGTGTCCCTTCTTGGTTCGTTGAGAGTCCCCCGCAAGGGCACCTGCCCTTCGGGCTACTTCGGTTCTCAATTCCTTCGGACATTTTGTCCGAAGGAATTGTGCCTTTGGATTTTCCCTTGGATTTTCTTCAGACAAAATGTCCGAAGAAATCCTTTGCCTTTTGCTCTTTAATGAATCTGCTCACTGCCTTTTGCGAGGGCCCTTTGGGTCTTGGAATGCCCCTTCGGAACTTCTGATTTGGTCCTTCCCGACCAAAGTTTCCTCCGAAGAAATTCTGTTGCCCTTTTTGCGAACTGCTTAGGCCATTTCGGGTTCTTCAATTATGACTTTGAACCTTTCGATTGAACCTTAACCCTTTTTCAGAGTTCAATGGTTCAATAGTTCAACACTCTATGTTCTGCAAGGAGTCATGTTCACTCAATTCCCTTGTGAATTTAATGTATCGTTGAACCTACCGCTTGAACCTACAATGGTTCAATCAGTTTAATAGTTCAACACTCTATGTTCAAAGCCCTTGGAAAGATCATGTGGCTATTGGTCGGTCTGTGTAGTTCATTTCATATCATTGAACCCCGATGTTGAACCACTTTTTTCAATTTTTAGGAAATGTGCCTTCAAATTTTGGTCTCTTTCCTTGTGAATTTATGCGGACAAAATGTCCGAAGAAATCCCTTCGGGCACCTTGTCTTTAGAGCTTTGTACAAGACTTATATCTCTTTGAAGTTGGCCCATTCCCTTGCCGAAAAGGCTTGTGAAAACTCGCTGCCTACAACGAAATAAACCTCCGGATCAACTCGAAACATCTACAAAGCTCAAGTCACTTGGCTCTTTATAGAACAGGTCTACTGCAAAGGGAAATGGCACAGTTGCAGTGGGGGGAATACATCCAATATTGACGGTTCAGGACAGCGGGGAAAGGAGACTGACTTTTGGCCTGTAGGACCAAAATGGTCAACAGAACCCTGTCATCACCATGGCTTTACCTTTTGTAGCCTTCCATGGTTAGAGCCCTTTAAACCTTTTGCATTATGGCCCAATCTCAGGGACAACCCTTAAGAGTGTTCCTCCCTTTAATGGAGAGGGGCCTATTACCGCTATTGAGCATATCAGAAATATCGCCAACCTCTGTAACATTCATAATGTCACTGAAAAGAACATAGTCATCACGCTGCTGGCGTTGTCTTTTAAGGGCAAGGTTTTGGACTGGTATGGGACTTTCCCTATGAATTCAGTCGACACATGGAACGAATTAGGCACTCTCTTGACAAACAGATTCGGGGAGAACAGTGACCACCTCTCTCTTGCTGAGCAATTAACCACCATGAAAAGAGGTCCACATGAATTCATGCGGGATTTCAATATCAAGTTTCAAAAGACTTGGGACAGAATCCCCATTTTAGTGAGGCTGACCCCAAGCTATGCTTTCCTCTATTACTTGAAAGCTTTGAATGACATTGCTATCATGATATAGTCCATGGGAGGACAAATGTTACCAGCCGCCTATGAAATAGCCATAGTTGTTGAAAATTGTCTAGTGCAAGCAGGAAAGATAGCCCCTAGACCTTATATTCCACTTTTTCCTGAATTGCCGCCCCCAGTTCAGACTGCTGCACCCACCTTAGCTCTTTTGTCTGGTGTAGAAAAGCCGACTGCTACCTCGCCCAATGACCTCCATGAAGTTAAGAGCTTGTTACAGAGCGTGACCAATGAATTAGTGGCTCTCAAAAGGCAACAAGCTCAAAACTATTGGCCGAATCAAGGATACCAACTATTCGGACAAACAAATAGATCCCCTTTTCAAAATTATAATCAAGGACAGGGTCAGTTTGCACAAGCCAGACCATATCAAGGTTATAATCCAGACGCTCTTTCATCGTCCAAAACTCTTGTTTCCGCTCAAAATAATCTGGTACATGAACAATCTAATTGCCCACCCCTAGGATATGGTCAAGAATAGGTTGCTTACATAAATGAGATGCCAAATCAATATATGAACGCACAAGACAATCAAGCAGCCCAATTCTCAAGCTTTGAGGCGTCAATACAACCTGGCATGGACAACAGACAGGCTCAGTCTGATTCCACTCTCATGAATCATCTGAAAGGTGAATTCTATGCAGTAAATTATGTGGGTAGCATGAACAACCAAGGTGATTGTGTTGCAGCCAACACGAGGTCCAAAAGGAGAGCTATGGAGGAAGCTCAGGTAGCTGCCCAAACGTCCGTAACATCTTCATCACATGTGAACAAGAAATTTTTAAATTACGGGCCGTCGGTTGCACCCTTAGCTCCTTGGCTTGCATCTCAGGCTGCAAGTGCCTCCAAAGAAAATTTAAAAGGGAGCAACCCTCAAATCAATGTGGTAGACCAAATGAAGAAGCTGCACATGAATATCTCTTTGTGGAATTCATTAGCAATGCTGGGACAAAAGGATATACTCCAGAAGGAATTGCAGGCGTTGAATGAACAAGCTGTCCTAGCAAATGCTGATAATATTTTGATTATGAATAAACACCCTCCCATAGCAAGCCAAGCAAAGAAAGACAAGAATGTTCCCCCTTTCTATTTATCCTTAGTCACAGGAGATTTCTTGGTACACAATTAAATTATTGACAGTGGAGCAAGCACCTCAATAATGCCCAAATGCATAGCTGACAAGCTGGGACTTAAATACGAGGAAATGACTAAGGGAGTTCTGCAGTTAGATGGATCACCAGCTAAGACACTGGGAGTGGTACGAGACTTGAATCTAATGCTACACGCCTGTCCAACTTTCTCAATTCCCTACGACGTGGTAGTGGCGGATGTTCCTCCCTACTTTGCTCTCTGCTTATTCAGGGATTTCACATCTAAAATAGGCAGGTATCTAGCAACAAACTGGTTTTACATGGTTTTTAGAACCAAATATGGAACTAAGGTCAAGATTGAGTCGAAGCCAATCCATAGAGATCATTTGGAGCCATACTCACTCAAGGCGGCGAATTTCAACTACACCATCATTGATGAAGAAGAATTCCAAATGGACCAATCTCCGCCCTCTTCTCTTGAAGGAGTTGTTGACCTGCTCTTAGACGAATGGGGAAGTGACAATTTTGAACATGACCCATACAAGTTCATAGAAGAGACAGGTCTTGGAATTTATTGCATGCATGAAGAGGGTACTTTCGTACCAAATTTGATGAAAGCAAACCCAGAGAGCTCGAGTTTATGGCAACTCTTCTTTGATGGCTCAAGAAGCAAATTGGGCGCTGGTGGTGTAGTGCTAATTTCACCCTCAAAGGAGAGATACTTCTCAATTTTCAGATTCCAATTTTCCTGCACTTGCAATGTTGCTGAATGAGTCTCTCATTCATGGTTTCGAGTGGGCAAGGAAAAGGGGAATAAAAGAGTTGTAAGTTTTCGGAGACAGTGAGTTAATTGCAAACCAGGGGAGAGGCCGAAACTTGACCAAGAATCCCTTGCTTAAGTCTTACAAGCATAGGGTGTGGGACCTAATAGAGCTTCAGGTGACAATAGACCAAGCCATGGTTTTATGACCAGCCGTCAGCAGCAAACGAAAAAGCATTTTGATAAAAAATCCTCATCAAAGGGCTTTTCAGAAGGTGACATTGTCTTAAAATGGGATGAGGAGCGAGCTAAGCTTGGAAAACACACAAAGTTCGACGCCTTATGGAGTGATCCATATGTCATCACTTAGTGCAAATAGCACAATGCATTCTAACTTTCCAGGTTGGATGGTGGAGAACTACATATCCCAATTAATGGGATATATCTTAAGCATTGTCACTAAGCCTCTTCTAATTATGTACATATTTTTCCTATTTTCCCTAAGTGCTTTTGCGCATGTTCGTAGTTTTTTAGTTTTGTGTCTTTTGTTTATCGTTTGGAGTAAAAGCTTCATGTTGATTCTTTAGTCTCTCAAGGTTATTGTCAACCTTTCAGGTTGTATTTTGACTCCGTGCCCAACGGACTTATAAGCCACTAGTTTTTCTAAGCATAGCATGCATGCTGTCTTTGAGAATCGTCAAATTTGTTGACCATTTTTGGTCCTACAGGTCCAAAATTGGTCTCCCTTCCTTCCCTGTTGTCCTTAGCAGTCAATCTTTGATGTATTTCACCTTACTGCAATTGTGCCATTTCCCTTTTTAATAGACCTGTTTCTGTAAAAGAGCTAAGTGACTTGAGTCTTGTAGATGTTTCGGGTTGATCTGAAGGCTTATTTCACTTCAGCAAATCACCTTGGACAAGGTTTTGGCAAAAGAATGGGCCAACTTCAAAGAGATATAAGTCTTTCACAAAGCTCCGAAGGACAAGTGCCCTTTCGGAGGGTAGACAGGTGACAAATGGGACCTTTCAAGCAAGCTCCGAAGGGCAACTTTGGACCCAAAGTGCCCTTGCGGAGGGTAGAGAGCACCTTTGAAAAAGAGCAAGGCATAGGGCCCGAAGGGAGTTTTTCGTTCGAAAAAATGACAATGCAAAAAGGACAAAGGATTTCTTCGGACTTTTGTCCGAAGAAAATCCATGTAGAACCAAAGGGTGAATTCCTTCAGACGCAGTGCCCGAAGGAATTCCTTCGGACATTTTAACCGAAGAAATTCACAAAGGAAGAAACCCAAGGCAAATTCCTTCGGACAAATGCCCGAAGGAATTCCTTCAGACATTTTGTCCAAAGGAATTTACAAAGAAAGGGCCGAGACTTTGAAAGAAAGATTTCCTTCGGGCAAAATGTCTGAAGGAATTCCTTCGGACATTTTGTTTGAAGGAATTGAGAAGACAAAGGAGCCCAAAGGAACCCGAAGGGCAAGTGCCCTTGCGGGGGACTCTTGGCTGCCGAAAAGGGACCCTCTCATCTTTTCCAAAAGAGCACCTTCCCTTCAGGAGGGTTCATTTTGCAAAAGACCGAAAGAATTACCAAAGGTATGACGGGCCCGAGCACGTCAACTTTAACATGGTGAACTCGCTGTTGGAGGTTCAAATGTCCGGTAATGACCGTGCGAACATTAAACTCAAGGCAACAAAATAGCTGTTGGTTTTTGAATAGTGACAGGGCTGTAGACGTTAATGTTGGGATTCGTCAACCGTGGAAGAGAAGCCAAGAACCAATTCCTTCAGACAAGTGCCCGAAAGAACTCATGAGAAGTGGCTGAAAGCACTTACGAGCGCGGGCCTGAAGAAATTCAAGGGGCACAAGGCCGCAAGGAAACTCAGCGACCCGCCAGGAAAGATAGCCCCGAGGGCCGAAGACCCAGGAAAAGACGAATGAATAGAATAGTCCAGGTGGCACAAAAAGCATCGACAGAGAAGTTATTGCTATGTATGAAACAGTCTCCACCAAGTGGTCATCAAGGGGAGTGCGAGCATTCAATAGAGTGGTCCATTTTTCTTCATTTTACATTAATGAGCAGACAGTTGTGTAAACTTCACTGAGAAACGGCCTTGTCATTCAAACAACGAAGCAACCCATACTTTTGCAAGAACATTTAAGACTGTTTAAGCTGCAAAGTCAATACCTGCGACAAGCGGCAACATGGTTCTTTCAGGGCATTTCTAGAAGGATGACACCAGCATGAGCAAATTCCTCTTTCCTAGGTGGTCAATACAGCATGGGCCGCTTGTTCTGGAAGGCGCCAAAAGTCTTTCTCTTAATGCTATATATTGTAACCTCTCAGTTGAGAAATGTATCTCACTTGTGTAAGACGAAGCCCTACCAATTTTACCTTGGAATCAATAGAATGCATTTTGCCTCTATCTGACTGGTTATGCTTTTGAATATGTTTGAGTATCAACTCTGTGTTTAGTCATTTCATCTTGATGCTTTCATAGGTTGACACTAATATATCTAACATGTCCAAGACCATTTATGTGGGTTAACAGGGAGTGCCTCATCTAGAGTATAAAGATAAGAGAGCAGTTATCTGACTGTGTGCTTCTGCAACACCTATGGTAAGTTCTTTGTCTTTATATCTTCATTAAGCCCTTTGTTAAAGCGCCCATACAGTCTGGTTTTTGTTCAGATGGAGTGTCTGTTCGCTCTTTGGTCTAAAGTGTAGATATACGCTGAGTGGATTGATCATTTTGGTGCATCACCATTTTTAGATAGGTTCTATTTTGTCATATCCTTCTCCCTTTTCACCTCCCCCATTATTAACAATAATAGTTAAAGACCCCAAATGATGCATCAAAGGGAGCTAGCCCTTATCTAGAGAATCTTCCCTCAGTTTTGTCAAGCTCACAGCACGAAGGAAGTCTCCATTGTGCCGTGTGGAAGAGAGATGTCAAGTCTTCTCTTCAAGGGTGCAATCCACAGGGTCAACCAGCATGTTGAGATATGCGGACAAGGATCATCCATGTTTGGGTGAACTTTATGATGGAATAGACTCAATGATTGAGAACATTAGATCCATCATAAATGCCAAAGAACAAGATTCCACGGAGAGGTTCTTCAAGGAAGTGCAGTCGCATCTCATTCAAAGGTGGAACAAAATGACCAACCCATTGCATCTTCTTGCTTTTGACTTGATGCCCAAATACTACAATATAGAGATATTTTCTTTGCCTAGGAGGGTCGCACCATATAGGGATGTTGAGGTTATCGAAGGATATAAGGTGGCATTCGCTAGACTCTTCCCTGATCCAAAAATTGAAGACCAAGTTAAGAAAGAGTTTGCACATTTCATATCCTCCATGGGTCACTCCCTTGCTACCATCCGTGAGAAGTACAAGAAGGAAGCTCAATTTTGGTGGTACCTCTATGGGCTAGCATACACCCACCTCCAACCACTTGCTATTAGAATTCTATTCTAAGTAAGATTTAAAAAAAAAAAAAAAAACTCTGTACCCTTGTTCATCTCTATGTTTTGTTTTAATTTTAACCTTTTTTATTTTTATAAATTATAATATAAAATGACTATGTTGCTTGGCTCTAATAGGTTGCAAGATTCTCTTCCATCGAGCGAAATTGGGGTACCTAAAACTTTATCCACTCAGTGAAGTGCAACAAGTTAGCAGCAAAAAAGGCAGAGGACTTGGTCTATGTCCATTCCAACTTACGTCTTCTATCACACAAGCAACCTGAGTACAAGGGGCAATAACGTGTTGGGATGTGGACCCAGAGACTACCGACTTGGATGCCTCCATTGCCTACCTTTCCTTGCTTGATACGGATTCGAAGGTTGCTTCACAGGACCTGTTGACCATTTTTGGCCCAACAGGCCAAAAAATCGGTCCCTCCTTTTTTTTCAATGCTGTTCTGAGCTAGTACTTTTGATTTTGCACAAGTCTTGTAAATTTCTACAGTCTTGTAAATTTCTACGAACTCTGCAAGTCCATTTCTATGGACTCTGCAGGTTTTCTACGAACTCTATAGGTCCATTTCTACGGTCTCTGCAGGTTTTCTACGAACTCTGCAGGTCCATTTCTACGGACTTTGCAGAGCTTGAATTTCTACGGAATTAGCAGTGAAGTTTTCTGTGGACTCTGCAGGTTTCTAGGGACTTCTACGAACTCTGCCGATGTAGTCTTTTAGCAGAAGAACCAGTTCAGAGAGTGCAAGGTTTTACAAAGCTTCTTCGGACTCTTGTCTGAAGAAATTCATAAGGAAAGAGCTAAAATGGTTCAAAGACGCTTTTTCTTAAGGTTGGAAGAGCGGTTCAACGACATAATCTTTCTAAGAGTTAGCATCTTTGAACTGTTGAACCATTGAACCGGTTCAATGCTTTGGTTCAATCAAATGGTTCAACGGCTGAGGTTCAACAACTCTAAGTTCATCGGCAAAGTTCAAATGCTTCGGTTCGTCGGCTTGGTTCAATGTTTCGGTTCACTCAGTCTGTTCATCAAATGGTTCAAAGATTGGTTCAATCGGACGGTTCAATGAGCTTGGTTCAACACTCGGTTCAAAGCTTGGTTCATGCCTTGGTTCAACAACCGTTTGAACCATATGAACCGATTCAATCAATTGGTTCAACGGTTGGTTCAAACGAGCGCTTCAATCAAAAGTTCAAGCCTCCCGAAGGACAAGTGCCCTTGCGGAGGGCAGTTCTAGGTTCAATAGCCTTTGCAGAGGGCAATGAACACTTTTGATGAGGCCACAGAGAAAGCTGTAAAGGTAAGTTCTTTCGGAATTTTGTTAAGGCAAAGGCATAATTCCTTCGGGCTTTTTGTCCGAATGAATTTCTTCGAACAAAAAGTTCGAAGGAATTCGGAAGGGCACTTTGAAGGCAGTCGAAGGAATTCAAAACGCACAGAAAGACCAAGGTAAGGAAAAGAATTTCTTCGGACAAAAAAGTCCGAAGAAATTCGGAAAGGAAGCCGCGAGCCCAGAAAAGCCCGGGGAAGAACTCCGAAAAAGTGACGACAATTCTTGCGGACTTTTGTCAGCGGGAAAATGTCCACAGAGAAAAGTCGAAAAGACAAAGGCCACCGAAGGGCAAGTGCCCTTACGGGGGACTCTCGGCTGCCAAACGAAGGGCACTCCTCAAAAGGCTGAAGAGAAAAGACTGCAGAAATTGCCAAGGATGGTGACATCTCCGAAGCCGTCAACTTCAAGGAGATAGACTAGCCGTTGTTTTTCAAATGGTGACGGGCCCGCGAATGTCATGTTTACGGCAGAGAAATAACCGTTTGACCTTTGAATTCTTGAATGCCAACAAAGAGACAGAAGCCATCAAAAAGGACAAAACCAGGAAAATGAAATATTCTTTGATCACATCTTGATTCAAAGCTTTCCAATTTGTCTTTTCTCCTTATGTAGCATTTGCTTCCAAACACTCTGAAATACTTAACAGAGACAGGTTTTCCATACCATAGTTCATAGAGAGTTTTATCACTGTTTATCTTCAATTGAACTCTCCAAGATATATACTATTGTTTGTACTGCTTCTCTTTAGTATCCATCAAGTAACTTGGCTTCTTTTAACATTGTTCTGGCCATCTCTTTGACTGTATTGTTCTTTCTCTCAACAACTTCATTCTGCTATGGAGTCCTTGCTGCAGAGTAATGCCTTTTGATTCCATGCTTCTCATAATATTCTATGAACTCATTTGAGGGGAATTCTCCACCTCTATCAGATCTTAAGCATTTGATTTTTTGTCTAATCTCATTCTCTACCATGGCCCTAAAGATCTTGAATCTTTCAAATCCCTGAGACTTATCTTTCAAACAAGTTACCCATGTCATTCTTGAGTAATCATCTACAAATAACATAAAATATGTCATTCTTGAGTAATCATCTACAAATAACATAAAATATCTCTCCTTTAGATCCTCGTCTTAGTAGGACCACAAAGATCAATATGAACTAATTTTAGAGGCTTTGTAGTTGCATAATCTTTTGTTTGAAATTTGACCCTTGTTTGCTTGCCTTGTTGACATTTCTTGCAAGTAGTGTCAGCAGGTTTGGCTATCTTAAGCATGTGTCTAACACAATTATTTGAGCTCACCTTTACCAGGTTGTCAAAATTGACATGATCCATTCTTTTATGCCATAACCAATTCTCATCAATCTTTCCTATCAGGAAACTGTTGACAATTCTTCCACAGGTTCGATTGTCTCTTGCCATTCGAAAAATTCATGTCTCTAGCCAAGGAAGAAATAATACATTGGATAAGAGGTAGACCAATTGAAATAACTCATTTACAAAAGCCTTGGCTACAACAAGATTTCTTTCGGGCACAGAAGGCAGAATGTCACATAGCTTTCGAAAAGTGCAAAGGACATAAGTCCGCAGAAAAAAAACAAAGGAAAGAGCCTACAGCAAAGGAAGTAATTCCTTCGTACTTTTTGTCCGAAGGAATACTTCGGAGAATTCAAAATACAAAGGTCCGCCAAAAGCAAAAGGAAAGCCAAGGAATAATTCCTTCATACTTTTTGTCCAAAGGAATTCCTTCGGACAAAAGTCTGAAGAAATCCAAGAGAGAAGTCAAAGCCCGCATAAATTCAAGGGAATAAGGACCCCTGCAAAAAGCCCGGGTGCCCTACAATTTTTTCAAAAAAGGCACAGACGAAGGCCACGAGCCCTTGCAGAGGGCACTTGGTCGGCGACAGGACCATTGCAACTTTCCCGAAAGGCACAGATGAAGGCCACAAGCCCTTGCGGAGGGCACTTGGTCGTTGCCTGGACCTTTGCGCATTTTTTGAAAGGCATTTTGAAGACGCAGTCAAAGACAAAAGACAAAAGGATTAATTCCTTCGGGCTTTTTGTTCGAAGGAATTCCTTCTGACAAAAAGTCCGAAGAAATTCGGAGTAACTACAAGGAAGACAAGTCCGTGGAATAAAGCCGACGAGGCAGAAGAGAAAAAAAACAAAGGAAACCTTCGGACAAAAGTCCAAAGGAATTCCTTCGGACTTTTTGTCCAAAGGATTAATGCGGAAAAGTTGGCAATCACAAAGCCCAAAGAAATTCGGAGAGGTCCGCCAAAAGACAAGTCTGAAGGAATTCCTTCAAACTTTTTGTCCAAAGGATTAATGCAGAAAAGTTGGCGATCACAAAGCCCAAAGAAATTCGGAGAGGTCCGCCAAAAGACAAAAAATCAGACAAAGGAAAGTCCGAGCAAAGGAAATAACAAAGGAATATATCCTTCGGGAAAAAGTCCGAAGGAATTCCTTCGGACTTTTTCCCGAAGGATATATTCCTTTGCTCGGTCTTTCCTTTGTTGGGTTTTTTGTCTTCCTTTGGACTTTTTCCCGAAGGATATATTCCTTTGCTATTTCCTTTGCTCGGACTTTCCTTTGTTGGGTTTTTTGTCTTTTGACGGACCTCTCCGAATTTATTCGGGCTTTGTGATTGCCAACTTTCAAAGGAATACTTCGGAGGATAAACAGACACAAGGACAAGTCAAGCAGACAATTTGTCCAAAGGAAATCATTCGGAGGGAAAGTCCAAAGACAGGCAAGGTCCGAATTAGATAAGCTGAAAGAAATAAAGGCCGAAGGAAAGGTGGGGAGCCATAAGTCCGAAGGATCATTTGGAAAAGTTGCCATAGGAAAGTCCAAAGACAGGCCTGAGGAAATAAACTTGAGGCAAATGTAGGGTGAAACAAAAGATCCGAAGAAAATAAGACCAGGGAGAATTTTGAAGAGGGGAAAGTCCGCAAAAAACAAGACTCGGCCACTTTTTCGAAAGGTAAAGCTAGGAAATAAAGTCCGCAGGAAATGAAGCCAAAGGAAATAAGCCAAGGGCAAGGAGGAGAAGCCGAAGGAAATAAATCCACACACAGAAAAGTCCATAGCCAAAAATCCGAAAGAATTAAGCCAAGGAGACAATAAGAAATCTGAAAGAAATGGAGGTTTGATTGTGCAAAAAAAGGATAGAAAATAGATAATCCGACGGAAAGTTGAAAACAGAATATCCGAGGAAATATAGACCAAATATAGATAAGATAATCTAAAAATAGAATCCCGCCAAAAATAGACAAGACACAGGTATACCAAAATAATAGAAAATACATGCGAACAAGGGCTATTTTTGAAAGATTGCTAAGTTTTCGTTGGCTATTTGTTTTATGTGGTTTGACTAGTCATTCTCATGCATTTGAAGGTCCAACTCAACTTCAAACCGAGTTCTCAATCCAAGTTTGGCATTGTTTTCATGCAAATGAGAGCAGCTCAACCAGAGTTCCAATTTCGGACGCCGAGTTGACTATTCTAGATTTAGAGTTGACTAATTGTTAAACGCTGTATCTACTAGAAGTTTTCTATGCAAAGGAGAATAATCTCTTCATCCAACTCAACGTTTCTCTTCGTCCATCTCATACTTTCAAACGTTCCAACAGCTCACGTAGAAGCTAAAATTGACATTGGCATGGATTTCCATGCAAAGAGAGGTGGGCGTTTCAATAAACAAAAGACAAGTCCACTTCCTCAAGCACAAGGAGCTTCATGCAAAGACAAAGGGAAAACATAATTTTATTGAAAGACCAAGTCAGCCTTGAGTTAATCGAAGTTGATCCTTCTTTTCAATTTTTCAACGTCAATCTTTGGCTTTTGTAATTTTCTATAAGATGGATTTCAGCCTTAATTAAAATTATCCCTCTCTTGGCTAGACCAGACTCTGCCATTGGTGAGTTGTGTAACCTCTTCAATCAATAGGACTGTAATTTCAGATTTCAAGTGTTGGCATAGTGTATATTCATTCAGCAATTTGCATATGTGGTAGATTTCTCTCCCTTCCCAAATTCTGATTCGTAGCTAGTTGCTAGCTTAACGTATTATGCAAGTCATGTTAAGTGTTCTTTATGTCTTTTGTTGAAGCTGTAAGTGGATGTTAGGTGGCTGCAAAGTGTCTTGTATCATATCTCTCTCCATTTTCCCTCATGTTTTGGTCATTGGATCGAACCTCTTCATGAAATATTTATGCATTAGTGATTGATTGAAATCAAAGGTCTTCATTTTCCCTTGTTTGTTCAGTGTTCAAGGTTCCAAGTTGAGTGGATCAATCTTCTGGTGTATCACCTTTATTAGGTAGGACTTCCCCTTAAAGTTTCCTTCTCCCTTTTCCATGGTAGTCCGCAGCATAGAGTAGAGATTCTCATTGATACATGTTATAGGAACCAGCCTTCTCTGGAGGTTCTTCTCACCATTAAGGCACCCACCTTCGTGAGAAGATCCCATTGTTTCAACTAGAGAGAGGATTGACCATTTCATGCATGTCTTCGATTCAAGGCGCAGCTCCAGGTTGACAACAACAACTATTACCATTCACTTCACTAAGATTATAAATGTTGCTTTTAGTTTTTTTTCCTTCTACAACTAATCTTCTAGATCTTATCTTACAGCCTTCTGCATTAAATGTGACCTTATATCCATTGTCACACATTTGGCTGACACTTATCAAAGTATGTTTTAATCCTTCAACATAAAGGACATCATTTGTAGGCAGTTTTCTATCTATGTTCAAGGTTCCTTTACCACGGATCTTTACTGCAGTATTGTCTCCCACGCTGATAGATCCTTCTTTACATTTGCTCAGTTTGATGAATTTACTGTTGTCACTAGTCATGTGTTTTGAGTAACCATTGTCTATTACCCACAAATTTTGCTCTTTAGCATGGAATGCAGTTTGAGCAATCATAGATTGATCTTTCGCTTTCCACACATCCTTGGGTTTCTTATTTAGATTATTTTTTCTTTTTTCAGAGACTTGTGAACCTTTGTTCACACTGGGAGGCATGCTTTTCTTTTTACTTTGTATCTTTGGTCTTACAAAGTTTGTTCTACATTGTTTAGCTATGTGACCAAAATTATTACAGTTATAGCATATTACATTTGTATTTAATAAGGGTGCAAATGAATTTTTGCTTACAAATTTTGTTCTCCTTTTGGGTATAGCCCTACATTCACTAGCCCTATGACCAAACTGATTACAGGGATAACAATAACCATAGAAGAATCAGGAATACCCAGTCATTATTTCTTTGTGCTAGATGAGAAAATCTTTTTAACTCTGGTTTCTTCAAATCATTCACCCTTATGAAACCATCTGCATCAGCTACCTTTGTCTTCTTTTCTTCAGGTTTCTTTTCTCCCTTAGCTTGCTTCATATCAGCAGTGCTTGTGTTTGTCGTTGTATCTTTGGAGGCATTCTTGCAAGCTTTTTCATTCTTTGTTCCTGATTCTCCTTTTGCTCTGAAGTTGTCATATAAGTTTGCAGATGTACTGGTTATGGGACTTTTTCCTTTTTCAAAACCAAGTCGGGATCTCTATTTTGAAGGTTTTTGAGAGTTGATCAACTCATCAAGAATTACTTAACCTCCTTCTCGCTTCAAACTTTTGTCTATTTGTTCTTTAGCTTTTTCAAGTTCTTTTCTCAAAGCCACTATCTCTGCGTCTAACTTCATGCATTCATCAAATTTAGATTGTAGTTGAAGTTTGACTACATCTATTATTTTGGTCTTTTCAACTTGTCTTTAGGCTAACCACCATCTGATCATATTTTTCAAGACTTTTGGACAAATTTTCAGTCTCATTTTGTCCAAGTTTGTTCTGTTTTGAGATCTTTTTTTCTTATCTTGTCAATTTCATTTAGAGCAAAAATGAGTTCACACTCTAGATCCACTTCTCCTTCCTCTTCTTTATCTGAGTCTTCAACTTCTTCTTGATCCATAGAAGCTAATCCTAATGTCATGAATAGGACATCCTTTTCCTCAGCCACAAAAGCACAGTCATGGTCATCATCAGAACTATCACTGTCATCCAATGAATCACTATCTTCTCTTGTGTACAAGTCCTTATTTTTAAAGAAGTTATTCTTGGAGTAGTGGGGTTTCACCTTTTTACTATCCTCTTCTTGCTCAGAGTTATCTTTTTATTATAAGGGCATTTAACAGCAAAATGTCCAATCTTACCACAGTTAAAGCGTTTAAAGGGTAACTTACATTTGTATTTTCTAGACTCTCTTCTTAATCTTCTGACAAAGTTGGCTTCAAGTTGGCTTCTTCTTCATCGGTTTCCTTAGATCTAGATGTAGATGCTTATGCTTTTACTTGTTTGGCTGCTTTTAATGCAACTTCTCTCTTGAAGGTATCTACTCCCATTCTCATCTCGTAGGCAGTGAAGGTTCCGTGCAACTCATCAACAGTGAGTTTATCCAGATCTCTTGCTTCCTCTATTGTAGAGATTTTAGAGTCATACTTTGATGGCAGAGATTTTAGAACCTTTTTGACAATGATCGAATCTTTCATCTATTCTCTAAGGCCTCTGATTGCATTGACTATTTCATCTACTTTGAGGAGGTAGTTTGCAATTTTCTCTTCATTCATTTTAAGGCTTTCAAAATTGCCTTTGTATGTTTGTAGCTTAGCCTGCTTTACCTTATCATCACCTTCATAGATGCTCTTCAATTTGTTCTAGATATCGTGTGCATTTTGACAATACATCATGTTGACGCTGTGAATTGCACCCTTGACAGAAGGCTCAGCTTCTGTCTTCCACGCGGCACAATGGAGAATCCCTTCTTGCTGTGGGTCTGACAAAGTTGAGGGGAGAATTTTTAGATAAGGGCTAGCTCCCTTTGATGCATCTCTGAGTTATTTCAGTACTACTGCTAATATATAAAAAGGGGAGGAGTGAAAAGAGAAAGGATACTGAAAACAGAAACTAACCTAAGACGGTGATGCACCAAACAAGTTGATCTACTCAGTTACACTTCAGACCAGAAGAGGGCGGGCATACACTTTATTTGATGAAAAGCCTAGATTGTAGGGAGCTTTAACATGGAGGCTCAATGAAGACACAAAAAATGAACTTACCATAGGCGTTGTAGAAAACACATTGTCTGATAACCCTTTTCTGTTTCTGCACTCCAGATACAACACTTCCTGTTAACCTGCAGAACTGGTACTCTAGCTACACTAGGTGTGTTGGTGTCAACTTGTGAAAGCATCAAGCTAAAATGACTAAACACAAGGTTAATACGTAGACACACTCAAAGATATAACCAGTGAAATAGAGGTAAAATGCATTCTATTGATTCAAAGTGAAATTTTGGCAGGGCTTCGCCTTACAAAATGAGAGAGAGCCACCCTTGAGAGGTTACAATATATAGCATCAAGAAGAAGACTTTGGTGTTTTCCAAGAATAGGTGGCCCATACTGCGTTGAACACATTGGAAAGAGGAAGCTGCTGAAGGAACCATGCTGTGGATGTCGCAAGTCTTGACTTTGGTGCTTAAATCGTATTAAATATTACTGCAAAAGCATGGGTCACTTTGTCTCATCCACAACAATAACTTCTTGTGCCGATGCTTTCTGTGCCACCTGGACTGTTCTAATTCGTGTTTGTGCTTGGCTGGGTGCGTCCTTTGGAACATTCTAAATGTTGTTGTATGTGTGCGTAGGCGTGTTTTGGATTCTCTGTTTTGTTCCCTCTTGCTATTTCTTGTCACTTTCTGGCAATTTGAGCTCTCGGGCTATTCTTTTCCCTTTTTTGGGCTCCTTTTCTAGCGGGTCGTTGAGTTTATCCTTGGGTCTTATGCCCCTTTGAATTTCATCAGGTCTGTGCTCATGAATTCTTTCGGGCAAGATGTCCAAAATAAATCTTTCGGCTGCTTGTCCGAAAGAGTTTCTTCTTGGCTTTTTCTCAACGGCTAATGCATCCCGTTAAAGTTGACGTCTGAGGGCCTGTCGCCATTTGAAAACCAACGGCTATTTCACTGTCTCGAATTTGACGCCCGTGGAGACGTCACCAGACGTTTACGCTGCCAACAGCCAGTTCATCACGCTAAAGTTGACGTCTTCGGGTCCGTCATCATCTTTGGTAATTCCTTCGGCCTTTACAAAATGAACCTTTCCGAAGGGAAGGTTACCCTTCGAAAAAGTGGAAAAGGTCCTTTTTGATCACTGGGAGCCCTCCGCAAGGGCACTTGCCCTTCGGGCTCCTTTGTCTTCCCAATTCCTTCGGACATTTTGCCCGAAGAAAATCTTGCCTTCAAAGTCTCATGTCTCGGCCTTCCTTTGTGAATTTCTTAGGACAAAATGTTTGAAGGAATTCCTTCAAGCACTTTGTCCGAAGGAATTCACCTTTGGTTCTACATGGATTTTCTTCGGACAAAATGTTCGAAAAAATCCTCTCTCTTTTTTGCCTTGTCATTTTTCCGAAGGAATTCTTCCCTTCGGGTGTAACTTTTTTGAATGTGACCTCTGCCCTCCGCAAGGGCACCTTGGGTCCAAAATATCTTTCGAAGCTTTGTGAAAGGTCCTATTTGTCCCCTGTCTGCCCTCCGCAAGGGCACCTGACCTTCGGTGTCTTTGTGAAAGACTTGTATTTATTTGAAACTGACTCCTTTGTCAATAAAAGCCCTGCCCGGAAGAAATCTGTTGAAGCAAAACAAGTCCTAGATCAACCCGAAAATCTACAGGACTCAAATCACTCAGCTCTTTCGTGGAATAGGCCTACGACAAAGGGAAAAAAAACCACGATTGCAGCAAGGTGAAAGCATCAAATACTGGGATAGCAAAGAAAGAAAAGGAAGACCGATTTTCGGCCTGCAGGACCAAAAATGGTCAACACATCACTTTGACAAACTCTGAATTTGATAATCCACATAGATTAACATTCTTAGCCTTGGTTTTGCTCTCATATGCTTTCTTGGCAGTTTGATCAGTAGGGTTGTAATAAGAGTTGATATCCCTTTACAATAGACATTCACACATCAAACCCTAATGAAGATAAATATGCTTCGATTCTAATGCTCCAAAATGCATAGTTTGATCCATCAAAGAGAGATTTTTGTTTGAGAAAGAGCTTTCTTGACTAGCCATTTGTGTTCACTGTCCAAGATCTACCTGAGCTGATTCAGCGTCGTCTAAGGAATCAGAGCTCTGATACCAGTTGTTAGAACACAACTATCTATCGAGGGGGTGAATCAGTAGATTGAATAAATTAGTTCTTTAATACTTTTAATGTCGATTAAAACATATATGCAGAGTTCACGCATAAAAATGGACACAACACCATATGTTTATGTGAAAAACTCAATATGGGAAAAATCATGATGAGAATAGCTGCTAGAATCTACTATTTTAATCCAATCTCACAATCAATAACCTCATTGGTTACAATGCTTAAGAGCATCGACTCTAAGGAGACATCAATCTCTTGATTTAGGAGCACCTACTTGTTAAATACACTATCTACTTGGGGGGGTGAATCAGTAGATGAGCTAAAATCTGGTTCTTAAAACTTTTAAACAAGATACTTAAAGTATATGCAAAGTAAAGAACAAACTAGAGACCACACACACACACAAGAATGCTCAACACCAGATTTTTACGTGAAAATCCAAAGGAAAAAATCACGATGAAAAAAGCTGCTAGAAGTTACTGTTCTAATCTAGCCTCACAGAAAAGAAGTCTTATAGACAAACCTCACTGGTTATATTCAAGAGCACTCACTTTAAGGAAATGTCAACTTCCAAACTGATCACCAACTCAGTTTTTCTGATGGCATCAATCTATCCGAGAAATGAAGCTGCAACTTCAAAATATAGAAGAGATTCAGATTGAATCTTGTTCACTTTTCTGTTACAAGTCTAGTTTGTAACTGCACCTTCGTTGTGTCTTCTCGGCTTATCTGCCTTTATCTCTTTGTGTCTGGATATCTTCTACTTTGACACACCTTATTTTCTTTGCCCTTTTTACGCTGTCTGCATATGTTCTCACTCGACAATTTTGAGTTAACACTTTAATTATTATCGCAGCAGCAGTAAAAAGACAACGGCATTCAAATGATCTGTTCATAGCATATATAGATAGATGCATCTTAGGGTTTTCTATCTGTAAAGTGTTCACACTACAACTATACTTATCCGGTTCAAGCTTTTGATCTGTATTCAATGTGATTTTAACTTTTTGTCTCGATTCATGCTTCACTCGACAACGTTCAAATTTTCTTACTATCTTTGGCATCTGCACTTCTACTGCACTTAACCGCGTCGCTTCCTCGATCTCTTCTGATCTGCATTCAATGTGACTTTGACGTCGTGTCTTGATTCATGCTTCAAACGGCAACGTTCAAATGCCTTTACTATCTTTGGCATTTGCACTTCTACTTAACTGCGTCGCTTTTTCGATCACTTCTGATCTGCATTCAATGTTACTCTGACTTCGTGTCTCGATTCATGCTTCAAACGACAACGTTCAAATGCCTTTACTATCTTTAGCATTTGCACTTCTACTGAACTGCGCCACTTCCTTGATCACTTCGATTGAATTATCTCAAGCTCCGTGAAGATATATCGAGTTCATCATCAGTTCCAGTTGTTCTTTTACAGATAGTTAGAAGACATTGATTGCGGGCTTTTTAATTCTTTTGTCGTGGCGTAATCTTATTTTCTTCGGCATTGTTGTAACGTTCCTTGCAATGTTGATCCTTCAAAACTTGCTCGTCTTTTAACCTTGCTTTAATTCCTTCATAAGGTTCCTTTATGCAAATTGTTGCGGGCCTTTGTGTCTTCAGGACAATTTCCACGAACTTTTTGTCCGAGTTCATTTCATCCTGAAGTGTCCAATTTCTCCGAAAGAATTCATCATTGGCTTCTAATAGGAGATGTCGTTCGAAAATCTTTTCTTCGTATTTTCTGTCTGCGTTATTTTTTTGAACTTTTTGTCCACGAGGCATTTCTTTGGACGTTTTGTCCACGAGGCATTTCTTCGGACTTTTTGTCCGCGTCATTTCTTCGGCTTTTCTGCAAGTGTCCACATGCCCTTTGCAATGTTCAAAAGATACCCTTCGGACTTTTTGCAATCTACCCTTCGGCTTTTCTGCAAGTGTCCACATGCCCTTTGCAACGTTCAAAAGAAACCCTTCAGACTTTTTGCAATCTACCCTTCGACTTTTCTGCAAGTGTCCACATGCCCTTTGCAACATTCAAACGATACCTTTCGAACTTTTTGCAAAGGTCCACTTGCCCTTCGAACTTTTTGAAAATGTCCACTTGCCCTTCAGAACGTTCAAAAGATACCCTTAGAACTTTTTGAAAAGGTCCACTTGCTTTTCGGAACGTTCAAAAGATACCCTTCGGACTTTTTCAAAAGGTCCACTTGCTTGAGAAGGACTTGACAATTTTTTTGAAAGAGTTGTCCTTGCCATTCTTTTCGAAAGAATTTCTCTGAAGGAATTTTTTAAGACTATTTTGGGTTTTCCATTCTTCTTGACTTATCCCGATTGCCTCTTCTAAGTAAGAGCACTTCACAAACACGATTTACTCCACAAGTCTGCTCAACTCAACTTTTGGCATTAATGCATGATCAGTTTCAAACTCAATGACATCAAGGACATTAACCTTTGACATCAATGAAAATTCCATGTTGCCCTAGATGGAAATGATAGTTGTTTAGTCCTCAGATTGCATTTTGTATCATGATATCAAAACTGTCAACTGTCTCCTTGCTCTGCTCAAATTTTCAACAATCTCTCCTTTTGTCATTGATGGCAAAACATCCTCAATGAGAAAAAACATCCTCAAAAGTCCCTTCTCATTTTGCTTGCTTGCTCTTATTCTGATTTCTCCCCCTTTGACATTAATGACAAAGAGTGTTTGTTAAACCAATAAGACACATTGTTGCTGCATTGTTGTGATCCTTGGACCTGTCTGGATAGAGCATTATGAAAAAAAGACTCCTCCTTGGATAATGCACACCAACCTGAACTGTTACTATGATTCTCCAAGCTTTCTATGCTTCAACTGATCCTGGATATAGCATTGGTCTGAAAGACCAATCAACAATAGATATATCTCTTACATAGATGAGCATAGAAATTTAGATCCAACATACCTTACTCTGTTCTTTAACATCAGACGACAAACGATGTGTAAGGTACATAGCAGATTGCCTTCACTCTTAATCCAGGGGCTTAATAAAATGCCTGCAATGCTCCCCCTGGACTTCTAACCTATCACAAGAGGCTAGTGATATGTGGTGGGAGCTATAACTCCCAACTTCTCTCTCAGAGACTCGAATTGCTCCTTGGGAAGAGGCTTGGTAAAGATATCTGCAATCTGATATTTGGTTGGCACATATTTCATTGTGACTGCCTGACTTGCTACCTTTTTTCTTAAAAAATGATATTTTATGGAGATATGCTTGGTTTTGGAATGCATCACTGGATTCTTGGATAGATTTATGGCACTTGAATTATCACAATAAATATAGATGCTTTATATTCTACCTTTATGTCCTTGAGAGGTTGTTTCATCCATAAGACTTGAGTGCAACAAATAGCTACTGCGACACACTCTGCTACCACTATAGAGAGTGTAATCGATTCTTGCTTCTTGCTTAGCCAAGACACAAGTCTATTACCGAGAAAGAATGCACCACCACTTATACTTTTTTTGTCATCCACACTTCTTGCCCAATCAACATCAGTATATGCAACCAAAGTAAGATCCTCGCTAGTTGGGTACCACAACCCATAGTCAATTGTGCTCTTGATGTACCTGAAAATTCTTTTTACAACATTAACATGTGATTCTTTGGGGGCTGCTTGAAACCGTGCAATCATGCATACTGCTTGCATGATGTTTGGTCTTGATGCTGTTAGATACAACAGGGTACCAATCATTGATCTATACAACATATTATTTACATCAGGGGACTCGTCTTTCTTGCTTAGCTTGCAGCCAATCATCATGGCAGTACCAACTGGTTTGCTGTCCTCCATTCCAAATTTCTTGAGCATCTCCTTTGCATACTTTGCTTGAGCTATGAATATCCCTTCATTAGTTTGTGTAATTTGTAATCAAGGAAGAAGGAGAATTCTCCTAGCATTGAAATTTTAAACTCATTTTGCATTTGTGTGGCAAATTCTTTGCACATGTTACTATCACCACCTCCAAAGATAATATCATCCACATATACAACAATCAACTTATGCTCACCTTCTGATTTAAAGTATAGATTGCTATCTGCGCACTCTTTTTTGAAATCTTGTCGTTGCAGGTATTGATCCAATCGTGAATACCATGTTCTAGGTGCCTGTTTTAGACCATACAAAGCTTTTTTTAGTTTGCACACATAATTTTCTTCCTCTGCTAACTGAAATCCTTCTGGTTGTTCAACGTACACTTCCTCTTTTAAGTTTCTATTTAAGAACACTGACTTCACATCCCTTTGATACGCTTTGAATTTTTTATGAATAGAGAATACCAAGAACATTCTAATAGCTTCCAGTCTTGCCACATGAGCAAATGTTTCTTCGAAATCTATGCCTTCTACTTGTGCATATCCTTTGCACACCAATCTAACTTTGTTTCTTATGACTGCTCCATCTTCATTGAGTTTGTTTCTGTAAACCCACTTAGTTCCTATTACATTCTTGTTCGAGGGTCTAGGAACTAATTCCCAAGTTTTATTCTTTTCAATTAGGTTGAGTTCTTTTTCCATTGTTGTTAGCCAATTTTCATCTTTGTTGGCTTCATTGAAGGTCTTACGCTCAATTTCTGAGAGTAGAGCAAAGTTTACTTGCCCCTTGTTTATTGCAGCGCTTCTCCTAGTCTGAACACCCTCATCTTTGTTGCCAATTATTTGCTCCTTGGGATGTTCTTTTTGAACAAACCTTACAGGGGCCTTTTTACTCTTTTCTTCCTCTTTACTATCTTCTACTTCATTTTCTGCTCCTGATTCTTCAATTCTAATCTCCTCATTAGGCTCAACTTGTTTGAATCCTTTTTCTACCTTGACGTTGATGCTTTCAAATATTTTATGCAGCCGTCTGTTGTAACACACATAGGCTTTGTTGTGAGTGGAGTATCCAAGAAAAATTCCTTCATTACATCTTGGCTCGAAACTTCTCAGTTTGGCCTCTTTTCTTTTGATGTAGCATTTGCTTCTAAACACACTGAAATATTTTACGAATGCAGGTTTTCCAAACCACAATTTATATGGGGTTTTATCACTCTTTACCCTAAGTTGAACTCTGTTTAGGATATATACTGTTGTTTGAACTGCTTCTTTTCAAATTCCATCAGGAAGTTTTGCCTCTTTCAACATTGTTCTGGCCATCTCCTTGACATTTTTGTTTTTTCTTTCTACAACTCTATTTTGCTGTGGAGTTCATGCAGCAAAGTATTGTCTCTTAATCCCATGCTTCTCACAATATTCTATAAACTCATTGGAGGTGAATTTTGCATCTTTGTCTAATCTTAGACATTTGATTTTTCTTCTCATTTTATTGCAACCATGGCCCTGAAGATCTTGAATCTTTCAAATGCTTGTGATTTATCTTTCAAGAAAGTTACCCATGTCATCCTCGATAAGTCATTTACAAATAGCATAAAGTAGTATACACCTTTGGATATTTTTGTCCTCGTAGGACCACATAAATCTGTATGAACTACTTGTAGGGGTTTTGAGGTCGTATATTCTTTTGTTTCAAATCTGACCCTTGTCTGCTTTCTTAGTTGGCACGCTCTGCATGTGACGTCTGTAGGTTTGACAATTTTGGGCATATGTCTAACACACTTGTTAGAGCTTACTTTGACTAGATTGTCAAAGTTGACGTGACCCATTCTTTTATGCGATAACCAGCTCTCATCGACTTTTCCCATGAGGTAACTTGCATCATTTTCTTCAATCAAGTTGTATATATTGCTTTCAGTTCTTCTTTCTTGTGCAACGATTTTTTCAGATTTTTTCAGTTTACAACCTTCAGCATTAAATATGACTTCACAACCATTATCACATATCTGACTTACACTTAAAAGATTATGTTTAAGTCCTTTAACATACATGATGTCAGGTGTAGGAAGCTTGCCATCTATGTGCAAGGTTCCTTTGCCTCTTATTCCGACAGCAATGTTATCACCCAGACTGACAGTCCCTTCTTTGCATTTGCTTAAACTAGTGAATTTGCTCATCCTCAGTCATATACTTTGAGCAACCGCTATTTATGACCCACAAGTTTTGCTCTTTGGCATGGAGTGTCGTTTGAGCAAGCAAGGATTGATCTTTCAACTTCCACATCATTTTGGGTCTCTCATTTGCCTTTCTCTTTTCTTTAAAAGTGGCTTTTGAAACTCTATTCTCATTTAAAACCCTGCCTTTGCCTAAGTTGTACTTTCTTGTCATTACAATGTTAGCTCTACAATACTTAGCTATATGTCTAGAATTATTGCAATTGTAACATATCAAATTTGAATCTATCAAAGGAGCAAATGAATTTCTACTAGCAAAATTAAATCTTTTAGTAGGAAAGACTCTACAATCAACAACTTTATGACCAAATTGATTACAACTAAAACAATAACCATAAAAGGAAGGAGCATACCTGGTCATATCGTTCTCTGGGGCGGTATACCAAAAAGTTTTATCTTTTTGCTTTTTAGGTCTGCCACTTTGAAGTATCCTTTTGCATCTTTCCTTGGATTAGTTTTTATGTCCTTTCTAGTCTCTGCCTTCATCACTTCTTTGTTCATAGCTTTTGCTTCTCCTCCTTTCTTGAAGTTATCATACAAGTTCATTGATGTACAAGCTGAGGATCCTTTTTCTTTATCGTATCCAAGGCCTGACTTTTCATTTGAAGGCTTTTATGCACTGATCAGTTCACTAAGAGCTTCTGATCCTTTTGTCAGTGTTAAGCTTTTGCTTATATGGTCTCTTGCCTTCTCAAGTTCTTTCCTCAAGGATACTACGTTTACTTCAAGTCTCATGCATTCGTTAGATTTTGATTGGAGATCCATTTTGATGACTTCTATTATTCTGTTGGCTTCCTCAACTTGAGTTTTTAGCGTCACAATCATTTGATTAGCCTTTTCAAGCTCCTTCTCATGCCTCTTGTGCGTTGAGTTTTCTTTTCTTAGATTTTCGATTTCTTCAAGAGCACACCCTAGTTCCCCTTCAAGATCAATCTCACTTTCTTCTCCTTCATCACAATCTTCATCTTCATTTTGTTCTTGATTCAAAGAAGTGAATTCTTCTACCATAAATAGGAACTCATTTCCCTCAGCTAGAAAGGCACGGTCGTTCTCATCTTCAGAGCTGTCACTATTACTTTCTCCTACTAAGTCACTTTCTTCTTTTATATACAACCCCTTTTTGTTTTTGAGTTTTACCTTCGTGATATTTTCAACTTGCTTGGCGTTGTCCTTATTGAATGGACATTTTGTAGTGAAGTGTCCTACCTTGTCACAGTTAAAACACTTGAACGGAAGTTTTCCTTTATACTTACCTGATCCTCTTTTCAGTCTTCTGACAAAATTTTCTTCTTCACCATTAGTCTCCTCAGAATCGAGCACAGAGGCTTCTTCTTTTGCAGATTTTACTACTTTGAAGGTAGCTTCTCTCTTGACTATGTCTGTCTCTCCCATCCTTATTTTGTAGGCTGTGAATGTTCCATATAGTTCATCCATGGTAAGCTTGTCCAAATCTCTTGCTTTTTCAATGGCCGAAATTTTGGAGTCATATCTTGATGGAAGGGATCGCAGAATCTTCTTGACAATAGTCGATTCGTCTATTGTTTTTCCAAATCCTTTTATGGCTTGACTATCTCATCTACCCTGAGGAGGTAGTCAGCTATCTTCTCTTTTTCATTCATTTTTAGGCTTTCAAATTGTATTTTGTGCGTTTGCAGCTTGGCTTATTTCACTTTAACATCTCCTTCATAGGTACTTTTTAATTATTTCAGATGTCTTTTGCACTCTGGTAGTGCATAACTTTGACAAACTCAGAGTTTGACAACCCACAAAAAATAACATTCTTAGCTTTGGCATTGTTTTCATAAGCCTTTTTGGCCACCTGATCAACAGGAGTTATAGCAGGAGCTGTGTAACCATTTACCACTGACATCCATACATCAAATCCTAGGGAAGACAAATATGCTTCCATTCTTATTTTCCAAAAATCATAGTTAGACCCATCAAACAGAGGAGCCTTGTTTGATTAAGATCCTTCTTGGTAGGCCATTGTGTTCACCAACCATGATCTACCTGAGCCGATTAAGCATCTCCTAAGGAACCTGCGCTCTGATACCAATTGTTAAACACACTATCTACCGAGAGGGGGGGTGAATCAATAGTTGAGCTAAAACCTAGTTCTTAAAACTTTTAAACAAGATACTTAAAGTATATGCAAAGTAAAGAACAAAACAAAGATCACACACACAAGAATGCTCAACACCAGATTTTTACGTAGAAACCCAAAGGAAAAAATCACGGTGAGAAAAGATGCTAGAAGTTACTGTTCTAATCCAACCTCACAAAAAAGAAGTCTCACAAACAAACCTCACTGGTTACATTCAAGAGCACCCACTCTAAGGAAGCGTCAACTTCCTAATTGAGCACCGACTCAGTTTTTCTGATGGCACCAACCTATCAGAGAAATGAAGCTACAACTTTAAAATACATAAGAGATTCAAAATGAATCTTGTTCACTTTTCTGTTACAAGTCTAGTCTGTAACCTCACCTTCATTGTATGCCTTCTCGGCTTATCTGCCTTTATCTCTTTGTGTTTGGATATCTTCTACTTTAACACACCTTATTTTCTTTGCCCTTTTTTATGTTGTCTGCATATGTCCTCACTCGACAATTTTGAGTTAACACTCTAATTATTATCATAGCAGCAGTAAAAAGATAGCGGCATTCAAATGATCTGTTCGTAGCATATATAGACAAATGCATCTTAGAGTTTTCTATTTGTAAAGTGTTCACACTTCAACTGTACTTAACTGGTTAAAGCTTTTGCTCTACATTCAATATGACTTTGACTTTGTGTCTCGATTCATGCTTCACCCGACAACGTTCAAATTTCTTTACTTTTTTTGGCATCTGCACTTAGTTGCACCACTTCCTCAATCACTTCTGATCTGCATTCAATGTGACTCTGACTTCGTGTCTCGATTCATGCTTCAAACGGCAACGTTCAAATGCCTTTACTATCTTTGGCATCTGCATTTCTACTTAACTGCGCCGCTTCCTCGATCACTTCTGATCTACATTCAATGTTACTCTGACTTCGTGTCTCGATTTATGCTTCAAACGACAACGTTCAAATGCCTTTACTATCTTTGGCATCTGCACTTCTACTTAATTGCGTTGCGTCCTTGATCACTTCGATTGAATTATCTCGAGCTCTGTGAAGATCATCAATTCCAGTTGTTCCTTTACAGATAGTTAGAAGACATTGATTGCGGGCTTTTTAATTCTTTCGTCGTGCCAAGTTCATGTTCTTTTCTTTGTTGGATCTTTCCTTATGACCTTTTGACACTTGTCAAATGCGCGTGCATTTGGAGGATTATCTGAGTTTGCTTTGCACCATTGGATCTAATGCACCAATCAGACATGAGCTTGATCTTTTGAAGCAACAATAGTTTTAATACTTGCTTTGCCATTAAGCATCGAGCTTCTTTTCTTCCCTTTTTGCATCTCGTTGCTTTCTATATCATGGGTTCGCTTCCACTCCTTTCGATTATCCTTGATATGCTCGATCTTTACCCTTTGTATTGTGTTAAACTTCGGCATGTTGGCGTGATCTTATTTTCTTCGGCATTCTTGTAATGTTCCTTGCAACGTCGATCCTTCAAGACTTGCTCGTCTTTTAACCTTGCTTAATTCCTTCGTAAGGTTCCTTTATGCAAATTGTTGCGGGTCTTTGTGTCTTCGAGACAATTTCTGCGGTCTTTTTGTCCAAGTTCATTTCAACCTGAAGTGTCCTCCAAATTCTCCGAAAGAATTCGTCATTGGCTTCTAATAGGAGATGTCCTTCGGAAATCTTTTCTTCAGACTTTTTGTCCACGTTATTTCTTTGGACTTTTTGTCTGCGAGGCATTTCCTCGGACTTTTTGTCCGCGTCATTTCTTCAGCTTTTTTGCAAGTGTCCACATGCCCTTTGCAACGTTCAAAAGATACCCTTCGGACTTTTTTCAATCCAACCTTAAACTTTTCTGCAAGTGTCCACATGCCCTTTGAACATTCAAAAGATACCCTTCGAACTTTTTGCAATCTACCCTTTGGCTTTTCTGCAAGTGTCCACATGCCATTTGCAATGTTCAAAAGATACCCTTCAGACTTTTTTCAATCTACCCTTTGGCTTTTCTGCAAGTGTCCACATGCCCTTTTCAATGTTCGAATGATACCCTTCGGACTTATCGCAAAGGTCCACTTCCCCTTCCGACTTTTTGAAAAGGTCCACTTGCCCTTCGGAACGTTCAAAAGATACCCTTCGGACTTTTTGAAAAGTTTCACTTGCTCTTCAGACTTTTTGAAAAGGTCCACTTGTCCTTCGGAACGTTCAAAAGATACCCTTCGGACTTTTTCAAAAGGTCCACTTGCTTGAGAAGGACTTAATTTTTTTGAAAGAGTTGTCCTTGCCATTCTTTCCAAAAGAATTCCTCCGAAGGAATTCTTCAAGACTATTTCAGGTTTTCCATTCTTCTTGACTTATCCCGATTGCCTCTTCTAAGTAAGAGCACTTCACAAACGAGATTTACTCCACAAGTCTGCTCAACTCAACCTTTGGCATTAATGCATGATCAATTTCAAACTCAATGACATCAAGGACATTAACCTTTGACATCAATGACAATTCCATGCTGCCCTAGATGGAAATGATAATTGTTCAGTCCGCAGACTGCTTTCTATATCATGATATCAAAACTGTCAACTGTCTCCTTGCTCTACTCAAATATCCAACACTACTCTAAGGAAGCACCAACTCAGCGCTTCTGATGGCACCTACCAATCATATCTATTATGGAGCTACAACTCCAGATTACAATATTGATTCATAAATGAATCTATTTCCAATTCTCTATTACAGGTCTGGGCTGTTACTATTCATGCTCTGCACATCTCTCTCTTGTCTTCTCTTCCTCTTTACCCCTTTGTCTCTGTGTCTATATTTTTCTATTCGACACACTTCATCAATCTCTTCCTTTCTGCCTCTCTCTCTCAATTTGACTCTTCAGCAACAACTTTACTGTATATATATAAGCATTGTATCTAGGTCTCATATCTTCTTTGTGTTCACACTTGGTTTGTAACACATCACGCTCCATCCTTGGACTCAGTTCAATCAACAGATTTCCTACTTCTTGAATTCATGCTCCACTACCAAGATTCTTTGTCTTATTGCTATATTTAGCATATATTGGGCTATGGTTTTGATGCACATGCCATATTACACAATTTAGATCAATCACAACTATCTATATCGTTGTGTATGTCTTGTAATGCATTTTTCCTGCATGGTCCTCCACTTGACCATTGTGATGAACAAATCTTTAAATACTGACCATTGATCTTAAGTTTCATGCCATATGATTTGATGATCCTCATTCAATTTGCTCAACTTTGAAACGTGTCAGTTAGGTCAAGTTTTCACATGTTCACATGCTCTGTTGGATCCTTGTATGCTTTCAGGGTTTAATGTTTCAAATTTAAAATGCATCCATTGGATTCTTTGATCCAAGCTCCCACGTGCCGTTAGATCTTCAAAGTAGAACAAACTTTATCTCTGCTTGTCGTTAAACATCGATCTCTTAATTTCATCTCATTGCTTCCTTAGTCTTTGGAAAATATACGCTTTGTTGATCTCGTCAAAGTAGCTCAATCTTTAACTCGCCTCTGTTTGTTAAACATTGAGCACTTGATCTCATTGAGTCCACTTGCTCCGTTAGATCTTCATTGCACGATCATCCGCTCATCGTTGATCTTTGGAAGAAGCTCGTTCTTTATCTCTGACAAGCTCTTGTGAGTGTGACACTTGGCTCCTCACGTGCCTTCTGCACATCTACTGTCAGTTCCCACTATTGTGACGCTTGGCATTCCCACGTTAATCCTTAACTATTTGACTTTAAACCACTTCATATATTTATTGTGCAAGCTCCGTGATTGTGACACTTGTCACTAGCACGTTTACTCGTAGGTGCCTTTGAGAAATTGACTTTGCTACGCTTCGTTGGATCTTCAACGTACAATTAAGCGCTAAGCATTGATCAAGTTGGGATAAATATTAAATCTAAGACTTAGGAAATATTAAGGTCTTTGATCACTGCTCGAGGCGGTAATTGCTAGGTCGAAGGTGCCAGTTGCACAACGATGACAAGGACTTGAGATATAACTTTAGTAACTGGTTCTTACATGGCACCCAGTCAACCTAAAAATAGAATATTCTTGTCAAAGCCATGGCTTAAACCCTTACGGTTTAACTGATAAACCCTGTAATGTCTTAGAGCGAAAATAAATTATTTTTGAGCTCATGTCTCGTCATCTAAACCTGCGAACCATATATCTAGGATGCACTCGAAAAACCCATAACAGATCTTCAATCAATTGCTCTTCAATCCTCCAGAAATGGTCTCTATAAAAGCATGACAACTTTGCACAGTGCAACTGTAAAACATGTTTTTCTCTCCAATCTCATGCCAACAATCTCTCTTTTGACATCAATGACAATCATATTGCCAACACGGATAGCTATTTGAGAGAACCTTTTAACAAACCTTCGATAGTAAGTGCATAACCCCAAGAACCCGTTTAATTGACTCATGGTAATAGGAGGGAGCCAATCTAATATAGCTTGGATTTTTTCTTGATCAACATGCACTCCTTGTCTATTGATGACATGCCCCAAGTATAAAATTACCGACATTCTAAATTCACATTTAGACATTTTAGCAAAAAGGGATTGTTGCTCCAATATTTCCAACACTATGTCTAAATGTTTCAAGTGTTCCTCACATGACATACTATATATCAATATGTCATCGAAGAAAACCAAGACAAATTTTTTTCAAATGCTTACCGAATATGTGATTCATGCAAGATTGAAAGGTGGATGGAGCGTTGGTCAATTCGAAAGACATAACCAAGAACTCGAAATGTCCATAATGACATCTGAATGCAGTTTTTTGAACATCTTTCTGCATTCGGATTTGATGGTAACCTGATTTTAAATCAATTTTGGAAAAGAAAATAGCTCCATGGAGCTCATCGATTAGTTCATCAATTCTTGGTATCGGATATCTATTCTTAATGGTCGTCTTATTCAATTGTCGATAGTCTATGCACATTCTCAATGTGTTGTCTTTCTTCTTGACTAGGATCACAGATGAACCAAAAGGACTTGAACTCGGCCTAATATGCCCCATTTCTAGCAATTATTTGATAGCCTTTTCAATCTTCCTTTTTGTTGATGCAGTGGATTGCACCCTGGGTAGGAGGCCGAGTTCCTGCCTTCCACACGCAACAATGGAAACTCCCCTCTCGCATGTGGGACTGGCGAAGCTGGGGGGAGAGTCTCTAGATAAGGGCTAGCTCCCTCTGATGTATCTTTTAGGTCCTGGACTTCCTAATGCTAACAAATAAATGAAAAAGGGAGGGGATGAAAAGGGAGAAGGATGCTGAAAACAGAACCTAAACTAAAAGGTGATACACCAAAAAAGTTGATCCACTCAACTCGAACATACACTTTTCACCAAGAAGAAGCGCCCATACACTTCATCTGATGTGGGAAAATCTTCTGTATGAGTGAGTCAAGGGTCCGTAGAGATACAGGGAGGAAGAACTATCAAAAGTGTTCTGAGACACACTTTGGCAGCCTATTCACATGCGCCTATATTCCTGCTGTAGACACTTCTGGCAGACCTGCAGAAGAAGAAACTTTACAATGCATTAGACATGCTGGAATCATTCTGTGTAAAGCATAAAAGAAAATGACTTAACACAAAAAGAAAACATAGACATATGCGTGAGTGCAAGTTCAAATGGAGGTAAAAATTCTAAGTCTTGATTCAAAGTAAAGTCCGGCAAAGTTCTGCCTTACAAACCTAGAGATTTTTGGGCAGAGCTTTGCCTTACGGGCTAAGAGATCGATCCTCAAATGAGAAGTTTACAATATATAGAAAGAGGAGAAGAAGTAAAGGCGCCCCTTTGGAAAAGACTTTTGACGCCTTTTGACAAGTTGGCCCATGTGTGCTGAGGGCGTTGGGAAGAGGAAGCCGCTGAAATATAAATGTTGTGTCGGCTCCTGCTTTGACTTTGGTGTTCAAACATTATTGTGACAGCACGGGCCGCGCCTCTTTTCCTACAAACAAGACTGCTCTTTCCAGATATTCACGCGGGTTGTCTGCTCGTTAATGCAAAGTGAAGAAAACAGGCTGCGCCGCTTACTGTTTGCACCGTTTGATGACCACTTGGCAAGCATTGTTCCAACTGCAAGAATAAATCCCTGAGTTGACACCTCTTCTTTGCCACCTGGACTATTTGTCTGCTTCTGCGCTTTGTCTCTTCATGGTTTTGTCTTTTCCCTGCTTTGTCTTTTCTGGCTCCTTTGGCCCTTGGGGGCTATCTTCTGCTAATTCTTCGTGTCTTTCCAGCTGGCTTTGGCCGCTTTCCGCTGATCTCAACAAGTAACATGTGGCGTGTTCTGCTGTGAAATAGGCAAGGACACGTGGCAACATCCGCTTAACTCATAGAAGCTTTAGACACCTTTTGAGAGTCATGTGGAAGATGACACATGGCGGCTTCCGCTCTTTTTAGCAATTCGTCCAGGGCCCACCACAGTCCTTACGGAACAAAAAGGGAGAGACTGCGGATGTTGACACTTGTCGGCTTCCACCGAGCTTTACAAGGGATACGTGGCACGTTCCGCTGCTCTTAGAAAAACATGTCAAAACCTTCCGCAGTTGCCACTTGGCGCCCTCCGTGAAACTCTGAGGGAAGCTTATTGAAAGAAGCTTTGAAACTCGGATGCAGACACTTGTCGCGCTCCGCCGAATTTCACAAGGGACACGTGGCACGTTCCACTGGTTGGGCTTTTCGCGGTTGGTGCTCAAGAATTTAAAGATAAAACAGCTATTTCCCTGCTGTAAAATTGACGTTCGCGGGCCCGTCAATGTTTGAAAATCAACGGCTAGTCTATTTCCCTGAAAATGACGGCTTCAGAGACGTCACCATCCTTGGCAAATCCTTCGATTCTTTTTCTTTGTTTCGGCGGCCTTTTCTACTCCGGTTGTGCTTTTGTCTCGGCCAATTTTTCCGTGGACAAAATGTCCGCGAGAATTATCTCGCTCGACGCTTCCCTTTGCTTGACCTTCGGAATTCCTTCGGGTTTTTTCTCCCGCGGCCTTTTTCTAAATTTCTTCGGACTTTTTATCTGAAAGAATTCCTTCGGACAAAATGTCCGAAAGAAATCAATTTATGCCTTTGGCTTAGCCCTTTTATTTTTTGCGAGATTTTCTTCCGAAGAATTTCTTCCGTCAAAATGTCCGAAGGAATTCCTTCGGACATTTTGTCCGAAGAAATTCTCTTGTTCACTTCCCCAAAAGAAATTCCAACTTGCCTTGTTCACTTTGCAAATGTTTACTGCCCTCTACAAGGGCATTGGAATGGTCCCTTTGAACCAAACGTTGAACCAACTCATTTGAACCGAGCCGTTGAACCCATTGAATCTGAGCCAATTGAACTGAATGGTTCAATGGTCCAAAGAAACTTTGTAGAAGCCCCTTTCATTCTTTGAACTGGTTCTTCATCTGCCAAAAGACTTCCCTGCAGAGTCCGTAGTTCTTCTCTACAGAGTCCGTAGAAACACTTGCAGAGTATGTAGAAAACACTTGCAGAGTCCGTAGAAATAGGTCTGCAGAGTCCATAGAAATCGGTCTGCAGAGTCCATAGAAAGTTCTAGTGTGCACAATCAAAAAAATGAACTGGCTCAGAACAGCAAAAAAAAAGGGGGGGGGACCAATTTTGGACGCAGGACCAAAATGGTCAACACTTTTATAGATTCTAGGGTGGCAGTAAGGTGTGATTATTACTGGCTTGGTACTGGTTTCTAACCATTGATATGCTGAAACCCTCTGTCAAGTGGCAACCCATGTGGGATATACTCAAAAACCTTAGCATGTTTATTAATTATGGGCTGAATATCTTCATGATGTCTTTACAGTTCCGATTTTGTAGAGTTCACCAAACATTGTGCCGCCCATGAAACTTGGCCTTTTTTGAATGTTCTTTCCATCCTCTTGGTTGTAATTACTTGGGGGCCTCCATTAGCCATACCTTGAAGCACCACTTCTTTCCCATTTACTTTAAATTTTAATTCCATGGTTTGATAGTTTTGGGTAAATTCCCCCAAAGAATATAGCCATTGAACACCTAGTACCAAATCTGTTTCACCAATATCCACTACATATAAGTCATCATTTATTTGATGTCTTCCCAATGTGAGATGGAATTGTTGAATTTTTCAAGTGCATGGAATGGTAAAACCATCAACATGTAATGTCCCCATTCCTACGCAGAAGGCCTAGTAGTCTTATTTCAGTCTTAGCCTTGGTCATACCCAAGAGGTTAGAGACGTTGGAGGCTATTGGGTATGGGTTACAGTTACCACCTTCACTTTATGTTATATTTTATCGTTGACTTAAGTGATGGGGACTAGGTGGTACTTTTTCACCATGGAGCTTTAATTTCATGTTGAGATAACGTAAGTCATATTTTTAGCATGTGCACAATAAAGTCACATAAGTTATAGATTTATGCACATGGGTTCTTTCCAAAAGGGGTGTAGGGTTTCTTTTGGGCCATTGATCTTGTTTGGAGGTGATTTAATCTTGGGCGTTGAATTTTCTATCCCTAATTTGAATGGTAGAGATTATTTCATCTTTTTGGAGTTGGATATATATTTTTCCCTTGAGGTCATTTGGGGGGTATTCACACATTCATACTGTTGGAGCTATTGCTATTAGCAACCCTTTGGGATCCCTAGCTTCGGTGGTGAGAGATCCACTCCTAGTTGGTAGAGCATTCTTCGGTGATGGATTCCAATCCATATCCCTAGCTTGCTATTCGTGTGATTCTGAATCGGGTTTCGATTTGTAGATATAGATCAGGGATCAAAGATTTATTGGCAAACATTGATTACAAATTCAGATTTACAGAAGAGGACAACCCACCATCAACTGGGTATCCATTTATTTTCAGTTTTGAGGCAACTGTGAGTCTCCCATAAGTGGGGCGACCTACCTTGAGATTTCAGACAACGATTGGGAAAGGTTTTAGTGGCCCTTTTTTGGAGATTTCAGAGTTGGAGATTGTTATCATCATTAAGATGCCCTATAATTCATTTCCATCATTTTTACTATTGTTATTCTGGGGATTACGGTCTGCTGTATTTTTCTCATTTTCTATCATAAAATAAATAAAATAAAATCAGACCTTTGAGATAAAAATTATTTCTCAGTTGTTTATTGTTCTCCATAATTTTCTCCATCTTTTGAAGCTTCTGGGTATTTTTGAAAGTGATTATTCTGAAAGACATAAATTTTCTTTTGTTTTTGTACCTTGTTGACCTAAAAAATCAGAACTACAGTTTGTGTTTTTTGTTTTTTTTATTTTCGAGTTTTAAGTGATATCCTAAAAGGGATATCTCATAGCAACTATCAGCGTAAAACCTTGAAATTATTCGGCTTTCAAACCCATTTTTGTCACCAGTCCATCAATGAAATTGTGGGTGGCCCCACTATTTATCAACACGGTGATTTTCTGCCCTTGTACTCTCTTTTACTCTAAAGGGATGGTATCTCGGAGCCCCTGATAAAGTTGCAAAGGTACTTTCTAATGTTTTTTCCACTTCTTTTGGTTCATGCATTGTTTCTTCAGCTTCAGCTTCATCGGGTTCACAATCTGAAACAACTTCGATGAATGGACTTACCCCTTTTCCAAACAACGGTGACCTAGTACCCAAGGTTCCTTACAAGTGAAGCATAAGTTTTTCCTTTTTAGCTCATTTCTTGTTTCTGTCTCCTTGATTTAGGCGGATCTCTTGGTTGGAATCCTCCTAATTGAAATGGTCTTCTTTGTTGGCCATATGGTGTTGTCCCTTTGCTATCCTGAAGGCATGGTTTGAGGTTGTTTGCTATTGGCTATTCTCGGTTGTATAAATGGCACCATTTTGTTTCTTGGTGTTGATGTCTTCAAATCCAATGCCTTTTTGATTATTTCTTGGAGGGAGGAAGGATTAAAGACTTTGACTAAACCCTTGAGTGGCTCAATCAATCCTTCCATGAAGAATACTATAAGTCTCTTTTCAGTGATGTTTGGAACCATCATGGCGAGCCTTTGAAATTTCGCCACATAGTCTTTCACATTGGTAGTTTGTTTTAATAGGGCCAATTTCCGAAAATGAATTCTAGGGACAATTCTATTGAATCTTTCAATCAACCTCCTAGTAAATTCGTCATATGACTTAATGAGATCATGCCCTTGTGTAATCCACCCATGATACCACCGTTCATGAGTTGTTCCTTCAAGATGAAGGGTTGCAATTTTGATCGCTTCTTGTTACATAATAGGTTGGAGAGATAAGTAGGTATCTAATTTTTGTATCCATGCCTGCGCTGTGCATTTGTTAGAGCCATCGAAAGTAGACAAGTTAATTTACCCAACACATGCTGAAGATCTCTGACTATTTTTGGGTCTATGCTCTATTCTGGTAACATTTCGATTGCTTTTCATTTCTATGAACTTTGAGTGGTATTTCCCTCCATATTTCATCTAGAAGGGTTCGATATTCTTCAAAACAAGTTGTAAGGTCCTCTCCTAATGAAGTTTGGGTTTCTTCTTCCATAATCGATTTGTTTCTTGAAATAAATTTACGCTAGAAGGTCTATTTGAATAACTCATGGTTGTTTTTTAGGGATTTGAGTATGGCTAGTATTAGAATGACTATTTTCACCATTTTGATATCTATGATTTGTTATAGATTGTATTGTGAGATCTAATTGAGTCATTGTATTACCCAGTTGTTTTTGACCTTTAATAAGCCTATCAATCCATTCATCATCTCGGTTCTTCTCTCCCATATTTTCCCTTTCACTATTTTCGGTTTCTTCCCTTTGCTTTCTAGAACTCTTATTTTTATTTCTCAAATAATAATGAATTTCTTTATCGTCACCTTGCATGAAGTTTTTGTTCCACACGTTGGCAGGATAGAGAGCTCTGATACCACTGTAATATTCCTAATCGAAATATTATACAGGAATTTAGTTTCCTTAGAATTCCCTTTGAAATAATATTGTATAAATATAAACTTGCACTTGGAATAATACTTTAAATAATAAATGCAGATTGTATTAATTATTCAATACACGTGTTTTCAGATTTTAAATAAAATATAAATCCTCAAGGGGTTTCGTCCTTGGATTATTATGATGACAAGGGTTTTCGTCCTTGAAATCAGATCACACAATTAAGGGGTTTCGTCCTTAAGAGCGATTGTAAAACATGACGCTTCTACAAGGTTAAATGTTTTAATATATGATTGAATGATTTTCTTTGTCATCAATCGTTGAATATAATACCTTCATAGCTTTCCATCAAACGACATGTCTTCTCCAAAGGTGGTGACCTTTCATCAAATGAATGCTGACTACTAACTAATTAAATAATAAATAAATAAATAATGTTGTGTTAATGATTGCTACTTATATGGACATGGGCGCTCCCCTTTTATAATAAATGATTGCTGTTTTTTTTCGGCGCTCCCTCCATGGGCGATTTTCTAGTTAAATTGCAGCGCTCCTCTTCAAATGTGGTGATTTCATATTGATGTATGGTGATTGGCGATTTGTTGCTGGTGGTTGAGGGGATATTACACTTAATTATATTATCTGATGTGAATAGTGGATTAGAGTTCATATCTTAGTGGCATTCATTACATTCTCATATTACACTTCACTTAGACTCGTTTACTATATTTTTTTTCTATATTTGTTCTCTCTATTGATCAAAGCGTAGCCATGCTAGTCCACGATCTTCTCCTAATATCCTTGTTCACCTCACCAATGCTCATGCAATCTTCATTTCCTATGCAACTTTGTGGCAATTTGAGCCATCCACACACCCTTACATGCTTGTGCATTGCCAAGAGGCATACCATACAAAACTCTTACTCTGTGCATAACTCAATGACTGTGTGGACACATTGTGCCATGCGAGGTTGCGCTTTCAGGGCTTGCACCGTGTTAGCACGTGTCAACATACTGCACATTTGGGAGGTGATCCATCACACCTATTGGAAAGCAAACTGTCACCTGTTGCATAAGTTGAAACATTTTGTGATCGTCCTCTTTTGTAACTGCTTTCTTTTAATGATATATTGTAAGCCATTTGATCCCATGGGGACAAGAATGCATGTATACATAGTCGAAAGGTCATCGATTCACATCATTGGAAGCCAACCATCATCCATTGCATAAGTTGAACCATTTTGTAACCGTCCCCTTTTGTAATTGCTTTCTTTTAATGGTATATTGTAAGCCATTTGATCCCATTCGGAAAACAATGCATGCATACATAGTTGAAAGGTCATCGGTTCATGTTATAGTATAGGAAAATTATTTAGGAAGAGCTTACCCCTTTTTAATCAAAGAATCGTCATTCTTAACCTTGCTGCACTTTGTACACAATGTACCATAAACTATTCTTTCTCATTGGCTAGAAGTAGAATTTTTCTGCTAATCTAATGCTTTTGAATGTGTAATAATTTATCAAAGTCACATCAACGTGCACCCACCAAGGCACGCATCAGTTGCTCAAAGTGATCAAGTTGGGACAATTCGTTGATCAGGGTAAGTGCTACAACCTTCAATAACTTCAATTTTAGTTTTTGCCACTAACCAAAGATGTGTTGGAGGCCATCACTCTTCAAGAAAGGGAAAATGATTTGAGTGCAACTGTACCAGTCCGTGCTTTTCTTCTAGGAGCCTTGTGCACCCCATACATGTTCACTCACTCTGCATAGCCTGCGCACCTTTGTGGAAGGTTGTGCCATTCATGCACCCTTGCGTGCTTGCACAATGCCAAGAGGAACACTGCTCTTGAACTTTGCACAGAACTCAGCAGCCACATGGATACTCCACACCACATCAACACACATGTCAACATACTGCGCATCTAGGAGGCGAATCGCCTTCCATTGCAGAAGTTGAACCATTTTGTAACCATCCACTTTTGTTATTGCTTTCTTGTAATGACATATTTTAAGCCATTCAGCCCCAAGAGGACAACAATGCATGTATGCATAATCAAATGGTCATCTATTCACATTCCATTCTAGGCAAATCAGTGAGGAAGAGCTTGCCCCTTTCCAATCATGGAAATCCTAATTCTCAGCGTTGCTACACATTGTACACACATGTACCATACCCTATTTTTTCCTATTGGATAGAAGTTTTTGCTAATCTCGTGCATTTGAATGTGTAATAGTTTGTAGTTTATTTTTTCTATTGCATGTTCTTTAACGTGGTAATTTACTAGCTAAGTTATTGGGTTATCCCCCATGCTACCATCCTGGGCCCTGTGGTGTGGATCATCTATTACATAACATGTAGAATCTAATTTCTTGTAAATCTCCTTGATACCATGTATATTGTTCCTTAGCTTGCTAAGATCCAATAGGTGGACATGTCCATTACCCTCATGGTTGGTAAAAACCTCCAGCACAATGCTTTGAGCAGTGTGTTGAGTGGTATTAATCTGTGTGCCTATCAGCAGAGGTAGGCATAGCATAATCATCAAGCTGAATATAATTGTCAAGCTGAAAATATTTTTCGCTCTGAAGCCCTCTTACCATTTTGTTTTCTTTAGAAATCATCTCTTGAATCCAACTTCTCAGAGTAGGGTCGAGAAGTTTTGCCTCCAAGATAAGGTGGAAATCTTCTTACAAGAAAGTAATTTTTCTTTTTAGCCTTAAAGGTGGAGATAAAATGTAAGGCCTAATCATGTTCATGAAGAACACAATGGAAGATGGGCTTTTGATGTTGAGGACCATTGAAATTTCGTCATCAGTTATAGGGCTGGAGTAAATTTTCAAATCCTCCAATATTGCTCTGAGACATGTGTTTAATAGGGAAATGCCTTTTTGTCCACAGGAACTGATAACAAGTAATCCATCTATAGAGAAAATTAGGTAAGTGTGATAAACATATCAGTATCGAATAACATTGGTCTGTCTTAAGTAAAGAATATTGCCAACCGGGAGATGAGGAATCCTCTCATAGCCATCATTGAGGAAATAATGATTCTTGTCTGAGCAGAGATTGAAACTAATATTCCCCATGGTCCATACCTTAACATGATCTTTAAATGAATTTCCTCCACTAAACCAAGTCTCATCCTGTTCATAACTTATCAAAGGGGATGCATTTAGCACCAGCAAAGCCTATTAACTCATCATCGGACAAGCTCTTTAATAAATGATTTTTTATGAAAATATAGAGTAGAGATGAAAAGTATGTTAATATCATCTTAGTTGTAGTTTTTTCCATGACAATCAAAGGACCACTGATTTCCCACATATCTATCTCATTGTGAACCATCTCACCAAAGCCATGCTTGGCCAAATGAACACCAATACTTCCCAAGGCTTCTGCAGGCATATTGGCCTCTTGGAAGCAGGATGTAATTCTGATCCTAGTAAGTTAGGTGATGTAAGAGCGCGCTTCATCAGTAATACTGTTTAACTTCCTGCTAGGTTTCAAATGAGACTGGATAGTTCTTATGATTAGTTGTGATTCTATTTCCACCTCAAGATTCTTCATATTTTTACTAAGGGCTAGTCTCCTCCCTAGGACTAAAGCCTCAGCTTCCACTATGTTATTAGCTGCCTCAGAAATACCTTTTTCAAGTTCCCATAACTCATCTGCTTTCTCATTTTGAAGAATACCCTCTACTTTCGCTGTAGTTGGGTTGAGATTTGACATAATGCCAAATTTAAACTTGACTGCATTTCCACTAGAGGGGTGCCATTCAACTCCCGCTTTCCAAGAGTGACTAGTGTTAACCCCATCATCAAGGGAAGAGGATAAAGTACTGTTAAGTTAAATATTTACCTTTCTTTAGCCTGGAGCATGGTGAGAGCAATTTGGGATTTGGATACGGCAATAGAGGTCTATAGTGTATTGCATAATATTTACATATACGATTCTTGTGGAGATATTATGACTTTTCTATTTTCTAGGGACATACAATTTTTTGATGAAAAAGTGGCTTTTTGCTATAACATAGCAAATTTTTTAGACAGACCTGAATTCATAGATTGTCTTGTTGTTCAATACCAAGTCTTCTGTTGTATTGTTCAATACTGAGTTTTCTCTTTTAGTTTAAAAGGACCCTTGCTTTGTTCATATTGTCTTGTACCTAAATATTACTCAATAGGTTGAAGACAAATTAAATGTATTAAAAAACAACATTCAAATTAGATTTATATTAAAATAAATGCATATATGCATGAGATCCATGTAATTTCAATGCTTTATGTGAACGTTTTTTATTTCTTTGCTCTTGTCCTAGCCTATTTTATGCTGCTATGAACAAGAGAGAGTAAGAGCCTTATCTTCCCATTTTTTTTTTATGCCCATTTGAGCAGTGCATACAAAGAACAATACACAGGATAACTTTACTTCAATTTTCAAAGATCCACCATGTTGATAACATATATCTGATTTAATATAGTTTTTTCATTAGTTGCCTTGTTTTCAAAGAATCATAATAATGTTATTGTTTCTAGGTTTTGGCTCGTACACACTTCCATAAATCAAGCATTCTTGTCTCCAGAGGAATAATTAGGCTGAGGACCATCAGTTACACTCGTGGAAGTGGGGATTTAATGGACCAACAGGTAGATCTAGATCGCCGTATTTTGGATTGGATTGTAGGTCTTGATACCGAAATTGATGAGCTCATTGAAGGAAGCCATCTATACAAGCCCAAGGTATGCCTCATGTCTATTTTTCTATGAAATATGTGTGGCTCTATGATGCACATACTTTCTGCTATTAATGTGCCACATACTTTCTGCTATTAATGTACTATTATCGGAACATCCTAAACATATATCTGGTTTGTCAGACATGTCATTACAATACCTTCAGTGCATGTTGTGCATTTGTATGAGATAAATGTCAACAAAGGCCTAAATATCATCTTCCTTGTCTTTTTTGTGCTTAAACAGGTGTCAATGCAACAAGTTGTTCTTCCAGATGAGCAGAAAGACATGTTGTTGAGGAACATAGACAACTTCTCAAAGTTTAAACATTTCAGAAAACAAGTTGGTCTTGAAGATGTTATTACATATGGTGCAGGATTAGTAATTCTTCTATGTGGACCATCAGGAACAGGGAAGACTATGACAGTTGATGCTGTTGCTCATCACCTAGGTTTGTTTTACTCTTGACTAGTGTGTTTCATTTTGTCTTCTGTAAGCATTAATAATGCTGATCAAAGGAAGTGCAGAATGGTGTAGGAGGTTTATGAAGTCTTTGAAAGCATATTCTTAAGAGAATTTGTGTGTGGCCAGGGAAACGTGTTCTTCTTGTAGATTTTCATTCGCTTGAGTCAGTATTTGGGAAAAATAAACATGATGATCAATCTGTTGATCTTCGTGGACTCTTTCGAGATGTGGATATGAATGATGCTATTATATTTTTTGATGAATGTGAGGCTCTCTTTAAGAAGGTAAATATAATGAAAGAAATGCATAAATGATTAGAACTTGTAGGAAATAATGAATTCATGTTCACTTTCTAATGTACTTGCTACTATAATAGCTAATGCACTTGTCGTTATTTGCAGAGAGAAAGTGCTGGCAATAAATTGTTTAATGCATTGTTGAGTGAGATGGAACGACATGAAGGGATTATCATGCTAGCTACTAACCGCCCCTTAGACCTTGATGAGGCCATGCATAGACGTATTACGTATATTTATCTTTCCTTTTTGAAACTTCAAGTTTCATGATATTGATTTGTAAATGAGGGTTAACATAGTAAAGATCTATTTGATGTTATTTCTTTTAATTGTATCAATGTTTCACAAGGCTTCTTGATTTTGTGATGTAATATTTACCTACTGACTTTGCGGTCTCTTGTAATTATCAAACCATTAGTGATATTACTGATGTGATGCCTTTACGGACCAACTTGTGGTGTTAGAGGCTGTCCTATTATTTCTTATTTCCATTTAGAAATATTCCTATTTTGGTCTTATCCGCTTAAGGTTCTCCCTTTCCCAATTGTGTGAATATAGGTAAAGTTCACAATTTGCTAAGGTGACATACACACATCCCATCATCTTGGAGAGGGCTGAGCTTCGTTTTGTGTCACAGTGATGTTGTAATGGGCTTGTTAACCATATGGACGATTTTCCAAAACTGACATAAAATGCATATGTGCCCATTAATTTGACATCTTAAAAGTTGAAACAAATTGTGTATGGCTTCTAGATTAATAACCGTGTTGCAGGTTTTTGGTCGATGTTTAGAGTCACTCTTCATGACCTATCATCAAGACTCAAGACACTAGAAAGAGTTACATTTCCGATCTAGAGCACCTTAAATAACCACGCCTTCCTCTCCTAAGCTTTAGAAATCCCTAAGGGTTAATAACCGTTAACTCTCTATCTAGGAATAGCTGTTGTAATTTTGGCCAGTGGTTGCAAAGAATGGACGTTACTGACACAGGGATCATGGTGCTAGGTCCCACTTGAACTTAAATTAATTATGATTTTCTATGTTTATGTGTTTTTGAAATGTTTGTGTAAAACTGGTTTCCACAATTGGCTTAAGATAAATCCATCATATTTATCTAGATTATTGGAATATTTTTCAATTTCTATTGCTTCTCTAAACCTTATGTTGTTGTACTAGTCTTTAGTTGAGCAAGAACCCTAGTTTTTCCTTAAAAAATGTGGTATTTTGTGGTTTCTGAATGTTCAGCTAAGGCAGATTTAGTGGATCTTCCTAACCAAATTGCCGCCTCATGCTATTTTAACCTAGTTTGGGTGGCTCTACTTGTTTCTCTTATGTATTGTTTACCACTAGAACAAGGGATAAGGTAGACTCCACTTTTAAAGTCCATGACTTAAAAAGGCCACAGAAAAAACCTGATTTTTTTTCAAAATTAGGCTCTAGAGGAATGAGGTGGAGCAGCTCTGCTAGGATTTAATGTGCCTTGCCATTGTTTCACTGTATTTCATGTTTCATACTGCGAGTTTTATCAAAAATCACCGGAGTTTCATTTGTCCTTTCACATCTATTATTGCCTTTTTTGTTTCTAGGCATTTAGGCGGTCCTTTGCCTATTTAATGGCAACACTACTAAACGGTCCAATTGTTGAAGTTGTGTTTGTTGGTAGTGACGCTGTTGGAGATGGCGCTTCCGGCCAAGAAGCCTTGGAAGTTCATTTCAAAAGTATTTGTAATGTCCCCTTCCGAGGCATGAGCCAAGATGAGGTTAATTAGCCTAATTATTCCGGTGAGCTAATTACGAAGTAAAAGGGAATATTTTAATTTAATTAATTAATATTATCCGCTCTACTATATCATAAAGTTAATTTTATTTAATTAAATTAATAAAGTAACTAAAGTGACATGGTGACTATTTATAAGATATTAAAAAGTGTCACTTTATTATTATTCCCAGAATTAATTAATTAATTATCTAAAGCGGGAATTTGAAATGGCATACAAAAGGAAAAAGTGAAGTTCATTTGGAATATATTGGATTGTTATTCTACTTGGTAAATTTGAAGAGCTTTTCCAAGTTTGAAAACCGCAGGATGAAAACGCTACGGGTAACCAGTTTCAGTAATGAAATTATCTGCTCTAGCTGGACATGAGAAATCACTCAGGGTTCGCAATATGCAAGCAACGGACGTGTGGAAAATTGTTAAAAAAAAAAAGAGAAGAGAATCGAAAAAATGGAAGAGGATAGATGGCCTAAAGTTGTTTTTAGTGACACACTATGTAAGCGAAAAAAGACATGGATGCAACAAAACATCACATGGATGAGTAAATGGAATATTCAATTCAATATGTGCCCCACAAATAATAAAGAAATAAAAGTCTTTGTTATGGAGAAATTCTACAAGAGAAATTGGGGAAGCGAGATCGGGAGGAAGAAACTATATTATATAAATGAGTTCAACCCCACTTGTGATCAACTCCAAAAAGCGTACATAGGAGCCAACATTTCTTGGAGGGCTAAAATTCTTATTGCTCAGCTGAGAACCAACTCTCACCAACTTCGTTGTGAGACCGGGCGTTGGAAGAGGCCAAAGGAGGCTTGGGAAGAGAGAATTTGCAGATTTTGCAATTCTGGGAAAGTGGAAACTGAACAACACTTTATTCTAGAATGTGAGGCCTACAAGGATAGCAGAGATAAATTTGCGGATACTATATGTGACAGTTCTTGGCATAACCTATTCAACGAAGAGCACATTGAGCAATTAGGGGGGCTCATCATCAGCCTACACAAGAAGCGAACAATGCTACTTAAATCTGCTTGAGTTGTCTTGCTGTCCCATAGGCTATTTTTAGTCTCGTGGACGTTAAAATTTTATTATTATTATTATTTTCTTGGATGTTGGGTGATAATTGAGGAATCCCATGTGCGGCATATGGGATTCATGTAGTTTGGATTTTGACAGCAGCAAAATAAAAAGGGGATTTTGATTCCATGTGATGCCATCCTTTTGAGTAGGGGGGATATAACAAAAAGGGAATCATAGATGCTTCCAGCGGTTCATGTGGGGATAAAGGTAAAATATTCTGTCCAAGGTAGTGACGTGGACACATAACCTTCCAGCTGGGAATTGTCTTGCATCGTGAATATCTAAGGAGGGATCACGAGTATATAGTAGGAGCTGCAGCGGAGATACTTTCGTATACACAGCAGTCAATATATATTGTTTGTAATTGTTAGGCTAGCGCTTGGCAACGTCAAGCATATTATCTATTTTGCAAATAAAATCGTGAGGCCTGGTCCAATCTGCATACATCACCTGTATGAGGTCAGATTCTAATATCTCCTGTTCTGAAATGTTTTAAGGTAATTAGGAATGTGGTTTCAGACAATAATAAGTATTTAAATTAGATCCTTTATTTTTTGTCACACTTGCATAAGGTTCTCTATTTTTCCCAAATACTCTGTTTCGTAGAATACACCTGCAAATTAAAGAAAAAATCCAAACCCAAAACAGTATAATGGCAACTGTTTGACGAAATGTTTAGGCATCTGCAATAAAAAAAAAATTACTTGGGATATCACATTGGTATCAGAGCTGGAGATCTTGCCAGCTAGTGGGATTTAGTGCATGTTTTAATAGCAGAAAATTTGGGACAGAATTAAGATTTTTAGCAGGTTGCATGCATTTTAATGAATCCAGAAGACAAGGAGTTTATCACTTACAAGAGAACCAGAGGTGTAGCTCATTCTGATTCAAAGGAGGAAATCATGGGGGATAGACAGGGTGGACAAGCACCACAGGATCCTAGTATATTAGCTATGTTCAGTGATTTGGCTAGGGGACAGCAGCAGTTGGTCCAAACCTTAACCCAAATGATGCAAAACATGAACACCAATAATGGAAACAATGGACATAACAATGGCAACCACGGACACAATGGTAACTGTTGACCATTTTTGGCCCAACAGGCCAAAAAATCGGACCCCTTCTTTCCCTGCTGTTCTAAGCCAATTCATTTCTTGATTTTGCACAAGTCTGGAAATTTCTATGGACTCTGCAGGTTTTCTATAGACTCTGCAGATCCATTTTCTATGGACTCTGCAGATCCATTTTCTACGGACTCTGCAGGAGACATTTCTACGGACTCTGCAGGTCCATTTCTACGAATTCTATAGGAGAAATTTCTACGGACTCTATAAAGAGATTTCTACGGTCTCTGCAGGTCCATTTCTACGGACTCTGTAGGCATGGATTTCTACGGACTCCGCAGTAAGAGGCAAGTTCGACACTTAGGCGCAAAATGGACCATTTCAAGTGCCCTTGCGGAGGGCAGTTCGGGACTCAAGAGCCCTTGCGGAGGGTAGGGAACGCTTTCAAAAGAGGCCATAGAGAAAAGCCGCAAGAGGTAAGTTTCTTTCGAAAATTTGTCTAAGGCAAAGGAAATGCCCTTCGGAAGGGTCGTTTCCAATTTTTTCGAAGTGCACTTTTCAAAGGCAATTTGAAGAAGCAAAGGGAGAAATTCTTCGGACTTCTTGTCCGAAGGAATTCGGAAGGGCCACAAACAAAAATCCCGCGAAAAGACTAAGGCGTTGAATGAATTCTTTCGGACAAAAAGTCCGAAGAAATTCGGGGAAGCTGCGGGAGAAAAACCCAAAAGAGAATTTCCGAAGGAAAGCAAACTGGCCGCGGGAAAAAGGCCCGAAGAAGTAGACAAGGCAATTCTTGCGGACTTTTTGTCCGCGGGAAAATGTCCGCGGAAAAAGACCGTTGGAAAAGGTTCCGAAGAAAATAGGCCGCCGAAGGACCTCGAAGGGCAGGTGCCCTTGTGGGGGACTCGACCAAAATGAAGGGCACTTCTCCATAAGCCGAAGGGTCACCTTCCCTTCGGGAAGGTTCAAAACAAGAAGTCCGAAGGAAAGGAAGCAGCAAGAAGCCGAAAGAAAGAGAAAGGCCGAAGAAAGTCCAAGAGGTGACGGGCCCGAGGACGTCAAAGTCAAGCACGACGAACTAGTCGTTGGAAGTTCAAACGCAGTGACGGGTGCGCGAACGTCAATTTCAAGGCTCGTGAAACAGCCGTTGATTTTGAAAAGAACAAGAAGAGCCCAAGGAACTCAGCGACTCGCCAAGAAGATAGCCCGAGGGTCGAAGGAGCTAGAAAGCAACAAAGTTAGAAAGAGACAAAACGAGGAAGAAACAAAGTGCAGAAGCGGAAAAATAGTCCAGGTGGCAAGGATGTGTCAACTAAGGGATTTATTCCTGCAGTTGGAACAATGCTTGCCAAGTGGTCATCAAACGGCGCGAACAGTAAGCGGCGTGGCCTGTTTTGTTCATTTCGTATTGATGAGCAGACAAGCCACGTAAATGCCTTGAAGGGAGCAGTCTGTTTACAGAAAAGAGGCGTGGCCCATGCTTTCACATTAATGTTGGAATGCCAAAGTCAAAGCAGGAGCCGACAATCAAACGGCTTCCTCTTCCCAAGGCTTGGAACGCACATGGACAAGCTTGTCAAGAGCGCCAAAGTCTTTTCAAAAGAAGCACCAAGTTCTCTTCTCTTCTTTCTATATATTGTAAACTTCTCTTTTGAGATGGATCCAATCTCTTAGCCCGTAAAGCAAATCTCTGCCCAAAAATCTCTCAGGCTTGTAAGGCAGAACTCTGCTAGATTTTACCTTGAATCAAGACTTGGCATTTTTACCTCCATCTAGGCTTGCACTCACGCATGTCTGTTTTTTTTTGTGTTAAGTCATTTTCTTTTATGCTTTACACAGATCGATTCCAACATGTCTAGTGCATTGTAAGTTTCTTCTTCTGCAGGTTTGCCAGAAGTGTCTACAACAAGAATATAGGCGCATGTGAACAGGCTGTCCAAGTGTGTCTCAGAACACCTTTGGTAGTTCTTCCTCCCTGTATCTCTACGAACCCTTGACTCATTGATACAGAAGAGTTTCCCACATCAGATGAAGTGTATGGGAGCTTCTTCTTGGTGAAAAGTGTATGTTCGGGCTGAGTGGGTCATCATTTTTGGTGTATCACCTTTTTAAGTTTAGGTTTAGGTTCTGTTTTTAGCATCCTTCTCCCTTTTCATCCCCCCCTTTTTCATTTATTTGTTAGCAATAGGAATTCAGGACCTAAAAGATACATCAGAGGGATCTAGCCCTTATCTAGAGACTCTCCCCTCCAGCTTCGCCAGTCCCACAGGCGAGAGGGGAGTTTCCATTTTGACGTGTGGAAGGCAGGAGCTCGGCCTTTTGCCCAGAGTGCAATCCACTGCATCAATAGTAACTAGGGTGAAGGTAGCCACACTAATGCACCTTTACATACACCCAGGACAGCTAGTAGAACCACTCCTAGACCTTTAATGCCTGAGTTTTTGGAGGATCAGCATAGAGAACAAGGACAGCAATCAGGTGGTGAAGGGTGGACTGATTATTTGCGAGAATATCAATCATTGGGTGAAGAATTCTAGACCTCAATGTCCTTGGCAGAGTTTTGTGGCATCAAATAAGGAACAAACCTAGAGGAGAGAGATGCCAAGGAAACAATAGGGATTTACAGCGTAAGGTGGGTAAGCTAGCTATTCCTAGCTACGATGGTTCAAAAAATGCACTGCTAGAAGTTGGGTTCAGAAGTTAGATACTTACTTTTAGTTGAATCCTATGATAGAAAGGGAAGCGATCAAATATGCAACCCTACATTTGGATGGCGAGGCTCATGAGTGGTGGTACCATAAGCTGGTGACATTAGGCCATGATAGTATTACTTCCTATGTAGATTTCACACAGAAAATATTGATAGGAAGGACCCAGAACTACATTTCAAGGACTTGGCACAGCTGAAACAGGTGGGATCAGTTGATACTTATATTTCAGAATTTTAGAAACTATCAGTTATGGTTATAGATGTTTCTGAACACAGATTGATAGTGTTGTTTATAGAGGGGTTAGCAGAACCACTTTGTGGATGGGTTAAAACATTTGATCCTAACACCCTACAGGATGCAATAAAAAGGGCTAGAAACATGAAGAGTGCAGCCTCAAAGGTCAAATTCCAGCCTAAACCTTTCCAAACGAAGAAAGATTTCAAGAAATCATTTCAAAAAGAGGAGACTAGAAGACCTTGCATGGACGATGAGGTTCATAATGAACTTCGCAGGAAGAAACTATGTTTCAGTTGCAAGGAGCCTTGGGAGCCAGGGCATAGATGTTTGGAAAAAAGAAAGGTACATTACATTGAGGTAGTCTTAGATGGGGATGAAGAGGAGGATGGTGCAATAGGTACAAATGGGGCACCGTATGATTTCGATGAGGAGTCTGTTGACCTGGATGGAGTTGCAACAGATAAGGGGAAAGGGTACCATTGCCACCCTTTCAAGTACACTGCGATATAACTCCTTCAGAGTACGAGGTGTATTACAGGGTCAACGTGTTACAGTATTGATTGATAGTGGGGCAACCCACAATTTTATTGATTCTGCATTAGTGGCTAAGAGGGGCTTACCAACACAAGATTTTGAGGGCTTTAATGTAGTTGTGGTTGATGGGTTTAATATGACATGTACTAAGAAGATTCCTCAATTGAGCATTGCCCTAGGTAATTATACCGTTACAGATGATTTCTATATAGTGGACATCGGAGACACCAATGTCATCTTGGGGGTACAATGGTTACACTTGTTGGGCAAGTAGTCACTGTTGACGTAGTGGATTGCACCCTGGACAGGAGGCTGAGCTCCTGCCTTCCACACACAAAATGGAAACTCCTCTCTTGCCTGTGGGCCTGGCAAAACTGGGGGGAGAGTCTCTAGATAAAGGCTAGCTCCTTTCGATGTATCTTTTAGGTCCTAGATTCCCTACTGCTAACAAATAAATAAAAAAAGGCGGGGGATGAAAAGGGAGAAGGATGCTGAAAACAGAACCTAAGCCTGAACTAAAAGGTGATACACCAAAAAAGTTGATCTGCTTAGCTCAAACATACGCTTTTCACAAAGAAGCTGTCATACACTTCATCTGATGTGGAAAACTCTTCTGTATCAGTGAGTCAGGGGTCCGTAGAGATACAGGGAGGAAGAACTATCAAAGGTGTTCTGAGACACACTTTGGCAGCTTATTCACATGCGCCTATATTCTTGCCGTAGACACTTCTGGGAGACCTGCAGAAGAAGAAACTTCATAATGCACTAGACATGTTGGAATCGTTCTGTGAAAAGCATAAAAAAAAATGACCTAACACAAAGAAAACATAGACATATGCATGAGTGCAAGTTCAAATGGAGGTAAAAATTGCTAAAGTCTTGATTCAAGGTAAAATCTGGCAGAGTTCTGCCTTACAAGCCCGAGAGATTTTTGGGCAGAGCTTTGCCTTACGGGCTAAGAGATCTTTCCTCAAAATGAGAAGTTTACAATATATAGAAAGAGAAGAAGTAAAGATGCCCCTTTGGAAAAGACTTTGACGCCTTTTTACAAGCTGGCCCATGTGCGTTGAGAGCATTAGAAAGAGGAAATCACTGTTGTTGATGTCATTCTTCTAGAAGAGGCCTACTAGAACCGTGCTGTGTAATCGCCGGTCTTGACTTTGGCATTCAAACATTAATGTGAAAGCACGGGCTGCGCCTCTTTTCTGCAGACAAGAGTGCTCCCTCCAGATATTCATGCGGTTTGTCTGCTCATAAATGCAAAGTGGAAAAAACAAGCTGCGCCGCTTACTGTTTGCGCCATTTGATGACCACTTGGCAAGCACTGTTCCAACTGCAGGAGTAAATCCTTGAGTCGACACCTCTCTTTGCCACCTGGACTTGTTTGTCCGTTTCTACACTTTGTCTCTTCCTGGATTTGTCTCTTTCTGGCTCCTTCGGCCCTCGGGGCTATCTTTTGGCGGGTCGCTGAGTTCCTTGGGCTCTTCTTTAAGCTTTCCAAAATCAACGGCTATTTCACGAGTCTTAGATTTGACGTCTGTGCACATGTCACCGCATTTGAACTTTCAACGGCTAGTTCGTCATGCTTGATTTTGACGTCTTCGGGCCCGTCACCCCTTGGAATTTATTTGGCCTTTTCCTTTCTTTCGGTTTCTTGCTACTTCCCTTTCCCTCGAGCTTCTTGTTTTGAATCCTCCCAAAGGGAAGGTGACCCTTCGGCTTTTGAAGTGTCCTTCATTCGGCAGCCGAGAGTCCCCCGCAAGGGCACTTGCCCGTCACGGTCCTTTGGCGGCCTTTTCTCTTTGGCTATTTTCCGGCGAACTTCGTCTCGGCCACTTTTCCCGAATTTCTTCGAACTTTTTCTCCAAAGGAATTCCTTCGGACAAAAAGTCCGAAAGAAATCAATTTATGCCTTAAGTCCTTTTTTCACGGGATTTTGTTTGTAGCCCTTCCGAATTTCTTCAGACTTTTTGTCCGAAGGAATTATGTCATTGTCTTTTCCTTTGATTGCCTTCGAAAAGTGCCCTTCGGGAAAATTGGAAACGACCCTTCCGAAGGGTACTTCCTTTGCCTTAAACAAATTTTCGAAAGAAACTTACCATTTCGGCTTTTCTCTGTGGCCTCTTTGCAAATGTTCCTTACCCTTCGCAAGGGCACTTGAGTCTAGAACTGCCCTCCGCAAGGGCACTTGGAATTGTCCATTTTGCTCCTAAGTGGGAACTTGTCTCTACCTGCAGAGTTCGTAGAAATTCCTGCAGAATTTGTAGAAACTCTCTGCAGAGTCCGTAGAAACACCTGCAGAGTCCGTAGAAATTTCCAAGACTTGTGAAAAATAAAAAATGTACTGGCTCAGAACAGTAGGGGAAAAAGGGGGGACCGATTTTGGCCTATAGGACCAAAATGGTCAACAAATTGGCGACTCCCAGGGGAAGCATGCTTGCTATGCTTAGAAACCAATTGCCTTAAAGTCCATTGGGCATGGAGTCAGAATGCAGCTTGAAAGGTTAGCAACAGCCCCGATAGATCCAAGAATCAATCATGAAGCTTTTACCCCAGACACAAGGGAAAACACACACAAGGCTAAAAAACACTACTTGTGTAAACAACACCTAGGGAAAATAGGAAAGGAAACTGAAAGCAAATTACTATGTACAGCTAACCAGGTATATTTGCCTCCCTCCTGGATCAAAGGGAAAACTTCTTAAGTCTCCTTCCTGGCTAGGAAACTTACGGTGCCAGACAAGTGGCTGAATGAATTGGAGATTTGGTGACCTGCTCCTCTTGCTTGCCACCTCGATTGGCTTGCATCCGAGTGGATAAGAATCAAACATGCTCCCAACATATATTTACTTTTCTTGTCCTTGGAAGCTTGTCGAATGCTGGTCCTTCATGCTCGTGCGTTTCATCAAGAAATCAATGGTTGTTGGCTCATCACCATAAGCCCTTTGATGTGCATAGTCCCTTTGCAGTGCACCATGGTTTGACTCGTTCCCTTCTGTTTCATTGAAGAACCTGTCAAACTCATCCTCTGCTCCCTCATGGCCTTCTTGAAGAAGGGTGACTGTTGTGATGTCTGAAATGGAATCACAAACTGATTGCTCATAATCACAAACTGATTGCTCATCCCACAGATCATCATCCTTTTGTTCAAAGCTCTCTTCTTCAAGGCTTTCGTCAAGATGGACAAGCCTCTCCTTTTCCTGCTCAAGGATCGGAGTCTCTAGTTGTTCAAAGACATCCATCTGATCCTCCTCCAACTCAGGCTCCTCGGCATAGTCATCCTCCTCATCGAAGCAACAAGGAAGTTCATCAAACAAAGGAGGAGAGAGCTCACCATGCTTACGTTCCTCTTCATATTGCTGGAACATTCGCATGTATGCATGACTTGTGTCTTCTCCATTGTCGATGATGTCTTCAAAAGGAGCATCGATGATGATTTCTTCTTCTTTGACATTCATGATAGCCTCTTGAGAAACTGCAGATTGGATCTTTCGCTCCTCACTCGCCTCCTGCAGAACAGATTCCTCCTTGAGAAGGGGTGAAGTGGAAAAACCATGTGGAAGAGGAGGCAGACCTTGAGCTAGACTCGAATGATTCTCCTCTTTCCATTTGGCCAACACTTCATCTATATCAGGTGTGGCCTGATAGCTCTCTCGGAAGTGTGTAGATGGGGTGTGTTCAGACATGTCCATCACACGTTGGCTGAGGAATCTCGCTCTGGATTCCAACTCTGCAATTCTCCTGGCTATGTCTTCTTGGAAGAGCCTTTCTTGGCGGTCACCAGCATCATCATGATGAGGAGCAGCTTCATCTTCTTCGAGGTTTTGAGCAAAACCTTTCTTTTCCTCCTTGCCCCAAGATTCCACTGTTTGCTTCCAACTCATGACCTTGGGATTGGAATTTTGCTCCTGTGAACAGGTAGCAACTTTATCCTCTCTATGGCCCTGAGCTGGTTCATGATGTTCCTTCTTCCATCTGGAGATCATACTGAGAGACCTGAGGAAGTTGGGGAAAGTTAGGGAGGGTCTGCTGATGTATAGGAAGAGCTGCTTCAAGAGAGATGTGCTGGTTCATGGTATTCCCTCCAAAGGAAGATTCACAATCTAAGGAATTTAGAAGGTTCATCTCCATGGGAGGTTGCTCTAATGCCCTTTGATGTTTGAAAGCTAGGCGCAAGGGGTTAAGAGCAGGAGTGATCAATGCATCGGATGAGCTAGAGTGAGCAAGTGCTATCTGGTAGAAAGGATTTGGTGCACAAGAGGGGGCTTTATTTAGAATAGGAGGGGGTGCGCAAGGCTGACTGCCTTGGGTGAATGGATTCCTCCATTTTGCTACCTCCTCCTCCATGGATTGCAAGGCCTGAGCTTGCCTAAACAAACACTCCTCTTTATACATCAGCTCTTGCTGATATCTATACCGCTCATCCAATTTATCAATCTCCATTACTTGCTTCTCAAACTCCAGCGCCACTTCCCTTATTGTTGAAGGGCAACTAGGAGAGCTGCTTGAGGCGATTCCATAAATATTTTGAGCTTGATCAAAACCATACGAAGGAAAACAAGGCCCATGATTCTGGGTAAAGGGATTATACATACAAAAAAAATGAGATTTCTTGATGGCACCTGGACTGCTTAACCAGCTAATCCAACTCGGAGTCGCCATTGGTGTTGATGAAAAAACCTCCAAAGGCTGGTTGGTTGAAGAACACACCAAAAATTCTTCAACTCTTTGGACAAAACTTGTCCTAGTTGATCCCACCGGGCGTGCCAAAAACTGTTGACGCAGTGGATTGCACCCTGAACAGGAGGCTAAGCTCCTGCCTTCCACACACAACAATGGAAACTCCCCTCTTGCCTGTGGGCCTGGCAAAACTGGGAGGAGAGTCTCTAGATAAGGGCTAGCTTCCTTTGATGTATCTTTTAGGTCCTGGATTCCCTATTGCTAACAAATAAATAAAAAAAGGGGGAGATGAAAAGGGAGAAGGATGCTGAAAACAGAACCTAAGCCTAAACTAAAAGGTGATACACCAAAAAAGTTGATCTGCTTAGCTCAAACATACGCTTTTCACCAAGAAGCTGTCATACACTTCATCTGATGTGGAAAACTCTTCTGTATCAGTGAGTCAGGGGTCCGTAGAGATACAGGGAGGAAGAACTATCAAAGGTGTTCTGAGACACACTTTGGCAGCCTATTCACATGCGCCTATATTCCTGCCGTAGACACTTCTGGCAGACCTGCAGAAGAAGAAACTTCATAATGCACTAGATATGCTGGAATCGTTCTGCGAAAAGCATAAAAGAAAATGACTTAACACAAAAAGAAAGCATAGACATGTGTGAGTGCAAGTTCAAATGGAGGTAAAAATTGCTAAGTCTTGATTCAAGGTAAAATCCGGCAGAGTTCTGCCTTACAAGCCCGAGAGATTTTTGGGCAGAGCTTTGCCTTATGGGCTAAGAGATCTTTCCTCAAAATGAGAAGTTTACAATATATAGAAAGAGAAGTAAAGGTGCCGCTTTGGAAAAGACTTTGACGCCTTTTTACACGCTGGCCCATGTGCGTTGAGAATCGGAAAGAGGAAATCACTGTTGCTGATGTCATTCTTCTAAAAGAGCCCTGCTGGAACCATGCTGTGTAATCGCTAGTCCTGACTTTGGCGTTCAAACATTAATGTGAAAGCACGGGCCGCGCCTCTTTTCTGCAGACAAGAGTGCTCCTTCCAGATATTCACGCAGTTTGTCTGCTCATGAATGCAAAGTGAAAAAAACAGGCCGCGCCGCTTACTGTTTGCGCCATTTGATGACCACTTAGCAAGCACTGTTCCAACTGCAGGAGTAAATCCTTGAGTTGACACCTCTTTTTGCCACCTGGATTTGTTTGTCCGTTTCTGCACTTTGTCTCTTCCTGGTTTTGTCTTTTTCTGGCTCCTTCGGCCCTCGGGGCTATCTTTTGGCCGGTTGCTGAGTTCCTTGGGCTCTTCTTTAAGCTTTCCAAAATCAACGGCTATTTCACGAGTCTTAGATTTGACGTCTGTGCACCCGTCACCGCATTTGAACTTCCAACGGCTAGTTCGCCGTGCTTGATTTTGACATCTTCGGGCCCATCACCCCTTGGAATTTCTTCAGCCTTTTCCTTTCTTTCGGCTTCTTGCTGCTTCCCTTTCCTTCGGGCTTCTTGTTTTGAATCCTCTCGAAGGGAAGGTGACCCTTTGGCTTTTGGAGAAGTGTCCTTCGTTCGGCAGCCGAGAGTCCCCCGCAAGGGCACTTGCCCTTCGGGGTCCTTTGGCGGCCTTTTCTCTTCGGCTATTTTCCCGCGGACATTTTCCCGTGGACATTTTCCCACGGACATTTTCCTGCGGACATTTTCCGCGGACTTCGTCTCGGCCACTTTTCCCGAATTTCTTCGGACTTTTTGTCCGAAGGAATTCATTCGGACAAAAAGTCCGAAAGAAATAATTTATGCCTTAAGTCCTTTTTTCGAGGGATTTCGTTCGTAGCCCTTCCGAATTTCTTCGGACTTTTTGTCTGAAGGAATTCCTTCGGACAAAAAGTCCGAAGGAATTACGTCCTTGTCTTTTCCTTCGATTGCCTTCGAAAAGTGCCCTTCGGGAAAATTGGAAACGACCCTTCCAAAGGGTACTCCCTTTGCCTTAAACAAATTTTCGAAAGAAATTTATCTTTTTGGCTTTTCTCTGTGACCTCTTTGCAAATGTTCCCTACCCTCCGCAAGGGCACTTGAGTCCGGAACTGCCCTCCGCAAGGGCACTTGGAATGGTCCATTTTGCGCCTAAGTGGGAATTGTCTCTACCTGCAGAGTTCGTAGAAATTCCTGCAGAGTCTATAGAAACTCTCTGCAGAGTCCGTAGAAACACCTGCAAAGTCCATAGAAATGCCTGCAGAGTCCGTAGAAATTTCCAAGACTTGTGCAAAATAAAAAATGTACTAGCTCAAAATAGCAGGGGAAAAAGGGGGGACCGATTTTGGCCTGCAGGACCAAAATGGTCAACAGTCATAGAACTTCCAGACCATGGAGCTAAAGTTCAGGGCAGATGACAAGAAGGTGGTTTTGAGAGGGATGATGAATGGAGCTCCCAGGGTCGTGTCAGCTAAGAGGATGGAGAGCATCATTAGACATGGGAACATAGCATGGGCAGCAAAGTGCCTAATCTCTTCTAAGACTTCTGTTGAGAATAGTACTCCTTACCACGTTGACATCCAGCCACTATTGGAGAAACATAGTTCAGTATTTGGGGAGATTTCGCCAGGTAGACCTCCAGATCGAGGGTTCGATCACGTCATTGAATTAGAGGAAGGATCGAAGCTAGTTATCACTACTCCTTACAGTAATCCTAAGAAGTTCAAGGATGAGATTGAGAGGACCATTAAGGAGTTGCTTGAGATGGGTCACATTAGGCCCAGTTCCAATCCTTTCGCTTCTTCGGTTGTTTTGGTAAAGAACAGAACTATGAGGATGTGCATTGACTACCGTGCACTCAATAAGAAGACAATAAAGAATAGATACCCCATTCCCCGAATTGATGGGATGAGTTGCATGGGGTGGACTACTTCTCGACGATTGATCTTCGATCGGGGTATCATCAGATATGGGTGAGAGAGTAGGACATCCATAAGACTGCTTTTCGATGTCATTACGAGCACTATGAGTTCTTAGTTATGCCTTTTGGGCTAACTAATGCACTAGCTACCTTCCAGTCCTGCATGAATCACATATTTAATAAGCAATTAAGGAAGTTTCTTCTGGTATTCTTCGATGACATTCTCATCTACAGTAGGACATGGGAAGAGCACTTGAGACACTTGGACAAGGTGTTAGGGATAATGGAGGCTCAATCATTGTATGCAAAGGCATCTAAGTGTGAATTCGGATTAACGGAGATCCTTTATTTGGGGCATGTGATCAGTGCAACAGGGGTTCAGGTGCATTAAGAGAAAATTCAGGGGATCGTTGATTGGCCACCTCCGAGGTCATTGACAGAGCTGCGAGGGTTCTTCGGGTTATGCATCTATTACAGGAGGTTTGTAAAGGGTTTTTTGCAGTTGGGAGCACCCTTAACCAACCTCGCCAAGAAGGGAGCATTTAGTTGGTCAGAAGAGGCTCAATGGGTGTTTGACAGGTTGAAGGAGGTGATGAGCTCTTGTCCGGTTCTGGCCTTACCCGATTTCATGCAGCCCTTTGTCCTTGAGTGTGATGCCTCAAGAGAAGGCATTAGAGCAGTTTTGATGCAAAATAGGCACCCCATAGCATTCAAGAGCAGGAAACTTAGGGAGAATGAGAGACATTACTCCATCTATGATAAAGAGATGCTCGTCGTAATGCATGCTCTGGAAAAATTCTGACAGTATTTGGTAGGTGGCAGATTTGTAGTCAGAACAAATCATAACAGTTTGAGATATTTCCTGGAATAGGACCTTAATGAGCAGCAACAGACATGGGTCAACAAGGTGCAAGCCTATAATTTTGACATAGAGTATGTCAAAGGTAAGAAGAATGTCATTGTCAATGTTCTTTCTAGGAGGCCCGCTATATGCTCTCTAACGGAGATCTTATCTGATTGGAAGGCCCACCTTCTGGTGGAATATTCCAAGAACACTATAGCTTGCAAGATCTTAGAGGGGAAGACACATGATGATAGATATAGAGTAGTGGATGATATCATCTACTACAAGGGCAGAATTTTCTTGGTTCCTAAGTCTAAGCTGAAGGATAAGATCTTGAGAGCTATTCATGATACCCCATTGGTAGGACATCTTGGTTATTTCAAGACTTATAGGCAGGTTAGGGAGAGGTTCTCTTGGAAGGGCCTTAAGGAGGATGTTTTTGTAGCATGTGAGGGAATGCACGACTTGTTAGCAAAACAAGTCAGAGCACACTTTTCCAGCAGGACTATTGCAACCATTACCCATTCTGGAGCAAAGATGGGAAAGTGTCTGGATTTCATCACTGGTTTGCCAAAGGTACAGGGAAGAGATTGCATTTATGTAGTTGTGGATCGGTTAACCAAATTTGCTCACTTCTTCGCCATCACCACTGAGTACAAGGTACCGTAGATAGCAGAGTTATTCTTTAGAGAGTTGTTCAAGCTTCATGGGTTGTCGAAGAACATTGTCAGTGATAGGGATCGCAGGTTTCTAAGTGCTTTTTGGTAGGAGCTATTTAGGTTAGCTAGCACAGAGTTGACTCGTAGCACAAGTTATCACCCTCAGACAGATGGCCAGATCGAGATTGTGAACAAGTGGGTTCAGGGTTATCTACATAACTATGTGTTAGGACAACAGAGAGCATGGATTAGGTGGTTGCACTGGGGAGAACACTGTTACAACACCACTTATCATATGTCTATTAGGATGACACCCTCCGAGCTCTATATGGTTATGACGCTCCATTTTTGGATTTAGCATTTGGAGATAACAGGGCTCCCAGAGCCAAAGACTGGATCCAAGAGAGTCAGGATATCCTTAAGTCACTAAAGGATAATCTCCTAAGTGCCCAAAACCAACAGAAGATCTATGCCGATCGTCATCGGGTAGAGAGGAGTTTTGAGGTGGGAGACTTGGTTTTCTTGTGTCTCTAGCCTTACAGACAATCATCCTTGAAGAAAAGTGGTGCAGAAAAGCTTAAGCCCTGCTTCTATGGCCCTTACAGAGTTGGTCGCAGAGTGGGAGAAGTAACTTATGAGTTAGAGTTGCCCGAGAACAATAGGATTCACAATGTATTTCACATTTCATGCCCCAAGAAGACACTGTTGACAATTTTGCCCCCCACAGGGCAAATTGTCACCCCTACACTTCGGAACTTTGCTATGGTGCCAAGTTTGTCTTGTGAATCAGTTTTGGGGTGCTTAAATGAGCATTTACAGCCACTCAAGTGACCATGTACAGCCAAGTGAATTTTAATCATGCAGAGGTTTCCAAGGAGCTTTCTTGATTACAACCAAATGTGCAAATACAGTCAAGACATACAAGCTGTAAGTTTAGTTATTTTGTCTTCCCAAGGAATTTTTTTGGGCTATACGAGGTGGACTATTTCTTCGGACATTCTGTTCGAGAGAAAGAGCTCTCAAAGGACTGTGTAAAAGTCCGAAAAAATGGCTAAGTGGCAGTTCAAATCTTATTTTCTTCGAACTTTTTTTTCGAAAGAAAAAGAGAAAAGCATAGTTGAGAAGACCCGAAAGGCCCCTGTCCTTCGGGAAGGTCCAATTCAAAAGTCCCGAAGGACAGTTTCAAAAACCCTGGGTGCCCTTCAAAAAGCTCAGGTGCCCTACAACTCTTTCGAAGGGCACTTTTGAAGGCAGACATTCCCTTGCGGAGGGCACTTGGTCGGTGGCAGGGCCCTTTCAAAAGTTCCGAAAGGCACTTTTGAGGACAAAAAACCCTTGTAGAGGGCACTTGGTCGGCAAAGTGGACCTTTACAATTCTTTTGAAGGGCACTTCTGGAAGAACCTTTCCTTGTGGAAGGCACCCAGGCGACTAACAGGACCAAATCAAAAAGCCCGAAGGGCAATTTTGGGAAGCAAGCCCTTGTGGAGGGCACCTTCATAAAAGCAAAGGACACTTCAAACGAAAAAGAATTCCCTTCGGACTTTTTGTCCGAAGGAATTCAAGGAAAAGATCCGACAGAGGATATACCCAAGAAAAAAGCTCGATAGAAATAAAAAACAAAGGCAAAGAAGGAAATGAGAAAATTAAGGAAATCCTTCGGAATAATTGTCAAACAAGAAATCCACAAGAATATGAAGTCAACAAAAGTCTGAAGGAATTCCTTTGGATAAGAAGTTCGAAGGAATTCGAGAGGGACAAAAAGCCCAATTGAAAAGACAAGGGCATAAGCAAAGGCCAAAAAAGAGAAAAGGAAATGCCAAGCCCGGGAAAGAGAAGAGACAGAGAGTCCTTCGGACAATTTGTCCGAAGGATGAAAACTAAATTAAAGCCCAAATCCCGAATTAAAGCAGAACATGGGAAAAGCTAAAACACAAAGTGAACTGAGCATGAACAAACGTAGAAATAGAGATGTAAGCACAAACAAGACTGAGCCAGAACTGAACAAGAAGTAAGACAAATGCTGAAATAAAGGCAGGATGAACAAAGATCATGCATAGACTAACGTGAGTGACTCCAACGAAGTGAACGCATTTAAGAAAACAAGCATGCTTTAGTCCTGAAAATAGAGTTGTCTTGCATGATGAACGGGCAAAGAGTTGAACGTTTCAAACAACCAAAAATTTCATGCACGCACTCTCGTTTGTCTCGAAACGTTCCGGCGGTTCAAACGTAATTCTTAATTTGGCATTTGCATTGATTTCATGCAAAGGGGAGTGTTAACAAATCTTCCATGAGTCAGATTTTTTCTTGCTATTTGGTGTAGTCGTTCGGCAGATGAAGAACCAGTTCAGAGAGTGCAGGGTCTGGTAAAGCTTCTTCGGACTCTTGTCTAGAATTCACAAGGTCAGCCTTTTTTGAACCATCGGCAAAGTTCATCGCTTTTGTTCATTTTCACGGTTCATCGTTGGTTCAATGTTTCGGTTCAATCGGATGGTTCAAACACTTGGTTCACTCAAAGGGTCTAAGGCGTTCAAAGCCTTGGTTCAATGACCGCTTGAACCTTTGAACCGGTTCAATCAATTGGTTCAACGTGTTCATTCAACGCAAGTTCAACGCCTTGGTTCAACGACCGCTTGAACCATTGAACCAGTTCAATCAATTGGTTCAACGGTGAGTTCAAAGGAAGCGGTTCAATCAAAGAAGTCAAGCGAGCTCCCGAAGGACAGGTGCCCTGGCGGAGGGCACTTGGTCGGCAAAGATAGCCGAAGGATACAAAGATAGCCGAAGGATACATAGACAGCCGGAGGCTACGTGGATGACACGTGGACTGCACGTAGATGACACGTGGACTGCTGGCTGGCGGAGGACACTTTGGCTGCCGAAAGGCACATTTCATAGAAGCTAGGCGAAGAGAATGAATTTCTGCGGACTTTTGTCCGAAGGAATTCGAAAGTGGTTCAAGACAGTTCAAAACAAAGAAGACCCCGGACTTTTTCAAAAGGCGAAGACAGTTTCAATAAAGGCAAAATCAAAGACAATTGAATTCCTTCGGACTTTTGTCCGAAGGAATTCCTTTGGACAAAAAGTCCGAAGGAATTCGGAAAGGGCAGGAGACAAAGCTAGAAAGTAACCGTTGGAGTTCGAAAAAACTTGTGCAAGGAATAAACCCGCGAAAATATTTCCTAATAGAATATGACAGTTTTTCGGTGACGTCCTGCAAGCCGTCAATTTTTTCCTGTAGGAAGTAACCATTGAAATTCAAAAGGTAGCAAAAAATCCGAAATAAATGGAAGTCGATTGTGCAAAGGGAACATAAAATAGAAAGATAGTCCGAGAAAGAATTGAATACGAAATCCTGCCGGAAATAGACACGACCAAAATTAGAACGAAATACATGCAAATGCTGGAGCTATTTTCGAACGATAGAGCTATTTTCGAACATCGGAGCTATTTTCAAATAAACGGTCTAAGTTCAGTTGATTGATCATTAAAGACCTGTTCGTCTTCATTCAGCGCATGCATCCGAAGGACTAAATCCGGCTTCAACAGGAGTTCCGAGTCTATATTTGGAGTTGACTAGTCCATATTTAGAGTTAACTAATTGATCAAATGCCGCATCCACTAGAAGATTTACATGCAAAGAAGAGGTGGATGGTTCATGACAAGGATGAGTGCGCTTCATCAAACGAATAGGCTTCATGCAAGGACAATGGAAAAACATATTTTATTTTAAGGCCAAGTAAAGCTTGGAGTTAACAAAAGATCTTTCTCTTCAAGTTTATACGCTTATCTTTGGCCTCTTGTAAATTGCTTTTAGCCTTGTTTAAAAATCATCCAATCTCTCTTGGTTAGACCAAAGTCCGCCATTAAGAGTTGTGTAACCTCTTTGATCAATAAGCACTGTACTTTCAGATTTCAAGCGTGGCATAGCGTATATTTTTTCAGCAATTTGCATAAGTGGTAGAGTTTTTCTCCCTTCCCAAGTTTTGTTTCGTACCTAGTTGCTATATTGTCCTTGTGCAGGTCATGCCAAAGTGTTCTTTATGGTCTTTTGCTGAAATTGTAAGTGGATATTAGGCGGCAGCAAAGTGTCTTTTATCAGACCTCTCTCCACCATTTCCCTTAGGTTTTAGTTATCGTACCGAACCTCTGCATGAAATACTTATGCACAAGTGATTAAGTTGAAGTCCTAGGTCTTCCTTCTCTCTTGTTCGCTCAGTGTTCAAGGTTCCAAGCTGAGTAGGATCATAATTCTGGTGTATCACCCCCTTTTAGGTAGGATTTCCCCTTTAAGTTTTCTTTCTCCCTTTTCCATGGTAGTCAGCAACGTAGAGTAGGAATCTTCATCGATACATCATACAGGAACCAGCCTTCTCTGGAGGTTCTTCTCACTATTGAGGCACCCACCCTCGTGAGAAGATCCCATTGTTTCAGTCGGATAGAGGACAGGCCGTTTTGCGCACGTCCTCGAATTAGGGCGCAGCTCCAGGTTGACAATAGTTTTTGGCACGCCCGGTGGGACCACAAAAAGAGTTCCTTACTGAAAATTTTCACGGCAAAGAAAGATATTTATTTGCAGAAGGGCAGAAGAGTTCATAGCATCATTCAGACAATCAGTTCATGCCAAAAGTTACTACAAGATCAGCAAGCAAAGGTATTCCTTTTGAATTTTTGACTTATAAAAGAGCAAGATCCAGAAGAGCAAGTCCATATCCTCTAAGGAGGGAATATTTAGCTCCCCCTCATCCTATTGTTCTTGACACTGAAATCCCCACCATTCAGATGGCCATAAGGAATCAAGTATTTGCTCCATTCAATAGGGGGAGTCCACTAAATTTAGCACAGCTAAATGATATACTTATATCTGCCCTCAAGAGTATTCCATTCTTCTCAGGGGAAGATCAAACAACCCCTGTTGAGCATATACAGGGTATTGCTAATCTTTGTTTAGTTCATAATGTAACTGAAGATAATGTCGCCATCAGATTATTAGCTGTTTCTTTCAAAGGAAAAGCATTACAATGGTATAGAACCCTCCCACTTAGATCTATCTCTACTTGGGATGAATTAGGCGCTGCTTTGGTCAAACAGTTTGAGGACAAGTCTGACTACCTATCTTTGGTTGAGCAATTAACAGCCATACAGAGAGCCCCTCATGAGTTCATGTCTGATTTCAATCTCAGATTCCAAAAGACATGGCACAAGATACCGGTCCTAATTAGGCCATCACCAAAGTATACTTTTTTATATTTTTTGAAAGCTCTGAATTATGATATCAGTGTGATGATACAGTCAATGGGCGGCACTACCTTGCCGGGTGCCTATGACGTGGCAATAGGATCAGAGAATAGTTTGATTCAGGCAGGAAAGCTTGCTCCAAGACCTCCAATGCCCATATTTCCGGAGATAGGTTCAGCACCCGCCTTTCACATCCCTCAAATTCCATCCTTGGCTCCAATTCCAACATCTCAGCGTCCAATTGCAACCTCTACTAGTCAGTCTAGTGAGATAGGAGAGCTGAAAAGTCTGTTACAGTCTTTCGAAAATGAAATAGTACAGCTTAAGAGGCAACAATTCCAGTCAAATAGGCCTTATCAACAGCAGAATCAAAACAACTATCAGCATTTCAAGGATCAAAGATCTTCTTATCAGGGTTTCAGAGAGAACCGACCACCCTATCAAACGCAAGGGGCTATAACTCCAACAAAGCCATATGCTGCTATTGATCCAAGTGCTCCTACTTTAAAGGCCATTGTTCCAACTCCATCTCAGAACAATTTAGTGCAGGATTCAGGTTGGCAGCCTTCAAATCTAAATAATTTTCAAAATCAGGATTTAATTCAGAGAAACAGCGCCATGCCACAGATGACACAAGAGTTCTCTTTTCATGAGAGCCAATATCAAGATACGGGCCTAGCATCACAAGGAACGACCCAAGGGCAACCTGATGCTGTTAATGTAAATTGGCAGGTAGAGGATCACATTGCTTTTTCTCAAGATGTTAGGACTAACACTTCAAATGATCAAGTTGCAGCTCTAACTCGCCAAAGAAATAAAAGAAGAACTGTTGGAGAAGCTCAAGCAGTGGCAAGTACGTCTAATGCTTCTAGTACTATTGCTCAAGGGGCGAAAGAACAACTTGCTGCCCCCACAGTCACAAAAAATCAGAATGTAGAGGTTGGCAAAGTACAACAAATACCTCTTGTTCGTGAGCAGCAAGTGACACAAAGGGTTCAATCAAAGGTAAGTCCTTCCCAGTTCAACATTGTAGACCAGATAAAAAGATCTAATGTCAATATTAGCATGTGGGATACTCTGTTAATTCCAAGCCAAAAGGACAGCCTCATTCAAGAGCTTTCTGCTTTTGAATTGTCTCCAAAATTAGTAGACAAAGGGGGTACTGTTTTGACAAACTCAGATCCGCCAACTAAGCAGTAGGTACAGCAAGGAGATAATATACCAAAGGCAGACAAAACTGAGGTAAAAGTAAAGAAGACCCCCCCCTTTTTATCTTTCCTTGATAATAGGAAACACTTTAGTTCATAATTGCATGGTGGGTAGTGGAGCCAGCAGTATCGTCATGCCTAAACAGATTGCAGACAAGCTCGGCCTTGTCTATGAGCCAAACACTAAAGGAGTACTACAATTGGATGGTTCACCCACAAAGACGGTAGGGATTATTAAAGATTTGAAACTAACATTACATGCCTGTCCTAATGTGAATATTCAGCAGGACATTGTAGTAGTAGATCTACCTCCTTACTTTGCCATGTGCCTTTCAAGAGATTTCACCTCAAAGATTGGGGGATACCTATCAGCTGATTGGACATACCTGCTGTTCAGAACCAGATATGGCACAAAGGTAACCATTCATTCAGAACCTATTGCGCGTTTTCACATAGCACCTTATACGCCAAGTATGGTCAATGCAAACTGTATTATTTCAGATGAAGTACAAACTAGTGAGGTAGAAAAAGACTCACCTTTGGATGGAGTTCCAGATTTATTTCTTGATGAGTGGGCCTCTACTTTGCATGAGTATGATCCATACAAGCTGATTGAAGAAGATCTTGGTGTATATTGTATTCATGAGAACAATGCGCAAATCCCAGCCATGGTCAAAGAAGGCGAGTCTAGTGAAGGCTTGTGGCAGCTATACTTCGATGGATCAAGAAATAAGCATGGGACAGGAGCTGGAATAATGTTAGTTTCTCCTACGAAACAAAGGTATTTCTCATCCATTAAATTTCAGTTTGGCTGTTCGAATAACGTTGTTGAATATGAAGCACTAGTCCACGGTTTGCAATGGGCTAGGAAGATGAAAGCAAGCTGTCTACAAGTGTTTGGAGATAGTGAACTGGTGGTTCACCAGGTAAGGGGCTTAAATGTATACAAGAACATGTTACTTAAATCTTATAAATACAGGGTATGGGATTTACTTGAAGATTTTCAGGGTTTTAATATTCAGGCCATACCAAGAGATAAAAATAAACATGCTGATAGGTTCGCTGCTGTTGGGGCGCAATTTGACATTCCAGCTGATGTTAAAAGTGGTGCTTCTCAGTCACATATAAGGATAGTCGCAAGGCCTTCTGTCCCAGATAAACAGAAAAATTGGCAGGTATTTGAAAGTGATGATCAAATTGTGAGGTTTTTACAGGAAGAAGCTGAGTTTTCTCCAAAAAATCAGGGAAAACACCTGCAGCAGTATGGTGACCAGATTGTACAGCTGAAAACCAATAAACTACCCAAGGGATTGGTTACCCTTGAAAACATTTTCAGTGAAGACGATGAGCTAAGGAAAGAGAAACCAGCTTTGTCTACAAAAGAGGAGCACTATGCCAATGTGGAGATTGTAGCTGGTAAGATATTGAAATTAGGCAAGGTATGCACTCCACTACAACAAAAAGCTTTTGTCGAATTATGCCAAAATTTTGCTGACATATTCGCATGGCAGTATAGCGATCTCAAAGGGTTTGATCTAAGCTTGGCTTAACACACTATTGAGCTAGAAGATGAAACTAAGCCAGTACGACAAAGACAAAGGCCAATTAATCCAAAACTTGAGTCTTTAATGAAAGCTGAGCTTCACAAGCTTATAGAGTCTGCTATTATATTTCCAATGAAGCACTCAACTTGGGTGGCGAACCTTGTTCCAGTATGGAAAAAGAACGGTGAGATTCGGTTGTGTTGATTTCCGTGACTTAAACAGGGCCTCGCTTAAAGACCACTATCCATTGCCATCAATGGAACAAATCTTACAGCTTGTTTCAGGTTCAGAGAGGTTTTCCTTGTTAGATGGGTACAACGGCTATAATCAGATTTTGGTCAAAGAAGAAGACCAGTTCAAGACGGCTTTCACAACCAAGTGGGGAACGTTCGAGTACAGAAAGATGCCGTTTGTTTTGTCCAATGCTGGGGCAACCTTTCAGAGAGCCATGGATATGGCCTTCCAAGGCCTTCGTAACAAATTTGTGCTTGTCTATTTAGATGATATCACAGTATTCTCAAAGGACACAAAAGATCATGTGGTGCACCTCCAGCATGTTTTTAAAAGGTGTAGACAATTTGGGATATCTCTAAATCCCAAAAAGTGTGTATTTTCAATTCATGAAGGTAAGCTTCTTGGACATGTTGTTTCTAAGTATGGTTTAAACATAGATTTTGAGAGGATTCAATCTATTCTAGCACTCTCCTTGTCTAAGAGCAAAAAGGCTTTGCAAAGCTTCTTTGGAAAGATCAATTTTATAAGGAGATATATTTCAGATTTTGCTACTATAGCTAAGCCACTTACAACCATGTTAAAGAAAAATCAGAGCTTCAGCTGGTCCAAGGAAGGAATAACAGGATTTGAAGATGTTAAGAAAGCCATAGCAAGTGCCCCTACGCTCTTGAATCCATATTTCAAGAAAGACTTCATTCTGTATACATATGCTAACGTGGACACCATTTCAGGTATTCTTATGCAGCAGAACCATGAAGACTTGGAGCAGCCAATAGCCTTCTACAGCCAAGGCCTGCAGGAGTATGAGACAAGGTACTCTTTTGTTGAAAAACACGTCCTTGCAGTTATAAGATCTCTAAAGAAATTTAGGCACTTACTGTCTAATAATAAAATACTTATAATGGTTGCTCATCCAAGCATCAAGGAATTTCTTCTGAACAAGGACATGAATGAGAAAAGGGCTGGTTGGATAACCAAAGTGATGGAATATGATATAGAAATTAAGATCACGAAACTGGTTAGGGGCAAAGGACTTTGTGAGCATCTAGCTTAGGACTTGCAAGAAACCAATGAAGCTGTTCTAGTATCAAATGATGTAGAAGTCCTTGCTGTACAAACATCACCTTCCAGCGGGTTCCACGATCTGGTAAACTATCTACAGGAAGGTCATTACCCTTCCCACCTAAGCGCTTCAAGAAGAAGGTATTTCGGACTGCAATCAATTCCATTTTTGCTTATTGACGGTGTCTTGTTCAAGACGGATATCAATGGAATGTTACTAAGGTGTGTAGAGCTAGGCCATACTCAAAGGTTGCTGGAAGAGTTCCATGATGGATTTGGTGGACATTTTTCTGCCAGAACATCACTCAAGATCATGAGAGGTGGGTACTTTTGGCCTACTATATTTGGTGATTGCCATGCATGGGTAAGAAAGTGCAAACAATGCGCTATGTTTGTAGGAAAAATTAAACTAGCAGCCCTGCCCCTACAGCCAATTACAGTGGATCAGCGATTTGTTTAGTGGGGATAAGACTTTATTGGTCTCATCAATCCTCCTTCTAGTTCAGGGCATAAGTGGATTCTAATAGCTACAGACTACTTCACACGTTGGACAGAAGCAGTTGCATTAAAGGAGGCAAATGAAACTAGCGACCTTGATTTCTATGAAAGTTTGGTCACTAGGTTTAGAGTCCCTTCAACAATTATTTCTGACAATGCAATGGCTTTTGTGGGATCTAGGATCAGCCAATGGGCAGTCCAACACGGAATCTATCTCAGCATCTCATCAAATTATTATCCACGTGGAAATGGCTTTGCTGAGTCTACAAACAAGAACCTATTGAGGATCATACGAAGGACCATTGAAGACAATCAGAGATCATGGTACCTCAAGCTGAAGTCAGCACTATGGGCTGATAGGATTACCTACAAAAGGTCAATAGCTAACTCTCCCTACAAGCTGGTCTATGGTAGGGAAGCAAGGTTACCGATCTCTCTTGAGTTTCCCGCCTTAGAATTAATGCATCAACTTGAACTGTTAGAAAACGAGCCTATGGAGATCAGGTATGCAGAACTTATGGAGCTGAAAGAGACAAGACATCAAGCCATGCTAGCCATGGAAAGTCATCAGGCACAGGTGAAAAGGACATTTGACAAAGGAGCTTCCTCACGAAGCTTCAATGAAGGAGATTTGGTCCTTAAGTGGGATGAGGACCGGGCCAAACCAGGAAGGCACACAAAGTTTGATTCACTTTGGAGTGACCCATATACGATCTCCAATGGCCCATATTTGAAAGACTCATGCAATGCAATTTGGATTTGGGCTAATGAAGAGTTAACTCTCTCTCCTATTTTCCACGCCAATCTCTTGGTTTTTTATAATTTTTTATATTAATGGCTTTTCATCCTTGTAAAATCATCCCTCTTGGTGAGACCAGACTCTGCCATTGGTGAATTGTGTAACCTCTTTAATCAACAGGACTGTACTTTCAGATTTCAAGTGCTAGCATAGTGTACATTCATCAACAATTTGCATGTGGTAGATGTCTCTCTTTTCAAATTCTGATTTGTACTTAGTTGCTAGCTCATCATATTATGCAGGGCATGTTCAGTGTTTTATGTCTTTTGCTGAAGCTATAAGTGGATGTTAGGTGGCTGCAAAGTGTCTTGTATCAAACCTCTCTCCTTTGTTTTCCCTCACATTTTTTGTCATTGGATTGAACTTTCTCATGAAATACTTATGCATAGTGATCAATTGAAATTAAACGTCTTCCTTTTCCCTTGTTTGATTTAATGTTCAAGGTTCCAAGTAGAGTGAATCAACATTTTGGTGTATCACCGTCATTAGGTAGGATTTCCCCTTCAAGTTTCTTTCTCCCTTTTCCATGGTAGTCCGTAGTACAGAGTAGAGATCCGCATTGATACATCTTACAGGAACCAGCCTTATCTGGAGGTTATTCTCACCATTGAGACACCCAACCTCGTGAGAAGATCCTATTGTTTCAACTGGAGTGATGATTAGCCATTTCAGCACGTCTTCGTTTCAGGGTGCAACTCCAGGTTGACAACGGGCACTTGGATAGCATCTTACTTCTTCACTGGAGCTTCCACCCTTGGATGAGGACAAATTGATCTTGGTGCCCGAGGAAATTGTTGACAGCAGAGACAGGAGATTGAGGAGCATAGTGGTCAAAGAATATTTGGTCAAATGGAGGGACTTACCAATAGAGGATGCCACCTGGGAGGGAGAGCAGATCTTGCAGCATCCTAATCTGCAATTGCTTGTGGGCAAGCATTTTCGGGAAGGGAGAACTGTAATGTCCCCTTCCAAGGCATGAGTCAGGATGAGATTAATTAGCCTAATTATTTCCGTGGGCTATTTACGAAGTAAAAGGGAATATTTTAATTTAATTAATTAATATTATCCGTTCTAGTATATCATAAGGATAATACTATTTAATTAAATTAATAAAGTAACTAAAGTGACTTGGTGACTATTTATAAGATATTAAAAAGGGTCACTTTATTATTCCTGGAATTAATTAATTAATTATCTAAAACGGGAATTTGAAAAGTTAGGGGGGAATGGCTTACAAAAGGAAAAAGTGAAGTTCATTTGGAATATATTGGATTATTATTCTACTTGAAAAATTTGAAGAGCTTTTCAAAGTTCGAAAACCACAGGACGAAAACCCTTTGGGGAACTAGTTTCAGTAGTGAAATTATCTACTCTAGCTGGACATGGGAAATCACTCAGGTTTCGCAATTTGCAAGCAACGAATGTGTGGAAAATTGTTAAAAAAAAAGAGAAGAGAATCGATTTACATTCTTGGATGTTGTGTGATAATTGAGGAATCCAATGTGTGGCTATGGGATTCATGTAGTTTGGATTTTGACAGCAGCAAAATAAAAAGGGGATTTCGATTCCATGTGATCCCAGCATGATACACCCAAGGGGTGGTGATGGCAATCTTACACTTGCATGCACAATTCAAGATCAATTCTGACTCTTAAGCTGATGTTACTTGGCCCATTACCCAAATTTATTCATTGTCTTCTTATTGTTCAAATTTGTCTTATAATATTCTTGTATGTACTATCCTCAATCTAGTTTATGACCTTTTTTTAGGTCTGAGACTTCTAATCTGACTAATTAGGTCTGTCCTCCTTATACTCATTCACTGCACTGACTTTTTTTAAGTCTTTGATTCTTACTTCTTAACCCAATAGCCCAGATTTTATTACCAAACTTATTAATCACATTTAGTGTCCCCCTTTTTTCTCCTAAGCTTTATACTGTAACAAAGATTTATCTCTCCTATCAATGCTCTCTTTATACTAAAACACGACTTTTCAGTGCCTTCCTATATGGATCTTTACAGGAAAAACAAACACACAATCTTGTAAAACTTATTAAAGGGCTCTTGTCTAAGCACACACAATTGGTTATAGACGTGTCTTGGACTGAGTAAAACAAAAGCCGGATTTAAGCTTGATTCAGATCTTGTCAATTTTGGTGTAGTCGTTATATAAATATTGAAGGAGGTCAAGCCTTTTGGAGACACATTTGGATCTTGCTAGATCAAATGAATTTCTTAAAATGCCAAACCCAGTGTCATACAACTGTTACAAACTTATTCAAACATTAACAACTCAATAAAAAGACAAATTAATGTTTTAACATGCTTAGGCTGAAGTACTCAGTCTTTGAATGTATAGATGAAGATTTAGAATCCCAATAAACACTACAGACTCTGTTCACTTTCCTCCTGATCCAATCTAGTTTCCTTCGCTGCATAAAACTATGTACTTTTCATGAAGAATGGGAGACTCCAATCAGGCTTTATAGTCCCTATTACCACTATTGGATGTAACAAGCTTGATCGCGAACTGTTAGGGCGTGAACCTTTAAATAACACAGTCGACTGAATATTATAATGACCTCTCTCCACCAAAGACCAAATTAGTATTCGAACTTCTGGTTACAATTGTATGTTGGAGACTTTGTGTACACGACCCAGTCATGAAATGTAATCCTGATAAACCCTTATCAAAGGAATATTACGAGTTTAAAACCAACCATCGACAAAATTTTACAAAGCACACACCAATCAATGAATAATAGAAGACTCCATTAGCTTCATTCTACCATTTACTTTTTCATAACATGTACCTTACTCAATTTGGGAAGGACCCGATTACAAAAGCAAAGTGATAACATTACACATCAAGACCAGATCAATAATTCGAATCGCCATTAAAAATGAACAAGTGATCCTTCAACCCACTCAGGAAACTAATACTGATTGATAAACAATACTCTATTCATTACTCTTGATGCTTGAGCAACTTAAAAATGGAATAAAAACAATTTACATGTTATGGTGTCTTAAGAGAAGCTTAACAATCTTCGAAAACACTCCTTTTTTTTTAAATTCAAACTGTTATCACTGTTACAACTTTCCTGCAGACTATACATAATCACCACAACTTAGAGATCTACTATCATCAACCTGCGTGTATTGAGCCCCCTGCAATCATCACTCTATTTACCCTACTCTACTCTGTCCAAACTCTCATCTGCTTTGTTTTATTTATTTACTCCTGCCTCCATGATTCGAGCTTATCATCACCTTGCATATCTCTACCTTCTTGCTATCTTGAGGATTTATCCAAAGATCCTCTCAACTCCTTAACAACTATACTTATTCAAGCCTTCCACCTACGTTGGAGGCTTCTAGATAGGTTTGTAGGATGATTTACATTTACATAGGTGAATATATGTTTGCAACATAACAATAGACCTTATAGGATCATTCCATAAGGTTCAAGTCCTTTGGAGATAGTCACAAGGGCTTACAAGTCTTACAAACAATTCAAATATTTAAATGTTCCCTTTTGGAGGGAAAACTCAACTCTACTATTTTGACCTATGCTAAGACCATTGAAGCATCTAAGGCTTCTTAATTACTTTTTCAAAACCCCTAATACCTCTTATATCACAAATTGACCTATTTACATGTTTACAATTTTGTTGTCTTGATGCTCCTACATCAGGTAAAGAAGTCTAGGTAGAAAATTTGGCATGATAAGCACATCAAGGGTAAGGTTTTGTACAAGGGGAGACCTTGCTACTCTACAACTCTAGGTATGCCAGGCATCGGGGAAGTCTCCACATCAGGTGGATGGGGTTGTATATCATTCATGACATCCTTGACGCTAGCACATGTAAGTTGTGCACTTTGGATGGTGAAATGCTACCGGTGCATTTCAATGTAAGTAGGCTAAAGTTGTACCACACATAATATCTAAAAGGGTTACCATTGTTAATGTCAATGGCCAAGTCAAAATCTAACACAAACATTTTACTTTCAAGTCATTTGTTTTAAGTCTTTTGTTTTGTCATGTCCCTCTTTTGATAGGGACATCTTTGAAGACCTATTGGCCATTTTTGGCCCACATATCAAAATTTGTCTAAGTATGAAAAAGAGAGCTCTCAAGCAAAAAAATGGCAAGTCTTTGGGAGGACTTCGGGTTTTCTAGCAGTGACAACTTCGAATTACTAAGGTCACAGTGCAAACCGGGTTTTCAGCAATGCTTAACTTTTGAATGTTTTATAAGTAGAAGTAATTTGGGTTTACGAACTCAAATTACTCATGGACAGTGTATTTCAGGTTCTTCAAGGAGCACTACTTGATTACTTCATAAGTTGTGAGCAGTCAGAAGCCTGAAATAAGTAAAAGGGCTTGACAAACCCGATTTGGTCTCGAAAAATAGTACTTTTCGGGTTCTGCAAGGGAGAAGTCTTCTCCAAAACCCTGAAGGTACACTTCAAAAATCTGAAGGGCCTTTTTTAGGCAAAAGGGATCTTTTCAACATTTCCGAAGGACCAGTCAACTTTTTTGAAGGTCACTTTCATAAATCCGAAGGGCTTTTCTTTCTCCAAGTGGGCAGTTGCAAATTTCCCGAAGGTTATGTTACCCTTTGGAAGGACCATTTCAAAATTCCTGAAGGGTATCTTTCCCTTCGGGAGGATCATTTGCGGAAGTCCGAAATGATGACAGGGAGCCCGAAGGGTCTCTCACCCTTCGGGAAAGTTCATTTTGAAAAGTCTGAAAGGTAATTTCCGAAGGAAGAGAGCAAGAAGGAAGCTTTGGACAAAAAGTTCGAAGGAATTCCTTTGGACAAATTGTTCGAAGGAATTCCTTCGGGAGATTTGCCCGAGACAAATAGGAGCCCGCAGAATAAAGAAGACTTCTAGATGCAGAAGCCCGAAGACTTCAAGATGGACAAGTCAAAAGTAAGCTTAGAGAACCCGAATTACTCTGCATAGAGTAAATCGGGTTTCTCCAACTACTTTACTTAAAAAGCTTTATAAAGGATCTAGGAAAGTTCGAAGTTGAAAAGATCAAAGAACCCGAATTACTCTGCATAGACTAAATCGGGATTCTTCAAGTGCTTGACTTAAGTTTGGTCCAGCAATGCGAGAATCATGATGCAACGAATGAAACACTGCCATGTGGTGTAAGCTGGAGCAAGGATGACCAATGAGCATGAGAGAGTCCAAATGGCTGGTAGCTGAAAATTTATGAAGGCTCTTGTCCTTCAGTATGGTTCGCTCTCGACAAACAACCATCCAAACATAGAAACAGTATGGTTCAGTTTGAACTCCTAGGCATGGAGACCCACATCCTTTAGACAGGATACACAAAAGTGAAAGACGCCATGCCTTTTAAATGCAAAGATAAATGCAGTCATGCCAGGAAGAGACGTCTAGCTGCCTGTAACACGACTTCTCTCAACTCTACCAAAAGAGACTTGAATGCGGGAGTGGCTCAATAAGGTGGTTCAGTGATCCTGAGCGACGCATTTATTGGCACAAGGGAGAATGACAACAGGGATCCCAGTCATCAGTGACTTCTTTCTTCCCCTTCTCTCTCCCCCCTTTTCTGTATAAATAGAGGCCTTGTAGCCAAGAAATTATCCCTGGACTGGTGATAGAATCATTCTGCGAAAATCGTTGTGGAATAGACCTTTGAAGCAATAAAGATTATTTTACCCATCGCTTTGTCTGAAAATTGTGTTGAGTTAGCTTGTGCACAACAACGTTGTGAAGAAGCGTCCTTCCAACCTTATTGTCCTTTTTTCTTGCTTATTTTCAGGGCTTTTCCAGTTAGTTGCAGGTCTGAACTTGAGCGTTTCCACCATTAATGGACGCTTAATGTAGATTTAGAAATCCCTCTTTGCTCCACGTATGGTTCAGTGAGCCTAGTTTACGAAATATTTATGCAAGTTAGCTGGTTAGGAGGTTGTGTAAGCAAACTTATCTTATGCTGAATTAGTGTCATTCTCTAGACCAAGTGGATCACTTACTTTTGGTGGATCACCTCCCTTAGTTTATATTTCTTTTCAAGTAATCCTCCTATCCCTTTTCCTTAGCTATTAGTTGATTTTAGTGTGAGAATCAAGGAGCTAAAGTGAAGCACCTGAGGAACTAGCCTCATTAAAAAGCCTAGAGGTTCAACCTCACTATAGGATACCCACATCCTGAGGTTGTCCCCATGCTTGTAGCTGGAAGCAAGAGACCCTGAAGATCTCTCTCACAAGGGTGCAATTCCAGGCTGTAACAAGACCCTTAGCCTAAACTAATTCTCGGGGGCTAAGGGACAAATAAGAAGAGAAAGAGAGTGTTTTTGATTGAATATTTGTAAAAGGTGCCTTTTTAAAGTTACTTTATGTTTCTTATTTCACTTAAAGAGGGGACCTTTAATGGTCATGGAGGTTTAAGTGATTTAAAAAATATCATAAAAAAAAGGTCTTTTAATTATTTGAGTTACTCTCCCTTCACCTTTTGGGTGCCACAATGTTGGCAATATGATTGTCATTGATGTCAAAAGGGAGATTATTGGCATTATGGATGTCATTGTTTAAAAATATCATAAAAAAAAGGTCTTTTAATTGAGTTACTCTCCCATTACCTTTTGGGTGCCACAATGTTTGCAATATGATTGTCATTGATGTCAAAAGGGAGATTATTGGCATTATGGATGTCATTGATGTTTAGGGCTGAGTATGGTGATTTGAGGATGTGCAAGGAATCCTATCAGAGGTCAAAGATGATTGAAGTGCTTGTGTGCATGAGTGGAATTCATCTAGTTCTTCATATTGATGATCTAGACATTTTGGGTCTATGACAAAAAAATTTGAGAACGCAGTTGCTGACATCACCATTTTTACATGTGGACGAGTTTGGGGGAGTTGGTCATATGGTTGTGATCACATTAGTCCCTAGTTGTTATGCGCTATATTTAAAGCCATGCGATGAAGCGCAGTTGAAGATATGGGAATGCAAAGTTGGCTACTCAGACATAATTCACTAAGTTTCTATACTTAGCCAAATTTGCAAAAGGGTTCAAACAGAGCCAAGTAAGCATGTTGATGAGGTCAGCATTTGCACACATGGAGGTGTTAGGACAAAATGATCATATGGGTTTGTTCTTTTTTGTTCCTAGATTCTATGTGTTGAATCTCAGGTGACACGATGTAGCGCGACAAAAGATATGCATGAGCAAAGTTGGGCTCCCAAGTATTTTGACAGTGTTTTTCCATAGTCAAATTTGCAGATGGCAAGAAAAAGTTGAGTAAGCATTTTTATGATGTCATATTTTGCACGTATGAAGGTTTCTAGAGCAGATGAATATATCGATGGAATCCTTTATGTGAGAGGATCTTATGTGCTAAATTATAGGGCATGCGATGAAGCGCATCAAAACTTATGGAAGAACAAAGTTGGCCTTTCAGGCAGTTCTAAGCATAGTTAGTTTTGTGGCATAAGACTCTGAGTGAGCAGATTAATGACGTTATATCTAACATGCGCGAAAGATTCAGGAAGAGATGAGCATATGGGTTTGTTCATTATCATCCCTAGTTTATATGGTCTAAATTTTAGAACAGGCGGATGAGTGAAGCAAAAGATATGGTGCAAAGTTAGCTTTCTAGGGATATTGAGATGGTCTCCATACTTAGTCAAATCTGCACAAGATAAATATCGAGCTTGTTAGAAGATTGAACGATGAGTGGTTGATCGTGCAATACAGATCCAACGGAGCGCGTGGACTCAGATGAAATTAAGTGCTTGCTCGTATCTAATGAGACAGAGGTGAGTTAAAGACCGAGCTTGTTTGATGAGATCGACGGAGCGTATTCATTCCAAAGACTCTAGAAGCAGCGAGATGAAATAAAGAGCTTGTTGTTTAACGAGAAGACAGAAGTAAAGTTCATTCTAGTTTGAAGATCTAATGGCATGCGGGAGCTCGGATCAGAAAGATCAACAGACGCGTTTTACAGTTGAAAAGTTAAAGTCCGAAAGTGTACAAAGATCGAATGGAGCGCGTAAACCTATGAGAACTTGATTGAACGGATGCGTTTTAAAGTTGAGCAGATTGAACGAGGATCATTAGATCTTGGTGCGAAGCTTAAGATCAATGGTCAATATTTAAAGATATGTTCATCCCAACAGTCAAGTGTTGGAACATGTAGTTAAGCCATAAATTACGATACAGACAACGAAATTGATCATTGTAATCGATCAAATTTGTGTAATATGGCATTTGCATCAATATCAAAGCCTAGTACATGCTAAATATAGTGATGAGATCAAGAATTATGGCAGTGGAGCATGAGTTCAAGATGTGGGAATTTTTGCAGTTAAAGATAGGGACTAAAGTCCAATAGAACTGAGCGGGATGTGTTAGCAAACAAGTATGAACACAAAGAATAAATGAAACCCTAGATCAAATTCTTATATATTTCATCTAGGATATAGTCATATGTTGTTGTTGCTATTGCTGGAATTGTGTCATATAGAAGAATATAGAGACACAAAGGAATAGGTGCAGAGAGTATGAGTTGTTGGTATTGTTAAATTGTGTCAAACAAATAAATATAGAGACACAGAACTAGAGGAGTAGAGAGGGAGAGAAGTGGCTGCAAAGAGTGATGAAGTGTGTCAAATAGAGATATATATAGACACAGAAGCAGAGGAGCATAGTGAAAGAGAAGAGAGAGATGTGTAGAGTATGAGTAGTTATAGACAAGCCCTATCATAGAGAATTGAGATTGGGTTATTTTATGAATCTATATTGTAATTTGAAGTTGTAGCTCCATATAGATTTGATTGGTGGGTGCCATCAGATAAGCTGAGTTGGTGCTCAGTTATGGAGTGGGTGCTTCTTTAAAGTTGGTGGTCTTAAATCAGGGAGTTGGTGCTTCCTTAGAGTTGGTGCTCTTAAATCAGGGGATTGGTGTCTACTTAGGGTTGGTGCTCTTAAATCAGGAGATTGGTGTCTCCTTAGGGTTGGTGCTCTTAAATCAGGGGATTGGTCTCTTAAATGTGTAACCAGTGAGTTTTTGACTGTGAGGCTAGATTAGAACAGTAGATTCTAGCAGCGATTTTCGCCGTGGTTTTTTTCATATTTGGTTTTCCACATATACATATGGTGTTATGTTTTTTTTTCTGTGATCTCTACAAATATGTTTTAATCTACATATCCTTTCTAGTTTGTTTTTAAAAGGGATTTAAAAAGGACCAATTTAGTCAATCTACTGATTCACCACCCCTCTCAGTAGATAGTTGTGTTCCAACGCACAATTGGGAGGCTATAAAGACAAAAGAGGAATCATTTGGAGGGGTATGCTATGTTTTTGATATTTAAATCTTGGTCTTTTAGCACGAAAATGTTTAAGCCATTTTCTTTGAAGATGAAACCTTTCAAGCAAAGAGTTAGAGGATGCAAACCCTTTTTATTCATTGAGGTAGCTTGGCTCAGAAGTTGCCATTGAGTTATCAATTCTTACAAGGGTGTTTTAAACACCGTTTTTGCTATTTTTAGGTGGGCGACTTGATTTTGGGAGTGGGCAACTTGCTTGGTGGTTGAATTCTCATACTTTTGGGTGATTTTATGCCCTAAAGGCATTTCTGGAATTTATTCTAATTTTTTGCATGGTGGTGACTTGCCTTAGAGGAGGTTTGGACCTTGTTTGAGGGTCAAATTTGTCTTGGATTAATTTTGTAATTTTTCTATAATATTCTAGCATGGGCAATTGCATACTGTGGGCTTTTTGGCCTCAAATACATTCAAAAAATTATCTAAAATTTTGCCTTTCATTTCAATAATATTTGTGCAATTTATTGAAGGTTTTGTGAAGTTTGTTACATGGTAGATCAACTGCAATTTTTCATTCATTATTTCAGTTTGGGGTGCCTATGGTTTGGATAATTAATTTCTCTTTCTATGGTTTGCACAATTAATTCCTCTTTTAAAGGGCCACAAGTACTTGTTTGGATCAACTAATGGTTGCTTAGGGTTTGACATATTTTTGAGCTAGTTTTGAAGGTTTTTGACAGCGAGGGTTTGCTGCTACAAAAATTAGAATTTTACATATTTGGCTAGGGGTTTTCAAATAATTCCAATATTTAACAAATTGCTTTATTTAGAGACATTACATTGGTATCAGAGCCAATTTCTTGACCAACTATGTGGTGAGAATGACTTCGATGGATTGACAACCTAGGTTTTTGCCAAAAGAGAAATACAAAGATCCCATTCAAAAGGTAGAGATGAAGAAGAAGACAATAGATGAAGCCATGGATGAATTATTGCAAGCCATGGAGAATTATCAAAGGGAACTAAAGGCACTAAGTCCCAAGGATGTGGCAAAGTCTATGGGGTTAAGCCCTAGATCTCAAAGGTCTCTTTTAGTAAAAGGAAGTGTTGACCATTTTGGTCCTGTAGGCCAAAATGTCAGTCTCCTCCTTTCCCTACTATTCTCAACCATCAGTTTGATCATGTAAAATCCCCTTTTTCCTTTGCAATAAGTCCTGTTCTTATAAAACATTGAAAGATCTAAGGACCTGCAGGCTTTGATTCAGTATGGAGCTTTTTCGCTTTGAGCAAATGCCTTGGACAAAATTTCGACAAGGAAATGGGGCAGCAAGAATACAAGTCTCTTACAAAGCTCCGAAGGGCAAATGCCCTTGCGGAGGGCAGGCAGGTACCGAATGGGGCTGTTTCAAGCCGGGTTCGAAGGACATCTTGGGGTCCAAGTGCCCTTGCGGAGGAATCAAAAGACAAGGCAAAAAGGGAAAGATAGGCAAAGACAAAAGTTGAATTTCTTCAGGCAAAATGCCCGAAGGAATTCTTGACTAGAACGAGAACTTTCCAAGTGGCAAAAAACAAATCTGACTCGTGGAAGATTTGTCAACAAGAATCTCTTTTGGTTCTTTGCCTTGTCTATTGCTTCGGGCAAAATGTCCGAAGGAATTCCTTCGGACATTTTGCCCGAAGCAATAGACAAGGCAAAGAACCAAAAGAGATTCTTGTTGACAAATCTTCCACGAGTCAGATTTTTTTTTTGCCACTTGGAAAGTTCTCGTCTCTAGTCAAGGAAAGAAGAATTCATTGTTTTCCTTTGCTGATTTGAAGGACTCACTCAGGATTTTCTACGGACTCAGAAGAAAATCTACGAACTCACTCAGAGGCAGTTTCTACAAACTCAGTCAGCCAAACAAAAATCTACGGACTCACTCAGGCAGGGAGAAGTTTTTACGGACTCATTCAGCAGTTTCTACGGACTCGGTCAAATTTGTAAAGCACTTAGAAGAAATTCGGAAAAGGCAGATTCAAGACTTCCAAAGGGCAGGGTACCCTTCGGAAGGGACACTTACAAAAGGGCCGAAGGGCACCACCCTTCGGGAAGGCAGAAGACAAAAATTAGTGACCGTTGCAAAAAGTCCGGGTGCCTCCAATTTTTCCGAAGGGCACTGCTGGAGGCCACGTGGACTGGCAAGTGGACTGGCGCAACTGCGGGAGGACACGTGGACTGGCTGCCGAAGGGCACATTAAAAAGCAAAGGCAAAGAAAGATTCCTTCGGACAAAAAGTCCAAAGGAATTCGGAAATGGCACAAGTCAAATGTATAAACGGAGACCAAAGAATGTTTCAAAAAGCAAAGCCAAACAAAATGAATCCTTCAGACTTTTTGTCCGTTTTGTCCGAAGGTTGTCATTCCTTCCCTCGTTTTGGCCTTTTGCAACTTTTTGACTTTTCTCGGGATTTTTACTCCATGTAAAGTCATTCCAAATTCCTTCGGACTGGAATGACTTTACATGGAGTGAAAATCCCGAGAAAAGTCAAAAAGTTGCAAAAGGCCAAAACGAGGGAAGGAATGACAACCTTCGGACTTTTTGTTCGAAGGAATTCCTTCGAACAAAAAGTCCGAAGAACTTTTAAAACGCTGGCACAAGACAAAATTCCGAAGGAATTCAGAAGCTTAGACAATCAAAAGGAATTCACAAGAATATGACTCAGCGACCAATACAAAAGAGCTGACAGAGCAACAGAAAAATGACATAAATAAGCCTGAGAAAATTTTCCAAAGGAAATATGACAGTTTCCAGTGACGTCCTGCAGGCCGTCAAATTTTTCTTGCAAGAAGTAACCGTTGAAACTAAAGAGATAGCAGAAAGTCCAAAATAAATGGAGGCCGACTGTGCAGAAAAGAATTTAAAAAAATTGATAATCCGATAAAGGAGTTGAATACGGAATCCTGTCAGAAATAGACACAATCAAAATTAGAAGATTTACATGCAAACGTTGGAGCTATTTTCGAACATCGGAGCTATTTTCGAATAAACGGTCAAAGTTTCAGTTGACTGATCATTAAAGCCCTGTTCGTCTTCATTCAGCGCATGCATCCGAAGGACTAAATCCGTCTTCAACAGGAGTTTTGAGTTCTAACGAGGAGTTGACTAGTCCATATTTAGAGTTGACTAATTGATCAAACACCACATCCACTAGAAGATTCACATGCAAAAAAGAGGTGGATGGTTCATGACAAGGATGAGTGCGCTTCATCAAACGAATAGGCTTCATGCAAGGACAAAGGAAAAATATATTTTATTTTAAGACCAAGTAAAGCTTGGAGTTAACAAAAGTAAATCTTTCTCTTCAAGTTTATATGCCTATCTTCGGCCTCTTGTAATTTGCTATATAATGGCTTTCAACCTTGATTAAAAGGAATCCAATCTCTCTTGGTTAGACTAGACTCTGCCATTAAGAGCTGTGTAACCTCTTCGATCAATAAGGACTGTGCTTTCAGATTTCAAGCGTGGCATAGTGTATATTTCTTCAGCAATTTGCATAAGTGGTAGAGTTCTCTCCCTTCCCAAATTCTGTTTCGTACCTAGTTGCTATATTGTCCTTGTGCAGGTCATGTTAAAGTGTTATTTATTGTTTTTTGCTGAGACTGTAAGTGGAGGTTAGGCGGCTGCAAAGTGTCTTTTATCAGACCTCTCTCCACCATTTCCCTCAGGTTTTAGTCATTGTACCGAACCTCCGCATGAAATACTTATGCATAAGTGATTAATTGAAGTCTAAGGTCTTCCTTCTCTCTTGTTCGCTCAGTGTTCAAGGTTCCAGAGTTGAGTAGGATCATAATTCTGGTGTATCACCTCCTTTAGATAGGATTTTCCCTTTAAGTTTTCTTTCTCTCTTTTCCATGGTAGTCAGCAGCTTAGAGTAGGAATTTTCATTGATACATCATAAAGGAACCAGCCTTCTCTAGAGGTTCTTCTCACTATTGAGGCACCCACCCTCGTGAGAAGATCCCATTGTTTCAGCCGGATAGAGGACTGGCCGTTTCGCGCATGTCCTTGAATTAGGGCGCAGCTCCAGGTTGACAACAATTCTTTCGAAAGAAAATCTCGCAGCAAATTGAACAAGGCAAAATCTTTTGGACAAAAGTCCGAAGGAATTCCTTCGGACATTTTGTTCGAAGGAATTTGCTCGAAAGAAAGGGCCAAACTTTGAAGGGAACATTTCCTTTGGATAAAATGTCCGAAGGAATTCCTTCTGACATTTTGTCCGAAGGAATTGGGAGGCCAAGCCCGTTTGAAGGACCCCGAAGGGCATGTGCCCTTGCGTGGGACTCTCGGCTGCCAAAAGGGACACCTTCACTTCGGGGGGTTTAAAAGACAAAGGCCCGGACAAAAGAAAATCCGAAGGAATTACTGAAGGGGTGACGGGCCCTAAGATATCAAAATTAGCATAGCGAACTAGCCGTTGAGGTTCAAACGTCTGGAGACGTCACCATAGACATCAAATTCAGGACAAGGGAATAGTTGTTGGCTTTCAAATTACGACGGGCGTGCGAACGTTGATTTTGTGGCAGTCAAGTAACCGTTGGTTTTCTTTAAATGTTGGAGCGCGAACTCAAAGGGCACAAGGGAAGGGCCCGCTGAGAAAGGAGCCAGCAAAGGATGAGAAGATAGCCCCAAGAGCTCAAATTCCAGGAAAAAGACAAAACCGGAAAAGACAAAAGCCAAGAGTTAATTCGGTGACCCGCTAATAAAGAAGCCCAAGGAGCCAAGTGCATATATGGACAAAACAGCCCAGGTGGCAAAGGGGAGGCGTCGACAGGAGAGTTATTACAGCGGTTAGAACAGTCCCTATGAAATGGTCATCAAGGAGCACAAACAGTAAACGGCGTGGCCTTTTTTTTCATTCTTGCATTAATAAGCAGACAACCACGTGAATGTCTTGAAGAAGGGGTCTTGTTTGCAGACAAACGACACGGCCTATGTTTTCACACATGACGTTTAAATATATTTTAAACACTAAAGGTCAAAATTGGCAGCCAACACAGCATTCTCTTTCGACGGCTTCCTCTTCGTGATGTTCTCAACGCACATGGGCCACTTGTAAAAAAGGCGCCAAAGTCTTTTCTAAGGGGGCGCCTTTGCTTCTTCTCTCTATATATATATTGTAATCTCTCATTTTTTGTATGGTGCAGCGTTGCCAAATTTTCACCTTGAATCAATAGAAAGTGTTTACCTCTATTTGGTTGGATATATCTTTGAGTGTGCCTGAGTATTAACCTTGTGTTTAGTCATTGTTCCATAATACTTTCACAGAGTTGATACCAACATACCTAGTATAGACAAAGCGCCAGTCCTGCAGGTAACAAGAAAAGCTGTATCTGGAGCGCAGAGGCAGAAGAAGGTTACCAAGCAGTGTGTTTTCCTACAACACCTGTGGTAAGTTCATTTTCTGTGTCTTCATTAAACCTCTTTGTTAAGCTCTCTACAATCTGGTCCTTTTATCAGATAAAGTGTATGTATGTGCTCTTATGATTTGAAGTGTGAGCAAATGAGTAGATCAAATTTTTTTGGTGCATCACCGTATTAATCTAGGCTCTTATTTCAGTAATCCTTCTCTCTTTTCAACCCCCCCTTATATATATATATAAGCAATAGTACTGGAATAACTCAGAGATGCATCAAAGGGAGCTAGCCCTTATCTAGAGATTCTCCCCTCAGTTTTGCTAGACCCACAGGGAAGAGAGGAGTCTCCATTGTGCCACGTGGAAGAGAGAAGCCCAGCCTTCTCTCAAGGGAGCAATCCACAGTGTCAACAGTTTTTGGCACGCCCGATGGGACCATTTTTTTAAACACTCACAAAAGTTCGAGGATTGGTGTTGGTCCTGTTACAATAAAAAAGCAATTTTTAATCCAACATCTGGCGACTCCATTATTAAGACCATTAGTCTCTGGTCAAAGACCAGTCTGACATCCTATGCCTAAGGTCACCACACGATCTGCTGCTAAGGGTGTCCCTTTTGAATTTGTTGAACTACCTTTAAACTCAACAAGGCGTCTGAGGTTTGCAATAACTCATCCTTATTTAGCAAGCCATTTTCCCAGACCTGCTATAAGATACACTTACGCAAAAAGGCCTCGGTTGAATCTTGTCATAGCTATGGTTTTACCTTTTGTGGCCTTTCATGGTCAGAGTCCTTTGAATCTTTCATTATGACCCAATCCCGGGGGCAGCCCTTAAGAGTGTGCCTCCCTTTAACGAAGAAGGGCCTATCACTGCCATTGAACACATCAGAAATATTGCCAATCTCTGCAATATTCACAATGTCACTGATGAAAACATTGCTATCAGATTGTTGGGATTGTCTTTTAAGGGCAAGGTTCTGGACTGGTATGAGACCCTGCCTATGAATTCAGTCGACTCATGGAACGAATTGGGCACCCTCTTAACAAACAAATTTGGGGAGAAGAGCGACCACCTCTCACTTGCTGAGCAGTTGACCACCATGCAGAGAGCTCCACACGAATTCATGTACGATTTCAATACTCGATTTCAGAAGACATGGGACAGAATCCCCATTCTGGTAAGGCCGACCCCAAGCTATGCTTTCCTCTATTATTTGAAAGCGTTGAACAACGACATTGCTGTCATGATACAGTCCGTGGGAGGACATGTGCTGCCTGCTGCCTATGACATAGCTATAGCCACTGAGAATTTCCTGGTGCAAGCAGGTAAGATAGCCCCTAGACCTCATATGCCTCTTTTTCTTGAATTACCGCCTCCAGTCCAGATTGTTGCACCTACCTTAGCTCTCCTGCCTGGCATAGAAAAGCCAGTTGCTACTCCGTCCAATGACTTTCATGAAGTCAAAAGCTTGTTACAAAGCGTGACCAATGAACTAGTGGCTCTCAAAAGGCAGCAAGCTCAGAGCAATCGGCCAAATCAAGGATATCAGTAGCTTGGGCAAGTAAATAGACCCCCGTTCCAAAATTACAATCAAGGACAAGGTCAGTTTGCACGGGCCAGACCTTATCAAGGCTATAATCCAGGCGCTCCATCATCCAAGGCCATGGTGCTTGTTCAAAACAATCTGGTACAAGAACAACCAAATAGCTCACCCATGGGATGCAGTCAAGATCAGGGTATTTATACAAATGAGATGTCGAGTCAATACACCAATGCACAAGACAATCAAGTAGCGGCTTAATTCCCAAGCTTTGAGGCGTCATTGCAACATGGCATGGACAGTAGGCTGGCTCAGTCTGATTCTGCTCTCATGAATCACTTGGAAGGTGAATTTTGTGTAGTCAACTACGTGGGCAATGCGGATAATCAAGGTGACTATGTTGCAGCCAACACAAGGTCTAAAAGGAGAGCTATGAAGGAAGCTCAGGCAGCTGCTCAAACGTCTGCAGCATCATCTTCATCACATACAAACCAGAAACTTCTAAATTTCAAGCCGCCATTCACACACTCAGCTCCTCGGCCTGCACCCCAAGTTGCAAGTAACCCCAAAGAGAATTTAAAAGGGCACAACCCTCAGATCAATGTGGTAGACCAGATGAAGAAGTTACACATGAATATCTCCTTGTGGGATTCATTGGCAATGCAGGGACAAAAAGACATTCTGCAAAAGGAATTGCACGGGCTAAATGAACTAGCTGTCATAGCAAAGGCTGATAATGTTCTGATCACGAATGGGCAGCCTTCCACATTAGGCCCAGTAAAGAAAGAAGAAAAGGTTCCTCCTTTCTATCTGTCCTTAGTCATAGGAGATTTCCTGGTGCACAATTGCATTATTGATAGTGGAGCAAGCACCTCAGTAATGCCAAAATGTATAGCGGATAAACTGGGACTCAAATACGAAGAAATGACTAAGGGAGTCCTGCAGCTGCATGGAACACCAGCAAAAACAATAGGAGTGGTGAGAGGCTTGAACTTGACGCTCCACGCCTGTCCAACCTTCTCGGTCCCTCATGACGTGGTGGTGGCGGATGTTCCTCCTTACTTTGCCATTTGCTTATCTAGGTATTTCACATCTAAAATAGGCGGCTACCTAGCAGCAAACTGGTCTTACCTGGTTTTTAGAACCATGGCACTAAAGTCAAGATTGAGTCAGAGCTAATCCACAGAGATCATCTGGAATTGTACTCACTCAAGGCGGCAAATGTCAACTACGCCATTATTGACCAAGAAGATTTCCAGGTGGATCAATCTCTGCCCTCTGTCCTTGAAGGAGTTACTGACCTGCTGCTAGACGAATGGGGAAGTGACAACTTTGAACATGATCCTTACAAGTTCATAGAAGAGGCGGGCCTTGGGATTTATTGCATGCATGAAGAGGGTACTTATGTACCAAATTTGTTGAAAGCAAACCAAGAGAGCTCAGGTTTATGGTAGCTTTTCTTTGATGGCTCAAGAAGCAAGCTGGGAGCTGGTGGGGGAGTGGTGTTAGTTTCTCCTTCACAAGAGAAATACTTTTCGGCTTTCAGGTTCCAATTTTCTTGCACGTGCAATGTTGCAGAATATGAATCTCTCATCCACAATTTGGAGTGGGTGAGGAAAAGAGGAATTAGAGAACTGCAGTTTTTTGGGGACAGCGAGCTGATCATAAATCAGGTGAGAGGCCTGAATCTGACTAAGAATTCCTTGCTCAAGTTCTATAAGCACAGGGTATGGGACTTAGTGGAGAGTTTCCTTGCTTTCAATGTCACTTCAATTCTTAGAGAGCAGAATAAGCAAGCTGACAGACTAGCAGCAGTTGGTGCTCAGTTTGATGTCCCCAAGGAGATAAGCCGCGACAACACTTCACAACATTTGAAAGTGGTAATCAGACCTTCCATGCCCGACAACATCACCAATTGGCAAGTGTTTGACAACGATCAACAAATAACATTCTTCTTGCAAGAGGAAACTGAGTTTGTTGCTAGAAACCAGGCTAAACTACAACGGTAGTATGGCGGCCAGATTGTTCAGCTGAAGAACAATAAACTTCTCAAAGGCTTGGTCACTCCAAAAGTATCTTCAACGAGGTGACCAATTGAAAAATGATAAAACAAGCATCACAACGAAGAGGGAGAACTATGAGAAAGTTGAAATATTCAAGAATAAGTTGCTTGCACTTGGGAAAGTGTGTATAGATCATGAAAGGCAGGCCTTCATCTTGTTGTGCCAAGAGTTTACTGATGTCTTCGTTTGGGAGTATAGCAACTTGAAGGGTTTTGACCCAAGTTTGGCCCAACATAACATCGAGCTGGAGGAAGGCGCCAAGTCCATCAAGTAGAAACAAAGGCCTGTCAACCTGAATGTTGAGCCTCTCATGTGGAAGGAACTCACCAAGCTGATTGAGTCCAAAATCATATTTTCGATCAAACACTCTTCTTGGCTGGCCAATCTTGTTCCTGTCCGAAAAAAGAATAGGGAGATCAGATTGTGCGTAGATTTCAGAGACCTCAATAGAGTCTCTTTGAAAGACCATTATCCTCTCCCAAGTATGGAGCAGATCCTCCAAATGGTGATAGGTAGCGAGCGTTTCTCCCTCCTGAATGGGTATTCAGGATACAATTAGATTTCGATGCAAGACTGACTAGTACAAGATAGCCTTCACTACCAAATGGGAGATGTTTGTTTCACGAAAAATGCCATTTGGACTGTCCAATGCCGATGCCACTTTTCAGTGAGCTATGGACATGGCTTTTCAAGACTTGATAAATAATATTGTGCTGGTGTATCTTGATGATGTGACAGTATTCTCTAAAGAGACAAGGCAACACATGAAACACCTCAAACAAATTTTTGAGAGGTGTAGAGAGTTCGGTATCTCTCTCAACCCAAAGAAATGTGTGTTTGTTGTCCATGAGGGTAAACTCCTAGGCCATGTGGTTTCTAAAGAAGGCTTAACCAATGATCCAGAAAGAGTTTGCTCCATCCTAGAGCTGTCCTTGCCTAAACATAAGAAAGGTCTACAAAGCTTCTTTGGCAAAATAAATTTCATCAGAAGGTTTATTCCAAATTTTGTGGAGGTAGTCAAGCCATTGACCTCTATGCTAAAGAAAGATGAGAAATTCGCGTGGACAGCGCAAAGGAAGGATAGTTTTGAAGGGATCAAGTAGGCTATTGCCTAGGCTCCCATCTTGATCAGTCCTGACTTCACCAAGGATTTCAACCTCTACACCTTCGAAAATGAAGAGGTAATCTCCACTATGCTTACCCAAGCGAATGGTGAGAACCTTGAACAACCGCTTGCATTTTTTAGCCAGGGTCTAGAGAGTTTTGAGGTCAGGTATACGTATGTGGAGAAGCAAGTCCTTGCGGTCATACGGAGTCTGAAAAAATTCAGACATATGTTGTCCAACAATAGGGTTCACCTCATGGTGCCACATCCCAGCGTCAAAGACTTCTTGATTAGCCGTGATCTGAATGAAAAGAGAGCGGGATGGATCACTAAAGTAATGGAATATGATGTGGATATCAAAACCACCAAGCTGGTAAGAGGAAAAGACTTGTGTGAACACCTTACTGCAGACTTTAAACAGCAGAAAGATGACAGTTTGCTAATCCATGATGCAGCCATAGCAGAAGAACCAGCTATCATGAAGGATTGGACATCAGACATGAGACGTTTCCTTCTCACTGGTGAGTGCTCGCAGGGCCTTGATAGGACTAAGAGGAGATATTTCAGACTCCAATGTCTCCCTTATGTCCTGATTGATGGAGTGTTGTTCAGAAGGGATTTCTCAAGAGTGCTTTTAAGGTGCATAGACCCAGGTCAGGTCGACAGGGTGCTGTCTAAGTCCTATGATGGGCCAGCTGGTGGTCACTTTGCTCCTAAGCCTACAGCGACAAGAATAATGAGAGCTGATTACTTCTGGCCCACTCTATTCAGAGACACCCATGCCTGGGTACGAAAGTGCCAAAAGTGTGCTCTCTTTGATGGGAAACAACGGCTGGCTGCAATGTCTTTACTGCCTATTCAAGTCAAACAACCATTCATGCAATGGGGCCTTGACTTCATAGGGATGATTAACCCTCCCTCTAGTGCTGGACACAAGTGGGTCCTGATCGCTATAGACTACTTCACGAGATGGGTAGACTCTGTTGCTTTGAAGGAGGCCAACGAAAGTGTAGTCCTGGATTTTTACGAAGACCTGGTGACAAGGTTTGGAGTTCTAGCTACCATCATCTTAGATAACGCTTTAGCTTTTCTGGGAATCAAAACGAGTGAATGGGCATTGAGATACGACATCTATCTCAACACTTCTTCCAACTACTACCCACAGAGGAATGGTATTGCCGAATCCACCAACAAGAATCTGATTAAGATTATCAAAAGAACAATGGAGGAGAATCAGAGAGCTTGGCATGCCAAGTTGAAAACAACCCTATGGGCAGACAGGGTCACTCCAAAGAGAGCAATTGGTAATTCGCCATACATGCTTGTGTATGGAAGGGAAGCTAGACTTCCTATTTCACTTGAATTGCCAGCCTTGGACCTTGCTCACCAGCGACAGTTAGAAGAAGGCAACAGCATGGAGTTTAGGCTGTGTGAATTGATGGAACTCCAAGAAACAAGGGACCAAGCTATGGCTTCTATGACCAGCCACCAACAACAGACGAAGAAGCACTTCGACAAGAGATCCTTATCAAAAGATTTCTCTGAAGGAGACATCATCTTGAAATGGGATGAGGACCGAGCTAAGCCTGGAAAGCACATGAAGTTCGATGCCCTATGGAGTGGTCCATATGTCATCACTTAGTGCAAGCACCACAATGTGTTCTAACTCTCCAGGTTAGATGGTGAAGAACTGTGTATCCCAGTTAATGGGATGCATCTGAAGCATTATCACTAAGCCTTCTCCCATCATGTACATATTTTTCTTGTTTTTCCCTGTTTTCCCTAAGTGCTTTTGCACATGTTAATAGTTTTCTTAATCTTGTGTGTTTGTTTCACTTCCTTTTGGGGGTAAGAGCTTCATGATTGATTCTTGGATATTTCAAGGCTGTTGTTAACTCTTTCAAAGCTACATCTTGACTCCATGCCCAATGGACTTTGAGGCTACTAGTTTCTAAGCATAGCAGGCATGCTTCCCTTGGGAATCGCCAATTTGTTGACCATTTTGGTCCTGTAGGCCAAAATGTCAATCTCCTTCTTTCCCTACTATTCTGAACCGTCAGTTTGATCATGTAAAATCCCCTTTTTCCTTTGCAATAAGTCTTGTTCTTATAAAACATTGAAAGATCTAAGGACCTGCAGGCTTCGGTTCAATATGGAGCTTTTTTGCTTTGAGCAAATGCCTTGGACAAACTTTCGGCAAGGAAATAGGGCAGCAAGAATACAAGTCTCTTACAAAGCTCCGAAGGGCATATGACCTTGCGGAGGGCAGGCAGGTACCGAATGGGGTTGTTTCAAGCAGGTTCTGAAGGACATCTTGGGGTCCAAGTGCCCTTGCGGAGGGCAGGGAACCCTTGCAGAGGAATCAAAAGACAAGGCAAAAAGGGAAAGATAGGCAAAGACAAAAGTTGAATTTCTTCGGGCAAAATGCCTGAAGGAATTCCTTCGGACATTTTGGTCGAAGAAATAGACAAGGCAAATAACCAAAAGAGATTCTTTCGGAAGAAAATCCCGCAACAAATTGAACAAGGCAAAATCTTTCGGACAAAAGTCCGAAGGAATTCCCCCGAAAGAAAGGGCAGAACTTTGAAGGGAACATTTCCTTCGGACAAAATGTCCGAAGGAATTGGGAGGCCAAGGCCGTCCGAAGGACCCCGAAGGGCATGTGCCCTTGCGGGGGACTCTCTGCTGCCAAAAGGGACATCTTCCCTTCGGTGGGGTTAAAAGACAAAGGCCCGGACAAAAAAAAAAGCCGAAGGAATTACTGAAGGGGTGACGGGCCCTAAGACATCAAAATCAACATAGCGAACTAGCCGTTGAGGTTCAAATGTCTGGAGACGTCCCCACAAACGTCAAATTTAGGACAAGGGAATAGTCGTTAGCTTTCAAATTATGACGGGCGCGCGAACGTCAATTTTGTGGCAGTCAAGTAACCGTTGGTTTTCTTTAAATGTTGGAGCGCGAACTTGAAGCGCACAAGGGAAGAGCCCGCTGAGAAAGGAGCCAGCAAAGGACGAAAAGATAGCCCTAAGAGCTCAAATTTCAAGAAAAGACAAAACCAGAAAAGATAAAAGCCAAGAGTTAATTCGGCGACCCGCTAAGAAAAAAGCCCAAGGAGCCAAGGGCATATATGGACAAAACAGCCCAGGTGACAAAGGGGAGGCATCGGCAGGAGAGTTATTACAATGATTGGAACAGTCTCTATGAAATGGTCATCAAAGAGCACAAACAGTAAATGGCGTGACCGTTTTTCTTCATTCTGCATTAATGAGCAAACAACCGCATGAATGTCTTGAAGAAGGGGTTTTGTTTGCAGACAAACGACGCGGCCTATGTTTTCACACATGACGTTTAATATATTTTAAACACTAAAGGTCAAAACTGGCAGTCAACACTACATTCTCTTTCGACGGCTTCCTCTTCCCAATGTTCTCAACACACATGGGCCACTTGTAAAAAAGGTGCCAAAGTCTTTTCCAAGGGGGCGCCTTTGCTTCCTCTCTCTATATATATTGTAATCTCTCATTTGAGAAAATGATCTCTCATTTTTTGTATGGCGCAGCCCTGCCAAATTTTCACCTTGAATTAATAGAAAGTGTTTTACCTCTATTTGGTTGGATATATCTCTGAGTGTGCCTGATTATTAACCTTGTGTTCAGTCATTGTTCCATAATGCTTTCACAGGCTTGATACCAACATACCTGGTATAGAAAAAGTGCCATTCCTGCAGGTAACAAGGAGAGCTGTATCTGGAGCGCAGAGGCAAAAGAAGGTTACCAGCATTGTGTTTTCCTACAGCCCCTGTGGTAAGTTTATTTTATGTATGTGTCTTCATTAAACCTCCCTGTTAAGCTCTTTGCAGTCTGGTCCTTCTATCAGATAAAGTGTATGTATGTGCTCTTATGGTTTGGAGTGTGAGCAAATGAGTAGTGTGTTTTCCTATAGCGCCTGTGGTAAGTTTATTTTCTGTGTCTTCATTAAACCTCCCTGCTAAGCTCTCTGTAGTCTGGTCCTTTTATCAGATAAAGTGTATGTATGTGCTCTTATGGTTTGAAGTGTGAGCAAATGAGTAGATCAAACTTTTTTGTTGCATCACCGTATTAATCTAGGCTCTGATTTCAGTAATCCTTCTCTCTTTTCAACCCTCCCCCTTTATATATATATATTAGCAATAGTACTGAAATAACTCAGAGATGCATTGAAGGGAGCTAGCCCTTATCTAGAGAATCTCCCCTCAATTTTGCCAGACCCACAGGGAAGAGAGGAGTCTCCATTGTGCCGCGTGGAAGAGAGAAGCCCAGCTTTCTCTCAAGGGTGCAATCCACAGCGTCAGTAGGAAGATTGAACTACATGTGAATGATGAGTTTAAAAAATCAAAAAATTTGAGGCAACAAAGTAGTGAAATTTCTTTGTTTCACAATACAGAGATTTTGGAGCAACAAGAAGAATTGTTTCATCTAAGTAAAGGGTAGCCAATGATTGAATTTTCTGAGCCACAAGAACCAAAAATTCAAGGGCAGCCTAGTAAAAGTCTCCAATGAGCTATGGAGCAACCAATAGGGTTGCAAAGGGTAGTCCCTAAGGGGAGTAACGGAAAAAGCAGAACCTCCCATGGTGAAACAGAAGTTGTTCAACAACTTCATGAGCCATCAAAAGAACAAGGTAAAGATCTTTTATTGTATAAGATGTCTATTTATCTTCTAATGATTGTATGCATGATAGTGAAGTTATAAAAGTTGAAAACAAGGAGTTTGAGCCAAAGAAGGATGAAATTGAATCAAAAAGGGCATCATTTGTTGTATACCAAGGGTTCAAGTTTAAAGAACTTGCACCAACCTTCGAATATCCATTGACTGATTTTCAGAACAACGCTAAGAGGTCATGTGTTCGAAGAAAATATTAGAAATCTTGAGGATGTAAGGCATGATGACTCCTTGATTCAAGTTCACAATTATTGGCACCAAGAGGTATGGGATCCCAGTATTTTTTTGAGTTTTACAAAAGTTCTCAATTATGATTTTAAATTCTTTATGGCTAATTCCATGGGAATAAAGAAAAAATCAGAATTTTTGGTGGTATGGAGGAATATTGGCATGCACAGGTTGACATTGGAAGGTTGGCATACAAAAATAAGCTTCTTATTTGAAAACCATGGTATTCACACGGTTTGGGGTGTGGAAGATATCTCAACCCATGTCTATTCAACAAAGAAAGATGAGCATTATGATGGCAGTCAACGGTATGCAAATAGTTCAGATTTATGGCTTCCACTTATGTCATCACTATATTTTTGTCATTTTGGATAACATGCACATGTTTTGGTGTTTGGAGATGACTCTCCTTTAATCAAGTTCCAAGGTATGCTAGATGGGACCGCAACATTCTCCTTTCATATTGGTTTTGGTTCAGCTAATAAGCATACTCATGAAAGAAAAAATGTGAGCCATAGGTATGAAGATGTTGTGTTGGCAAAGGGAGACAAGCATGCTAATCACAAGCTAAGGCATGGAGGTCTTCTAGACTTCTTTTTATCACTAGATTATGGTCATCATGAGCAACATGCCAAAATGGATGTTAGAGGTGTTAATTTCAATATGGTTGATAAGTTCTTCATCCTATACATCCAAGGAAAATTCATAAGGGATCATATATGGAGTGTAGTGAATTCTAACTATTTTGTGAAGGGCCAATACACACAATTCATGAGTCACTCATTGGAACCAAATTGTAAGCTTGCTACCATACAAGTAGTTGTAGTCATTAAGGTGAGAAATTTTCAGTTTGAAGCTACTTTTAAGGGATTTTCAATCACATGGTGTGAGGAGAAGTTCAAGGAGAATGTGTTGCTTCAAAAAACCTTCTATATTGCAATCAGGAAGGTTGCTGCCATCATTATTTCTGGGCAGCCCAACAACTTGTATGCAGTCTTACAAGTAAATTCAGTCATACATTGGGATAATCTTTCCATTGTTGATGTTGTTGGAGCATCTTTAGCCATTGTATGGTTGGTTCCAGCCACCATTATCATAATTTTGCATGAGATGATACATTGCTACAACCATGACATGATGGTACTCTCTATTTCACATGTTGCAATACTAGTGTTTTCCTTGGATAGATGTAATTTGGGAAGTTTGATGATGTTTCCTTGGTTTAAAATGTTGCTTGAAGGAAATCTGATAAGGGCAACAAAACAAGTTGCTTTTCTTAAATTGGAGTAGCCAACTCTCATGGATAAAATTGGTCACATACATGACTCGTTGAGTAGAAAAAAGATGGAAGAAAGTTACCCTTACAAAGAAAACAGTGAATGGGTCATAGGGCAGCCTTTAAGGTATGTAAAAAACTATCAAATTTGTTTTTGCATGAGCTGGTTTCTAAGACATGAGGGCAGATCCAAAATTTGCATAAGAGACCAATTTAAGGGATGCAAACAAAAATCAAATTTGGCTGCAAAATTTCAGTCTTTTGGGTTATAAGAGTGGTTAGTTTGGAGGGACAAATCAACTGACTATTGAGGTCAATTTTTTTTTTTTTTTCGAGCACCTTACAGTCCCTAACCCATTATGAAAATGTCATTTCAAGGTTTAAATTTTGGTACTTAAAAAATTCTGACTGGTTAGGGCAGGTCCAACCACCTTATGAGGGCAAAAATGTTGACTTTTTAAGCATGCTATAGCCCGTGGCGAGTTCCAAAAAATTATACTCAAGGTCTGAATTTTATTACTCAGAAATTTTTGAGTTGATGAAGACAATTCAGCCACCTATGGAAGGTAAAAAGGTTGGAAAGTTGGGTAAAGTACAGCCCCTAACAGGGAGAAACCTACAGTGGCATGTAAGAGTGATCAAGGGTTTGTTGAAAAGAAACCATGCTAGTTTGCACACCAAGAATGGAGGACAAAGGGACTTTTCCAAATGGGGTAACAAGGTTTCATTTTCCAAAAGTTTTTATTTTGGCAAATCTAGTTCCTTTTATTTGAAGTTTGTGCTTATAAGGACATCCTCCAAGTTCATGGATAACAATGCGTTCAATTTGGGCTATAAGAAGGCAATCTCCTTGATGAAGGGACCTTGGACTTTGGTGACAACTTGGGAGCTTCCAGCCCATAGAGGACATGTTTGGGGAAGCTTGAAGCATGTTTGGGAGAGTTGGGGGCATGGCCATGAAGATTGTATGATATGGCACGAGAAAACAAAAAGGAAAGTGAGGAAGGGAATTTCCAAGAACAATTGCAAGGCTGGAAGTCACAATTGCAGCTCTCTAACCATCATACATAGATTCCCTTGTAAAGCACCCCATTCCAAAATTGGAGGATCTAGGGGTGTGAGGGCCAAGGAGTGGAGAATCATCTTGTGGGAAGGGTTTCCAACCCATAGAAGACACCATGAAACACCATGGGGAGCTTTATTTTTGGCTAATGTGTTTGCTTCTTGTGCAAGTTTTGATATAAGGGCGGCCCTAATACTTGAAGATCACCTTGCTGGAATGTTTTTTTTCAGCCACCTTTGTAATGCCAATTCTGAAGTTTTTCTTGTTTTCATCATTTTATGGGCATTTTTGAAATACTTAGGCTCAATGGCAAGAGGAAAAAAGATACGGTACTGCTGTTTTTTCATTTCCAGCTCATAAACAAGAAAACTTCATCTACAGAAGTAGAAGGCTTTATCAAAAGGGCCCTCTTCATTGGGAAGGGCCTAGGTTCGAGTTTTGCACAAAGCCTATGATGGAAATAACACTATGGTTACTTCTATGGCTTGAAGACAAGCAATTTTGGGCAGGGAGGATTGTCATGTCCCTCTTTTGATAGGGACATCTTTGAAGACCCTTAGCCTTAACTAATTCCCGGGGGTTAAAGGACAAGTAAGAAGGGAAAGAGAATTAAGTGTTTTTTATTGAATATTTATAAAAGATATTGTTGGTCATTTTTGGCCCACATATCAAAATTTGCCTAAGTATGAAAAAGGGAGCTTTCAAGCAAGGAAATGGCAAGTCTTTGGGAGGATTTCGGGTTTTCTAGGAGTAACAACTTTGGGTTTTTGAGGGCACAGTGCAAATTGGGTTTTCAGCAGTGCTTAGCTTCTAAATGTTTTATAAGCAGAAGTAATTCGGGTTTACAAACCCAAATTATTCATGGATAGTGTATTTCGGGTTCTCCAAGGAGCACTACTTGATTACTTCATAAGTTGTGAGCAGTCAGAAGCCCGAAATAAGTAAAAGGGCTTGACAAACCTGATTTGGTCTTAAAAAATAGTGCTTCTCGGGTTCTTCAAGGGATGAGTCTTTTTCAAAAAATCAGAAGGACATTTTCAAAATGCCGAAGGGCCTTTCTTGGGCAAAAGGAATCAGTCAACTTTTTTGAAGGTCCTTTTCAACTTTTTCGAAGGGTCTTTCAAGAACCTGAAGGTACACTTCATAAATTCGAAGGGCTTTTTCTTCTCCAAGTGGACAATTGCAATTTTCCCGAAGGGTATGTTACCCTTCGGAGGGACCATTTCAAAATTCTCAAAGGGTATCTTTCCCTTCGGGAGGATCATTTGCGGAAGTCCGAAGGGACATGCAGAAAGCCCGAGGCATCTCTTATTCTTCTGGAAAGTCCATTGTGAAAAGTCCGAAGGAATTCCTTCAGACAAATTGTCCGAAGAAATTCCTTCGGGAGATTTGCCCAAAATAAATAAGCCGAGAAGGAAGCTCGAGACCAAGTGTCTAAAGGAAATGACTGGACGTCAAAATCAGGATAAGCGACTAGTAGTTGGAAGTAATCGGGTTTGAAAACCCAAAGTCTTAAGGCTTGGGAAACAACAAAGTGAAGACTTCAAGATGGACAAGTCCGAAGTAAGTAGGCTTAGAGAAATCGAATTACTCTGCATAGATTAAATCGGGTTTCTCCAAGTACTCTACTTAAAAGGCTTTATAAGTAAAGGATCTGGGAAAGTCCGAAGTTGGAGAGATCAAAGAACTCGAATTACTCTGCATAGAGTAAATCGTGATTCTTTGAGTGCTCGACTTAAACTTGGTCCAATGGCACCAAAGACATGGAAGCAACGAATGACAAGCTGTTGCGTGGCATAAGCTAGAGTAGAAAGAGCCAATCAGCACAGGACTAGTGGCACAAGGATGACCAATAAGCACGGGAGAGTCCAAGCGGCTGGTAGCTGGAAATTATGAAGGTTCTCATCCACCATAGTTTACTCTCCGCAATCGCCATTCGACGCTTAAATGCATCATGCCGAGAAGAGACATTCGAGTTGCTCACAACATGGCTTCTCAGATGTGCCAAAGAAAAAACAAAAGAGACGGGAGGGGCTTGAGAGTATTGTCTAATGACCTTGAGCGGCATATTTAGGGGCAACAAGGAAGTACAACGTGAGAGTTCCCTCCATCAATGACTTCTTTCTTCCCCTTCTCTCTTCCCCCTTTTCTATATAAATAGAGGCCTTTTAGTCTTTTTTTTCGGACTTTTACACAGTTCTTTGAAAGCACTTTCTCTCGGACAAAATGTCTGAAGAAATAGTCCACTTCTTATAGCCCGAAGAAATCCTTGGGAAGACAAAAAATTTGCTTAAAAAAAAAGAACTTACATGCTTGTAGGTCTTGGTTGTTGGCTGTATGTGACGTTTAGAAGAGGAGATAAACCTTCCGAACCTGCTGTAGGTGTTCATCATCATCTGCATCGCTGAAGGAGTCATTTTTTGAAGAACCCTTTCAAACTGCTGTATGTATCCTCCTTTTGAACGAACTGTATGCTCTAATCATTGTTGTAGGTCTTCACCCAACTGTCCTTAATACCTTTGTTGTGAGTGCACTTTATTCATGCTTTTAGACCACATATTGACCAGTTGTAAAGGGAATTAGACCGTTGTAGGAAAGTTTAAAATAGTAGGGGTAGTAACTGTTGACAATTCTTCCACATGACAGATTGTCTCTCGCCATTCGGAAAATTCACGTCTCTAGCCAAGGAATAAAGAATACATTGTTTTTTCTTTGGTAAGGGCCTTTGCTACAATAGGAATTCCTTCGGACTTTTGTCCGAAGGAATGGTTCATCAAAGAAGGGTTCTACTAAGGACATAACTTCGGAAAAGAGCTAAGGACAAAAGTCCACAGGAAATAACAAAGGAAAGAGCCTAAGACAAAGGAAGTAATTCAGGAATACTTTGGAGAATCCAAAAGTCCACCCAAAAAGCAAGGAAAAGCCAAGGAATAAGAAACAAGAAATCCGAAGGGCATTCTCAGCAAAGGGTGTCTTTTGGAAGGCAGAAGAGGGCAAAACAAGAAACCCAAAGGGTAGGTACCCTTCAGAAGGGTCATTTTCAACAATCTCGAAGGGCACCTACCCTTTGAGAAGGTACACGTCAAATTCGGGACCCCTACAAAAACCCGAGTGCCCTACAATTTTTTCAACAAGGGCGCAGATGAAGGGACAAAAGCCCTTTTGGAGGGCACTTGGTCGGTCCCTGGACCTTTATACAAAGTCCGAAGGGCACAAACAACGAAGACAAAAGACAAGGATTAATTCCTTCGGACTTTTTGTCCAAAGGAATTCGGAAAGGTACATTCCAAAGGCCCCAACAAAGCCGACAACAAAGTCCATTCTCAACAAAGAACAAAGGAAAATAAAACCAACATAAAAGGGAGCGCAAAACAAAGGAAACCTTCGGGCTTTTTGTCCGAAGGATTAATTCGAAAAATAAAGCCCGAGGCAGAGAAGAAGAAAATTCCGAAGGAAAGGTAATAAGCCATAAGTCCGAAGGATTCCTTCGAAAAAGTTGCAAACATAAAATTTCGAATGAAATATGGAGCCATAGGGCGAAACAAAGTCCGCAGGAACAAATTCGGCAAAATTGGCAAGCATAAAGCCGAAGGAAATCAAAGGTAAGTCAACAAGAATTCTGAAGGAAATAAGAAGACTAAGGGGCCTAACAGATAATAAGCCCGAGAAAGTGCCAAAGGGTGACGTCTCGCAAGACGTCAAATTTTGACTGCGGGAAGTAACCGTTGAAACAAAGGTAAAGCCAGAATTCCGAAAGAATTAAACCACGGGAAGTTGACCTCATATTAAGCAACGAGAAGTTGAAAAAAGGCCAAATGAAGGAGATATAGACAAAAATACATCCAAATATAGAATCCCCCCAGAAATAAACATGAACAGGCAGACCAAAATAGGATAAAAGACATGCAAGCAAGGGCTATTTTCGATCGACCGTTCAAAGCTTCAATTGATTGGTTGAAGTCCTGCTCATCCCCGGATCAACTCATGCATCCAAAATAGATCAACCGGAGTTCCAAATTCGAATGTCGAGTTCATTGTTCTAGATTTAGAGTTGACTAATTGTTAAATGCCACATCTACCAGGAGTTTTCCATGCAAAGGAGAATGATCTCTTCGTCCAACTCAGCTTATCAAGTGGCCAACTCAGCCTTTCAAACGTTCCAACTCGCATCAAGTAGCTCACATAGAGTTTTAAAAATGGCATTGGCGTGGATCTCCATGCAAAGAGAGGTGGGCAGTTCAGAACAAAGACAAGTTCACTTCCTCAAGCGCAAGAAGCTTCATGCAAAGACAAAAAGAAAACATATTCTATTGAAAGGCCAAGTCAGCATTGAGTTAATCTAAGTTAATCCTTCTCTTCAAAATTTTCAACGCCAATCTTTGGCTCTTGTAATTCTCTATAAATTGGCTTTCAGCCTTGATTAAAATAATCTCTTTCTTGGCTAGACCAGACTCTGCCCTTGGTGAGTTGTGTAACCTCTTCGATCAATAGGAGGACTATACTTTTAGATTTCAAGTGTTGGCATAGTGTATATTCATTCAACAATTTGCATAAGTGGTAGATTTCTCTCCCTTTCCAAATTCTAATTCATACCTAGTTGTTAGCTTATCGTATTATGCAGGTCATGTTTAGTGTTCTTTATGTCTTTTGTTGACGCTGTAAGTGGATGTTAGGTGGTTGCAAAGTGTCTTGTATCAGACCTCTCTCCATCGCTTTCCTTTATGTTTTGGTCATTGAATCGAACCTCTTCATGAAATATTTATGCATAAGTGATTGATTGAAATTAAAGGTCTTCTTTTTCCCTTGTTTGTTCAGTGTTTAAGGTTCCAAGTTGAGTGGATCAATCTTCTAGTGTATCACCTTTATTAGGTAGGATTTCCTCTTAAAGTTTCCTTCTCCCTTTTTCATGGTAGTCCGCAACATAGAGTAGAGATTCTCATTGATACATCTTACAGGAACCAACCTTCTCTAGAGGTTCTTCTCACCGTTGAGGCACCCACCCTTGTGAGAAGATCCCATTGTTTCAACTGGATAGAGGACTGGGCATTTCATGCACGTCTTCGATTTAGGGCGCAACTCCAGGTTGACAACAGTAACTTGGATTTGACAAGCCAAATTACTAATAGTAAGCAACAAGGCTGAGAGGCATGCTTTCATAGCACTTTGCCAAGAGTATGCAAACATTTTTGCTTGGGAGTACAGCGACCTAAAGGGTTTTGATTCTAAGCTAGCTCAGCATACCATAGAGTTGGAGGCCAATGCCAAGCATCTGAGGCAAAAGCAAAGGCCCGTTAACCCCAAGATTGAAGAGCTGATGAGGAAAGGGCTAACCAAGTTGATTGAGTTTAGGATCATCTTTCCCATCAAACATTCATCACGGGTAGCCAACATGGTGCCTGTAAGAAAAAAGAGTGGGGAGATTAGGCTTTGTGTGGACTTCAGAGATTTGAACAAAGTCTCTTTCAAGGATCACTACCCTCTGCCATCCATGGAGCAACTTCTCCAAGTAGTTGTAATATCAGAACACCTCTCTGTTGGATGGATTTTCTGGCTACAACCAAGTTTTGGTGAAAGATGAAGATCAGTACAAGACTGCCTTCACCACCAAATGGGGTACATATGCATACCAAAAGATGCCCTTTGGTCTATCAAATGTTGGCGCAACTTTTCAAAGAGCCATGGACATGGCTTTCCAGGGGCTACTAAACCAAATGGTGCTTGTTTACTTGGATGACATCACAGTTTTATCCAAGAGTGCTAGTGAGCATATGGACCACCTGAGGTTGATTTTCAAAAGGTGCAGAGTATGAGATTTTTTTGAATCCCAAGAAGTGCGTGTTTGCCATGCATGAAGGCAAGCTGTTGGGTCACATCATTTCAAAGGAGGGGCTGTCCATTGATCCTGAGAGAATAAGTGCCATCTTGACCTTATCCCTGCCCAAGCATAAGAAGGGACTCCAAAGTTTCATTGGAAAGATAAACTTCGTGAGAAGATTTATCCCCGGTTTTGCAAGTTTGGTCAGACCCATCATTGCTATGCTGAAAAAGAACCAAGTGTTCAGTTGGTCAAATGAAAGTCAGTCAATATTTGAGGCTATCAAGCAAGCCATTGCTCAAGCATCCACACTTACGAATCCTAATTTCTCAAGGGATTTCATATTGTATGCTTTTGCCAACATTGATAACATATCAGCTATGCTGATGCAAATAAATGGTGAAGGAGTTGAGCAGACATTAGCATTTTTCAGTCAGGGGCTTGAATAGTATGAGGTGAGGTATACCTTTGTAGAAAAGCAAGTCCTTGCAGCAATAAGGAGCCTCAAGAAGTTTAGGTCAATGCTATCCAACAACAAAATCCACCTTATGGTGTTTCATCCTAGAGTAAGAGACTTCCTTCTTAACAAGGATTTGAGCAAAAAAAGAGCTGGTTGGACTACTAAAGTCATGGAGTATGACATGGAGATCAAGGTCACTAAGCTAGTAAGAGGTAAAGGCTTATGTGAGCAAAAGATTGATGACCTTCATGAAGACAAAGAGGTCATCTTGGTAACACAAGATAACCTACAAGTAGATGCACCTCCGTCTCACACTAGTTGGCTTCATGATATGACGCACTTTCTGCTAACAGGTGAGTGCCCTCAAGGTATGGACAAAGCTAAAAGAAGGTATTTCAGATTTCAGTCCATACCTTATGCTTTAGTTGATGGGGTTTTATTTTAGAAGAGACCTCAATGGAGTGCTCTTGAGATGCGTAGATGATGATCAAGTAGCCAAGCTTTTGGAGCGTTTCCATGATGGGCCTACAGGAGGTCATTTTGCAAAAGGGACCAATCAACTTTTCCGAAGGTCCTCTTCAACTTTTTCAAAGGGTCTTTCAAGAACCCAAAGGTACACTTCATAAATTCGAAGGGTTTTTTCTTCTCCAAGTGGACAGTTGCAATTTTTTTGAAGGTTATGTTACCCTCTAGAGGGACCATTTCAAAATTCCCAAAGGGTATCTTTCTCTTCGAAAGGATCATTTGTGGAAGTCCGAAGGGACATGCAGAAAGCCCGAAGGGTCTCTTACCCTTCGGGAAAGTCCATTGTGAAAAGTCCTTCGGGAGATTTGCCTGAAAGAAATAAGCCGAGAAGGAAGCCCGAGACCAAGTGTCCAAAGGAAATGATGGGCCAATGGACGTTAAAATCAGGATAAACCACTAGTCATTGGAAGTAATTGAGTTTGAAAAGCCTGAAGTCTTAAGGCTTGAGAAACAATCGAGTGAGAAGATTTCAAGATGGACAAGCCCATAATAAGTAAGCTTAGAGAACCCGAATTACTCTACATAGAGTAAATCGGGTTTCTCCAAGTATTCTACTTAAAAGGCTTTATAAGTAAAAGATTTGGGAAAGTCCGAAGTTGAAGAGATCAGAAACCCTAAATTACTCTGCATAGAGTAAATGGGGATTCTCTGAGTGCTTGACTTAAACTTGGTTCAACGGAATGAAAGACATGGAAGCAACGAATGACAAGTTGTCGTGTGGCGTAAGCTAGAGCAGAAAGAGTCAATCAGCACAGGGCTAGTGTCACAAGGATGACCAATAAGCACGGGGGAGTCCAAGCCACTGGTAGATGGAAATTATGAAGGCTCTCATCTGTCATAGTTCACTCCCCGCAATCGCCATTCGACGCTTAAGTGCATCATGCCAAGAAGGGACATTCGAGCTGCTCATAACATGGCTTCTCAAATGCGCCAAAGAAAAAACAAAAGAGACAGGAGGGGCTCGAGAGTATTGTCCAGTGATCCTGAGCGACGCATTTAGGGGCAACAAGGAAGTACAACGTGAGAGTTCCTGCCATCAACGACTTCTCTCTTCCCCTTTTTCTATATAAATAGAGGCCTTGGAGCCAAGCAAATCATCCCCGGATTGGCGATAGAATCACTCTGCAGAAATCGCTTTGTAAAAGACTCTTTTGAAGCAATACAATGAAGACTTTTCTATTTCTAGTTAAAACAAGTGTGCACATTTGGTTTCATTTGCAGAATGTATGATTGTCATTCATCACCTACGATTTCTTCCAGCACCTTGCTTTTAATCCTCTCAGTTTTGTATAGGATTGCATGAAGTGTCTGTGTGTTGAACTTTCCTTGAGGTGCTACCAGTTCATAGTGTCTCCCATAGACCTATTTTTGCTATCCTTCAAAGTGCAAGCTTCCCTTCAACCTCCATGCAAAAGTTCCATGCCTATGGCCTTGAGATAGAACCATAATAGCTTGTGTCCTGTTTGGGTTCATCAGTAGTTGACTCTTTTCTCAGACCAAGTGGATCACTTCTTTTTGGTGCATCACCTCCCTTAGCTTAGATTTTCTTTTTAATCATCCTCCTACACCTTTTCCTTAGCAGACAATAGATTTTAGTGTGAAATCAAGAGCTGAAGTGAATCACTTGAGGAACTAGCCTCATAAAAAAGCCTAAAGGTTCAACCTCACCAGAGGATACCCACATCCTGAAGTTGTCCCCATGCTTGTAGCTGGAAGTGAGGGAGCCTCAAGAACTCTCTCACAAGGGCGCAATTTCAAGCTATAACATGTACCTTTTGAGAGTTACTTTATTTGTCTTATTTTATTTAAAGAGGGGATCTTTAAGTGTCATGGAGGTTTAAGTGATTTTAAAAAGATCATAAGAAAAAGGTCTTTTAATTATTTAAGTTACTCTCCCTTCCTCTTTTGGGCACCACACTTGGGAGGCTATAAAGGCAAAAGAGGAATCATTTGGAGGGGTATGCTATGTTTTTGATATTTAAATCTTGGTCTTTTAGCATGAAAATGCTTAAGCCATTTGCTTTGAAGGTGACACCCTTCAAGCAAAGAGTTAGAGGACGCAAACATTCTTTCTTCATTGAGGTAGCTTTGCTAAGAGATTGTCATTGAGTTATCGAATCCTATAGAGGTGTTTTAAACACCGTTTTTGCTATTTTTAGGTGGACGACTTGCTTTTGGGAGTGGGCAACTTTCTTGGTGGTTGAATTCTCATACTTTTGGGTGATTTTATGCCCTAAAGACATTTCTGGAATTTATTTTAATTTTCTGCATAGTGGCGACTTGCCTTGGAGGAGGTTTGGACCTTGTTTGAGGGTCAAATTTGTCTTGAATTAATTCTATATTTTTTCTATAATATTATAGCTTTGGCGATTGGGTTTTGGGGGCTTTTTGGCCTCAAATACATTCAGAAAAATTATCTAAAATTCTGCCTTTCATTTCAATAATATGTGCAATTTGTTGAGGGTTTTGTGAAGTTTGTTGCATGGTAGATCAACTGCAATTTTCCATTCATGATTTCAGTTTGGGGCACCTCGGGTTTGGAGGATTAATTCTTCTTTTGAAGGGCCACAATTGCTTGTTTGGATCAATTAATGGTTGCTTGGGGTTTGACATATTTTTGAGCTATTTTTGGAGGTGTTTTTGGCAGCTAGGATTTACTGCTACAAAAATCAGAATTTTACATATTTGGTTAGGGTTTCCAAATAATTCCAATATCCATAAAAATGTCCTATTTGGGGGCATTACATGCTTTCATACATTTGTTTGGTTACATGTGTAGTAAGGAGGCTTTTTTCCCCAAGTGTAGTTGTGCGCAAAACTTTTGCTTTTGCATAGGTAGGAAAGCCATTCAGCTTAAAGGTTGAAACTACATCAGCAATTAGATAGAACACGTAATACCAAGTTAGAAAGATTGCACTTAACACTAAAAGCAAGGAAGAGGAGTTCTTGTGAAAATGATTCAAAACATGGTCTTCGTTAGGGAAACAAACATGGATCAAAAGGCCAAGTAAAAACGTGTACAAGAGGACCATGCACATAATTAGTGTGGGAAAGATTGAATAGAAGGAAAGACTTGAAACACCAAATCAAGGAAAGTATTGTCAGGGACATGGGAGACACATATGCAAAGGTGACCAAGTATCTAGATACGCAAGAACTACAGGGCTAGGGTTGCGTCAAAGTAAAGGTATGCGCATGGTACATGAATGCAACAAAGGGGAATGGCATATGTCACACCACTTAAAACAATGCAGAAGATGACATCACCATGATGACATGATAGGTGTAGGTACAAAAAGTAAGTGGGAGAAGGGTAGGTGTAAGAATTAAAGGCCATTAAAGCTATAAATATGACCCTTTGGGTACTCATTTGACACTTAGAATTTGCAAAGATATGAGTGAAGAAAACCTTTGAGCGATGGCAAAAGTTGTAGTGAAAAAAACTAGGCCATGCAATTCACAACCCATTTTTGCGAAGATTTGGTTGCCATTGTGTAATTTATAGTCTCCGTTACAAGCACGAGTTGCGAGCTAAGGGAATTTGACTATGGAAGAGGGAAATCAATTAGGAAGAAGGAACTTATAGGTTGGGGCTTGGAGCTGCCATTAAAAGAGTTTAAAGTTGACGGTTGAGCGACGAAAATGCGCGGTGGTATACAGTAGGTTGCAAAAGTAGAAGGAAGTCACCAAGGAGTTGAGGTCATGGCACCGAAACGAAATAAGGTTGTAGAAGCAAAGGGTGTGGATATGGTGGTGATATAAGAGGAGGTCCTAGGTAAACAACAATGCTAACAAAGTGGAGAAGAAGCAGAAGGAGGCTACACCATTCTCTCAATCTATGATGAGATATCTAGAATGTAGAGAAGTCTTGACCTCATGTGTAGGTTATTGCAACTTCAATCATAGGCAAACCAAGTATGCAGATATGTTGAAGGCCAACTACTACATTGGTATTGAGAAGGTGGGGAGAAATGGACTTGCCACTATAGAGGCCTCGGTCAAGAGAAGTTTGGAAGAAAATGGGGTTCTGCAGTTATGGGATTTTCCATTCTTTGGAAAGCTTGACAAATTGGTTAAATTCCTTATCTCATGTGTGCATGATGGAAGGTTCTACTTTGTGGGCCGAAAAATGTTGATTTTACCTACATGCATTAGCCAGATAACAAGGCTGAAGAATAGGGGAGAAAACATGCACCTCGTGGATGAAGTGGACAAGGAATTGAACTTACAAAGAGGTGGGCATACTTTGCTAATTGAAAAAATTGGAAGATTAGGCCACAAGCATTGTTGCATGTCTAATTAGCAGGAAGCGGTAGCTTGGACGTAATTGTCTAAATAAATAGTATACATTCCATACTATATTGGGAGAGGGTACATACAGTATAAATTTGCGCACTATATTTTGGAAGAAATCAATATGGTGATGGAGGCGCATCTCACGAAAATATGTTTAGATGAGGAACAATGCTAATTTTGATGGCATTAGATGAAATCAGGGTCTTTGATGGATTGCTATAAGCAACCTTTGTATACTTCATTTGGAATGACTCCCTTAAGCAAAGATATAAGGCCCACAAATGCCTTGTCTAGGTGACTCCAATTTATGAGAAAAATATGGACTAGTGGTACGAGACACTAAAGGCAGCCATTGGAGATGAATTGCACATTTCCCAAGAATATACCTGAGGCATACAAATGGTTTGGAAAGTTGTGTGACGATACATCACATGCTTATGAAAGTGCGGAAGAAAGAAAATGATAAGATGACTAGCTGGCTTAAGTTTCCCAACGGGATAATGACCAAGTGCATAGAAAGGGCCTTAAATCGAATCCAATAGATCCCGCATGCGAAGGTGGAATCTATGCAAGTTGACCAAGACAACCTTGTTATTGGGTTTCAATTCAAATACCCTTGGATGGACATCACCTTTGAAGATGAAGACTCGAGGATGATAAAGTGGTAATAGAGCCTATGCTGGTGGGGATGATTAAGTGGGTTGAGTGTAGACTAACCTATGCAGTTAAACCTACAAATAGGAAGCCCAGAGAAGAACACAAGGAACAGGGTATAGAGAAGAGGTTGCATGGCAGCGAGAGTCAGAAAAATAAGAAATAGGACCTCTTTAGGGAGAAGAGGAAAAACATGCTATGGAGGAGGAGCAAGAAGAGCCTGAATAATCAGGTGAACGCCTACTAAAAAAAGAAAAAGTAGAGTGATGTGTGAATGGAAAGAACCCCCTAGCGAGGAAGAACAAGTCCAGACAGAATGGGGTGGGAAAATGTTGATGGAGCAAAATAACAAGTTGTGTAAGGAAGCGAACAATACGATAATGTTGTGCAAATGGAAATCAAGGGGGAGACGCAAATCGAAGCCAAAGTGAACACATTTGCAGCCACACAAGCAAGATGTACAAGAGCCATGCTGGCGGAAGAGGTTGTTGGAGAAAAATAGGTATGGAAAGAGAGAAGGCAGGATTCTCTTGCATAGCTATCAACACCTCCAATAGACACATCCATGTAGACCCCACCACTATTTCAAGCCACTACCACACAAGTTGAGGGATCAAGAACGCAAAATTCCCTAATAAGTCCAATAGTGGGAACTAAGGAGCTAACAAATGGAATTCTGGTCCACAAGTCCCTACCCTATGAAGAGGAAATGTGATGAGGGACCTCATGAGGAAAAGATAAATGATAAGGAGGCTCAAGATGATGAGGAGAAGACAAATGAGGAAGAGCCTCGGGATGAAGAGTGCCATGAACAAGAACACAAGGAAAGGGCCTAAGAGGAGGAAGCACTTGATGAATAAATAGACCAAACAAACAAACAAGTTGAGGAGGAGGAGTTGGACCATTAAAGTTCACCTATCAAAATTGTCTTCGAGGAATCTGCGGAGTATAAACCCTCTACGTAGAGCATCGAGGAAGAAGTAGCATTCATGGAAGGACAAGAAATAAGAGGAGATGATGCACAAGGGGATGAGGAACCCTATGAGTGGGATGTACTTAGAGAGGAAAATGCTTCAACAACCTCTCAAAGGCACCTCATGGATGTTTGAGTACCACTCTGAGCATGTGACCTTCGAAGTGCCTTCTTAATGTCTCAACCCAAAAGAGTCTTCAACAAAAAAAGCAAGGCCGAGTGTGGTGGCCATTGAACCAAAAACTTAAATAGGGGAACAATCCGGGTTGGCCTTAATACGCTTGATAATAGAGGTGGCACACAAGAACATTTTTAATAGTGCGGATGTAGAGTTGCTTAAGCACCAACTTGAAAAAGGAAAATGAGCTAGTTTTAGCGAAGCATTAGGTCATAGTGTTGGAAGAAAAGATAGTTGTGATGTATGCAATAATTGACAAGGAGAGGCCGAATGCTATTGGAAGACACGTTCACAAACCACATGGAGCCCATTTACTACTTTGGATTGTTAGTTAGCAAACTGTTCCAAAGGGAAAGTGCATAAGAGAGATCCCTCAGAGAAGAGATCGAGAAACAAGAGCTAATGGAGAAGGAAGAGGAACTTGTGAAGAGCATTGAAGCCTTCAAAATATTGGCAAGCACTTAGCAAGAAAAGGCAAAGATGGTAGAGTAAGTATTCTAGAAGTTCGTGTAGACAACACAGATAATCAACACGAGAATGCAACAATAACAAAGCCAATAGAAAAAGCTTAAGGCCAAGGTTTACAAGGTAAAAGATATAGCTGAGAGACAAAGAATGAGTGATGAGGTTGAGGAAAGAAAGGAGGAAATTGCAAAACAACGTAAAGAGTTGGTCAAGACCTTTAAGGAGTTTCAGTTAAAGGCTAGTGATGAAAAAGATGATGCGCGTGAAGTGTTTAGTAGCCACCTTCAAGAATTCCAGCAGGTAAAAGAGAGGGAAAAGAGTGCCAAAAACTTGGCAGCAATTGAGGCTTTACGCGGTGAGATGCCGACCAAAATACTATGCAAGTTGAGGCTGACATTTTGCGCTGGAATAGCTTTGAAGGAGAACTCTATCAGCAAGGGCCTGAATTTTCGGAGGTACAAGTGGACATTGTTGACTTGTCCAAGGATGGACAAGATAGTTAGTGTGGGGAGATGTTGACCCCAATTTTTGGCTAAGTGTGCGCAAATAAAATTAAAGACAAAACTAAGATGTAGGAAACCTCTATTTTGGCTAAGTATAGGTGTGTGAAGGTATAATTGTGCGGAGGAACGATGGATGGAGCAACTCGGTTTTGATTAAGGTGGGGTGGTCACAAGAAGGAAGATATGCATAGAAGGAAGGTCAGTGCAAAGTTCTGTGCATGCTGCATGCATGGAAGACAACCATTACACGAAGGTTACAGATTCGTAGACCATGGCAAAAATCACGGCTGAAGGCAAGGTGCCTGCAAAGCATGTATCATGGAGCATTTCTAGGAGTTGTTTGGAACATAGGATAATACCGGCTTGCTTCTAAGGTTTTAAGAGTTTGATTGTAGAGAAAGGAAGGTTTTTTTGCCTATATATAGTCGCCTTGTCATTGTAATAAGGGCTGTTAAGGTTATGATTATAGCTGCTATTATTAGGATTCATAGAGAGATTTTTTGGAAGTGCTGCCATTGTTAGAGCTCTGATCTAATTTTGCAGGCTATGGCAGCCATGAAATCTATGATTATGATGCATTTTTTTCCTTAATATGAATGAATATAGTATTGAATGGGAATTCTTGTGTATTCTTGAATGGTATTACATGCATAGATCTGTGTTCTTTGATATATGAATACTGCTGGATTTTCTGTCACCAACTTAACAAGGACTTGGTAATCTCTCTCCGCACCTTGAGTGAGTGTTTAAGTGTTCAAATTAGGTGAAAGGCTGACATAGTAAGCATTGTATTTGTTGGCTTGTGCAAGTGGCGCAGGATGAATTAGGAAGTACACAAGAAACACCAACACTTTCGCCACTTCAATTTGTTGTATTGTTGTTGTATTTTGGTCTTGATTCCCCAAGGTGGGCGCCCTCCTTTTTTTCTTATCACTATGCAAAATATGGAAAAATAATAAATAGGTTTGATCTTTTTATCCTGATGATGGATCACAAAGTGTCATCCAAAATGCAGATCTTAAAATATTTTACACAGTTTTTCCAGAAGCTTGTTTCATTATAAATTTATGGATTGTGAGTCTTGAATAAATAGCTATCAGTATTTCTATAATAGATTGAAAAATTCTATCCAAACTATAAAATGTGGTGTGGTAGATTTTTTTTATAAAAGATAAGAAAAACTCAAAATGACATAGAACTGAATTTGCGGCTTTATATCTATGGTGATTATGCAACAAAGTTTGAAATCCAATTGCAATAATATTAGTTTCTATATTAGCTGGATTGAAGATTAGAAATGTAGAAGAAATGCAAAAGAACTCCAAATACAGGATTAAAATAATTTATATTAAAACATGACATCACTTCCTTTTATTCTATGAGATCATATGCTTTTGTTTAAGAATATAAGGCTTCCCTATTTTGTATATGAACCTTGCCAATGAAAATGCAGATATTTTTTACTCAAAATAACATTGAAATGATAACGCTTAAACAAGACAAAATCTCCCCTAAACTAGGGTAACATTTGGAATGAATCGAAATCTTAAGTAACCAAAGGTAATCATTGTGACTGAAGATATGTTGATATTGAATGGCTTTTCTCCTGCCCAGATGTATCATATATATATATTTTGGAAAACCAACTCAAAATTATTTGAAATGGGGCATTTGTAAAGAAATTTTTTGCCATTATTCATTTTATTAAAAAATATGCAAGCCTAATGGTTGAGTGCATTTTTTTTATGAATCGTGTTTTACACTAATATTTCTTTTCATATATTTTGTAGATGTGTGATTGAATTCTATGCACCAGATCATACACAACGGTATAAGATATGGAAACTTGCATCCGAACGCCTCCCAGTTGAAGATGACATTGATTGGATGAAGATTTCACTAAGGTGGGGAAATCTAAAGTGACCCTTCTGATGTAATATTACTACATATTGCTTTGATTCTAATTTATCTATTAATTGTTGAGGTGTTTTATATCTAAGTTGTAAATTTTCAGATATGAGTTGACCGGAGGCTATATAAAAAATTCTTTGGTAAGCTCTTTGCTAATGGCTATTTCACGAGATAGCGATAACCCAAGGATTACAGAAGCTGATATTATTTCAGGATGTCGATTGCAAATGCGTAGTAGTTTGCAGGTATTATGTAGAATTAACCTTCAAGAATATTTTTTTCTACATTTTTTATGGTTATTGTCATTGATAAGTATTGTAGTTCAAGTGCATCCGGGGATTTTGTTTCATGATTTGGATTGATATTATAGGTGGTTACTAAGCATGTACGATTATTTCAGTGGTGATTTTTTGGAGTTAGAAGGTCACGGTGATTACTTTGCTATTGAAAAAAAAGTACAACATGCAATGGACTGACTATTGTATTTATCAGACAAATTTTGGTAGAACAAAATCGAATAGGATGCATTGGAATAACACTGAAAACATATCAATATTTCCTGACATTTTTGCATGCAGGAGCTTTGCAATGCTTTAATAAATTCAAACCCTTTAATCTCTTAGTGTTCTTCATGGACTACTTTACAAGGTGTATGATCTTGATAGCTTTAATGTTTTTCACTTTGAATATAAGTTAAGCTGTCCAATTTTGGTTGAGGAGCTTAATTTTATAGTTCGCTTCTTGGTCATAAAAATGCAAGCCTGAATCCACATCAAATGTTTATATTTTCCTCAAAATCATGAATTCAGTAGTGATTGTTTTTTTCTGTACAGATATAAATGAAAACTTATTTTTAAATAACAAACATATAAAATAGTAACTGATGCCTCATCGTGAGCATATTAAATATAAACAATTCAATGAAACACAAAGGATGAAATTATAGAAGAATAGACAAATAGTCAAGAATGTTAGGCTATCATCAATCTCTTAAAGAAAAATGATTTTGTTAACTATAGACTAGAAATTGATACCATTTGCTATAAGAAATTGGCAGTAATACCTAACAAAACTCCTCTTAAAGGATAATATTTTATATTTGTTTCATGGAAACCCTTTTGCGAGTCACATATAGGTAAAAATAAAAAGTACAATTTGTCTAAACAGTATATTTACCATAAAAATGTGAGGAAAGATTGTTAGATAAATATGTAGCAATTTATGGTAATTTCAAGTCACTAAATCCAAGAGAGTATCTTTGATAACAAACCTTATTCCCTTGTCAATACTTAAAACAACAAATAGAAAAGTGCAACCATATATTTTTCCACTCATCCACTCGAACTCCTATATAAAATGATCAAATTATAGGAGTCAATAGGATAATTAAATTAGTTAGATTAATTCCTTGTTATATGACTCACAAGGCTTTTAAACAGTCATAGGAAATATTTGGAAAGACAGATTTTAACAATTTGTAAGTCAATTGAATTTTGTACCGGAAGTCAGTCTTAAACACATAGGAATACTATCAAGGTCAACCAAATTGTAGAAGTTTTGTTAGTATCACATGGCCATTCTAGAAAAGTGATTTAGAAATAGCAGTTTCTTTTGTAGAATTTACTTACAATTATATCATGCATTTGACTAGAGGTACCAGCCTATGGTTTTGAACATATAATACAAACACCTTCACAAATTTAAGGGTAAAACTAATGTATTGAATCAAATGTTACAAAATGCAAGAGATATAAAAATAATATGAAGAGAGCCGAAGGTAGAGCATACATAGATCGACATAGGACCTCTTGAGCTTTTAAAATAGGAGATGCAATTTATTTAAGATTTAAGCTGAATAGATCACTCTAAAAAAGAAAAAAAATTACTAAACAATCTCTTGGATGTTGCATACCATTTATAACAATGGAGAAGATAAATGGGGAACATACAAACTTCAACTACCACCTCATAAGAAAATGCACTCAGTTTTCCATGCTTGTTTGTTAAAGAAATCCTTATCCAGATAAAACACATCCTTCCAAGGTAGACATTGAAGGAGTTAAACAACCACCTTATGGTATAGTAAAAATGCTACAAGAACAAAGAAAAAATTTATGACATAAAGAAAGTAAGGATACCTCATCAATAGACGGGTCCACTTGCTAGTCTTCTACTTTTGCTAAGAAATTGGGACTCATAAATAGCAATGAGTCTTTTGGGGTGGGGCGTACAGGGGGGGTGTGGGAGGTGGGGTGGATGGGGTGTTGTTACAACCTTGGATAGGCCTACACTTAACCAGGAAGAGACATTACTATCTAGTCAAGTTCATGAAGGGCTGTCAATAACTATGTATGAGGAAAAGTTTAAAATCTGAATAGAGGAGGAATAATGAAATCACCTATGGCATCCTAAATCGTCTTTATGACATTGATTTTGTAGTTGGAAAATCTTATCTTCATTTCGTCATGAATAAATTTATAATTATTAAATGAGTCACATGTTATGAGAATGATGTAAGAGAGTAAGCTGTTTAATTTTTGTGTGTGGGTTGTTCCTTGTGGTCACCGTTGTCCTGAACTATCACAATCCATCATGGACAATATCATAGTGTCTTGCATCCATTGAAATCAATATAGCATTGTATCAGTTATATGTCCACTAAAGACGAGTTTTCATTGTACATCATGAAGCTTAATGGAAAATAATGTTCATGTTTCATTTTGTGTTCGTCATGTGATTTGATGTTTTTCTAGCTTAGAATGTGTGTATGTTCATTTGTTAGATATAATATTGGATGTGAAGGTTATATCCATACACTTCTAACATCGTTACCATCCATGAATCCCGCTTGTAGGTTTGTGTGAATTTTTTTGGTCCACTGTAATCATCTACAATGCGATAAAAAAAAAAAGAGAAAATTAAAATTGATGGGATGTGAAGCAGCAAAGGGGGTTTTCGAGGGAAGAATGAATGGTGAAGAAGAGACTGTTGTATGTAGGAATGAATAAATCTATATATAGAAAACCATCAAAGCTAATGAGACCAATGACATGAAAGGATTGGAACAGACCAATAATGGGAGGACCGTCGAGGACATAACTAATCAACCTCATCATGGGAGGACCGTTGAGGACATAACTAATCAACCTCATCATGGGAGGATCCTCAACGGAAGGGATAAATGGGTAGATAAAACAAATGTTGTGGAAAGGCTTGATAATGAAAGAAAGGGAAGGGATCGAGATCGAGGAAGCCCTGGAACCAAGCAGCTGCTTTAGTTTCGACATTGCACCCTTTTTCTTGGGAGTTTGCCTATCGGAATTGGTAGTACTGAATAGGAATCATGGTTAGTACCATCAATCTGATTCTACCATAGGAGACGTGGTGCACAAGATAGAAGATGAATTGAGGCTAGGAAAGGCTGATTAAATCAGAGGAGAATACCAACACTACTACCCAAAAAAATGAAAATGAAAAAAAGAGAGTATAAAATATTTGGTGAGATGTGAAGGTCAGCAAGAATGTTGAAGGTTGCAAGTTGATGCTTATAGTCTAGCAGGAGTTATGGGACGAAGTAGCTATGCCAATGTGAGAGTTCCAAAAGTGGCATGTTCCTTGTTATTCCTACTAGAAGAGGAGATAATTGTAGGCTAATAGAGAAAAAAGTGACTATTATTTGTGGAATCAATAGTTTTCTCAAATTTTAGTTCATGTGCCATCAAAGTTATGCTTATCGTGATGGAATCAATATGTGACCATAAGAGACAATAACTTGTAAAAGCAATATATTCATTTAATTTGTAGAGTGTGTTTGAAGTTTCATGTATCACCATGGGAGCAAGGGTAAAAGATAATCTTGAAAAGTGAGGAATTGGGCAGGTCATGCTTGGAAAATGATTGTGCGACAATAGAGCCAGTGTGGAGTTCTTAGAAGTTGCATCCTCTTTAGATGTGGTATTGTCTCTAAAAGAAGATTATCTAGTCAGCGGGGTGGATACAACCCAAGAGAAGTTGTTTTCAATAGTATCCATGGACAACAACCATTCACAAACATTAGAGGTAACCCTTGGCAATATTTCAAGTAGTCAATGCTTAGTCCTAGGAGAAGATATACAAGTGAATCTAAAAATATTCTAAGCCATACTCAAAATTGAGCTTGAGCACATTCGAGTGATGTTCTCAGAATATATATTAGTGAACGTTGTGGTTGTTTCTTAGCCAAAAGAAATGGAGGTTGATCAAGATGATCATGGTAGCCATAGACTCATAGAGCAAGTATGATGAGTATGACCATGTGTTTGCATAGTGTTATGAGCTTGTTGATTTAGAGAAAAACGATTTTAGATTATGCTACTTCGAAGACATAAAGAGAGGTTGAGTCCAAAGTGAATCTAGATAAGGGGGTGGATTCCATCGGCATAGATGGTGAGGATGTCACCAACATGAGCCAAATTTGGATTGGCTACCGTGATCAATTCACAAGGATGGGGTGTTGTTACAATCTAGGATAGACCTACACTTAACAAGGAAGAGATCAATTCTATCTAGTCAAGTTCATGAAGTGCCATCGATAACTATGTATGAGGAAAAGTTTAAAATCTGAATAGAGGAGGAATAATGAAGTCACCTATGGCATCGTAAATCGTCTTTATGACATCACTTTGTAGTTGGAAAATCTTATCTGCATTTTGTCATGAATAAAAATATAATTAGTCACGTGTTATGAGAATTATGTAAGAGAGTTTTTTAATTTTTGTGTGTGGATTGTTCCTTATGGTCGTGGTTGTCCTAAAATACCACACTATATCATGGGCAATATTATAGTGTCTTGCATCCATTGGAATCAATATAGCATTGTATTGGATATATGTCCATAAATATTGTAATCATGAAGCTTAATGGAAAATAATCTTCATGTTTCATTTTGTGTTCGTCATGTGATTTGATGTTTTTCTACCTTAGAATGTGTGTATGTTCATTTATTAGATATATTGTATGTGAAGTTTATATCCCTACATTACTAACAACGTCACCATCCATGAATCTCGCTTGTAGGTCTGTGTGATTTTTTTTGGTCCACTTTAATCGTTTACAATGCAAGACAAGAAAATAAAAAAAGTAAAATAGAGAAAATTAAAATTGATGGGATGTGAAGCAGCAGAGGGGGTTTTCGAGGGAAGAATGATTGGTGAAGAAGAGACCGTTGTAGGTAGGAATGAATAAATCTATATATAGAAAACCATCAAAGCTAATGAGACCAATGACATGAAAGGACTGGAATAGACCAATAACGAGGTGTGTGGATGGGGTGTTGTTACAACCTAGGATAGGCCTACGCTTAACCAAGTAGAGATCAATTCTATCTAGTCAAGTTCATGAAGGGATGTCGATAACTATGTATGAGGAAAAGTTTAAAATATGAAAAGAGGAGGAATAATGAAATCACCTATGGCATCCTAAATCATCTTTATGACATTAATTTTGTAGTTGGAAAATCTTATCTGCATTTTGACATGAATAAATTTATAACTAATAAATGAGTCATGTGTTATGAGAATGATGTAAGATTTTTGTGTGTGGGTTGTTCCTTATGGTCGTGGTTGTCCTAAACCATCACACTCCATCATGGCCAATATTATAGTGTCTTGCATCCACTGGAATCAATATAGCATTGTATCAGATATATGTCCATTATAGATGAGTTTTTATTGTACATCATGAAGCTTAATGGATAATAATGTTCATGTTTCATTTTGTGTTTGTCATGTGATTTGATGTTTTTCTAGCTTAGAATGTTTGTATGTTCATTTGTTAGCTATAATATTGTATGCAAAGTTTATATCCCTACATTTCTAACATCCTTACCATGTATAAATCCCGCTTGTAGGTCTGTGTGAATTTTTTTGGTCCACTATTCATATACAAAGCAAAAAAAGAAAAGAAAAGAAATTAAATTAGATAAAATTAAAATTGATGGGATGTGAAGCAACAAAGGGGGTTTTCAAGGGAAGAATGAATGGTGAAGAAGAGAATGTTGTAGGTAGGAATGAATATATATACATATATATTTTCACATAAAGGTTTGTAAGAAAACCCCAATTTTACCTAATTGTCCTATTTGGGGACATTACATTAGCTTTAATGGAATTCTATATATATATTCCTACCTACAACATTCTCTTCTTCACCATTCATTCTTCCCTTGAAAACCCCCTTTGTTGCTTCATGAATGGTGAAGAAGAGAATGTTGTAGGTAGGAATATATATATATATATATATATATATATATATATATAGAGAGAGAGAGAGAGAGAGAGAGAGAGAGAGAATCCCATTAAAGCTAATGTAATGTCCCCAAATGGGACAATTAGGTAAAATTGGGGTTTTCTTACAAACCTTTATATATATATATATATATATATACATTCCTACCTACAACATTCTCTTCTTCACCATTCATTCTTCCCTTGAAAACCCCCTTTGTTGCTTCACATCCCATCAATTTATGTGAATCTGGAAACAATCTTAAATTTTCCCTAAAAAGCAGCAAACCCTAGTAGAAATAGATGACCAATCTTCAAGAAAAAACACTCCAATATAACTCCAAAATAGCTGAATATGAAAGTTGAAACAAATACCTCCATTCGACAAGGTAAAAATGGAGATGAGGCTGAATTTTATCCTTTCAACAATTCTGATTTTCTTCTGGAAGTACAACTGTGTTTCCCTCTTCATATATTCCTTCTAATCCTTGCATAAACTCACAAATAATTATGCAAAATTATATAAACTTATTAGGACTTCAATTGACTTCAACTAGGGCACTATAGTGACCAATTAGTCCTCCAATAAAGTCACCATACTTAGGGAAAATTTGCATAAATAAATCAGAATACTAAACCCTCAATTTAACCACTCAAAAGGCCTCTAAACTTCCTCAAAGTAGATTGCCCAAGCTGTAAAAATATTATAATACCACCAAATGCTAGAAGAGGGTTTCTCTTGCACACAACCCTTGAAGAGGGTTTCTCTTGCATGCAACCCTTGAAGAGGGGTCTTCAAGCTCACCAAACAATTCACCCCACTTGGAAAAATTATAGAAATAATTTTTTGAATTAATCACTTTATTTTTAGCCTTCAATAATTTATTATTTGCCTCAAGCAGCTGAAATTTCAAAAATTTGTATCTTCTGAAATATTTGGAATTTCAATGCAAAAATTAGCTCAAAATGATCACAAAAATAGTAGCTATTAAAAAAAATTAGAATCAGAAATTTTCCTCCATGGGAAGTCCCCCAAATGTTGTTCCAAAGTTTCAAAAACCCTAGTTATAGCCCTAGGTTCCTTCAAACCTAAAGATGGAGCTCAATTGCGCAACCAAACAATAAGAAATCAATGCAAACAACTCTCTAGGGTATTCACTTTGCCTTTTAACAAAGTGGTGTTATAAAACATGTTTGTAGGTCCAATTGCATGTAACTATGCAAATCTGAAGCACAATTGAATAAAATAGAGCTACCCTATGTGGAATAATGAAGGTTTTCGTCCCAAACTCCTTGTGTACTTGAAGGGTTTCATCCTCAAATCACTTGTTCAAACTTGACATACTTGAGCATAAGATTCAATATCCAAAATAAATATTGTCCTCGAATAAACAACTCACTTCTCTTTTACATCCATGCCCCAAGGGTGGTGCCCAAAATAGGAGGGAAACTCTTATTTTTAAAATATTAAAAGAACCTCCTTATAATTTCACTTTAGGTCTTAAAGTGCCTATGACCCTTAAAAAGGCCCAAACTTAAGTGGAAATTAGATCATAAAGTGCTTTTCTATTAAATGCTTTTGAAGTCCTCAAATGTTCACTTTTTTCTTTTTACCTTTAGCCTTTTTAAGAACAAATCAAGGCTAAGGACTTATGCAAATTTATACAAAAAATGGGGACATTACAGTCCTCCCTACCCAAAATTACTTGTCCTCAAGCAATTGCAAAAGCCACATTGCTGTCCCAACATTCTTCACTATGCAATCTTTCCTTGTCAATGCCTCCCATGAAATGGAAGATCCAAACCAAAGCCTTACCTTGCTGTACCTATGTTTTTGGGGATGCTTCCAAGAGCTCGAGGTGTTCTCCCAACCTTTCAAAGACTTCTTAGAACTCCAACCTACCAACGTGTGCAATACTGAGTTGTTGGTGATGTAGTTCCTTCCATTTAAGCCTCTATGAAGCACCATGTATAGCTAAGTGTGATAAGGAAAAATATATTCAAGAGTTGTTACCTTGCTGCCCCGGATGAATATTTACCTTTGCACTTCATTCCTTGTTTGCACATTATGGTGGCCACTCTTCAACAAACCTTGAGTGGCTCCTACATGCCATGGAAGACCCTTACAAGCTAGAGAAAGAAGATTAACAAGGAATCTCCTTTGGAGCATACCTTGGAAATAAATGACAGGTAGATGCAACTTTCCTTGGGCATGTCTCATCATGTGTGTTGTGTAGCCGCTTGTTGACCTCCCTATATCAAACCCTTCATGCATATGAAGAACACCGTATGAATCAAACAAAAACTCCATTTCATGCAAAAGGTAGTGTTGTACCTTCATCATACCTTTTCATTCTTTATCATGCAATAAGTGTGCCCCATCATGAGTGTTTCTAGTAACATGCTATAGGCTGGAATTCACCAAAAAAATCACTTCTTACCTTTACAATGCTGCTGTACCTACCACCACAACTCAATATTTTCTAAGTGATCAAATTCAGAATTCATCCATGCACATATCTTTTCCATCACGAGCTGAAGAAGGCACCAATTTTCCATTTTTTTGTCTTCAATAGGCTGTTGTACATGATCCTCAAACTAAGAAATTTTTGAGACAAAAAAATCAGACCTTATACCACACTGATTTTAGAATTTTCCCTTGGCTGAAAAATGTCAACAAAATTGAATGTGAAGAGGGTTGAAAGCGTATATGTAGTGAATCATACTTAAATTTTTTTGATTGTCCTTGTGACCAAAAATCTTCCAACAACTCACATCTTTCCCTGCTGTCCATAACTTGGGCCCTTGCCCAATCCAAAAGGTGTGTCAGGTTTTCATCTATGCCTCCAAAATCATGCATATACCTTGATGTAGGGGGCTGCCCAAAGTCAGTCAAGGATTGCCCTTGCCAATCTGTAATGTCCCCAAATTGGAACAATGATGAAAAAAGAGGGTTTTCCAACAAACCCTTAACAAACCCAAACAAACTAAATTCTAAAATTTAAAATCAGCGAACCCTAGTTGAATTGAGATTCTCAAAAACACCACAAATAGAAACAAATCCTAGGCACCAGTGTTGCACAATTAATTCTACAACTGTGGTATATATCCACTAAAAATCACCTTTAATCCATATGATGTCATACATAAACCTTGATTACGCTATTGTAATAAATACCTGTTTTGGTGAAAAGAAATGGAGATGTACTACTGGAAAGTACTCTTGCAATATTTTTAATTTTTTTTGAAAGTACAGCTGCGTTTTCTCTTGCCAACTCAACCTTCAAACCCTTGCAAATACTCACCAATAATAATGAGAAGTTATAGAAATATTTCAAAATGAAATACCCCAAGTTAGCACTTCCAGTGGCCTTCAAAACTCTTCAATGCAAGTCGCTAATGTGTAGAAAATTACTGTATGAATTAAATCAAACTTTTAACCTTAGATTCACCCTCAAGAGGATGTCAAAATCCTCAAAAAATATGCCAAAAATACAAAAATAATTATAATATTATTTGTCCACTGTTTAGGGTCTAAAGTACCCTACAACCCTCTAAAAATCCTCCACAAGTGAATCGCCCCACTCAAAAAATAATGGTAGAATTTTTAGAATGAAACCCTAGTTTTTGACTTTCAATTTCTTTCAAACGCTTATGATAAATTGCCACAAAAAATTGGAAATAGTATAAGAATTTGTATCTTGCCAAATGGAGTCTAAAAACCCTTCAAAGATGCTCAATTTCTTTCTCAACTGGTTCGCCCTACCTCAGAAAAATATGAAAAATAAATTAGATTATTTTACTCTCCAAAAATACTCAAGGGCTAGTTCCTAAGCTAGAAAATTAGTATAAAATTTTTGCAATATTTTATATTTTGCAAACACTCCAAATCCTCAAAATCTGCCCTCCAATAGTCGTGCTAGCTAGAAAATTCAATATAATATTATGCAACCTTCCTTGGCTCCAACGACCCCTCCAAGTGGCTCGTCCAACTCCCTAGGCAAGTCGCCACACCTTGGGATGATCTTTTGTACCACGAACAAGCTCTCAAGATGATTTGCCTTCTCCAAAACCTTAAAAATTATCAAAACCCAGTTTTTGATACAGTTTGCAATATTTCCTGAATGAAGGTGGTATCCAAAAACGCCTTTGTAGATCTACTTGCTTGCACACATGCAATTTTAGAGCTCACTTACAACTCTTGAATAGAGTTGCCCAAGTAGAAGGAATGGAGGTTTTTGTCCCCAAACTCGTGACACTTCTTGAAGGTTTTCGTCCTTAAGAGGTGGTAATCGAGCTTGACATACTTGATTCAAATTTCTAAATCAATATTCAACATGCCATTCACAAGATTCTTTTTTTGCTTTTATAACCAACCTCCAAGGGTGGCGCCCAAGTTGGAGGGTTGTCTACTTCAAAACACATGCACTTTATCTTTTTAAAATTCACCTTATTGAGGGTTTAGGCTCCCATGATCCTCACTTAAGTGAACATAAGATAAAAATTATCTTTTTGCAAACTCAACTGAAAATTAGAACACTTAAGTACTCTTTACCTTTCTTGTTCATAGATTAGCCGCGCCCCCCCCCCCTCCACTGCGCCCCCCATTTTCCCTTTTCTTCCTTAGCTTTGTGGGAACAACCAAGCTAAGAACTCCAAAAACAAGTAGGCCAAAAAGGGGGACATTACACAATCAAGTGTTCTGTCCTCTCCTCTCCATGGAACACAAAAATCATAATTGTGCATACTTATAAAAGAGGTAGGAAACTAAATTTCCCTTGGAGCCATTGGTTGTTCATAATCAAAATTTGTAGCTTCTTGCCATGGCCTAAAAATCACACTTGTATCCTTCAATTGCTTCGCCATCTCAATGAGTTGCCCTTGTTTGGAAATCATCACATTGTTTGTATTGCTCTTGGCTATAGAAAATGATCTCCCTAATGTTCTAACACATGGAACAAACAATTTAGTAAAAACAATGGTGTTTAGTAACACCTTTTTTATCACCCTATCAAGCTCAAGTATCATGAAGTGCATCCCTTTTTGATGCCTTGATTCTTTCTTGCAACTCTCTACCACCTGGATTTCAAAAGGTGTGTTCATGTTGTCCTAGACATAATTGTGGCAAATCTTTTCCCTCTTCAACCTTCCCCTTATAGTGGCTAGAAATCTACTCATATATGTGCGAACCACTTCCATGGTGTTGAGGTGTGAGAGGCACACCTTCTTAGGGTCAATACTCATCATGGCAACAAAAAACTTTGGGGAAAATAAATTGAAAATATGAAAAATGATAGTCAATGAATTACCAACAGCCCTTGCAATGACCCATAGGTCATAGCACTTGTCACCTATCACCACCTTCATGATTAGCCAAGTTGTTCCTTTGGTAACTCCACATAAAACACAATATAGGTGGGCTGTATAAGGACTGTAACAGCCATGAATTGTTTGTTCTTCCCTCCAAAACATCGATACATACCTTGCAAAATTTGCACCTTTTGACCCTTCACAACAAGCCTTTACCGGCCCGATATAGAACAATGTATTCCTTCTTATGTCATGGCTTTTGGAGTGTGCTTTTATATATGGCAATTGAATTGCAAATGTTGAAGACGAATTATTGAAAATGACAAATACATCAACCCTTGTCATTCGTTGTACCTTCCCACCTTGCATTCTTCCTCTAGTCACAACCATTTCATGTAGCAAATAACATACAACAAATAAATTGTGATGCTTATCACTTTTATGGATTGTTTGCATGCCTTTTAACATGCCCTCCACCTTGATTCTTTTCTTGGTATCATCCTCATGAGAACCAAAATGTTGTGGGAGCATAGTAGGAAGGTTATGCCACACTTTCTTGCCATGAAAGTCATTAAATTGCTTACCTCTATGTGGTGTTCCGAAATTACAGCAAGCTGGGAATGAGCATTATCATTTGTAGTGTTGATCTTGTTTACCCATTTCTCCTTATCAATGTGTAATGTCCCATTTTTCAGAGTGATCATTCATTTCATTGGATTAGCCTATTCCATCATTCCCGTAGGCCAATGTAGTTGTTGAGGGGATGAATTACGAGGTATGATGGTGTTTTTCACTTGGAGGAGCTTTGTAGTGAGTTTATCCATAATGGGTTTTTATAATATTTCATTATAAAGTTACTTTTTGTCAAAAATCATAAAAGTGACTTTATAAAGTGAAATTATAAAAATAAATAAAAGAAAATCATAGAGTGGAATTATAAAGTTAAGTGAGAAAATATTAAAAAGGGAATATTTCCTTATTTTCCACAAGGGAGGGGCGCCCACTTATGGATGTGAAATAAGTTTATATTATTCCTAATGAGATGTTGGGTTCCAAAAATGAATGGAGAATTATAAAAGAACCCTAGTTTTTCCATTTTCTCATTGTGTGATATTGTGATATTGAAACTTCTCCATATTTTCAGCTGGTCAAGTTTGCCTAGCTTATTCTGAGGACGAAAACCCTTAGAAGTAAGTGGATTGGACGAAAACCCAACTCCACCCTTTGAGAGGAATCCATACAGGGTTTCTTATTGAGCTTATATTTGCAGATATGAATTGATAGCAGTCAGGAAGGAATTTAATTATTGCAGATTTCACCTCGAGGGCTTTATGGCAGCTAGATGGAATCAAATTTGAAGGAATTATTTACAGGTTCATTGAAGAATAAGGCAGATCGGGTTATGGTTTGATGATATTTTGCTCCTAGAATCTCAACGCTTCGCTTCGGCATATTGACACATCATTTAGGAGGCACATTGGAGTGTTTTCACATCATACAGCTTGCTGGAAATTCATATCAGATTTTATCAGGTTCATATCAATCATATGTTTGAGGGTTTGATCAGCTCATTTGGAAGGAATAAGGGTTTCACTTCATTCTAGGGTCAAATCGCTTCTATTCTAGCCTATAGCAATCCAATTTTGAGGAGTTTTGGCACTTCATTTGATTGGAGTTTGTAATCAAATTTTGCATCAACTGTAACAGGATTTATATCAGTCATATCAAACTTCAGATTGGGCAGCTACAATTGCTTTTTAGTCATCCATTGTTGGGTATTTCATCCCTACTTCATAGGGTTTCATCTTCCATTCATACAGCTAGGGTTTGGACTCATATTTTGGGTACTTTGGATGTAATTGAAGGCCTGAAACCCAAATCAGACTTGATTGATTGCAATTTTCAGCCAACATCTTTTGTAATTATCTCTCAATTTCAATAAAGGAGATAGACTTTCAATTCCGGGTATGTTTATCTATGTTCATGTGTGTTATCTGATGATATAATATCAATGTTTCATGTTCATTTCATGTATGCTTGCAACCTTTCAATCTTCATGGTATTGCAAACCCATTGTTGAAAACAAAAACTCAAAACCCCAAGTACATTTCAAGAAAGTAAATCAGAAAATTTCAGGCCAGCAAAGGGGAAAAATTCAGATTGGATAAGAGAAGGATCTTTCATCATACTCATGAGAACCAAAATGTTGTGGGGTCTATTGACACTGTGGAATGCACCCTTGACAGAAGGCTGAGCCTCTGTCTTCCACGCGGCACAATGGAGACTCCTCTCTTGCTTGTGGGTTTGGCAAAATTGAGGAAAAAATCTTTAGATAGGGGCTAGCTCCCTTTGATGCATCTCTAAGTTATTCCAGTAGTATTACTAATATATAAAAAATGGGGGGTTGAAAAGAGAGAAGGATTACTGAAAACAGAACCTAGACTAATATGGTGATGCACCAAAATTTTTTGATCTACTTATTTACTCACACTTCAGACCAGAAGAAGACACACATACACTTTATCTGATGAAAAGACTAGACTATAGGAAACTTAACAGGGAGGCTTAATGAAGACACACAGAAAATGAACTTATCACAGACGCTGCAGGAAAACACACTGTCTGGTAACCCTCTTCTGTCTCTATGCTCCAAATACAACACTTCTTGTTACTTGTAGAAATGATGATTTGTCTATACCAAGTATGTTGGTGTCAAACTTGTGAAAGCATCATGCAAAATGACTGAACACAAGGTTAATACTGAGACACACTCAGAGATATATCCAGTTAGATAGAGGTAAAATGCATTTTATTGATTCAAGGTGAAAATTTTGGCAGGGCTTCGCCTTACAAAATGAGAGATGATTTTTTCAAATGAGAGTTTACAATATATAGAGAGAAAGAGGAAGCAATGGCGCCCTTTTTTACAAGTGGCACATGCTGCGTTGAAAACATTGGGAAGAGGAAGTCGCTGAAAGAACATGTTGTGTCAGTTGCCAATCTTGACTTTGACGTTTAAAGTTATATCAAACATTATTGTGAAAGCATGGGCTGCGCCCCTTTGTCTGCTAACAAGACCACTTTTTAAAGACATTCACGCAGTTGTCTGCTCATCAATGCAAAATGAGGAAAAACAGGCTGCGTCATTCACTGTTTGCGCTCCTTGATGACCATTTCATAGGGACTGTTCCAACCGCTGTAATAACTCTTCTGCCGACGCTTTCCTTTTGTCACCTGGGCTGTTTTGTCCATATATGTGCTTGGCTCCTCGGGATCCTTTCTCGGCGGGTCGCTGAGTTCACTCTTGACTTTTGTCATTTCTCAGCGTTTGTCTTTTCCTAGCCCTTTTGGCCCTCGAGGTTGTCTTCTATCAATCCTTTTGCTCTTTGGGATCCGTTCTCGACGATCTCTTCCTTTTGGCCTTAAGCCCTTTGAATTCATTCGGATTTGAGCTCAATCATTTAAAGATCAATGGTTATTTCATTGCCGCAAAGTTGACGTTCGCGCATCCGCCACCATTTGAAAGCCAACGGCTATTCCATCGTCCTGAATTTGACGTCTGCGGGCTCGTCACCCTTTAGTAAATCCTTTGGCTTCACTTTCTTTCGGCTTTCTTTCCTTCGGCTTCACTTTCCGAAGTGTTCCTTCGGACTTTTTTCTGAAGGATATCTCCCCTTTCTTTTCCTTTGTTCAGGCTTTTGTTGTTGAACCCTCCCGAAGGGAAGGTGTCCCTTAGGGGCTTGGCCGAGAGTCCCCTGCAAGGGCAATTGCCCTTCGGGCTCCTTCGGGCTGCCTTGGCTTCTCAATTCCTTCGGATAAAATGTTTGAAGGAATCCCTTCATGTTTTGCCGCTTGTTTCTTTCGGTCGGGATTTTCCTTCGAACAAAATGTCTGAAATAATTCCTTTAGACTTTTTTGTCCGAAGGAATTTGCCTTTGCCATTTTACTGCGGATTTCTTTCGGACAAAAGTCCGAAGGAATCTTTTATCTTTTGCCTTGTCTTTCTCCGAAGGAAAACTTTGCCCCTTTTTGCCTTCTTTCTTTGGTCCCTTTTTAAGTGTTTTCCGCCCTCCGCAAGGGCTGCTTGGTCTCCAAAATTCTATTTTGGAAGAGTTACAAAGGTCTTACTTGTCGTTTGGGTGCCCCTCACAAGGGCACCTAACCTTCGAGCTTTTGGAAGCGATCCTTTGGCCCTTTGAACTTGGTTCATTTTGCCGATAAAAAGCCTTTTGAAGCGGTTTTACTTGCTCTTTTGCAAATTTTTGCATAATCACTCCTTTCCATCCCGCCTATTCTTTCTGTACCAAATGCTTGAAGTTGAGCCTTTTGCATGCCAAGAGGAAAAAATGAGTTGCAGAAACATATTTCTGCATTATCCTTCATGTCTGAGCATGGAAATGGAAAGAAAAGAAAAGGGAGACCGATTTTTTGCCCACCGGACCAAAAATGGTCAATAATTTGGCGATTCTCATGGGAAGCATTGCCTGCTATGCCGAAGAAGACTGGTAGCCTCAAAGTCCATTGGGCATGAGTCAAGATGCAGCTTTGAAAGAGTTAGCAACAGCATTGAGATATCCAAGAATCAATCATGAAGTTTTTACCTCAAAAGGGAAACAAAACACACACAAGGTTAAGAAAACTACTAACATGTGCAAAAGCACTTAGAGAAAACAGGGAAAAAAAAGGAAAATATGTACATTACGGGAGAAGGCGTATTGATAATGCTTAAGATGTATCCCATTAACTAGGATTCATAGTTCTTCACTATCCAACCTGGAGAGTTGAAACGCATTGTGCTGCTTGCACTGAGTGATGACATATGGACCACTCCATAGGGCGTCGAGCTTCGTGTGCTTTCTAGGCTTAGCTTGGTCCTCATCCCATTTCAAGACGATGTCTCCTTCAGAGGAACTTTTTGACGAGGATCTCTTGTCAAAGTGCTTCTTCGTCTGCTGCTGACGGTTGGTCATAGAAGCCATAGCTTGGTCCCCTGTTTCTTGAAGTTCCATCAATTCACACAATCTAACCTCCATGTTGTTGTCTTCTTCTAATTGCAACTGGTGAGCAAGGTCCAAGGCTGGCAATTCAAGTGAAAGAGGAAGTCTAGCTTCCCTCCCATACACAAGCGTGTACGGCAAATTGCCAACTGCCCTCTTTGGAGTGACCCTGTCTGTCCACAGGGCTGTTTTCAACTTGGCTTGCCAAGTTCTCTGATGCTCCTCCATTGTTCTTTTGATAATCTTGATCAGATTCTTGTTGGTGGACTCAGCCAGCCCATTCCCTTGTGGGTAGTAGCTGGAAGAAGTGATAAGGTAGATGTTGTATCTCAACGCCCATTCACTCGTATTGTTTCCCAAGAAAGCCAATGCATTGTTTGATATGATGGTCGTTGGGACTCCAAACCTTGTCACCAGGCCTTCGTAAAAATCTAAGACTGCACTTTCGTTGGCCTCCTTCAAAGCAACAACCTCTACCTATCTCGTGAAGTAGTTTGTGGCGGTCAAGACCCATTTGTGGCCAGCACTGGAGGGAGGATTAATCATTCCTATGAAGTCAAGGCCCCATTGCATGAATAGTTGTTCCACCTGAATAGTTTGTAGAGGCATTGCAGCCAACCGTTGTTTCCCATCAAAGAGAGCACACTTTTGGCACTTTCGTACCCAGGCATGGGTGTCTCTAAATAAAGTGGGCCAGAAGTAATCAGTTCTTATAATTCTTGCAGCTGTAGGCTTAGGAGCAAAGTGACCACCAGCTGGTCCATCATGGAACTCGGACAGCACTCTGTCGACCTGACCTGAGTCTATGCACCTTAAAAGTACTCCTGAAATTTTTTTTTTGAACAACACTCCATCAATCAAGACATAAGGGAGAGATTAGAGTCTGAAATATCTCCTCTTGTTCCTATCAAGGCCCTACAGGCACTCACCAGTGAGAAGGAAACGTCTCATGTCTGATGTCCAATCCTTCATAATAGTTGGTTCTGTTGTCGCTGCATCATGAATTAACAAACTATCCTCTTTCTGTTGTTTAAAGTCTGCAACAAAGTGTTCACACATGTCTTTTTATCTTACCAGCGTGGTGGTTTTGATGTCCACATCATATTCCATTACTTTAGTGATCCATCCCACTCTCTTTTCATTCAAATCATCGTTGATCAAGAAATCTTTGACGCTGGGATGTGGCACCATAGGGTGAACCCTGCTGTTGGACAATATATGTCTGAATTTTTTCAAACTCCATATGACCGTAAGGACTTGCTTCTCCACATATGTATACCTGACCTCAAAACCCTCTAGACCCTAGCTAAAAAACGCAAGCGGCTGTTCAAGGTTCTCATCATTCGCTTGGGTAAGCATAGCGGAGATTACCTCTTCATTTTCGAAGGTGTAGAGGTTGAAATCCTTGGTAAAATCAAGACTGATCAAGGTAGGAGCCTGGGTGATAGCCTGCTTGATCTCTTCAAAACTATCCTTTTGCGTTGTTCACGCGAATTTCTCATCTTTCTTCAGCATAGAGGTCAATGGCTTGACTACCTCTGCAAAATTTGGAATAAATCTCCTGATGAAATTTATTTCGCCAAAGAAGCTCTGTAGACCTTTTTTATGTTTAAGAACACTAGGATGGAGCGAACTCTTTCTGGATCAATGGTTAAGCCTTCTTTCAAAACCACATGGCCAAGGAGTTTACCCTCATGGACAACAAACACGCATTTCTTTGGGTTGAGAGAGATACCGAACTCTCTACACCTCTCAAAGATTTGTCTGAGGTGTTTCACGTGTTGGCCCGCTTCCTTAGAAAACATTGTCACATCATCAAGATATACCAGGGCAATATTATTTATCAGGCCTTGAAAAGCCATGTCCATGGCTCGTTGAAAAGTGGCACCAACATTGGACAGTCCAAATGGCATTTTTCGATAAGCAAATGTTCTCCACTTGGTAGTGAACATTGTTTTGTACTGGTCACAGTCTTACACCAAAATCTGATTGTACCCTGAATACCCATCCAGGTGGAAAAAATGCTCGCTGCCTGTCACCATTTGGAGGATCTGCTCTATACTCGGGAGAGGATAATGGTCTTTCAAAGAGACTATTGAGGTCCTTGAAATCTACACATAATCTGATCTCCCCATTCTTTTTCCGGACAAGAACAAGATTGGCCAGCCAAGAAGAGTGTTTGATCAGAAATATGATTCTGGACTCAATCAGTTTGGTTAGTTCCTTCCGCATGAGAGACTCAATCTTCGAGTTGACAGGTCTTTGTTTCTGTTTGATGGGCTTGGCGCCTTCCTCTAGCTCAATGGTATGTTGGGCCAAACTTGGGTTAAAACCCTTCAAGTCGCTATACTCCCAAGCGAAGACATCAACAAACTCCTGGCACAACAAGATGAAGGCCTGTTTTTCATGATCTGTATACACTTTCTTGAGTGCAAGCAACTTATTTTTGAATATCTTAACTTTTTCATAGTTCTCCTTTATTGTGATGCTTGCTTTATCATTTTTCAATTGGTCATCTTTGTTGAAGTTACTTTCGAGAGTGACCAAGTCTTTGGAAAGTTTATTGTTCTTCAGCTGAACAATTTAGCCGCCATACTGCTGCTGTAGCTTAGCTTGGTTTCTAGCAGCAAACTCAGCTTCCTCTTGCAAGAAGAGTGCTATTTGTTGATCGCTGTCAAACACCTGCCAGTTGGTGATGTCAGGCACAGAGGTCTGATTACCACTTTCAAATGGCGCGGACTGTGGTTTCGGTCTATCTCCTTGGGGACATCGAACTTAGCACCAACTGCTACTAGTCTGTCCGCTTGCTTATTCTACTCTTTTGGAATAGAGGTAACATTGAAATCAAAGAAACTCTCTACTAAGCCCCACACCTTGTGCTTGTAGGACTTAAGTAAGAAATTCTTGGTCAAATTTCGGCTTCTCACTTGATTTATGATCAGCTTGCTGTCCCCAAAAACCTGCAGCTCTCTAATTCCTCTTTTTCTCGCCCACTCCAAACCATGGATGATAGATTTATACTCTGCAACATTGGACGTGCAAGAAAATTGGACCCTGAAAGCCGAAAAGTATTTCTCCTGTGAGGGGGAAACTAGAACCACTCCCCCACCAGCTCCCAACTTGCTCCTTGAGCCATCAAAAGAAAACTGCCATAAACCTGAGCTCTCTTGGCTTGCTTTCATCAAATTTGGTACAAAAGTATCCTCTTCATGCATGCAATAAATCCCAAGTCCTCCCTCTTCTATGAATTTGTAAGGATCGTGTTCAAAGTTGTCACTTCCCCCTTCATCTAAGAGCAGGTTAGCAACTCCTTCAAGGGCAGAGGGCGGAGATTGATCCACCTGGAATTCTTCTTGATCAATAATGGTGTAGCTGACATTCGCTGCCTTGAGTGAGTACGGCTTCAGATGATCTCTGTGGATTGGCTCCGACTCAATCTTGACCTTAGTCCCATATTTGATTCTAAAAACCAGGTAGGACCAGTTTGCTGCTAGGTACCCGCCTATTTTGGATGTGAAATTCCTAGACAAGTAAATGCCAAAGTAGGGAGGAACATCCGCCACCACCACGTCACGAGGAACTGAGAAAGTTGGACAGGCGTGGAGCATCAAGTTCAAGCCTCTCACCACTCCTATTGTCTTTGCTGGTGTTCCATCTAGCTGCAAGACTCTCTTAGTCATTTTTTCGTATTTGAACCCCAGTTTATCCGCTATACATTTTGGCATTACTGAGGTGCTTGCCCCACTGTCAATAATGCAATTGTGCACCAAAAAATCTGCTATGACTAAGGACAAATAGAAAGGAGGAACTTTTTCTTTTTTCTTTACTTGGCCTGTTGTGGAAGGGTGCCCATTCATGATCAGAACATTATCGGCCTTTGCTGGGACAATTTGTTCATTTAGCCCGTGCAATTCCTTTTGGAGCATGTCCTTTTGTCTCGGCATTGCCAATGAATCCCACAATGAGATATTCATGTGTAGTTTCTTCATCTGGTCTACCACATTGATCTGAGGGTTGTTCTCTTTCAAATTTTCTTTGGGGTTGCTTGCATCTTGAGGTGCAGGCCGAAAAGCTGAGGGTGTAACTGGCAGCCTGAAATTTGAAAATTTTTGGTTCATATGTGATGAAGAAGATGTTGTGGACGTTTGAGCAGCTGCCTGAGCTTCCTCCATAGCTCTCCTTTTGGACCCTGTGTTGGCTGCAACATAATCACCTTGGTTGTCTGCATTGCCCACGTAGTTGACTGCACAGAATTCACCTTCCAAGTGATTCATGAGAGCGAAATCAGACTGAGCCGGCCTGCTATCCATGCCAGGTTGCACTGACGTCTCAAAGCTTGGTAATTGGGTGGCTGCCTGATTGTCTTATGCATTCGTGTATTGACTCAAAATCTCATTTGTATAAACAGCCTGATCTTGGCCATATCACATGGGTGAACAATTTGGTTGTTCTTGTACCATATTATTTTGAACGGGTACCATAGCCTTGGATGATGGAGCGCTTGGATTATAGCCTTGATAAGGTCTAGATTGTGCAAACTGACCCTATCCTTGATTGTAATTCTGGAAAGGGGTCTATTTGCTTGTCCAAACTGCTGATATCCCTGATTTGGCCGATTGATTTGAGTTTGCTGTCTTTTTAGAGCCACTAGTTCATTGGTCATGCTTTGTAACAAGCTTTTGACTTCATGAAAGTCATTGGACAAAGTAGCAGTCGGCTTTTCTATGCCAGGCAGAAGAGCTAAGGTGGGTGTAGTAGTTTGGACTGGAGGCGGCAATTCAAGGAAGAGCGGCATATGAGGTCTAGGGGCTATCTTTCTCACTTGCACCAGGCAATTCTCAGCTGTTATGGCTATTTCATAGGCAGCAGGCAGCACATGTCCTCCCATGGACTGTATCATGACAACAATGTTGCTATTCAGCGCTTTCAAATAATAGAGGAAAGCATAGCTTGGAGTTGGTCTTATCAAAATGGGGATTCTGTCCCATGTCTTCTGAAACCGAGTATTGAAATCCTGCATAAATTCGTGTGGAGCTCTCTGCATGGTGGTTAGTTGTTTGGCAAGCGAGAGGTGGTCACTCTTCTCCCCGAATCTATTTGTTAAGAGGGTGCCCAATTCGTTCCATGTGCCGATTGAATTCATAGGTAGAGTCCCATACCAGTCTAGAAGCTTGCCCTTAAAAGACAATGCTAGTGATCTGATAGCAATGTTTTCTTCAGTGACATTGTGAATATTGCAGAGGTTGGCAATATTTTTGATATGCTCAATAGCAGTAATAGGCCCTTCTCCATTAAAGGGAGGCACACTCTTAAGCGTTGTACCCAGGATTGGGTCATAATGCAGAAGATTCAAAGGACTCTGACCATGAAAGGCCACAAAAGGTAAAGCCATAGCTATGACAGGATTCAATCAGGGCCTTCTTGCGTAAGTGTATCTTATAGAAGGTCTGGGAAAATGACTTGCTGAATAAGGATGAGAACTTGCAAACCTCAGTCGCCTTGCTGAGTTTAATGGTAGTTCAATGAATTCAAAAGGGACACCCTTAGCAGTGGATCGTGTGATGACCTTAGGCATAAGTTGTCAGACTAATCTTTGACCAGAGACTGATGCTCTTGATAATGGAGTCGCCAGATGGATTAATGATTGATTTTTGTTGTAACAGGACCAACATCAATCCTAGAACTTTTTTGAGTGTTTAAAAATTGGTCCCACCAGGCATGCCAAAAACTATTGACGATGTGGAATGCACCCTTGACAAAACGCTGAGCCTCTGTCCTCCATGTGACACAATGGAGACTCCTCTCTTGCCTGTGGGTTTGGAAAAACTGAGGGAAAAATCTCTAGATAAAGGCTATCTCCCTTTGATACATCTCTAAGTTGTTCCAGTACTATTGTTAATATATAAAAAGGGAGGGTTGAAGAGAGAAGGATTATCGAAAACAGAACCTAGACTAATACAGTGATGCACCAAAAAAGTTTGATCTACTCATTTACTCACACTTCAGACCAGAAAAAGACATACATACACTTTATCTGATGAAAAGACCAGACTGTAGGAAGCTTAACAGGGAGGCTTAATGAAATACATATCAAAGGGCTTATGGTGACGAGCCAGCAGCCACAGATTTCTTGGTGAAATGCACCAGCATGAAGGACCAGCATTCAACAAGCTTCCAAGAACAAGCAGATTATGTATATGTTGGAAGCATGTTTGATTCTGATCCACTCGGATACAAGCCAATCCAGGTGGCAGGCAAGAGGAGCAGGTCACCAAATCTCCATTTTATTCAGCGATTTGTCTGGCACCATAAGTTTCCTAACTAGGGAGGGGACTTAAGAAATTTTCCTTTTGATCCAGGAGGGAGGCAAATATACCTGGTTAGTTGTATATAGTAGTTTGCTTTCAGTTGTTTTTCCTGCTTTCCCTAAGTGCAGTTTGCACAAGTAGTGTTTTTAGTCTCGTGTGTTTTCCCTTGTGTCTGGGGTAAAAAGCTTAAATGTTTTGATTCTCGGATCTCTCAAGGCTGTTGTTGGCCTTTCATCAAAGCTGCATTCTGACTCCGTGCCCAATGGACTAAAAGGCAACTGGTCTCTAAGCATAGCAGGCATGTTTCCCCTGGGAGTCGCCAATTTGTTGACCATTTTTGGCCCAACAGGCCAAAAACCGGTCCCCTTTTCCCCTGCTGTTCTGAGCCAGTACATTTTCTTGATCTTTCACAAGTTTGAAATTTTTTACGGACTCCACAGGATTTTCTACGAACTTTGCAGGTCCATTTCTACGGACTCTGCAGGTCTAATTTCTACAGACTCTGCAAGCATCCATTTCTACGGACTTAGCAGGCAGAAGGCAAGTTCCGACACTTAGACGCAAAATGGATCATTCCAAGTGCCCTTGCGGAGGGCAGTTCGGGATTCAAAAGCCCTTGCGGAGGGCAGGGAACACTTTCGGAGAGGCAAAATTCGAAAAGGTAAGTTTCCTTTGAAAATTTGTTCAAGTCAAAGGAAGTACTCTTCGGAAGGGTCATTTCCAATTTTTCCGAAGGGCACTTTTCAAAGGCAGTTTGAAGAGGCAAAGGAAGAAATCCTTTGGACTTTTTGTCTGAAGGAATTCCTTCGGACAAAAAATCTGAAGGAATTCGGAAAGGCCACAAATAAAAATCCCGCAAAAAAGGCTAAGGCATTGAATGAATTCTTTCGGACTTTTTGTCCGAAGGAATTCCTTCGGAAAAAAGTCCGAAGGAATTCGAGAAGCTGCGGGAGAAAAAAGTCTGCAAGAAAAAGCCCGAAGGAGCAACCCGCCGAGGAGAAAGAAGACCGCCCGAAGGGTATGTGCCCTTGCAGGGGGCTCTTGCCGAACGAAGAGGACGCTTTCCAAAAGCCAAAGGGTCACCTTCCCTTCGGGAAGGTGCAAGGCAAGAATTCCGTAGAAAAGGCTGAGGCAAGGAAAGGCCGAAAGAAGTCCAAGGGGTGACGGGCCCGCAAATGTAAATTTTACACCAGGAAAAGCCAGAGCACGGAAGGTGCCAAGTGGCAACCGCGGAAGGCTTTGACATGTTTTCTCTAAAAGAAGCGGAACGTGCCACGTGTCCCCTGCAAAGCTCGGCGGAAGCCGACAAGTGTCAACATCCGCAGTCTCTCCCTTTTGTCCTGCGAGAACTGTGGTGGGCCCTGGATGAATTGCTAAAGGGAGCAGAAGCTACCAAGTGGCATCATCCATGGTGAATCCAAATGAGTCTCAAATGCTTCTGTATTGTTGCTAAAGAGAGCGAAAGCCGCCACGTGTCCTCTTCCGCAGGGCTTTCAAAGGGTGCCTAAAGCTTCTATGAGTCAAGCGGATGCTGCCATGTGTCCTGCCCATTTCACAGCGGAATGCACCGCGTGTCACTTATTGAAATTGGCGAAAAATGGCCAAGGCAAGCGGGAAAGCGCGATGAATTAATAGGAAATAGCCCCGAGGGTCGAAGGAGCTAGAAAGCGACAAAGCTAGGAAGAAGACAAAGTGCAGAAGTGGACAAACAATCCAGGTGGCAAGGAGGAGGTGTCAACTCAGGGATTTATTCTTGCAGTTGGAACAATGCTTGCCAAGTGGTCATCAAATGGCGCGAACAGTAAGCGGTGCGGCCTGTTTTCTTCATTTCGCATTGATGAGCAGACAAGCCATATAAATGCCTTGAAGGGAGCAGTCTGTTTGCAGAAAAGAGGCGTGGCCCATGCTTTCACATTTAATGTTGGAACGCCAAAGTCAAAGCAGGAGCCGACAATCAAACGGCTTCCTCTTTCCAAGGCTCGAAACTCACATGGGCCAGCTTGTCAAGAGCGGCAAATTCTTTTCAAAAGAAGCGCCAAGTTCTCTTCTCTACTTTCTATATATTGTAAAACTTCTCATTTGAGATGGATACATTCTCTTAGCCCGTAAGGCAAAGCTCTGCCCCAAAATCTCTCGGGCTTGTAAGGTAGAACTCTGTCAAATTTTACCTTGAATCAAGACTTGGCATTTTTACCTCCATCTGGACTTGCACTCACGCATATGTCTGTGTTATCATTTGTGTTAAGTCATTTTCTTTGATTCTTTTCACAGAGCGACTCCAGCATGTCTAGTGCATTGTGAAGATTTTTCTTCTGCAGGTCTGCTAGAAGTGTCTACAACAGGAATATAGGCGCATGTGAACAGGCTGCCAAAGTGTCTCAGAACACCTTTGATAGTTCCTTCCTCCCTGTATCTCTATGGACCCCTGACTCACTGAAACAAAAGGGTCTCCCATATCAGATGAAGTGTATGGGCGCTTCTTTGTGAAAAGTGTATGTTCGGGCTGAGTGGGTCACATTTTTTGGTGTATCACCCTTTTTATTTTTAGGTTTAGGTTCTGATTTCAGTACCTCTCTCTTTTCATCCCCCCCTTTTTCTTTTATTTGTTAGCTGTAGGAGAAACCAGGACCTAAAAGATACATCAGAGGGAGCTAGCCCTATCTAGAGACTCCCCTCCAGCTTCACCGGTCTCACAGGCGAGAGGGGAGTTTCTATTTTGACGTGTGGAAGGCAGGAGCTCGGCCTCCTGCCCAGGGTGCAATCCACTACGTCAACAGTAAGTGTATCTTATATCAAGTCTAGGAAAATGACTTGTTGAATAAGGATGAGTCTTTGCAAACCTCAGTTGCCTTGCCTAGTGTTGATGCAGTGGATTGCACCCTGGGCAGGAGGTCGAGCTCTTGCCTTCCACACGTCAAAATGGAAACTCCCTTCTCGCCTGTGGGACCGGCGAAGCTGGAGGGGAGAGTCTCTAGATAAGGGCTAGCACCCTCTGATGTATCTTTTAGGCCCTGGATTCCCTAAGCTAACAAATAAATGAAAAAAAAGGGGGGTTGAAAAGGGAGAAGGATGCTGAAAACAGAGCCTAAACCTAAAAATAAAAAAGGTGATACACCAAAAAAGTTGATCCACTCAGCCCGAACATACACTTTTCACCAACAAGAAGCGCCCATACACTTCATCTGATGTGGGAAACTCTTTTGTATCAGTGAGTCAAGGGTCCGTAGAGATACAAGGAGGAAGAACTACCAAAGGTGTTCTGAGACACTTTGGCACCCTGTTCACATGCACCTATATTCCTGTTGTAGACACTTTTGGCAGACCTACAAAAGAAGAAACTTCACAATGCACTAGACATGCTAGAATCGATCTGTGAAAAGCATAAAAAAAATGACTTCACACAAAAGAAAACATAGACATATGCTTGCGTGCAAGTCCAAATGGAGGTAAAAATACTAAGTCTTGATTCAAGGTAAAATCTAGCAGAGTTCTGCCTTACAAGCCGGAGAGATTTTTGGGCAGAGCTTTGCCTTACGGGCTAAGAGAATGGATCCTTCTCAAAAATGAGAAGTTTACAATATATAGAGAGAGGAGAAGTAAAGGCGCCGCTTTGAAAAAGACTTTGGCGCCCTTTTACAAGTTGGCCCATGTGCGCTGAGAGCATTGGGAAGAGAAAGTCACTGTTGCTGATGTCATTCTTCTAGAAGAGGCCTGCTAGAACCATGCTGTGTAATCGCCAGTCTTGACTTTGGCATTCAAACATTAATGTGAAAGCACGGGCCGCGCCTCTTTTTTGCAAACAACACTACTCTTTTCAGATATCACGCGGTTTGTCTGCTCATAAATGCCAAATGGAGAGAGCAGGCCGCGCCGCTTATTGTTTGCGCCGTTTGATGACCACTTGGCAATAACTCGCCTCCCCTCGCCACTTGGACTGTTTGTCCGTTTCTGCACTTTGTCTTCTTCCTTGCTTTGTCTTTTTTTGGCTCCTTCGACCCTCAGGGCTATCTTTTGGCGGGTCGATGCATTCCTTGGGCTCTTCCTTAGGCTCTTTTCAAAATCAACGGCTATTTCACCGCCTTAAAATTGACGCTCGTGGGCCCGTCACTGCTTGAAAACCAACGGCTAGTTTTTTGTGCTTGATTTGATGTCCTCGGTCCCGTCACACCTTGGACTTTCTTCGGCCTTTCTCTTTCTTTCGGCTTCTTGTTGCTTCCTTTCCTTCGGACTTCTTGCTTTGAACCTTCCCGAAGGGAAGGTGACCCTTCGGCTTTTGGAAAGCATCTTTCATTTTCGCTGAGAGTCCCCCGCAAGGGCACTTGCCCTTTGGGGTCCTTCGGCGGCCTTTGGACTTCGGCTAAATTCCCACTGACATTTTCCCGCGGACAAAAAGTCCGCAAGAATTGCCTTGTCCGCTTTGCTTTCCTTCAGAATTTCCGTCGGCTTTTCCTCCCCCGGCCTTCCTCCAAATTTCTTCGGACTTTTTGTCCAAAGAAATTATTCTTCTTGCCTTAGTCTTTTTCACGCCTTTCTTCGGGCTTTTTGCCTTGGACCCTTCCGAATTCCTTCGGACAAAAAGTCCGAAGGATTTCTTCCTTTGCCCCTTCGACTGCCTTTGAAAGTGCCCTTCGGGAAAATTGGAAATGCCCCTTCCGAAGGGTACTTCCTTTGCCTTGAACAAATTTCCAAAAGAAACTTCCCTTTGCGGCTTTTCTCTGCGGCCTCTTTGCAAAGTTTGTTGCCCTCCATAAGGGCTCCTGAGTCCCGAACTGCCCTCCGCGAGGGCACCTGAAATGGTCGATCTTGTGCGTAAGTGTTGGAGACTCGTCTCTACCTGCAGAGTCCATAGAAAACTTCTCTGCAGAGTCCGTAGAAAACTTCTTTGCAGAGTCCGTAGAAAACCTGTAGAGTCCGTAGAAGTTTTCGGACTTGTGCAAAATCAAAAAATGTACTGGCTCAGGATAGCAGGGGAAAAAAGGGGACTGGTTTTTGGCCTGTTGGGCCAAAAATGGTCAACAAATTGGCGACTCCCAGGGGAAGCATGCCTGCTATGCTTAGAGACCAGTTGCCTTAAAGTCCATTGGGCACGGAGTCAGAACGCAACTTTGAAGAAAGGCTAACAACAGCCTTGAGAGATCCCAGAATCAATCATGAGCCTTTTTTACCCCAGACACAAGGGAAAACACACACAAGGCTAAAAACACTACTTGTGTAAACTGCAATTAGGGAAAACAGGAAAAGAAACTGAAAGCAAACTACTATGTACAACTAACCAGGCACATCTGCCTCCCTTCTGGATCAAAAGGAAAACTTCTTAAGTCCCCTTCCTGGCAAGGATACTTATGGTGCCAGACAAGTGGCTGAATGAAATGGAGACTTGGTGACCTACTCCTCTTGCCTGTCACCTCGATTAGCTTGTATCCGAGTGGATCAGAGTCAAATATGCTTTCAACATATACGTACTCTTATTGTTCTTGGAAGCCTGTTGAATGCTGGCTCTTCATGCTGGTGCGTTTCACCAAGAAATCTGTCGCTGTTGGTTCATCACCATAAGCCCTTTGTTGTGCATGGTCTCTTTGCAATGCATCATGAATTAGCTCGCCTCCTTCTGCCTCGTTGAGGACCCTGTCAAACTCATCCTCTGCTCCCTCAAGGCTTTCTTGAAGAAGGATGACTGTTGTGATGCCTAAAACGGAATCACAAACTGATTGCTCGTCCCACAGAACATAACCCTTTTGTTGAAAGCTTTCTTCTTCAAGGCTTTCCTCAAGGTAGATAGACCTCTCCTTTTCTTGCTCAAGGACCAGAGTTTCTAGATGTTCAAAGGCATCCACTGGTCCTCTTCCAATTCAAGCCCCTCGGTGTAGTTGTCCTCCTCATCGAAGCAACAGGGAAGTTCATCAAACAAAGGAGGAGAGAGCTAACCATGCTTATGTTTCTCTTTGTATTGCTGGAACATCTGCATGTATGCATGCCCTGTGTCTTCTCCATCGTCGATGATGTCTTCAAAAGGAGCATCAATAATGATTTCTTCTTCGTTGTCGCTCATGATAGCCTCTTGGAGAGCTGCAAATTGGATCTTTTCTTCCTCACTCGCTTGCAAAACAGGTTCCTCCTTGAGAAGGGTTGAAGTGGAAAAACCATGTGGAAGAGGAGGCAGTCCTTGAGCTAGAATCGAATGATTCTCCTCCTTCCATCTGGCTAGCACTTCATCAATATCAGGTGTGGCTTGATAGCTCTCTTAGAAGTGTGTAGATGGGGTGTGTTCAGACATGGAATGTGCTGTTGGGTCTGAACCGTCCATCACACATTGGCTGAGGAATCTCTCTCTGGACTCCAACTCTGCAATTTTTCTGGCTCTATCTTCTTGGAAGAGCCTTTCTTGGAGATCATAGGAATCATCATGAACAGGAGCAACCTCATCTTCTTCAAGGTTTTGAGGAAAACCTTTCTTCTCCTCTTTCCTGCCCCATGATTCCACTATGTCCTTCCAGGTTAGGATCTTGCCATCAGGATCAGTTACCTGAGGGAGTTGAGGAAGACTAGGAAAGCTGCTTGAGGGGATTGCATGAAAAACGTGAGTTTCATCATGATAATATGAAGGAACACAAGGCCCATGATGCTGGGCGAAAGGATTATACATACAAAAAATGTGATTTCTTGATGGCACCAGGACTGCTTAACCAGCTGATTCAACTCGGAGTCGCCATTGGTGTTGATGCAAAAGCCTCCAAAGGCTGGTTGGCTGAAGAACACACCAAAAATTCTTCAACACTTTGGACACAACTTGTCCTAGTTGGTCCCACTGGGCATGCCAAAAACTGTTGATGCAGTGGATTGTACCCTAGGCAGGAGGCCAAGCTCTTGCTTTCCACACGCAACAATGGAAACTTCCTTCTCGCCTATGGGACCGGCGAAGCTGGAGGGGAGAGTCTCTAGATAAGGACTAGCTCCCTCTGATGTATCTTTTAGGCCCTGGATTCCCTAAGCTAACAAATAAATGAAAAAAAGGGGGGGTTGAAAAGGGAGAAGGATGCTGAAAACAGAACCTAAACCTAAAAATAAAAAAGGTGATACACCAAAAATGTTGATCCACTCAGCCCGAACATACACTTTTCACCAACAAGAAGCGCCCATACACTTCATCTGATGTGGGAAACTCTTCTGTATCAGTGAGTCAGGGGTCTGTAGAGATACAGGGAGGAAGAACTACCAAAGGTGTTCTGAGACACACTTTGGCAGCCTGTTCACATGCGCCTATATTCCTGCTATAGACACTTCTGACAGACTTGTAGAAGAAGAAACTTCACAATGCACTAGACATGCTGGAATCGATCTGTGAAAAGCATAAAAGAAAATGACTTCACACAAAAGAAAACATAGACATATGCTTGAGTGCAAGTCCAAATGGAGGTAAAAATGCTAAGTCTTGATTCAAGGTAAAATCTGGCAGAGTTCTGCCTTACAAGCCGGAGAGATTTTTGGGCAGAGCTTTGCCTTACGGGCTAAGAGAATGGATCCTTCTCAAAAATGAGAAGTTTACAATATATAGAGAGAGGAGAAGTAAAGGCGCCGCTTTGAAAAAGACTTTGGCGCTCTTTTACAAGTTGGCCCATGTGTGCTGAGAGCATCGAAAAGAGGAAGTCACTGTTGTTGATGTCATTCTTCTAGAAGAGGCCTGCTAGAACCATGCTGTGTAATCGCCGGTCTTGACTTTGGCATTCAAACATTAATGTGAAAGCACGGTTCGCGCCTCTTTTCTGCAAACAAGATTGCTCTTTCCAGATATCACGCAGTTTGTTTGCTCATAAATGCCAAATGGAGAGAGCAGGCCACGCCGCTTACTATTTGCGCTGTTTGATGACCACTTGGCAATAACTCGCCTCCCCTCACCACTTGGATTGTTTGTCCGTTTCTGCACTTTGTCTTCTTCCTTGCTTTGTCTTTTTCTCGGCCCTCGGGGCTATCTTTTGGCGGGTCGCTGCATTCCTTGGGCTCTTTTCAAAATCAACGACTATTTCACTGCCTTAAAATTGACGCTCGTGGGCCCGTCACTGCTTGAAAACCAATGGCTAGTTTGTCGTGCTTGATTTTGACGTCCTCGGGCCCGTCACCCCTTGGACTTTCTTCGGCCTTTCTCTTTCTTTCGGCTTCTTGTTGCTTCCTTTCCTTCGGACTTCTTGCTTTGAATCTTCCTGAAGGGAAGGTGACCCTTCGGCTTTTGGAAAGCGTCTTTCATTTTGGCCGAGAGTCCCCCACAAGGGCACTTGCCCTTTGGTGGCCTTTGGACTTCGGCTAAATTCCCGCGGACATTTTCCCCGTGGACAAAAAGTCCGCAAGAATTGCCTTGTCCGCTTTGCTTTCCTTCGGAATTTCCGTCGGCTTTTTCTCCCGCGGCCTTCCTCCGAATTTCTTCAGACTTTTTGTCCGAAGGAATTCCTTCGGACAAAAAGTCCAAAGAAATTATTCTTCTTGCCTTAGTCTTTTTCGCGCCTTTCTTTGGGCTTTCTGCCTTGGACCCTTCCGAATTCCTTCGGACTTTTTGTCCGAAGGATTGCTTCCTTTGCCTCTTCGACTGCCTTTGAAAGTGCCCTTCGGGAAAATTGGAAACGACCCTTCCGAAGGGTACTTCCTTTGCCTTGAACAAATTTCCGAAAGAAACTTCCCTTTGCGGCTTTTCTCTGCGGCTTCTTTGCAAAGTTCCCTCCCCTTCGCAAGGGCACCTGAGTCCCGAACTGCCCTTCGCGAGGGCACCTGAAATGGTTGATTTTGCACCTAAGTGTCGGAGATTCGTCTCTACCTGCAGAGTCCCGTAGAAAACTTCTTTGTAGAGTCCGTAGAAAACCTGCAGAGTCCGTAGAAATTTCCAGACTCGTGCAAAATCAAAAAATGTACTGGCTCAGGACAACAAGGGAAAAAAGGGGACCGGTTTTTGGCCTGTTGGGCCAAAAATGGTCAACACTGAATTTAAAGGTAGTTCAAGGAATTCAAAAGGGACACCCTTAGCAATAGATCATGTGGTGACCTCAGGGATAAGGTGTTAGATTGATCCTTGGCCAGAGACTGATGCTCTTGATAATGGAGTCGCTAGATGCTGGAAAAATGGTTGATTTTTACTGTAACAGGACTAGCATCAATCCTAGAACTTTCCGAGTGTTTAAATTTTTTGTCCCACTGGGCATGCCAAAAATTGTTGACACTGTGAATTGCACCCTTGACAGAAAGCTGAGCTTCTGTCTTCCACGCGGCACAATTGAGACTCCTCTCTTGCCTGTGGGTCTAGCAAAATTAAGGGGAGAATCTCTAGATAAGGGCTAGCTGCCTTTGATACATCTCTGAGTGATTCCAGTACTTTTGCTAATTTATATAGTGGGGGGGTTGAAAAGAGAGAAGGATTACGTAAAATAGAACCTAGATTAATACAGTGATGCACCAAAAAAGTGTGATCTACTCATTTACTCACACTTTATATCAGAAGAGGACATACATACATTTTATCTTCTGGAAAGACCAGACTGTAGGGAGCTTTAACAAGGGGCTTAATGAAAACACAGAAAATGAACTTACCACAGGCGCTGTAGGAAAACACACTGTCTGATAACCCTCTTCTGCCTCTGCACTCCAGATACAACACTTCGTGTTACCTTCAGGAATGGTGCTTTGTCTATACCAGGTATGTTGGTATCAAACTTGTGAAAGCATTATGGAAAATGACTGAACACAAGGTTAATACTCAGGGACACTCAGAGATATATCCAGCCAAATAGAGGTAAAAACATATTTTATTGATTCAAGGTGAAAAATTGGTAGGACTTCGCTTTACAAAATGAGAGATATCCTTCTCAAATGATAGATTACAATATATATAGAGCAAAAGGAAGGAATGGCACCTTTTTTTACAAGTGGCCCATGCTGCGTTTAAAACATTGGGAAGAGGAAATCGCTGAAAGAACATGCTATGTCAGTTGCCAGTCTTGACTTTGGCATTCAAACATTATTGTGAAAGCATGGGCCGCGCTCCTTTGTCTACAAACAAGACTGCTTCTTAAAGACATTCACGCAATTGTCTGCTCATCAATGCAAAGTGAAGAAAAAACAGGCCGCGCCTTCATTGTTCGCGCTCCTTGATGACCACTTGGCGGAGACTGTTTCAACCACTGGAATAACTCCTTGTCCCGACACCTTTTTTTGTCACCTGGACTTGTTTTGTCTGCTTCTGTGCTTGGCTCCTCGGGCTCCTTTCTCGGCGGGTCGTTGAGTTCGCTCTTGACTTTTGTCTTTTCCCAGCTTTGTCCTTTCCTGGCTTTGTCTTTTGTCATCTCTTTTGTCTTTTCTTGGCTTTTGAGCCCTCGGTGCTATCTTTTGTCAATCTTTGGCTCTTTTGGCTCCTTTCTCGGCGGTCTCTTCCCTTTGGCTTTAACCCCTTTGAATTCCCTCGGGTTCGCGCTCAAGCATTTAAAGATCAACGACTATTTGACTGCCTCAAAGTTGACGTTCGCGCGCCCGTCACCTCTTTAGCAACTCCTTCAGGTTCACTTTCCTTCGGACTTTTCTTTGTTCGGGTCTCTGTTGTTGAACCCTCCCGAAGGGAAGGTGTCCCTTTGGGCTTGGAGAAAGGTCCCCCCTTTGGTAGTTGAAAGTCCCTGCAAGGGCACTTGCCCTTCGGGATCCTTCGGGTTGCCTTGGCCTCTCAAATCCTTTGGACAAATTGTCCGAAGGAATTCCTTCGGACATTTCTTTGTCCGAAGGAATTTCCCTTTATGTTTTGCCACTTGCTTTCTCTTAGTCGGGCTTTTCCCTTGGACAAATTCCTTTAGACAATTGTTCGAAAGAATTTGCGCGAACCATTTTGCCGCGGATTTCTTTCCGAAGGTTTTCTTCCATTTGGTTTTTTTGCCTTGTGAATTTCTTCGGACAAAATGTCCGATGGAATTCCTTCTGGCATTTTGTCCGAAGTAATTCATCCTTGCTTTTCACGGATTTCTTCAGACAAAAAGTCCGCAGAAATCGTTTGCATCTTTCCCTTAAGAATTTCCTTCGGACAGAAAGTCCGAAGGAATTCTTTGCCTTGTTCTTTCCTTTTGAAAGAAACTTACCCTCCGCAAAGGTACTTTGGGTCTTGAACAACCCCTTTGGAACTGCTGATTTGGTCATGTCGCCGACCAAAGTGCCCTCCGAAGAAAATTTGTTGCCCCTTTTGCGAATTGTGTAGGCCATTTTGGGCCTTTTAGCCATGACTTTGAACCTTTCGATTGAACTTGAACTATTTTTTGGAGTTCAATGGTTCAATGGTTTAATGGTTCAACACTGTGTTCTGCAAGGAGTCGCGTCCATTCAATTCCCTTGTGAATTAGATGTATCGTTGAAACGACTGCTTGAACCAACCCGTTGAACCAACACGTTGAAGCAACTCTTCCAACCTTTAGGAAATGTGCCTTCAACTTTTGGTAATTTTCTTTGTGAAAACTCACCTTTTTTCCGCCTTGTTCACTTTCCCGAAGGTGCTTGCTGCCTTCTGCAAGGGCACTTTGCCTTTGGAGCCTGCTGAAAGACTTGCATCCCTTTAGAACTGACCCATTCCCTTTACCAAAAAATCTGTGCAATTTGCTGCCCAAAGCGAAATAAGCCCCACATCAAGCCAAGAACCTACAGGGCTTAGATCTTTCAACTTTTCATAAGAACAGGGCTTATTTCAAAGGGAAATCGAGCATTTGCAGAAAGTGAGTACATGACTAAACTGATGGTTCAGAACAGTAGGGAAAGAAGGGGACTGACTTTTGGCCTGTGGGACCAAAATGGTCAACGGTTCCTTTGGACTTTTTTCCGAAGGATATCTCCCCTTTCTTTTCCTTTGTTGGGGCTTTTGTTGTTGAACCCTCCCGAAGGGAAGGTGTCCCTTCGGGGCTTGGAGAAAGGTCCCCCTTTTGGGCAGCCGAGACTCCCCCGCAAGGGCAATTGCCCTTCGGGCTCCTTCAGGCTGCCTTGGCTTCTCAATTCCTTCGGACTTTTTGTCTAAAGGAAATGTTCCCTTCATGTTTTGCCACTTGTTTCTTTTGGTCGGGCTTTTCCTTCAGACAAAATGTTCGAAGGAATTCCTTCGGACTTTTTCGTCCGAAGGAATTTGCCTTTGCCATTTTGCTGCAGATTTCCTTCAGACAAAAGTCCGAAGGAATCTTTTATCTTTTGCCTTGTCTTTCTTCGAAGGAAAACTCTGCCTTCTTTCTTTGGGCAAGGGCTGCTTGGTCTCCAAAATTGCCTTTCGGAAGAGTTACAAAGGCCCTGCTTGTCATCTGGGTGCCCCCCGCAAGGGCACCTACCCTTCGGGCTTTTGGAAGCGATCATTTGGCCCTTTGAACTTGGTTCATTTTGCCGATAAAAAGGCCTTTGAAGTGATTTTACTTGCTCTTTTGCAAATTCCTGCATAATCACTCCTTTCAACCTTGCTTGTTCTTTCTGTACCAAATGCTTGAATTGGAGCCTTTTGCATGCCAAGAGGAAAAAATGAGTTGCAGAAACATATTTCTGCATTATCCTTCATGTCTGAGCATGGAAATGGAAAGAAAAGAAAAGGGAGACCGATTTTTTGCCCACGGGACCAAAAATGGTCAACAGGATCATGGTAGGAAGGTTATGCCACACTTTCTTGCCATGAAAGTCATTAAATTGCTTACCTCTATGTGCTGTTCCAAAATTACAGCAAGCTGGGAATGAACATTATCATTTGTAGTGTTGATCTTGTTTACCCTTTTCTCCTTATCAGTGTGCAAAATTGATTTTCCTTGGTTTTTGAAACTATCATATTGGTTTTTAAAGAACTCACCTTCCTTGCTTACCTTTGAATTTTCATAGCTTCTTTCATGTGATCCCTCATGAGGGTTTGCCCCACTCTCTTTTCCTTCTTCTTGTAGGATTTGTACTTTGAGATTACTTCTCTTGGTTCAACCACCTATTTGTCTTCTTCTTGCAACCCTTGTTGTTTGTCAAAGTTTTGGACACTTTCATTTGGCTGCCCTTGAATTTCTAGTTCTTGTGGTTCAGAAAATTCAGTTATTGGTTGCCCCTTCAATAATTCAAAACCTTTTTTTGGCTGCCCCAAAGATTAAACCTTTTCAAATTGTTTGATAAGCCTTTCACCAAGTTCCTCATGAGTTTTAATGAGGTCATGCCCTTGTGACTTCTATCTTAGATTGCACCAATCATGGGCAACTCCTTCCATTATGGCCACAGGGCAAATTGTCACCCCTACGCTTCGGAATTTTGCTATGGTGCCAAGTTTGTCTTGTGAATCATTTTTAGGGTCCTTAAATGAGAATTTACAGCGACCCGAGTGGCCATCTATAGCCAGGTGAATTTTAGTCATTCAGAGGTTTCCAAGGAGCTTGCTTGATTACAGCCAAATGTGCAAATACAGCCAAGATATACAAGCTTTAAGCTTATTTATTTTGTCTTTCCAAGGAATTTTTTGGGTATAAGAGGTGGACTATTTTTTCGGATATTATGTCCGAGAGAAAGAGCTCTCAAAGGACTGTAAAAGTCCAAAAAAATGACTAAGTGGCAGTCGTTCAAGGCTTATTTTCTTCGGACTTTTTGTCCGAAAGAAAGGAGAAAAGCACAGTTGAGAAGATTGGTTCTCAAGTCAAGAGAAAAGTCCGAAGGAATAAGGACAGTTACAAAAAGCCCGGGTGCCCTACAAAAACCTCGGGTGCCCTACAATTCTTCTGAAGGACACTTTTGAAGGCAGACATGCCCTTCTGGAGGGCACATGGTTGATGAAGTGGACCTTTTCAATTCTTCCAAAGGGCACTCTTGGAAGACATAGCCCTTATAGAGGACATCTGGGCGTCGCGTAGGTACATTTACAATTTCCCTGAAGGGTATGTGCCCTTGCGGGGGACACTTCAAGCACGAAGAAGACATTGGCAAAAATTTTGAAAGACAAAATTCATTTTTTCGAAGGACACCTACCTTTGCGGAGGACACTTGGTCGGTGGTAGGATGCTTTCAAAAGTTTCGAAGGGCATTATTGGGAAACAGAAGCCCTTGTGGAGGGCACCTCCATAAAGCGAAGGACAAAAAAAAAAATTCCAGAAGGGCACTTGCCCTTCGGGGAAAAGATAGCCAAAGGAGAAATTCCTTCAGACTTTTTGTCCGAAAGAAGTTTGACAATTAATCCGTAGGATCTCCCTCTTTGCCTTTGTTCTTTTATTTTCCCCCGCTTTTTTAATCCTCCCGAATTTCTTCGGACTTTTTGTCCGAAGGCATTCCTTCGACCAAAAAGTCCGAAGAAATTCGGGAGGATAAAACCTTCGGACATAAACTCCGAAGAAATTTGGGAGGATAAAACCTTCGGACAAAAATTCAGGAGGATAAAAAAACCCGGGGAAAATAAAAGAACAAAGGCAAAGAGGGAGATCCTTCGAAATAATTGTCAAACAGGAAATCTGTGAGAATTTGAAGTCAGCAAAAGTCCAAAGAAAATCAAAGGGCAGGACATAAAAGGCCTAAAAGAATAAATTCGGAAAAATTGGCAAGGAAATGAATTCCTTCGAACAGAAAGTCCGAAGGAATAAAAACAGTTTCAAAAAATCCGATAGAAAAGACAAGGGCGTAAGCAAAGACCAAAAAAGAGAAAAGGAAATGCTAAGCCCGAGAAATAGAAAAGACAGAGTCCTTCGGACAATTTGTTTGAAGGATGAAAACTAAAATAAAGCCCGAATCTCGAATTAAAGCAGAACACGAACAAAGCTAGAGAAAACACGAAGTGAACTGAGCATGATCAATAGCATGAACAGAGACGTAAGCACAAACAGGACTGAGCCAGAACTGAACAAGAAGAAAGACAAACACAGAAATAGAGGCAGGATAAACAAAGATCATGCATAGGCTAATGTGAGTGACTCCAACAAAGCGAACTAAGAAAGCAAACACGCTTCAGTTTTGAAAATAGAGTTGTCTTGCATCATGAACATGCAAAGCGAATAATGTTTCAAACAGCTAGAAATTCTATGCACACACTCTCGTTTGCTCGAAACGTTCTGATGGTTCAAACGTAATTCTTAATTTGGCATTTGCATTGATTTCATACAAATGGGAGACCTTCAAACGTTCCAGCAGTTCGAGTGAATTCGACTACTCTTGTTTTAAAGTTGACTAGTTTTCAAGTCAAGACATCTATTCGTAGGTGTCATGCATCCAAGGCTTGTCTTCTTCTTCTTTTTTCAATGCAAGGAATTTTCATGCAAGACAAAATAGATTTTTGTAAAAGCTGAGTTGATTTGAGTTTACTCCCTCTTTATTTTCAACGCCAATCTCTTGACTTATTATAAATTTTTATATTAATGATTTTTCAGCTTTGTAAAATCCATCCCTCTCTTGGTAAGATCAAACTCTGTTATTGGTGAGTTGTGTAACCTCTTCAATCAATAAAAGGACTATACTTTCAGATTTCAAGTGCTGGCATAGTGTACATTCATTCAGTAATTTGCATACATGGTAGATTTCTCTCCCTTCTCAAATTCTGATTCGTACCTAGTTGCTAGCTCATCATGTTATGCAGGTCATGTTCAATGTTTTATGTCTTTTGCCAAAGTTTTAAGTGGATGTTAGGTGGCTGCAAAGTGTTTTGTATCAGACCTCTCTCCATTTTCCCTCACGTTTTTGTCATTGGATCGAACCTTCTCATGAAATATTTATGCATAGTGATCAATTGAAATCAAAGGTCTTCCTTTTTCCTTGTTTGATTTAGTGTTCAAGGTTCCAAGTAGAGTGAATCAACATTTTGGCGTATCACCGTCATTAGGTAGGATTTACCTTTAACGTTTCTTTCTCCCTTTTCCATGGTAGATTCGTAGCACAGAGTAGAGATCCATTGATACATCTTACAAAAACCAACCTTCTCTGGAGGTTCTTCTCACCATTGATGCACCCACCCTTGTGAGAAGATCTTATTGTTTCTATCGGAGAGAGAATTAGCCATTTTAGCACATCTTCGATTCAGGGTGCAACTCCAGATTGACAATAGGTCCAATTGCATGCAACCATGCAAATCTGAGGCACAATTATAGCCCTTGAATAAAGCTACCCTATATAAAAAATGAAGGTTTTTGTCCCCAAACTTCTTTGTGCATTTAAAAGATTTCATCTTCAAGTCACTTGTTCAAGCTTGACATACTTGAGCATAAGATTCAATATGCAAAATAAATATGGTCCTTGAATGAACAACTCATTTTCCTTTTATATCCATGCCCCAATTGTGGCACCCAAAATAGAAAAGAAACTCTCATTTTTAAAATATTAAAAGAACCTCTTTATAATTTAACTTTAGGCCCCATGACCCTTAAAAAGGCCTCAACTTAAGTGAAAATTAGATCATAAAGTGCTTTTCTATTAAATGCTTTGGAAGTCCTCAAATGTTCCTTTTTTCTCTTTTTTTCTTTAGCCTTTTTAAGAACAATTCAAGGCTAAGGACTTAAGCAAATTTATACCAAAAATGGGGACATTATAGCTAATGAGACCAATGACATGAAAGGACTGGAACAAACCAATGATGGGAAGTCTGTCAAGGACATAGCTAATCGACCTCATCATGGGAGGACCGTTGAGGACATAGCTAATTGACCTCAACATGGGAGGATCCTCAATGGAAGGGATAAATGGGTAGATATAAATGTTTTGGAAAGGCTTGATAATGAAAGGGAAGGGATCGAGATTGAGGAAGCCTTGGGACCAAGCAACTGCTTCAATTTTGAAGTTGCACCCTTTTGCTTTGGAGTTTGCCTCTTGGAACTAGTGGTACTGAATAGGAATCATGGTTAGTACCATCCATCTGATTCTACCATAGGAGACATGGTGCACAAGATAGAAGACGAATGGAGGCTAGGAAACGCCAATTAAATCAGAGGATGGCAACACTACTACCCAAAAATGAAAATGAAAAAAATTGAAAAAAAGTGAGTATAAATGGTGAGATGTGAAGGTTAGCACGAATGTTGAAGGTTGCAAGTTGATGCTTATAGACTGGTAAGAGTTATGGGACTGTGATGTCCCCTTTTTGGGTGAAAGGACCAAATAAGGGTTTCCCCTAAAATCCATAAAATTTTGAATTTTGAAACTAGCAAAATCAGCCTAACTCAAAAAGATATCTCAAAAACATGCAATTTGCTTCCAAACCCTAGACGCCAATATGCAATAACTAGATAGGTGATTTTCAACAATTACCTTGAACAAATATCACCTCAAAATGATCCAAAATAAACCACAAACTGAAAATAGAAAATTTGTACCTTTTTGCCCCTTGGATGTGGATGAAAATCAGATTTAACTTCGTTGAAACATATCTGTTTTTATGCATAAAACAACAGCGAAATATTTACCAATTCTCACTCAAACCCTTGCAAAAAATCATGAATAAATTACCAAAAATAGCCACACAAATTCAATGCCTTTTTTGGGCCTTCAAAGTGATCAAATACCACTCCAAACCTAGTCGTCCTAAATCAAAATTGCATATAAAAATTAGAATAATATTTGCCCTTCAACTGGGTTTTAAATCCCTTCAAATATCAAACCCTCACTCCCAATCAAGTCGCCACACTCGAAAAAATTAGCTCAATAAATATTACTCACAAATCCACAATTTATGAAGTCAAACCTCATAAAATCTGTCCAAAAATATAAATAAATAAATTAGAATTTATTATTTATTTATTCATTCAAAAAGACCTTGAAAACTTTGCCAAATCACATCGAAAGTCTGTCAGGCCAGAAAGAATATTAAAGGAATGGCAATCAAATTATATTTCACGATTCAATGAAAAAGAGAGCAAACATTACAATAAATAGACTAAGAAAGACTATTCATTTCACATTCCCAATGACTTTTCATATTCCTACGGGAATGAAAAGCTTATTGAATAAGACAAAATGCTAGACACCTAGGATTAATAACCAATATGCACAATATTGTTACAAAGTCAATCCCACACTTCAACAATATTCATCAATAAATTTCAGGAATGAAACTAAGTCAATTGGACTTCAAATTGTCTGTGAAATCCATACAAACAAGTCACCACGCAAGTCACCCCACTTTAGAGCAATAATCAAATTTCATCTTTGCAAAGGTGGCATCAAAAGACACCGTTTTGTTGGATAATCAGCTCCAAAAACTTGCAAATACTTATTGGGCATACATCTCAATATTTTCTTCAAGCATGAAGAATCAATATCAATTTTTAACATATATTCAATTGAGATCTCCACCTTGTATTTGTACCCTACAAAGGGGGGCGAACCACTTTGGGGGGTAAAATACTTCATAACTCTCCTTGTCGACTTTTTAGAATATCTTTTCCTTTCTTTGATCAACTTTCAAGCCGACATTCCTTTTTTTCAAATAATAATATTAAATTAATTGATTAAATAATAAATAGTAATTAAAATTACTTTTAGGCAATTATCCAATAATTATTTCTTTTAAATACCATAGTGGTAAAAACCTCTTTATAAAAAAATATTCTATTAATCAATTAGAATTGCCTTATATGGACAAATAATAAAATCACTATTCGACAATTATAATTAATTAATAAAATAAATCCCCCAAAAAAAATCCTTTTGTCTATAGGGAAAGTAAATTAAAGGTCTTCAGTACCTGCTCATAAGTGATTTGGTAATGGAGACATTACAGTCCTTCCTAAAATTGCTTGCCCTCAAACAATAGCAAACTCATATGCCCAATTACCAAGTCCAAGTGGTAAACCCTGTTGTAGTGCTCAAAAAGCCTCTCCTATACCTTGCAAATGCATGTCATAATCAAGTAAACAAATTTGTAGGGATCCCCTTATGTGAGACATGTATCCTTCCTCTTGCTGCCCTTCGTTAAATCCTCTCATGTGCTGGACCATGTTCTCCAAAAAACGCGAACAGAAATCAGAACTGTATCGTTTATAAGAAAAGGCTCCAAGACACATTTGCCATCATGTATGGACATCCAAGTGTGAAATTTGCACCCAACAAGAGGCTGCTCTATGTTACTTACCTTCAACATGCATATGATTCTCGTCATACTTTCCAAAAGCTCTCCAACATTCTCACAAAAAGGTTGTACCTTCCCGATGAGGAGGTTCCTTATGTCACCTTCACATGATACCAACAATATTACATTTCCATAATCTTGTGCAAACTGTTTTGTAAGAAATAAATCAGTTTTCTCTTCATGTTGACATGGTTATATATGCAAATAAACCTTTGATTTTTCATGTGGGCAAATGTAGAATTGATTGTACATATGTCTCGTGTCCCAAGAGTTAGAATGCATCATAAAACTCAGAATTTCCCTCTTTAAAGTAAGGTTGAATTTGCTTTTGCAAATCTAATTTTTCTGAGTAATAAATTTCAAAACTTATACATACCTTTATTCTTTCTACCAAGTGCTGGAAAGTGCCACAAGGATCAAATTTCTTCATTTCATCATGGCTGCCATGTGTGACCAAATAAATATTAGAGGGATGCTTAAACTTAATCCGAATGTATTGTTGTTCCATGTCCTTACAATTCCCCGTTTTTGTATGCAAATCGTGACTCCAATCATTGATATTTACAAAATCTATGGACAGCTGAAAGTACATAACAAAATCAGACCTATTGCCCATGTGAAAGGGCTGTAATAGTGACGTAGAAATTGAGTTTTCTGATTGTATCAAATTAGAATTACACATAGCAACATTTTTTCTTGTCACAAGTGTTAGAATGCTCCCAAAATCAGATTTCTTATGCAAGATAGGTGGCTGCCATAGGTTGCTCAACTCATAATTTTTGGGAGTAAAGTTTCCATACCTTTCAACAACTTTTGACCCCTTAGTTGACTGCCATGTACCAATTGTGCTTCTCTCTATGGGGTTCCAAAGCCCAAAATGATGCCAATAATTTTTTGATTTTTTTGGAAAGGTAGGAAACAAATTTTCCTTCACCAATTCATTTTGTCCAAGGCTGCTCATGATTTAGGCCTTTGCCCACTCTAGGGTAATCTTCAAGTCTTCATCCATGTTTTCATCTTCAACTCCTCCAATTGGTAGCCCATGTATGGGAACCAACCTACTCCTTGCATTGCCCATTGCAAGAGATCTCCCAAATAAACCTACATAAGAAACAAACAAATTATGGAAATCGTTGGTGTTTTTTAACACCCCTTTGATCCACTTGTCAAATTCTTTCTTGATGTCTTGATCCTTCCTTCCTATCAATTTCAGACAATGGATTGCATTTTACATTCCACAATAAGTTGGAATCTTGATCTTTTCCCATATCCACTTTGATTGTATGAAAGTCCATCATAGTGTTTTTTTCCTTCAAGCATTCCCTCATCTCATTGTGCATTGATCTATCAAGAAGCCCCATTGTGCCATCCAACCTTGTCAAGGCTTGCACCCCCTTCTTATTTGTGCTTAGGAATTGTTCCTTCCAAGTTCTTTCATCAAATCTAGAGTCATGCAACAAATTTGAACAATTATTAGATACCAAATAAAAATCATCATTCAACTCATACCTTTTTATGAATATCTCAGTTTCCTTGGCTTCTTCAAAATCATCTTCTTGAATACCAAAGTTTGAGGTACTTGGCTGCCCCAAAGCACCTAGCATTTCTTCATCTTCATCCATCATTTGCAGCCCCTTTTGCTGCTCCAAAAACTCAGATTTTTTATTCTCACAATTTTCCACTCTAGGTTGTTCCAAAGTGTCATTTTTTTGTAGCTCACCTTCCTCCTTCAAATCTGATTTTTTTTGTTTCCTTGGCTCCTTCATAGGAACCCTCATGAAGGGTCATCCCCTCATTCTTTCCTTCCAACTCTCCATGTAGTTCAATCCTCTCTTCCTCTACATGTTCCACTATTAAATAAGGCCTCAATTTTCCCTCACAATTAATTGCAACATTTTCAAACAGCATATGTGCAATTGGAAAACATTTCTTTTTTAGCCTCAAGCCTGTCAACAAGATAAATAAGAATGGCTCGGAAAGATCATCACTCTCATTGAGTGTGAAGGTTAAGATTCTCTGCATAAAAGCTACAACATTTTTGGTAGGATTCTTACAAGCAATTGCAAGGAAATGTTGAAACATTTCAACAACAAGCTCACCACATTCCAAATCTAACATTAAAACACCTCGTGATTTCTGCCATAGTCTCTAGCAATGTGACCCTTCTAAAAAAGGAGTCTCCCTTGTTATCCACAAAACCTCAAAAACTCTCCATAGTCAATTGAAATATCTCCCTCATAATTCTATCACTGTAAGGAGCCTTGGGAGCAGTTAGTCTCAAAATTTTATTGACACGACTAGTAACCAAAAATCTTACCTTTTCACTTGTGTCTCTCAAGAGTTGATGTTAAACCAAGTCATTAAGGGCTGTACCACCCATTTCATAGACTCATATTGTAATTGACTCACCTTGGATAACCTCCTTTCTACTTCTTTTAAGGTGCTAATTACACTTTCCCCTAGTTGGCATAGGTTCCCTAGCTTTCTTCCTGCATTGTAGAGCTTTTCTTTCTCCATTTCTTCAATGGCTTCATCTTCTCTGATAACAAAAAATCCTTTTACCTGCTTGTATCCAAATCTGTAACACCAAACCTCACAGGTGGACAAGATCGGTGCTCTAATACCACTGTAATGTCCCCTTTTTGGGCCAAAGGACCAAATAAGGGTTTCCTTAAAATCCACAAAATTTTGAATTCTGAAATTAGCAAAATCAACAAATCCTAGTTCAAAAAGATGCCTAAAAAATATGCAATTTGCTTCCAAACCCTAGGAGTCAATGTAGAATAAGTAATTTTCAGCAATTACTTTAATAAAATATTATTTCAAAATGATCCAAAATAAGCCACAAACTGAAAATAAAAAATTTGTACTTTTTTACCTCTTGGATTGGATGAAAATTAGATTTAACCTGGTTGAAAAATATCTGATTTTATGCATAAAACAACAGTTGAATATTTACCAATTCTCACTCAAACCCTTGCCAAAACATCATGAATAAATTATTAAAAATAACCACACAAATTCAACGCCTTTTTTGGGCCTTCAAAGTGATCAAATACCACTCCAAACCTAGTTGCCCTAGGTCAAAACTACATATAAAAATCAGAAATAATATTTGCCCCTCAACTAGGGTTTTAAACCTTTTCAAACATCAAACCTTCACTCCCAATCAAGTCGCCACACTTGGAAAAATTCGCTCAATAAATATTAGCCATCAATCCATAATTTATGAAGTCAAACCCTTATAAAATCTATCCAAAAATATAAATAAATAAATCAAAATTTAATTTTTATTTATCCACTTGAAAAGACCTTGAAAACTTTGTCAAATCACATAGAAAGTCAACACCACACTTCAACAATAGTCATCAATAAATTCTAGCAATGAAACTAGGTCAATTGGACCTCAAATTGTCCATGAAATCCACACAAACAAGTCACCAAGCAAGTCGCCCCACTTTAGGACAATAATCAAATTCCACCTTTGCCAAGGTGGCATCAAAAGACACCGTTTTGTTGGATAATCAGCTTCAAAAACCTACAAACACTTATTGGGCATACATCCCAATATTTTCTTCAAGCATGAAGAATCAATATCAATTTTCAGCATATATTCAATTGAGATCTCCACCTTGTATTTGTACCCTTTAAAGGGGGGCGAATCTCTTGGGAGGGGTTAAAATAAATCATAACTCTCCTTGGTGACCTTTTAGAATATTTTTATCTTTCTTTGATCAACTTTCAAGCCGATATTCCTTTTGGTCATGGTTGTCCTGAAATATCACACTCCATGGACAATATTATAGTGTCTTGTGTCCATTGGAATCAAAATAGCATTGTATCAGTTATGTCCATTATGGATGAGTTTTTATTGTACATCATGAAGCTTAATGGAAAATAATGTTCATGTTTCAATTTGTGTTCGTCATGTGATTTGATGTTTTTATAGCTTCGAATGTGTGTGTGTTCATTTGTTAGATATAATATTGTATGTGAAGTTTATATCCCTACATTTCTAACCTCGTTGCCATCCATGAATCCCACTTGTAGGTCTGTGTGATTATTTTGGGTCCATTGTAATCGTCTATAACGTGAAAAGAAAATAAAAAAATTAAAATAGAGAAAATCAAAATTGTTGGGATGTGAAGTAGCAAAGGGGGTGTTGGAGGTAAGAATGAATAGTGAAGAAGAGACCATTGTAGGTAGGAACAAATAAATCTATATATAGAAAATCAACAAAGCTAATGAGAACAATATCACATGAAAGGATTAGAATAGACCAATAATGGGAGGGCCGTCGAGGACATAACTAATCAACCTCATCATGGGAGGATCGTTGAGGACATAACTAATCGACCTCATCATGGAAGGATCCTCAACGGAAGGGATAAATGGGTAGATAAAATAAATGTTGTGGAAAGGATTGATAATGAAAGGGCAGGGATCGAGACCGAGGAAGCCCTGGAACCAAGCGGATGCTTCGGTTTTGACATTGCACCCTTTTGCTTGGGAGTTTGTCTATTGGAATTGGTAGTACTAAATGGGAATCATGGTTATATCATGCATCTGATTCTACCATAGGAGACGTGGTGCAGAAGATAGAAGACGAATTGAGGCTAGGAAAGGCCGATTAAATTAGAGGAGGATACAGACACTACTACCCAAAAAAATGAAAATGAAAAAAATTGGAAAAAAAAGAGTATAAAATATTTGGTGAGATGTGGAGAAGGTCAGCAAGAATGATGAAGGTTGCAAGTTGATGCTTATAGTCTGGTATGAGTTATAGGACGAAGTAGCTATGTTGACGTGAGAGTTCTAGAAGTGGCATATTCCTTGTTATTCCTACTAGAAGAGGAGATAATTATAGGCTAATAGAGAAAAAAGTGACTATTATTTTTGGAATCAATTGTTTTCTCAAATTTTAGTGCATGTGCCATCAAAGTTTTGCTTATCGTGATGGAAGCAATATGTGACCATAGGAGACAATAACTTGTAAAAACAATATATTCATTTAGTTTGTAGAGTGTGTTTGAAGTTTCATGTATAACCATGGGAGCAACAGTAAAGGATAATCTTGACAAGTGAGGAAATGGGCAGGTCACGCTTGGAAGATGATTGTGCGGCAATAGATCTAGTGTGGAGTTCTTAGAAGTTGTATCCTATTTAGATGGGGTATTGTTGCCAAAAAGAAGATTATCTAGTCAGCGGGGTGGATACAACCCAAGAGAAGTTGTTGTCAATAGTGTCCATGGACAACAACCATTCACAAACATTAGAGGTAACCCCTGACAATATTTCAAGTACTCAATGCTTAGTCCTAGTAGAATATATAAAGTGAATATCAAAATATTCTAAGCCATACTCGAAACTGAGCGTGAGTGCATTTGGATGATGTTCTGAGAATATATTTTAGTGAATGTTGTGGTTGCTTCTTAGCCACAAGAAATGGAGGTTGATCAAGATGATCATGGTAGCCATAGACTCATAGAGCAAGGATGATGACGATGACCATGTGTTTGCATAGTGTTATGATCTTGTTGATTTAGAGAAAAATGAGTCAGAGCATGCTACTTTGAAGCCATAAAGAGAGGCTGAGTCCAAAGTGAATCTAGATAAGGAAGTGGATTCCATTTGCATAGATGGTGATGATGGCACCAACCTGTGCCAAATTTGGATTGGCTACTCATGTCACTATCTTTCATCGGAAGCTATCCCTCATGCTACCCTAGAAAATCTATGAAAGCTAGCTTTTCCAAAGGAGGGGTATTAAGGAGAACATCATTAGATTTAGTTTGAGTGACCTTGACCTGAAGCAAGTTGGTAGGTATCAAAGAGATTCTTAATATTTTTATTTCTTTTAAAAGGAAACTAGAAAGAAGAAGAGTATCACCATCCAAATGAAAGTTGGAGTTTCCAGTTCCTTCTTCGAGAGCTGGTAAAAAAAAAAACTTTTCCATGACATCTAGCCACCTCTATTGTCCTAAAATATTCACTCAATAGAATGAACACGTATGGGCTTAGAGGATCAGCCTGCCTGAGACCTTTGGAGGTTGTGAAGGAGGTCCCAATGATTCCATTAATAGATAAGCACAGAGTGAAGGTGGTAATACAACTTTGTATCCATCTGATTACCTGTTCTTGAAAACCAAAACCCTCTAGAGTTTTACAATTTATCAATCATTCTCCAGTTGTATCTATCAAATGCTTCGGAGATGTGTCTAATTTAATCAGAAGTCCTGGCTGATGTTGAGAGTTAAGTGAGAGAGGGATTTTCTGAACTTTAGTTATATTGTTAGTTATTTACTACTAGGCTAAGGTCAGATCATTGTTCGTAATTGAATTGTTTTTTGTTTCCTGTAATGGGTTTCTTGACATCTTGTTTTGCTTCACTTTTGATAAATATTATTACCACTTTTATTAGATTGAGAAAATTCAGGTGCTTGGAGGATCCCACCTTGAGAGGGGTTGGAATGTAATGCGTTGCTATCATCCATTTCTTCCACTTCTTGATTTTCCAGGGTAGCAAATAGGTTTGTTGTACAGATCTGCTTATCCTTCCTTATTGATTCCTTGCATTTTCTTGTGATAGCCTTATGAAATCTGTTTTCATCCACTACTATGTTGTTAACAGATTTTTTTAGATCAAAACTCGTTATGGTTGCTAGTTGTGTTTTTTGTGTCTCCATACCTAGCTGATTCTGTAATCCTAGCTCAGACTGTTCCAAAGTGGGACAAAGCCTAACCAGATGGTCATGCTCATGACAGATCCAGAATCTGAAAGAGAATTTTTCATAATTTATGGGCTGTAATGCGTTGCAGTTATCATCCATTTCTTCCACTTCTTGATTTTCCAGGGTAGCAAATAGGTTTGCTGTACAGATCTGCTTATCCTTCCTTATTGATTCCTTGCATTTTCTTGTGATAGCCTTATAAAATCTGTTTTCATCCACTACTATGTTGTTAACAGATTTTTGTAGATCAAAACTCGTTATGGTTGCTAGTTGTGTTTTTTGTGTCTCCATACCTAGCTGATTCTGTAATCCTAGCTCAGACTGTTCCAAAGTGGGACAAAGCCTAAACAGATGGTCATGCTCATGACAGATCCAGAATCTGAAAGAGAATTTTCATAATTTATGGGCTGTTTCCATTCAATCCCTCCCAGGTATGAGGCGATCTGGCAGTTTTTTTTTCAAGTCCAAATTTCATACAAATGCATCACAGGTCAATATCCCATGGTTCTTTGTGAACTCGAGGAAGCCATGCATTCACCTATGGCAGTTCCTATTTTCCTGAGGGAGGAGCCGTGCCATTGTTCACTTGGGAGGAATGGTACATGAACCCAGATATGAATATTGCTAGGGAGATCCTCCGCAGGATTGAAAATTGGAGACCAAGTTTCCATAAAGAGACATGCCTTCTTGAGTAGATACTCATTCATGTGAACTCTATGATGCCAATTCTTGTTTTGAAGTATTTAAAGTGTGTAAAGATAAACCATGACATTATGAGACTTTGAAAGAGATGTTTAATAAAATAAAAGTGGATTACTTTTCTATCGTACTATGAGTAGTACTAATTTACTAATTTGAGTACCAACACAGCTCCAAATCATACTTGACTATCAAATATTTGTGCAATTTAAATGTGTAGTGTTGAGATTCATTCATATTATATATGAGTGTAAACCTTGCTATAGTAATTACCTTATTCCCAGTACAAAGTATCTATGAGAAAAATACCTTCAAGGAAAGTGTCGATGTCCTTTTAAATGAAACTAGAGATTTTCTTGCTTGATTTTTGGATCTTGAAACTTTATTCTGATGTAGACTCTATTAGGTAGTGATACAGAATATTTCTTAAGTAGGACAAACAACTGAATCATTACTTTCATTGTCTTATTATCATTTGTTAAGAAATGTTTTTTTTGAGACTAATTTTTTCAATTCTCAGATGAAGTCGCTCAAACATAGGATTGTTCCAAAGACATCAATGGATGAACTTGTACTAAGCAGTACTTTGCATGAACGTCTAAATGCCATCGTGGAATTTGAAAAGGCAAGGGCAGTCCTCCTTGGTCAATGGGGGTTCCAACAAGAGAAGCTTGGAGCTATATGCTTTTTTTGGGGTCCTCATGGGGCTGGAAAGTCTTCAGCTGTGGAGGTAAATGTAAAGTTGAATTTTTCCCAATATTCTTTTTATGGTAAACACTTTTAGATTTGTATTGAATCTATGCATAAATTTATTTGTAATTTTTTGCACATATCTTATGGTTTTTTCTTGGAAATGTGATTGTCAAATTTATTTAATATCCTCTAGGGTATTCAACATTTTCTTACTTCTTCCACCCAAGGCATTTCATTTTTATCATCTTTCCATTTTAGCAACTTCAAACTGTTTACAGATCTAATTCCTATACCTACAAGACATTGGCTCCCAAATAAAACAAAAGAAAATATACCTATCGTAATTTCTTATTATTAATTCATTGATATTCTATGAATGCAATCCTTCTCAAGCAAGTGTTACACAGTAGTTAATTCCTTTATTGAATGGTCTTGAACCTAGGTTATTGATGGAAGTTCAAATAGGTCATGCAATGGTATACCACATTTTAAAATCATCGATACTCTAAAAGGGAGTCGTTCAATTTATGCCTACACAACTGTCCTATTCTTGTCAACCTACATAACGACTTTACTTTTGTATCCCTATGTCTGTTGACTAAGGTGTAATTTCCCCTTCCAGTTGACTTCTCTCAATACTTGAGATTAGCCTATTATGTGGCCCTCGTAAGCTAATATGGAGGATAGAGGGTCTTGTTGAGGCATGGCTTGGCTTCAATTGTAAGAATTTTTCAGTTTGGCTTTTGTTCGAGGTCTTTTGGACGCCATTTGCTTGACTTACTATTTTTAGTAAGTGGAGACACTCAGTGGAGCACCCGTGCTATTTTTAGCAGTATCGTCTGGTCATATGCAGATTCAGTCACTTATCATTCGGCTTCAGACGGCTTGTCATTTGGACTTATATGGAGGGAGATATTAATAATTATTTGCCAAAATAAATATTAATTTAATTGAAGCTTATATTATAGAGTTATAATTTAAATTTATGTTATAACTGAAGTGACTTTATGAAGGGGTCGACCATCATGAAGGGGCCATATTTCAATTAATTATTATAATTAAATGGGCGCCCAAACTATTGGAAAATTCAAAGTGAAATTCAAAGTTAATTTAAAGGATGCTTTTGAAGGAAATGAAGGGGCTTGAGGAGATATAAGGTTTTCTTTTGAAGAAATTGAGATTATTGCATTTTGAGAACATTTTTGGAGGAGTTTTGAACTTGCTTGGAGAACGAGGGTTCCTACCTGCAACAGCCATTGAAGAATGTAGTTCCTCTGTGAGCAACCATTTGAGCTAATGAAATACCTAGTGAACTTGGTGATTTTGGGGGTCTCAATCAGAGGCTCTATTTGGGATTTCAATTGGATGAATTTGGTGAAGTTTGGATCAGATTTAAGAGATTGGATTGCAGATTAATTTCTGATCGAAAGGGATTATTTTCAGAGGTTTTATTTGCTGCTACAGTACTGTGAATAGTGATGTGCTACAGTACCCATGAATAGTGACATGCTACAGTACCCATGAATAATGATGTGCTACAGTACTGTGAATAGTGACGTGCTACAGTACATGTGAATAGAGAGGAATTGCTGGTCATAGAAGACAAAGTGTTCGCAGCTTCTTTTGGAGTTAAACATATGATGGTATCTGCAGATCACAATCATATCAGGTTCATTCAATTATCAGAATTTGTTTTTTCATATTGTATTTATTATCAATAAGGCCTTGGACTCTTATTCAGTGAATGGAATAATATATGGCAATAAGAGAAGTCTCAATATTGTTCAAAATTTATTCTCAATAGACTAGTTTTACTTTCAGTATGTTTTTTTTGTTCAAACCCCCTGAAAACACAAAAAAATCATAAAACCATCAAAAAAAAAAGAAGAAGTGAAGTTCAGCAGTAGAACCTGTGAAGGGTTCTTACATTGGTATTAGAGCTAAATCCTGCTATCCTGAGGGTTTAGTTATTACATGCCTCCAGAGGAGGTTGGTTCACACAGGGATTATACATGTAGGAGAGCCTTACTTGAAGGCGAACAGGGTTTAGAACCACAGCCGGTCATCATGGGTGACAGGTGTGAGGGTAGCCCACCCAGAGGCAACAGGAATAATGATGATCAGGATACCAGAGATTTCTTCCGTGCTATGGTTACAAGGCAGCAGTAGATGGCGCAAGCATTACAGACACTCACTACTATGGTAGAAAGGTTGAACCCACCTGTTAGACAGAATGGGGAACAGGGAGATAACAGGATTGCTATAGGGAATCAGAGACCACAACGGACCCATTCCAGGACAGCTAATAGGCCTACACGCCCTACATTTGTTCCGGAGGAGCCAGAAGAAGCTCCGACAGAGGAGGCGGTAGGAGACCCCATATTTGTAGATGCACTCATGGCTGCAAATGATGAATGGGAATTATTAGTTCTTCGGGTTCGGGAGAGGATGACCTTTGAACGCTTTGTAAATCAGAGGAGAGAGCATTACAGGTCACTCATACAGGATAGGAGGCCTAGAGGTCAAAATAGTGAGCTGAAGAGGGCTACAAGCAAGCTTTCTTTGACTACTTTTGATGGTAGTAGCAAGATGACAGCGCAGGCTTGGATTCACAAGCTTGACACTTTCCTGGCACTGAGACCTATGACAAAAGTGGAGGCAATAAAATATGCCACATTACATTTAGAGGGAGCTGCACATGATTGGTGATACCATGGGATGGTTACCCTACAGCATAACCAGGTGACTTCATACCAGGGCTTCGTGGATAGGTTGGTAGAGAGATTTGATAAGAAGGATCCATAAGTCTACTTCAGGGAGTTGGCACAGTTGAGACAGACAGGCGGATTGGAGTATTTCATTAGTGACTTTCAGAGGCTATCCGTTATGGTGCCAGATATCTCAGATAGGAGATTGGTTTTGTTCACCGAGGGATTATCCGAACCACTGAAGGGTTGGGTAAAAGCCTTTGATCCTTTTTCACTATAGGAAGCGATGAAGAAGGCATGTAGCATGGAACTTGCAGCTCCATCTAGCAAGTCCAATTCTAGGAGTACTTCTTCATTTAAGGACAACAAGGGATTCAATAAAAATAGAGAGAAATCTGATTTTAAGAGTGATTCAAAGGGAAAGTCAGCAGCACCCTTGGATCGTGAGACTCTTAATGATTTGCGCAGGAAGAAGCTTTGCTTCTACTGCAAGGGTCCCTATGATGCTAACCATGATTGTCCTTTGCGGCCTAAGGGTAAGGCCAATAGAGTTATGTGGGCTTATTATGAGGATTCAGAATCTGAAAATTCCGGACAGCAGGAGAGTTCTGAGGAGTCAGAGTCGGAGGCTTTAGAGCCTAAGGTGGAGACAGAGTTAGAGATCCAGCTCCGGGAGACATGGTTGTCTAGCATACAACAGGAGGGATCTTTCAGACTTTGTGGAGTTTTGGCTGGTAAAAAGGTTATCACCCTTTTAGACACAGGTGCCACCCATAATTTTATTGATGCCGGATTTGTGGAGAGGCGTGGGCTTATAACGGAAGAATTTGAGGGCATTCGGGTTAAGGTGGCTGATGGTTACACTCTCAAGTGTGACCGTATGATTAAGGATCTTCCTTTGTGCCTGAATAATTATGAATTCAAGGCTGATTATTAGGTGTTAAATATGGGCGATATTGATATAGTCTTGGGCATGAAGTGGCTTCATTCTCTTGAGGAAGTTATACTTCGCCTTAAAGACATGGAGATCCGGTTCGAGGTGGATGGGAAGACTCGTATACTGAAGGCCATCTGAGACAGTAACATTAGGACTATTTCCTTCCGACGAATGGAGAGACTTATGCGTCATGACATGGTTGAGTGGGCCGCCGAGTGTACTTTGATGTCTACACAGGAGGGACAACATAAGACCGAGTATCATCCTGACATTCAGTAGTTGAGAGTTAAGCATGGGAAGGTTTTCAGTGACCTTCCACTAGGAAAACCTCCAGACAGGGGTATTGAGCACATCATAGAGCTTGAGGAGGGCGCCAAGCCCGTCATGAATACGCCTTACCAACACCTAAAGCGGCTTAAGGATGAGATAGAGAAGACTATTAAGGAGCTGCTTGCTGTGGGTCACATTCGACCGAGTAAGTTGCCATTTGCTTCTTCAGTTGTTCTAGTGAAGAAGAAAGATGGTACTCTTCGTATGTGCATAGATTAAGGAATCCTGAATAAGAGGACTATTAATAACAGATATCCCATACCCCGTATAGATGAGCTTATCGATGAGCTCCATGGTACCTGTTACTTCTTGAAGATAGACTTGAGATCAAGATATCATCAGATTAGAGCTCGTGAGTAGGATGTTGAGAAGACCGCATTTCGTTGTCATTGTGGACACTTTGAGTTTGTGGTTATGCCATTTGGGCTAACCAATGCTCCAGCGACATTCCACTCCACCATGAACAGGGTCTTCCACTCACAGTTGAGGAGATATGTACTTGTCTTCTTCAATGATATATTGGTCTACAGCGGGACATGGCAAGAACACTTGGCTCATTTGGATACAGTACTCAGCATTTTGGATAGGGAGTCCTTGTATGCCAAGGAATCCAAGTGTGATTTGGGGATGACTGAGTTGTTATACTTAGGCCATATTATCGGTGCAGAGGGAGTGCGGATGGACCTTGAGAAGATCCATGCTATCATAGATTGGCCTACTCTTGAGAACCTTACACAGCTGCAAGGATTTCTTGGGTTATGTGGTTTCTATCGCAGATTTGTCAGTAGATATTCAAGCCATGCAGCACCTATGACAGATTTGTTGAAAAAAGGTGCATTCATTTGGACTCTTGAGGCACATGAGTGTTTTGTGAAGTTCAAGGAGCTTATGACTACATGTCCAGTGTTGGCACTGCCAAATTTTACGAAGCCATTTGAGCTTCAATGTGATGCTTTTGGTGAGGGCATTGGAGTGGTGCTTATGCAGGACAAGCACCCGATTGCTTATGAGAGTAGGAAGCTCAGAGGACCAGAGAGGGTTTACAGTATATATGATAAGGAAGTGTTGGCCATAATGCATGCCTTGGCCGAATTCAGGTTATATTTAGTGGGCAGTAAGTTTTGTATTAAAACTGATCATAATAGCTTGAGGCATTTCCTAGGACAGCGAGATTTAAATGACCGTCAACAAAAGTGGGTGAGTAAGTTACAAGGATATGACTTTGACATCACCTATGTCAAAGGTACATAGAATGTTGTTGTTGACGCTCTTTCATGCCAGCCTTATCTGAGTTCTATGGTACAAATTGCAGAGGATTGGAGGCACTTGATTGTGGAAGAGTATGCCAAGGATACATGGGCATCTGGCATTGTTGAGGGATCTATTGTGGACACCAGGTACACACTAGTAAATGAGTTGATCATTTACAAGAACAGGATTTTCTTGATCCCAGGGTCAGAGATGAACACCATTCTGCGAGCTTTCCATGATGTACCTATAGCAGGGCATCCCGGGTACTTTAAGACATACAGACAAGTTCGGGAGAGATTTACAAGGAAGGGGCTTAAGGCAGATGTTCGTCAGTATGTGCGAGAGTGCCCTGTTTGTCAGCAGAACAAGCAGGAGAACACATATCCGACAGGGTTGTTGCAGCCACTTCCGATTCCTGATAGGCAGTGGGAATCCCTGTCGATGGATTTTATTTCGGGCTTGCCTAAAGCCCAAGGACGTGATTGCATATATGTAGTTGTGGATTGGCTGACGAAGTATGCCCACTTCTTTCTGATCACCACTACTTACACAGCTACACAGGTAGCATAGGTATTTTTCCGTGAGGTTTTCAGATTACATGGGTTGCCTCGGAGCATAGTTAGCAACAGGGATAGTCGGTTCCTGAGTCACTTCTGACAGGATGTGTTCAGACTTTGTGGGACCGAGCTTACACCAAGCACCAGTTACCACCCGCAGACCGATGGTCAGACAGAGATAGTGAACAAATGGGTGGAAGGCTACCTCAGAAATTACATAGCAGGGCAACAAAAGGTGTGGGTTAAGTGGATATACTTATGTGAGTATTGTTACAATACCACATGACCATTCAGATGTCCCCATTCATGGCGTTGTATGGGTATGAGGCGCCTAGTTTTCTTGATTTGCTACTGAGTGACAGTAGAGTGCCTAGTGCGGGAGACTTATTGCAGGAGAGCCAAGACATTATGAGGGCTCTTAAGGAGAATATTGCTAAGGCACAAAATCAGCAGAAGCAGAATGCAGATCAGAAGAGGACCGAGAGATCTTTTGAGGTGGGAGACATGGTATATCTCATGTTGTAGCCCTACCGACAGTCTACTCTCAGGAAGAGTGGATCAGAGAAGCTCAAGCCACAGTACTATGGTCCTTTCGGGATTGTTAGGCGTGTTGGAGAGGTGGCTTATGAGCTAGAGCTTCCAGCGGATAGTAAGGTCCACAATGTTTTTCATGTGTCATGCCTCAAGAAGGCGTTAGGACATCGTGTGGTACCTTCAACTGTATTGCCTCCCTCGGATGATGAGGGAAAGTTGATTTTAGTACCTGAGTCTATCCTGGAGTACAGAGAGAGACAGCGACGCAGGAGGACCATCAGGAATTTCTAGTGAAGTGGAGAGATTTGCCAGTGGAGGATGCTACGTGGGGAGTGAGGAGATTTTGCAGCATCCTGAGTTGAGATTGCTTGAGGACAAGCAATTTCAGGAGGGGCGGACTGTAATGTCCCCTTCTAGTTGACATCTCTCAATACTTGAGATTAGCCTATTATGTGGCCCTCGTAGGCTAATATGGAGGATAGAGGGTCTTGTTGAGGCATGGCTTGGCTTCAATTGTAAAAAATTTTCAGTTTGGCTTTCGTTCGGGGTCTTTTGGACGCCATTTGCTTGACTTACTATATTTAGTAAGTGGAGACACTCAGTGGAGCACCCGTGCTATTTTCAGCAGTATGGTCTGGTCATATGCAGATTCAGTCACTTATCATCCGACTTCAGATGGCTTGTCATTTGGACTTATATTGAGGGAGATATTAATATTTATTTGCCAAAATAAATATTAATTTAATTGAAGCTTATATTATAGAGTTATAATTTAAATTTATGTTATAACTTAAGTGACTTAATGAAGGATTCGACCATCATGAAGAAGGGGCCATATTTCAATTAATTATTATAATTAAATGGGCGCCCAAACTATTGGAAAATTAAAAGTGAAATTCAAAGTTAATTTAAAGGATGCTTTTGAAGGAAATGAAGGGGCTTGAGGAGATATAAGATTTTCTTTTGAAGAAATTGAGATTATTGCATTTTGAGAACATTTTTGGAGGAGTTTTGAACTTGCTTGGAGAACGAGGGTTTCTTGCAGCAGCTTTTGACGAACATAGTTCTTCTATGAGCAACCATCTGAGCTGGTGAAATACCCAGTGAACTTGGTGATTTTGGGGGGTCTCAATCAGAGGCTCTATTTGGGATTTCAATTGGATGAATTTGGTGAAGTTTGGATCAGATTTAAGAGACTGGAGTTGCAGATTAATTTCTGATTGAAAGGAATTATTTTCAGAGGTTTTATTTGCTGCTACAGTACTCTGAATAGTGACGTGCTACAGTACCCATGAATAGTGACGTGCTACAGTTCCCATGAATAGTGATGTGCTACAGTACCGTGAATAGTGACGTGCTACAGTACATGTGAATAGAGAAGAATTGCTGGTCATAGAAGACAAAGTGTTCGCAGCTTCTTTTGGAGGTAAACATATGATGGTATCTGCAGATCACAATCATATCAGGGTCATTCAATTATCGGAATTTGTTTTTTCATATTGTATTTATTATCAATAAGGCCTTGGACTCTTATTCAGTGAATGGAATAATATATGGCAATAAAAGAAGTCTCAATATTGTTCAAAATTTATTCTCAATAGACTAGTTTTACTTTCAGTATGTTTTTTTTTGTTCAAACCCCCTAAAAACACAAAAAAACTCATAAAACCATCAAAAAAAAAAAAGTGAAGTTCAGCAGTAGAACCTGTGAAGGGTTCTTACATAAGGGTAGAAACTAATTTGTTCAAACCTAATGGTCCCACACTCTCTGTTTGCCTTTGATTCCTTTATTTCCTATGTACTATATAAATCCCAACTACAATTTATCTTTTTGCATAAGAACAAAAATAAAGGGGTTATCGACATCTATGCTAGTAGTACATGAATGGGGAGAACATGCTGCTACAATCCCAAAGGACTTATCAAATTTTGAATTCTCTCGTGTTCTGATTGTGATTGTAAGAGTAACTAAATAATTATCAAATTCTCTCTTATAATGTTTGTTTATGTTACTATTTGAGAGTTATTATGTTCTTTTGTACTCTAGTAAAAGAAGAAATATTTATCATGTATGTGTTCTGACTGTTTTTATACGAGTACATATATCTTTGGTTATTTAGTTGGGGTAATTACTTCTATCCAATACAAGAGGTGGTCCTCAACATCTGTCCAACCAAAACTTCTTGGAGGCCTTTTTACTTGTGTTCAGGCATATGTTAGAACAGCTCTCAAGTTTCTTCTCCCCGGTTGTGTTGTTGTCTATATTCCGTAGAATCACTTGTATATGCCATGTTTGCACGAATAAAGTGCCAATATTATATTTCATTTTTGTGTATCTTGTATTTCTTTTCTTGTTTGATTGTGAATACTCATTCTACATTTTTACACCGTTTCCATAAATAATTTAGGTGATTGATGCCAATCACCTTACGATCAAGTTTGATAAGGAGGTCAGAGAAGATAGAAGCTTGAGCATGTTTTAAGAGTCGTTGATGGGATGAGAGTTTGGAGCGCCCCATAGGCATCAAGAAAGAGGAGATTTGTAGGCTGACTTTTAGTTCCTTTATGACATCAGTGTGAGAGAGTACAGTCAAGATGAAGCTTGGGTAACCTAGGCTACCCTTGAAAACATTGAGGATCGCTCAATGTGGAATGAGCACATGGATGGATTGTTACCCAACTTACTGTGACTCTTGGCCCATGATTGCTTGTTGATGTAAGACTTGTCCGACAAGTGAGAACATGATTTGCAGTGAATCGTCATCTGGCAATGGTACCAAGACATGCCCCATTAGGTGGACAAGAGCAATCCGAGGAGAGATGTTGACAAGGACAAGATAAAGAACATTATCAAGGAGTTTTATGATTGACAATCCCAAATTAGTATGGAGGAAACAACTCCAAGGAGTGCAAGAAATTAAAAGAGTACATGTGTAGTGAAATTACTTCACAAATAAAGTAGAATCACATCAATAAAGCATGATATAACTAAAATAGAGCAGAATAAATGAATAAATGATTAGTCATGTCAAGGGGGAAACCTCCATAGCCATACAATGAAAACATAATTTACAATATGATGATAAAGTACTAACCACTGCCTCCTGTATACACCGAAATAATGCTATGAAAACACCCTAGGCTGACCCTACTACTAATATGAAGCTAAAGAAATGATCATATGACTTAATTAAAGGTTATGATAGCCACAAAAAAATGATCATATGACTTAATTAATTAAAGGTTTTGGAGGATCCTACCGTGAACTTGTGCTGGCGTCGTGCCCAACCCGCTTCTTTTTCACAAGTTGTGGTATTTGTGGAAGTTTTTCCCTTGCATGCTCCGCACCTTTTGAAGACTTCTTCTTGGGCCACAGCTTGTAAAACAGATTATGCACTTGTTCTCCCACCATGGTCTGCTTTACCTTGATATTGGTCTGATTAGTCTCCTGCTTCTCTTTGTAGGCCTTCTTACTAGGATAGATGTACATCTTCCACAGAGTGTGAATCTCGAAGTCGATTCGGTTTGCTTCCAAGGTGAGACGTTGTGCATTAAAAATGCGATTTACTGAATCGATGAAGTACCACGTCGAAAAGGCATTGGGTAGCTTCAACCACATTGAAAGTTCCCCAGAAAGGACCATTTTGATGCACGCTAGAGAGAAATGTTGCTTTACGACAAACTGGGCTTGCTCACCAACCTAGGCGAGCAAGTTTTTAGGAATGCGCCATTCATTCCCAAAGGCCTCCATACCATCGTACCATGATTTCATCTTATTTTTGTAAGTAGAGGTGATGTGCCCAGGGCATGTGAACGCCTTATAGCACTCAACGGGGGACTTGTGTTCGAGTAGATATGCCCACTTCAGGTCTCTCAAGGTGTAGTCTGGTACACCTATCTCATCAAATACCATTAACAATAAAAATACCCCCATGGAAACCTATGGCTTGGTATTTGATGGGTCTTCTCAGCATCCTCTATGATCTTGTGGGCAAAATACATTGCCCAATTATATTTCAGGCCTTCAGTGATCTGGTGAGCGATGTAGAGGTGAGCCATATCCACCTCTTTCCAATGATCATGACGATGCATGCAGCCACTTAGAGGGCAGGATCTTGCAGGTTCTTGATGTGCATGGCATGGCCCTGCTTTTGGTGCATGAGCGTTGTTGTTTTCCCTATTTCCTCTGAGTCTTCTAAGTTGAACTCCATATCCATGCTGGAGCACTACAACCCTGACACCTTATTCTCTTGGGTGTAATCTTCGTGCTATGCCCAACAAAGTAGAGGCAGTCCTCATGGAAGCACGAGAGTAAAAACTTAATTGCTTCCTCAAGTTTTCCAAAGTATAGAAGGTTGAACAAATTGACATAACCTCGCAACGTCCAAGGCATTGAAAATTTTGAGGTCATACACCAATTGATTTTTGGTGTTCTAGTGCTAAACCCGGTAGTCATTTTGTAACTCAACCTGATTCCTTGGTTGACTGTGATTATAGTCAAATATGGTGTAAGAGGATACTTTGGAGATCCAATTTTCTGTGTGCAGCACTGACTTTGAGTACATCTCTTCTGTCATCAACGACAGGGGTGGAGGTGCTTGTGCCTTCTTTGCTTGGCGTGCCATCCTAAATGCTTCTCCTTCCGCGCGCTGTGCTTGTTCTTCAAGTGTCTCTTCTCTAATTAGTACTGCTTCCCCCCAAGCGATGCTTCCTATTCTGGTATAATTGGCAATGGATCGTTTCTTAAAGCCTTCTTCTTTGGCCACATCACCCTCCGTGGAGCTCGAAGGTTGAGGTGTAGCTGTCCAACGTTCCCAAATGAATACGTGATTGCGGTGTAGATGACTCGGCTTTTCCTGCTTTGTCGCCCTCTAATGGTGGATGTCTACCTCTGCAACCTACAACTACCAGTTCTTTGTATCGTAAGTCATGTTTTGAGGTTAGCTTTGTGTTTGATTACTTAGTTTAATGTTCCTCTCAATAGCTGTTTACAGGATTTCGATGCTTTGACTTGCACTCGCTCTGGAATCAATTGGGCTTAGTTCACTCTTCGGCTCTGTAGACTCAAATGAAAGCAAAGGTAAAAAGTAAAACAAGCTCTCATGTCCTTTTATAGGTTCGAGGGGGTAACTTGCATTTACTACCCCCTTTCTTTTCGATCATCATTTTTTGTTATTCATGCATTTGTAACGGCCACCATTTTTTGTCCCGTCGCTTCTCATCATAAATGCATTTAATGGTATTGTCTTGTCACGATGTTGGCACATTTATCGCAACTACTACTTTCACATTAATGACACATCTTGTCCCGTGCTTTTCTTTGGAGTGGAGTACAGTTGTATCCCGTGCTTTTCTTTGGAGTGGAAAAAAGTTGTTCTGTTTTTTTCAAAATTTCAAATTATTTGGCAGGAATATCTTATACTAGGACTATTTAACTTGTGCACCTCAAGTTGCATATGCATCCTTAGAATGAGTACATGTACTACCTTCTACCCCACACTAAAAAGCGTGTCGTGGTCCTCCACGAAATTACAAGTAAAAAAATAAACAAATTTTTTATAAAATAAACATTGTGTGCAACTAAGGCAATGCTTTTATTAAAAACAAGAAATCCTGAACTAATGGCATAAGCCTTATTGTTACAAAAATTATATTATTAAGTAGAGAAATACAGTTGTAGCCAGTTACCATTGTAATGTCTAGGAAGAAATTGGCCATGCAATCTTTGTAAATGGTAAGCATCGGTAGACTGAATGCTATGAATGACAAAAGGATTGTCCCAGTGAATACGAAGTTTTCCAGAATAGTGCACGAACTTGGATTTGTAGAGCAAGACTTACATTTTAGGGGTAAATGTCTTATGCTTGATGTGTCGATCATGCCATGCCTTTTGTTTGCATTTCTCCACATCTTGACTCCAATGAGCAAGGAAATGGGATTCATCCAACTGCAATAAAGCATCCAAGTGTGCTTTTAATGACAATTCCTCATCCAATTGTCCAATGCGCTCAATACAAAGAGATGGTACTGTTGTCAATTTAGAGCTGCACCCTGAATCGAAGACGTGCATGAAATGGCCAATCCTCTATCCGGTTGAAACAATGGGATCTTCTCACGAGGGTGGGTGCCTCAATGGTGAGAAGAACCTCCAGAGAAGGCTGGTTCCTGTAAGATGTATCAATGAGGATCTCTACTCTGTGCTGCAGACTACCATGGAAAAGGGAGAAGGAAACTTTAAGGGGAAATTCTACCTAATAACGGTGATACACCAAAAGATTGATCCACTCTACTTGGAACCTTGAACACTGAACAAACAAGGGAAAAGGAAGACCTTCGATTTTAATCGACCACTATGATAAGTATTTCATGAGAAGGTTCGATCCAATGACCAAAACATGAGGGAAAACAATGGAGAGAGGTCTGATACAAGACACTTTGCAGCCACCTAACATCCACTTACAGCTTCAACAAAATACATAAAGAACACTTAACATGACCTGTATAATACGATAAGCTAGCAACTAGGTACAAATCAGAATTTGGGAAGGGAGAGAAATCTACCACATGCAAATTGCTGAATGAATATACACTATGCCAGCACTTGAAATCTGAAAGTACAATCCTATTGATTGAAGAGGTTACACAACTCACCAATGGCAGAGTCTGGTCTTGCCAAGAGAGGGATGAAAAAAATCTAAGGCTGAAAAGCTATTAATATAGAGATTTATAAAAGCCAAGAGATTGGCGTTGAAAAAATAGAAGAGGAAGATCAACTTAGATTAACTCAAGACTGACTTTGCCTTTCAATAAAATATGTTTTCCCTTTGTCTTTGCATGAAGCTCCTTGGTGCTAGAGGAAGTGGACTTGTCTTTGCATGAAGCTCCTTGGCGTTAGAGGAAGTGGATGGCTAGGTTTATTGAAACGCCCACCTCTCTTTGCATGGGAATCCATGCCAATGTCAATTTTAGCTTCTTCATGAGCTGTTGGAACATTTGGAAGTATGAGTTGACAATAACATGCATGAAATCCAATGCCAATGTCAATTTTAGAACTCTGACTTGATCCGTTGGAAGCCGAGCTGGAAAGTTTGAAGCGCTGAGTTGGAACGTTTGAAAGGCTAAGTTGGAATATTTGAAGATAAACTTGACTTCAACAACCAGTCAACTGAAGCCTTGACTAGTCAACCGTAATTAGCTTTTGCTTGAATGGAATTCCACGTTGACTCTGTCTTTTGTTTGTGCATGGGTTTCTCTCGGCCCAACTGTACGTGATTTCTCTTGGCTAAATCTAGAATTCTTCTTCTTGACCTCTGTCTGTATTTGTCTTTCCACGGACTTTTCCTTTTGCTTTATTTCCCTCGGCTTTATTGTTTTCCCCTTGGTTTTATCTCCCTTTGATTTTCTCGGACTTTCCCTTCTCTGCCTTCAGACTTCGCTATTCGGACAAAAAGTCCGAGATTTTATCCTTCCTGGGCCTTTCTTTTCCTTTGGATTTATTTCCCTCGGCTTTATGTCCTTACTTTTCCCGCGGGCTTTGTATCCTTTGAATTTCTGCAGTCTTTTTCCTGCTGGCTTTTTCCATTTGCACTTTTCCCAAATTAATCATTCGGACAAAAAGTCCGAAGGAATTCCTTCGGACTTTTTTCTGAAGGATATCCTTTGTTTTTATCTTTTGCCTTCAGACACAAAGTTCGAAGGAATTAGTCCTTTGTCTTTGTCTTTACCATCCGCAGAATGCCCTTCGGAAAAAATGCAAAGGTCTTTCCACCGACCAAGCGCCCTCTGCAAGGGCTTGTGTCCTTCCTTTGTGCCCTTCGGAAAAGTCGCAAAGACCTTGTCACCAACCAAGTGCCCTCCGCAAGGGCTTGTCTTTCAGAAATGGCTTTTCTGAAAAATTGTAGGACACCCGGGCTTTTTGTAGGGAACCCAGGGCTTTTGTAGGTGTCGTTATTCCTTGGGACTTTATGTTTTCCTGCGGTTTTCTGTTTTTTCTCAAGTTTTCCGATTGGAGGTTCTCTTTTTACAAATTCTTCGAAGTATTCCTTTGGACTTTTGTCCAAAGGATATCTTCCTTCATTTTTTTTCCTTTGCTGGTGGAATTTGTAACCTTGCCCTTTTGATTTTTTGGCTCCTCCTTGGTCCTTTATTCTTGGCTAATTTCCCGCAGACTTATGTCCTTTGAACTTTTCCGAAGCTATGTGAAATCAAGCCTTCTTTGTCTGAAGGAAATCCTATTGTAGCCAAGGCCTTTGCAAATGAGTTATTTCAATTGGTCTACATCTACCCAATGTATTATTTCTTCCTTGGCTAGAGACGTGATCTTTTCGAATGGCAAGAGACAATCTGACCTATGGAAGAATTGTCAACATTTTTGGCGACTCAGCTGGCCCAGCATGCCTGCTATGCTTGAGAACTCAGACCATATAGATGCTATTTGAACTCCCAAAACAATGATAAACCTTATTTCTGACTGAAAATCTCCTTTGATCATGGCTGAAGTAACCTCCTTCAAAATAAGAAGGAAAACACACGAAAGCAGGGAAACTAACTAAGAAGCAAGTGTGCAATTAAGCACCTATTGGACAGAACTAAAGCAAACTACTGTGCTTGAACAACACTTGGAGGAAAGCGAAAACAACTATGTACATAGAGTTTTGCTCTTTAATAGCAATGTTTCAGATGTATCCCATTGATTGGGATTAGAAGCTCTTGGCCGTCCATCTTGGCAAGTTGGAAAGCGTTATGGGATTTGCAGCTAGAGATTGTGTATGGGCCACTCCAAAGGGAATCAAACTTTGTGTGCTTTTTTGATTTGGCTCGATCCTCATCCCACATGAGGACCAAATCTCCTTCATTGAAGCTTCGTGAGGAAGAACATTTGTCAAATGTTCTTTTCACCTGTGCCTAATGACTTTCCATGGCTAGCATGGCTTGATTTCTTGTCTCTTCCAACTCCATAAGCTCTGCATACCTTATCTCCATAGGCTCATTCTCCAACAACTCAAGTTGATGCATTAGTTCTAAAGCTGAAAACTCAAGAGAAATAGGTAACCTTGCTTCCCTACCATAGACTAACTTGTAGGGAGAGTTGGTTGTTGACCTCTTGTAGGTGATCCTATCAGCCCATAGAGTTGACTTCAACTTGCGATGCCATGACCTCTGATTGTCTTCAATAGTCATTCATATGATCCTTAAGAGGTTCTTGTTTGTAGATTCAACAAGGCCATTTCCTTGTGGATAATAGTTCGATGAAGTACTGAGATAAACCCCATGTTGGACAGCCCATTGGCTGATTTTAGATCTCACAAAAGCCATTGCATTGTCAGAAATAATAGTCAAAGGAACTACAAATCTAGAGATCAAACCTTTATAGAAATCAAGAATGCTAGTTTCGTTTGCTTCTTTCAATGCAATTGCTTCTGTCCAACGTGTGAAGTAGTCCGTAGCTGTTAGAATCCACTTATGCCCTGAACTTGAAGGAGGGTTAATGAAACCAATAAAGTCCAATCCCCACTGGACAAAACGCTGATCCATTGCAATTCGCTGAAGGGGCAGGGCTGCAAATTTAACTTTTCCTACAAACATAGCACATTGTTTGCACTTCCTAACCCATGTATGGCAATCGTCAAATATAGTAGGCCAATAGTAACCATCTCTCATGATTTTAAGTGTTGTAGTTCTTGCAAAAAAGTGCCCTCCACCAAGCCCATCATGGAATTCTTCAAGTAATCTTGTAGTTTGGCTTGGCTCCACACACCTTAGTAACATTCCATTCATGTCCTTTTTGAACAAAACACCATCAATGAGCAAGAATGGAATTGATTGCAATCTGAAATACCTTCTTTTTGAAGCACTTAGGTGAGAGGGGTAACAACCATCTTGCAGATGGCTTACCAAATCATGAAACCAGCTGGAAGTGAGGTGTGAACAACAATCTCTTCATCATTTGACACTAAAATAACTTCATTAGTTTCTTTCAAGTCCTAAGCTAGATGCTCACAAAGTCCTTTGCCTCTAACCAGCTTTGTAACTTTAATTTCTACGTCATATTCCATTACTTTGGTTATCCAACCAACCCTCTTAAAATTTATGTCTTTGTTCAGAAGAAATTCTTTGATGCTTGGATGAGCAACCATTAGACGATTTTATTATTAGACACGTGCCAAAATTTCTTCAGAGATCTTATAATTGAAAGGACATGTTTTTCAACAAAAGATTATCCTGTCTCATACTCCTGCAAGCCTTGGCTGTAGAAAGCTATTGGCTGCTCCAAATCTTCATGATTCTGTTGCATAAGAATGCCTAAAATGGTGTCCACATTAGCATATGTATACAAAATTAAATTTTTCATAAAATATGGATTTAAAAGCATAGGAGTGCTTGCTATGGTTTTCTTAACATCTTCAAACCCTATTATTCCTTCCTTGGACAAGTTTTTTAGACATTTCTTTAACATGGTTGTAAGTGGTTTACCTATTATAGCGAAATCTGAAATGTATCTCCTTATAAAATTGATCTTTTCAAAGAAACTTTGCAAAGCCTTTTTGCTTTAAGGCAAGGAGAGTGCAAGAATGGATTGAATCCTTTCAGAATCTATGTTTAAACCGTGCTTTGAAACATGTCCAAGAAGCTTACCTTCATGAACTGAAAATACACACTTTTTGGGATTTAGAGATATCCCAAATCGCCTACACCTTTCAAAAACATGCTGGAGGTGAACCATGCGATCTTCTGCATCTTTTGAAAATAGTATTATATTATCCAAATAGACAAGCACAAACCTATTAAGAAGGCCTTGGAAGGCCATATCCATGGCTCTCTGAAAGGTTGCTCCAACATTGGACAAAACGAATATCTTTCTGTATGCAAATGTCCCCCACTTAGTCATGAACGCTGTCTTGAATTGGTCCTCTTCTTTGACCAAAATCTTATTGTAACCACTATTATATCCATCCAACAAGGAAAACCTCTCTGAACCTACAACAAGCTGTAAAATTTGTTCCGTTGATGGCAATGGATAGTGGTTTTTCCGCGAAGCCCTATTTGAATCACGAAATCGACACAAATGAATCTCACAATTTTTTTTGCGTACTGGAATGAGGTTCGCCACCCAAGTTGAGTGCTTGATTGGAAATATGATAGCTGATTCTATGAGCTTGTGAAGCTCGACTTTCATCAAAGGCTCAAGCTTTGGATTGATTGGCCTGTCTTTGTCTTATTGGTTTAGTTTCATCTTGTAACTCAATAGTGTGTTGAGCCAAACTTGGATCAAAACCTTTGAGATCACTATATTGTCATGCGAATATATCAACAAAATTTGTGCATAATTCAATGAAAGCTTTCTTTTGTCGAGGAGTGCATACCTTTCCCAATTTCAAAATCTTACCGAATGCAATCTCTTCATTGGCATAGTGCTCTTCATTTGTTGACACGGATGGTTTCTCTTTCCTTAGCTCATCTTCACTGAAAATATTTTCAAGAGTGACCAATCCCTTGGGTAGCTTATTAGTTTTCAATTGTACAATCTGATCACCATACTTTTGTAAGAATTTCGACTGATTTCTTAAAGAAAACTCAGCCTCTTCTTGCAAAAATCTCACAATTTGATTGTCATTTTCAAACACTTGCCAATTTTTTTGGTTATCCATAACGGAAGGCCTTACAACTATCTTTATATGTGACTGAAAAATGTCACTTTTTACATTAGCTGGGATATCAAATTGTGCCCCAACAACAACCAACCTATCAACATGTTTATTTCTATCCCTTGGTATTGCCTGAATATTAAAAGCTTGAAAATCTTCAAGTAAATCCCATACTCTATATCTGTAAGATTTAAGCAACATATTTTTGCATATATTCAAACCTATTACTTGGTGGACTACAAGTTCACTATCTCCAAACACTTGCAAACAATTTGTTTTTATCTTCTTAGCCCACTACAAACCGTGGACTAGTGCTTCATATTCAACAACGTTGTTTGAACAGCCAAACTGAAATCTAATAGAAGAGAAACACCTTTATTCTATAGGAGAAATTAACAGCATTCCAGCTCCGGTCCCATGCTTATTTCTTGATCCATCAAAGTATAATTGCCACAAGCCTTCATTAGATTTGTCCTCTTTGACCATGGTTGGAATTGGTGCATCGTTCTCATGAAGACAATACACACCAAGACCTTCAATCAAACTGTAGGGATCATGCTCATGCAAGGTGGAAGCCCACTCATCAAGAAACAAATTTAGAACTCCATCCAAAGGTGAGTCCTTTTCTACATCACTAGTTTGTAGTATTTTATCAGAGATGATACAATTTGCATTGACCACACTTGGAGTATAAGGCTCCATGTGAAAACGTGCAATAAGTTCTGAATGAATTGTTACATTTTTGCTATATCTGGTCCTGAACAACAAGTAGGTCCAATCAGCGGATAAATATCCTCCAATCTTTGAAGTGAAATCTCTTGAAAGGCACATAGCAAAATAAAGAGGTAGGTCCACCACTACGTCTTGTTGAATAGTCACGTTAGGACAGTCATGTAATGTCAATTTCAAATCTTTGATAATGCCTATCATTTTTGCTGGTGAACCATCCAACTGCAGTACCTTTTTAGTATTTGGCTCATAAACAAGGCCGAGCTTGTCTGCAATCTGTTTGGACATCACTATACTGCTAGCTCCACTATCCACCATACAATTATGAATCAAAGTATCATCCACTATTAAAGAAAGATAAAAATGGGGAGTTATCTTCGTTCTTACCTTAGTTTTGTCCACTTTTGATATTTTATCTCCTTGCTGCACATGTTGCTTAGTTGGCTGATCCGAATTTGTCAATACAACACCTTCTTTATCCATTGATTTTGGAGACAATTCAAGAGTTGAAAGTTCTTGAATGAGTTTATCCTTTTGGCCTGGAATTGAAAAAGAATCTCACATGCTAATGCTGATGTTAGACTTCATCTGATCTACAATACTAAATTGAGATGGACTAACCTTTGATTGCGTCTTTTGTGGTACTTGTTGCTCACGAATCAGAGGTATTTGTTGCACTTTACTAACCTCTACATTTTGATTTTTTTGGGTTGTGGGGGCAACAAGTTGCTCTTTTGTATCTCGAGCAATAATACTAGGAGCACTTGAAGTATTTGCTACTACTTGGGCTTTCTCAACAGCTATTATTTTAGTTCTCTGATAGGTTATAGCTGCAACTTGGTCATTTGAAACGTTAGTTTTAACACTCTGAGTAAAAACGACATGATCATCTACCTGCCAATTTACATTAATAGCATCACGCTGCCCTTGAGTCGCTCCTTTTGATGCCAAACTTGTATCTTGATATTGACCCTCTTGAAAAGAGAACTCTTTTTGTGTCATCTGTGGCATAGTGCCATTTGGTGATACTAAGTTCTGATTTTGAACGTCATTGAGACTTGAGGGCTACCAACCTGAATCCCGCACCAAATTGTTTTGAAGTGGGGTTGGAACAATGGCTTTTGAAGTGGAAGGAGCATTCAGATCAAGAGCAGCATATGGCTTAGCTGGAGTTATGGCTCCTTGAGCTTGATAGGGTGGTCTATTTTCTTTGAAACCCTAATAAGGAGACCTTTGATCTTTGAAGGGCTGATAGTTGTTTTGATTTTGTTGTTTATAAGGCCTATTTGACTGAAATTGCTGCCTTTTGAGCTGTACTATTTCATTTCCAAAAGATTGTAGTAAACTTTTCAACTCTCCTATCTTACTAGATTGACTAGTAGGCGCTGCAATAGGAACTTGAGGTGCTGGAATTGGAGCCAAGGATGGAATTTGAGGAACTTGAAGCGTTGGTATAAAACTTATTTTCGAAAATATGGACATTGGAGGTCTTGGAAAAAGCTTACCTAATTGTATCAAACTGTTTTCTGCCCTTATTGCAACTTCATAAGCATCTGGTAAAGTAGTACCACCCATTGACTGTATCATCACTCTAATGTCAGAATTGAGAGCTTTCAAAAAATATAGAAATGCATATTCAGGGGATGGCCTAATCAGAACTGGTATCCTAGTCCATGTTTTCTAGAATTTGAGATTAAAATCGGACATGAACTCATGAGGAGCTCTCTGTATGGCAATTAATTTCTCAACTAAAGATAAGTTATCAGATTTGTCCTCAAACCGCTTGACCAAGGCTACACCCAATTCATCCCAGGTGGAAACGTATCTAAGTGGGAGGGTTCTATACAATTGTAATGCTTTTCCTTTGAAAGACGCAGCTCGCAATCTGATAGCAACATTATCCTCAACAACATTATGAATTAAACAAAGATTAGCCACATCCTGGATATGCTCAATAGGTGTTGTTTGATTTTCTCTTGAAAAGAATGAAATACTTTTGAGGGTAGATACAGGAATACCATCTAACTGTGCTAGATTTAGTGGACTTCCCCCGTTGAATGGAGCAAACACTTGATTTCTAACAGCCATCTAAATGGTGGGGATTGCAGTGTCTAGAACAATAGGATGAGGGGGAGGTAAATATTTTCTTTGAGGATATGGATTTGCCCTCCTAGACCTTGCTCTTTTATAAGTTACAAATTCAAAAAGAATACCTTTACTCGTTGATCTTGTGGTAACCTTCGGCATGAATGGATTGCCTGAATGATGCTATGAACTCTGCAACTGGATGTAAATGAATATCCTCCATTGCTGCAAAAAATATATGCAAAGAACTCTTTTCGTGGTCCCACTGGGCATGCCAAAAACTGTGATCCCACCGAGCGTGCCAAAAACTGTGGTTCCACTGGGCGTGTCAAAAACTGTTGTCAACCTGGAGCTACACCCTGAATCGAAGACGTGCATCAAATGGCCGATCCTCTATCCGGTTGAAACAATGGGATCTTCTCACGAGGGTGGGTGCCTCAATGGTGAGAAGAGCCTCCAGAGAACGCTGGTTCCTGTAAGATGTATCAATTAGGATTTGTACTCTGTGCTGCGGACTATCATGGAAAAGGGAGAAGGAAACTTTAAGGGGAAATTCTACCTAATAACGGTGATACACCAAAAGATTGGTCCACTCTACTTGGAACCTTGAACACTGAACAAACAAGGGAAAAGGAAGACCTTCGATTTTAATTGACCACTATGCATAAGTATTTCATGAGAAGGTTCGATCCAATTGCCAAAACATGAGGGAAAACGATGGAGAGAGGTTTGATACAAGACACTTTGCAGTCACCTAACATCCACTTACAGCGTTAGCAAAAGACATAAACAACACTTAACATGATCTGCATAATACAATAAGCTAGCGACTAGGTACGAATCAGAATTTGGGAAGGGAGAGAAATCTACCACATATGCAAATTGCTGAATGAATATACACTATGCCAGCACTTGAAATCTGAAAGTACAATCCTTCTATTGATTGAAGAGGTTACACAACTCATCAATGGCAGAGTCTGGTCTTGCCAAGAGAGGGATGAAAAAAATCTAAGGCTGAAAAGCTATTAATATAGAGAATTACAAAAGCCAAGAGATTGGCGTTGAAAAAATAGAAGAGGAAGATCAACTTAGATTAACTCAAGACTGACTTTGTCTTTCAATAAAATATGTTTTCCCTTTGTCTTTGCATGAAGCTCCTTGGTGCTAGAGGAAGTGGACTTGTCTTTGCATGAAGCTCCTTGGCGTTAGAGGAAGTGGATGGCTGGGTTTATTGAAACGCCCACCTCTCTTTGCATGGAAATCCATGCCAATGCCAATTTTAGCTTCTTCATGAGCTACTAGAACATTTGGAAGTATGAGATGACAATAGCATGCATGAAATCCAACGTGAATGTCAATTTTAGAACTTTGCCTTGATCTGTTGGAAGCCGAGCTGGAACGTTTGAAGGGCTGAGCTGGAACGTTTGAAAGGCTAAGTTGGAATGTTTGAAGATAAACATGACTTCAACAACCAGTCAATTGAAGCCTTGACTAGTCAACCGTAATTAGCTTTTGCTTGCATGGAATTCCACGTTGACTCTGTCTTTTGTTTGTGCATGGGTTTCTCTCAGCCCAACTGTCTGTGATTTCCCTTGGCTAAATCTATAATTCTTCTTCTTGACCTCTGTCTGTATTTGTCTTTCCACGGACTTTCCCTTCTGCTTTATTTCCCTTGGCTTTATTGTTTTCCCCTTGGTTTTATCTCCCTTTGATTTTCTCGAACTTTCCCTTCTCTACCTTCGGACTTCGCTCTTCGGACAAAAAGTCCGAGATTTTATCCTTCCTGGGCCTTTCTTTTCCTTCAGCTTTATTTCCCTCGGCTTTATGTCCTTACTTTTCTCGTGGGCTTTGTAACTTTTGAATTTCTGCGGTCTTTTTCCTGCTGGCTTTTTCCGTTTGCACTTTTCCCGAATTAATCCTTCGGACAAAAAGTCCAAAGGAATTCCTTCAGACTTTTTTCTGAAGGATATCCTTCCTTTGTTTTTATCTTTTGCCCTCAGACTTTTTTCCATGGGTTTTTCTTTGTAAATTCTCCAAATTCTTTCAGAATTTTTGTCCGAAAGAATTCCTTCGGACAAAAAGTCCCAAGGAATTCCTTCGGACAAAAAGTCCGAAGGAATTAGTCCTTTGTATTTGTCTTTACCATCGGCAGAATGCCCTTCAGAAAAAACGCAGAGGTCTTGCCACCGACCAAGTGCCCTCCGCAAGGGCTTGTGTCCTTCCTCTGTGCCCTTCGGGAAAGTCGCAAAGGTCCTGTCACCGACCAAGTGCCCTCCGCAAGGGCTTGTGTCTCTTAGAAATGGCTTTTCGGAAAAATTGTAGGACACTCGGGCTTTTTGTAGGGCACCTAGGTTTTTTGTAGGTGTCCTTATTCCTTTGGACTTTATGTTTTCCTGTGGACTTTTGTTTTTTCTTGGATTTTCCTGTTGCGGGTTCTCTGTTTACAAATTCTCCGAAGTATTCCTTCGGACTTTTGTCCAAAGGATATCTTCCTTCCTTTGGTTTCCTTTGTTGGTGGAATTTGTAACCTTGCCCTTCTGATTTTCTGGCTCCTCCTTGGTCATTTATTCTTGGCTAATTTCCCGCGGACTTATGTCCTTTGAACTTTTCCGAAGTTATGTGAAATCAATCCTTCTTTGTCCGAAGGAAATCCTGTTGTAGCCAAGGCCTTTGCAAATGAGTTATTTCAATTGGTCTACATCTACCCAATGTATTATTTCTTCCTTGGCTAGAGACGTGAACTTTGCAAATGGCAAGAGACAATCTGGCCTGTGGAAGAATTGTCAACAGGGACCAAGAATTCAACTGGTAGAACTGCTTCTTTACCATACACCAGATTGAATGGTGTGTTCTTGTTCGAGTGCTTATAAGTTGTTCGGTAAGCTCAAAGTATTGCATACACTCTATCATCCTAGCAGTTTGGCCAATATTACAAATTTTCGTAAGTGTTTTGCCTAAGATTTTATTGAATGCCTTGGTAGTGCCATTGGTGTGGGAATGATATGGTGTTGTTTTGTGATGAGCAATCACGAACTCAACGAGTACAACGCTAATAGTTTCATTGAGAAAATGTGTACTGCGCTCACTAGTAAAATTTAGTGGGCATCCAAAATGGGTTATGATATGTTCCCATATGAAACGCACAATAGTAGCAGCAGTACAATCTAGTCCAGTGCATGAGATAATCAGTCGCTATAATGATATAACAGAAACCTGTACGTCGTCCAACTGGATTGATTGTTCGACAAAATCAATGGCCCACTTTTCAAATGATTCTTGAGATAGAATAGGATGTAATGGCATGACATTCTGACGATTTGGTTTTTCAAAGTGCTGACAAATATCACACTTCCTAACATGCATTTTGGCGTCTTGAAAAAGGGTTGGCCACAAAAATCCGACCAACAGTACCTTGTGCACAGTGGCATCCCCAACATAGTGTCTGCCTACAATGCCTTCATGAACTTCTTGGAGTACTTTGAAGCTCTCATGTTTCATGACACAATGTCGAAGAATTTCGTCTCGGCCAAGCTTGTAGGGGTCCCCTCCAATGAGCTGAAAAGGTGCTGCGTGGATTGCGAGTTGTTTTTTAGCCTGTCAAGTTAGACAATCGGGCGTTGAGCCAGTAGTTTTGAAAGTTGCAATATCTTTCAACTCCTCAGGAACATGAGAAACACAAAATAGTTGAACATTCGGTAGATTATCTTCAATAGCGCACGGTGGTTCTTTAGAATCAATCCGAAAAAGATGGTTAGGATCACAATTAGTTTTTCCTAGTTTGACCATGACAAAGAATTGAAATTCTTGAAACAACACTATCCAGGGACAGAGGCGACCATGCAACATAGGTTTATTTACTAGATATTTTAAATCTTCGTGAACTGTATAGAATACAAAAGGAGTTGCCAACAAGTATTGTCGATATTTCTGTAGAGCATAAACCATTAACAGTGCTTCGCGCTCTATGGTGGTGTAATTCCACTCGGCTGGAGTAAGTTTTCTACTAGCAAAATAGATTGGGTGATCAAGGTGACCTTCACCCGGTTGTACAAGGATTGCACCAATGGCCATTCCAGAGGCATCAACATGTACATGGAATGGTTTTGTCCAATTAGGGAACTGTAGAATCGGAGTAGTGACTAGTTTTTCTTTTAAGGCCTCAAAGGCTTTTTGGCAAGAGCAGGGCCAGATAAAGTGCTCATTCTATTTTAAGAGTTCCTCCAAAGGCGCGGCAATCTTTGCATATCCTCAGATGAATTTCCTATAATACTTGATATGTCCTAGAAAGGCGCAAACTTCGTGCTGAAACTTTGGCGCTGGGAGGTGAAGAATGATAGATACTTTTGCTGGGTCCACCAAAAGTCCATCCTTGCAAATAATATGTCCTAGAAGAACATCGAAAGGTGTAGCAAAAAGACACTTCTTTGGATTTAGTGATATTTTTAGTACTCGGCAATGCTCAAGCATGAGTTGTAGATTAGAACAATGGTCTTTGACCAATCCATAGACTATCTAGTCATCCAAGTAGACTTGAAGAAATTTATGGATGAAATCTTTAAAGGCCTCAATAGTTATATGGGAAAATATAACAGGTGTGTTCTTCAACCCAAAAGGTATGACGGTATATGCGAAGGATCCCCATTCAATGGCAAACGTAGTCTTAGGTCGATCCTCCTCGGCGATCTGGACCTAATGGTACCCAGAGAATCCATCTGTGAAAGTATAAATTTCACACCCAGTGACACCTTCAAGGATTTCTTCTGTGAATGGCATTGGGAAGGGATTAGTAGTGCAAGATGTATTAAGTATATGGTAATCAACAAAAAATTTATGCATCCATCTTTTTTTATACTTATGACCATGGGACTGACCCACTTGGATTCATCAATTGAGGTGATCACTCTGGCATGCAACATACTGTCATTTTTTTCCTTCACGTGCACTCGTAAATTTGGATTCATCAGATATGGCCTTTTCCTAACTAGTTGAGTGCCGTCAACCAGTTTGATATGCATTTTGCCTAGAGATGGATGAGCACCTTTCATCTCACTATAACTTCTTGGAAAGACATCTTGCTATTCTTTTAATGATTCAAATATTTTTGAAACCTCTGTGTTAGTCCAGTAATTACCTACAATAGCTATTTTTTGTTCTTCCTTTGTGGCGATGTTGCGTTGGATGGTTTGATGAGGTTCTGAGTAAGGGTGGCCTATATTGGTACCAATATTGCAAATAGTTCATGCACCATAATCTGTAGGGATATCCAAATGGTTTGCCAATGGGTTAGGTGGGTCGGACCCTTCACCTTTATCTACCTGAAGTACGAGTTTTTGCTTCCCTAGGTGTATCTCTTCACGGCGTTTTTGATCAAAGACTGGGTTTGGCACGGGAAGGGGTTGTGCAAATGGATCATTAAAGAGAACTAGACCTTTTTTTGGGACATCATGGATATATCTCAGGTGATCTTCAATGGGACTAGGGTCACCAACAACTACTTCGCACATGGCTTGGAGAGTGAGGTGCAAATCCATTCTCGGAGATGAATAAGATAATGTCGAGCTCATGCTCTCTTTCAACAAATGCCAAAAATGAGTACCCATATGTCGTTCTTCATGAACATAGCATGCTCTAGCCCAAGTTCGTAAAGTTCCATAAAAAGCATGTACCCATAGGTACTTTGGCAAGAAAGACTCTTTGGTCCTCCACATGGATTCACAAGCTTCTATGTGTGGTTCTGGTGCTCGTACTCTGCTATAGCTGATTGTACCCCTATTCAGTTGTCATGATGAAATCGGTGATGTAGAGTGTACTTGATCCCAATGGAGAAGTCGCTCATTATGGGTGCGCCACCACCTTGCGGCTGTACTGTCAAAAAGGTGAACCAATGACCGTATACGATCATTTTCGGAGATATAGAAGTCTTCAAGGCATTGGATAAAGTCGCAAACTTCCATTTGTCCGTGAAATCAAGGAGCTTCATGAGATCTTTCCAATGGTGCATCCATAACTAGTCCTCTCATAACTTGTTCGGTAACTGTTATAGACTGGATTTGTACCCTTGTGAGAGAGTTCTTCAGGGTCTCTCACTTCCAGCGATAAGCATGGGAACAACCTCAGGATGTGGGTGTTCTATGGTGAGGTTGAACCTCTAGACTTTTTTATGAGGCTAGTTCCTCACGTGCTTCACTTCAGTGCTTTGGGTTTCTACGCTAAACTCTACTAATGGCCAAGGAAAAGGGGAGAGGGATTACTTGAAAATAAAATTAAGCTAAGGGAGGTGATGCATCGAAAGTAAGTGATCCACCTGGCCTAGGAAAGTCACTAATTCAGCATAAGACAAGTTGGCTTACACAACCTCCTAACCAGCTAACTTGCATAAGTATTTCTTAAGCTAGGCTTACTAAACCACACATGAGGCAAAGAGGAATTTCAAAATTCACACCAAGCATCTATTAAGGGCCGAAAAGCACGAATTCAAACCTGCAATTAACTGTAAAGTACCTGAAAACAAGCAAGAAAGAAGGGTAACAAGGTTGGAAGGATGCTTCTTCACAATGCTATTAGTGCACAAGCTAACTCAATGCAATTTTCAGACAAAGAGATAGGTAAAAACAATCTTTATTGCTTCAAAGGTCTATTACACAGCGATTTTCACAGAGTGATTTTATCACCAGTTCGGGGATACATTTCTAGGCTCCAAGGCCTCTATTTATAAAGAAAAGGGGGAAGAGAGAAAGGGAGGAAAGAAAAAGTCGCAGATAGCTATAACCTCTTATTGTCCTTCCCTAATGTTCATAAATATGTCGTTCCAGATCGTCGCCCAATACTCTCGAGCCCCTCCCGTCTTTAAGACTTTCTTTGGCACGTTTGAAAAGTCATGCTGTGAGTAGCTGGAATGTTTTTTCTTGGCGTGACGCATTTAAGCATTGAACAATGATGCGGGCAATGAACCATGGCAGATGAGACCTTCATAACTTGCAGCTACCAGCGGCTCGGATTCTCCTGTGTTTATTGAACATCCTTGTGCCACTTGTCCTTCACTGATTGGCCCTTTCTACCCCAGTTACGTCACGTAGCAACATTCCATTCGTTGCATCATGATTCTAGCATTGTCAGATAAAGCTTAAGTCGAGCCCTTGGAGAGTCCCGATTTACTCTATGCAGAGTAATTCGGGTTCTTTGGCCTCTCCAACTTCGGACCTTCCCAGATCCTCTGCTTATAAAGCCTTTTAAGTAGAGTACTTAGAGAAACCCGATTTACTCTATGTAGAGTAATTTGGCTTCTTCAAGTCTACTTACTTTGGGCTTGTCCATTCTGAAGTCTTCTCACTTTGTTGTTTCTCAAGCCTTAAGACTTCAAGCTTTTCAAACCCGATTACTTCTAATGACTAGTCACTTACCTTGATTTTGACATCCATTGCCTCGTCATTTCCTTTAGACACTTGGTCTCGTGTTTCTCTTTCGGCTTATTTATTTTGGGCAAATCTCCCGAAGGAATTTCCTCAGACAATTTGTCCGAAGGAATTCCTTTGGACTTTTTGTCCACGTTTGTCTTTGTAATTACCCTTTGGGCTTTTCACAATGGACTTTCCCAATGGGGAAGAGACCCTTCAGAAAAATTGAAGTGTACCTTCGGAATCCCGTGAATGATCTTCCCGAAGGGAAAGATACCCTTCGGGAATTTTGAAATGGTCCCTTCGTAGGGTAAAATACCCTTCGGGAAAATTGCAACTGTCTACTTGGAGAAGAAAAAGCCCTTCAAAAAAATTGAAGTGTACCTCCGGAAAAGTTGACTGGTCCCTTTTGCCCTAAAAGCCCCTTCGAATTTTTTGAAAAAGACTCATCCCTTGAAGAACCCGAGAAACACCATTTTTCAAGACCAAATCGGGTTTGTCAAGCCCCTTTACTTTGGGTTTTTGACTACTCAACTTATGAAGTAACCAAGTAGTGCCCCTTGGAGAACTCAAAATACACTATTTATGAGTAATTCGGGTTTGTAAACCCGAATTACTTTTACTTATGAAACATTTAGAAGCTAAGCACTGCTGGAAACCCGATTTGCACTGTGCCTTCAAAAAACCCGACGTTTTCACTGTTGGAAAACCAAAAGTCCTCCCAAAGACCTATCATTTTTCCCTGAAAGCTCCCTTTTCCATACTTAGGTAAACTTTGATATGTGGGCCAAAAAATGGCCAACAATAACAAGGTGAATAGACCTGTGGTGTTTATGATACTGACACGAAACGTTCTCACAACTGCCAATGGCACCTCATATTCTTCCAGTGAGGTCATAGTCACCGTGGGCCCAACAATTACAAACATTACTTGTAGTATCAGAAAGGGACTGAGTGTCCATCCAATGAAGGATGCCATCAGGCGTAGGATCATGATCCTCGCCATCTCTAGCTGTGACATTATAGATGTGGTTAATGTCTTCTTCCACACTAACAGGTTCTACGTATGGGGGCTCATGTTTGATCTAATGGAATAAAGACGCGTTGATTATTATACTCAAAACTGATCTAACACTTTTTGAAACTTAAGTCTGGGTTGTTTGCATAGCAACAAGGTCGCCCCAATAGAGCTGGAAAATCATCTGCCTCAGCTAACTCAGGAACTTCAAAGTCAGCTTTGAAGGGTACTCCAAGGATATCGATTGTTGCATTCTTAAGGATGCCAATTGGTAGAGCACAAGTTTTATTAACCATAAACAATACGTTTGGAGATAGTTACAATGCTGGACTAGCCATTTTACGCCACACATCCTCTGTGAGGATGTTAACCTCAGCGCCAGTGTCAACCAAGATGTCCTGAATCACCCAACCGTCGATGGCAGCATTTGCCAGTATTTCTTTGTCCTCTTGAGGGCTAGGAGGAACGGGGGTATCATGTCACTGAGCCTGATTCAATCGACAATCCTCAGTTTGTCGAATCAATTGAGCTTGAGCTTCAGTTGGTGTTTGTACCTGATTTTTAAGACAATTACTCAGTTGTGGTACAATGTCTTTGTCCAAAATACGCTTGCAAAGCTCTTAAACATTCTCGCACCATGTGTTGAGGTTGTGTGGCATTTTGCATAATAACACGATGTGTTGCTTCTGGTCCTTAAAAAACTGAATTTCTCCTTGTAGTTCCTGTACCATTGTCATAGTATCCTGGAGTACATCCTTTTGTTGTTGGGCATTAGGATACTTCCTTGTCCGAGGCTCTTCACGCTGTACCTTCTCAATAGGGTAGATTTAAACTGAGATTGTCCGCTGCTACATATGGTGATATTCACCTGTTGGACTGTTGGGGTGCTAGAGCACGGCTTCCAATGAGGTTTCTCAATGCGAATCATACCTGCACCTTTTTCATTTCTTTCCTTAGTGATGGCCGTGTATAGGTTAGGACATTCTTCCAATCGATGCTCCTTTTTACAAAAAACACATGTTGGATAAACTACACAATCCCATTGATAGTGGTCTAGGGATCCACACTTATAACATGTTCTTGGTGGAAAACGACCACCTCCTTGTCCTCATTCTCAACCTCATCCATGATAGCAACCATTATCTTGATTGTTGGACACAGAGGTTTGGCGTGTACCGCACATGCGTCTCATGTATATCACTAATTAGCCAGCAATCATTTATGTCATGTGTGTAGGCATCGCATAATTTGTAGTATTCAGACAACTTAGAATGTGTAGCCCACTGTAGAAGAGGACAGAAGCATACATTGTGCTCTTTGTGGCAAATTTCACATGACTACTTCAATATAGTGCGAATGTTTTTGCATGGGCAGTTGCTTTGGCTATGATTTTCAGATTTGCAATTGGTACACCAAAGACCTGTATGACTGTCGTACGTATTATTTGCAGTCAATTTTTCTAGTTGTGACGCCATTGAAGCTATTTGGGCTTCCATGAAAGGACTGATTCTAGTGTCAATGCTACTAACAACTTTAACGCAAAGGGTAGCTTCCACATCTTCGTACAAGATAGTAAAGTTTTTCTGGGACAGTGTTCATCTGAAGGGAAGCAACAAACCTCCTACAAACCATTGTGCATGCTAAGCAACATTAATTTCAAATGAAAGCTTTGACAAAAGTGTTTTGAACTATGCATCATACTCCTATACACTATCAGTGAGCTCTTGCTTTATATCTTTCAGTACAACAATACTTTGTTTTTCAAATTCAAGAATGTCAAATTCCTAAAGGAATGTGGTTTTGAGTTGATCATAGTCAATACTGCTTGTTGAGGGGTGAACTTCCTATACAACCTGTGTGCTCTCTCCTGAAGTGTGGTCTCGAATTGTGTGGCCTATCGCTCAGAAGAAGTTATGTCTCGTGCCCTCCAAATTAGTTTGCACTTATGGACATGCTCTGCAACATTCTCCACGCTCTTATATTCAAGTAGGTGTTGACCATTTTTTGCCCAATAGGGCAAAAATCGGTCCCCCTTCTTTTCCTGTTGTTCTGAGCCAGTACTTTTTTGATTTTGCATGAGTCTTGCAAATTTCTACGGACTCTGTAGGTTTTCTATGGACTCTGCAGGTCCATTTCTACGGACTCTGCAGGTTTTCTATAGACTCTGCAGGTCCATTTCTACGGACTCTGTAGGTGAAATTTCTATGGACTCTGCAGGCGAGTCTTTCGGTGCATGAAGAACTAGTCAAAGAGTGCAAGGTTTTACAAAGCTTCTTCAGACTCTTGTCTGAAGAAATTCACAAAGAAGGTTAGCATCTTTGAACCATTGAGCCATTGAACCGGTTCAATGCTTCGATTCAATGCCTTAGTTCAACGCTTTGGTTCAACGCTTTAGTTCAACAACTTGGTTCGGGCGGGTTGGTTCAAAGCTTGGTTCAAAGGAACGGTTCAATGCAAAAGTTCAAGAGAGCCTCCCAAAGGACAAGTGCCCTTGTGGAGGGCACTTGGTCTGCAAAAGCACCCTTCGGAAGGGTCGATTTCAAGAATTCCGAAGGGCACTTTTAAGGCCAGTCGAAGAAGCCAAGGAAGAAATCCTTCGGACTTTTTGTCCGAAGGAATTCCTTCGGACAAAAAGTCCGAAGGATTTCGGAAAGGAAGCCGCGAGCCAAAAATCCCAGGAAGAAACTTTGGAAAAGCGGACAAGGCATTCTTGCGGACTTTTTGTCCATGGGAAAAGGTCTGCGAAAAAAGTCTGCGGTAAAATTGTCTGCAGAAAATGTCCGCGGAAAATACCAAAGAGACAAAAGGCCGAATCAGGAGGAAAGCCGAAGGAATTTGCCAAGGACGGCGACGTCTCCGAAGCCGTCAAAGTCAAGCACGGCGAACTAGCCGTTGGTTTTCAAGCAGTGATGGGCCCGCGTACGTCAAGTTTAAGGCGGTGAAATAGCCGTTTTGACTTTTAAAATGCTTGAGCGCCAACCAGAAAAGAGCCCAAGGAACTTAGCGACCCGCCAAGGAGATAGCCCCTGAGGGCCGAAGGAGCCAGAAAGAGACAAAGCAAGGAAGAAGACAAAGTGCAGGAAAAGACAAAGCAGTCCAAGTGGCAAAGGGGAGGCGAGTTATTGCCAAATGGTCACCAAACGGCGCAAACAGTAAACGGTGCGGCCTGTCTTCTCCATTTTGCATTTATAAGGGGACAAACAGCGTGAATATCTAAAAAGAGCAGTCTGTTTGCAGAAAAGAGGTGCGGCCCATGCTTTCACATTAATGTTGGAACGCCAAAGTCAAAGCAGGAGCCGACAATCAAACGGCTTCCTCTTCCCAAGGTTCGGAACGCACATGGGCTAGCTTGTCAAGAGTGCCAAAATGTTTTCAAAAGAAGCGCCACGTTCTCTTCTCTTTCTATATATTGTAAACTTCTCATTTTGAGAAAAATCAATCTCTCAGTCTTAAGGCGAAGCTCTGCCCAAAAATCTCTCGAGCTTGTAAGGCAAGACTCTGCTAGATTTTACCTTGAATCAGGACTTAGCATTTTTACCTCTATTTGAGCTTGCACTTTTGGATGTGTCTATGCCTGTGTTCTGTGTTAAGTCATTTTCCTTATGCTTTCGCAGGGTGATTTCAGCATGTCTAGTGCATTGTGAGTTTCTCTTTTGCAGGTTTGCCAGAAGTGTCCCTAGAGGAGTGTAGGTCACTGTGAATAGGTTGCCATAAGTGTGTCTGAGGACGCCTCTGGTAGTTTCTTCCTCCCTGTATTTCCACGGACTCCTAGCTCATTGATGCAGAAGGATTTCTCGTATCAAATGAAGTGTATGGGCACTTCTTGGTGAAAAGTGTATATTCGGGCTGGGTGGGTCATCATTTTGGTGTATCACCTTTTTTACTTTTAGGTTTAAGTTCTGTTTTCAGCATTTCTCTCCCTTTTCATCCCCCCCTTTTTTCATTTTATTTTGTTAGCAGTAGGAGAAACCAGGTCCTAAAAGATACATTAGAGGGAGCTAAGCCCTTATCTAGAGACTCTCCCCTCCAGCTTCGCCGGTCCCAAAGGCGAGAGGGGAGTCCATTTTGACGTGTGGAAGGGCAGGAGCTAGGTGTCCTGCCCTGGGTGCAATCCATTGCGTCAACAGTAGGTGAAGCGTCATTTCATAATATATTGTTGGCAGTCGAGGTGCTTGCACTGGTGGTTGTTGAGAACCCCCAAATCCTGTTCCTTGAGGGGGAAGTCCACCACTTCCTCCCGTGCCACCTCCTAGTCCACCTCCAGCACCTCTAGCAACAACACCCTTGACGTGGGGCATGGTAGCTGGTTGATTAATAATATTTGGGCCTATACTCTGTCCACTATGAATGCTAGGTCCACCAGGGATCCCAAATTGGGCCATGAAATTCCCTTGAAGAGGAAAAGAAAGTGTTAATTCCGGATGGGTTACAATCGGCTTAGTTATAATTACCCTTATAGGATCAATTTCTTATTCTACACTGTTTGTATCCCAATTATTTATACGTAATTCATCTGATTCAAAAGCATGAACGCACACTATGGTTGGGGAACTCGGTTGTTTCAAATGTGGTTCTTCAGTCTCTTCTATCCGGCTGGTTTCTCCTTCATATGATAAAATTGGCATGGGGTGCGGTTCGAAAATGGAGTCCTCTTTGTGCATTCCCACTTCCCTGCGGATCCTAACAACAATTCCGGAGTTCTCTTAGTCCTTTCCTATGCTGCTTCTTCCTGTGATCCTTTGTCGAGCTTCATCATATTTTCGCTTTCGTAATGCTCGTTGACTAGCTACCATTCTGAACTTAAAATTCTTTACCAACACTTCCATATTCCCCTTCCAAATGTGCATCTCATGCAAGGATGGATTTAGCCTTCCATTGGCAGAGTTTCGAGTCCACAATCAATGAACAACTTCTTGACTTCTAGTAGGAAATGTCTAATATACTGACCACACGGTTTTCAGAGAAGCTGGAACTTGGCTTCTTCAGGACAAGAGTAAGTGGTTACAACATACTCCAAAATGTAGCTATTCAACACTCCTCTCCACCAGATATTAATAGCTCGTCTCCATGGTGTTCCTACTTGTGCCAAAGCCCTTTGACGTTCGAACATCCAAGCTTGTCTTCTCCCAAAATTTTGTGATCGACCTTTAACATAAACAAATAGCCAAGCATGCAAATGAACAGGGACTTCGACAAAGAATGTTTCATATAATGCATTGTATAGATGTTGTTCCACCCACTAACATGCAGAAACCCCTGGTTCAAGATAAGGAATTGCAAAATTATCCTCAACCCTGGTAATCCATTGTTCAATACTTTCAAGGGTTATACGTTCAAGCATCTTCCATTATTGTGCAACAAGCACTACGGGTCCCGAAAACAGAACCAAAATGTTGGATTTTTATTCTCTTAATCATGTTTTCTTAGGCGCTAAGTGTAGCCCCAACAAGCTTGCGCATTGGCCCTTCACGCAAGACGATAGTCTTGCGTGCTCACCCGAAGCGCACAAGAAGGGACCGGTTCCCGTGGGTTAGGTTGCTCAGTAACACACTAGTCATACTTGAGTTTATTCATATAGCTGATTAGTAATTACACAAAAAAATAAATACACTACTGTAGACCTTGTCTCACTAATCACAACCAACAAGATCACAAATACAAATGCGATGAAGCTCAAGGGATCGTTAGTTCATAATGCATGTTCTAGAAATCACATTATGAGAGATGCGCAATAGAAATAGTTAAATCTGTTTTACTGTTCATACTCAAATATCAATTAAACATAAACACACGTCTGAACGTATGTGTAATATTGTAAGTCTATTATATAGTCCCAATATTCTAATTATCATTAGTCACCTTACATGATTCCACACTGGGGTAGTTATACTTGTTTTTCCATGACCAAGTAGTTACATAATAAATGACAACATGGGTGATTGGCCAACAAACTCTTAGTAGAATGAGAGTCGTGGCAGTCTTTTAATTGTTCTCTTCTAAGGACTCAAGCCTTTGCACCCCTTATATTCTTGTTCGATGCTAGATCCTTGCTGCCATATGTCCTCCCATGGGCTGGTGCGAAACTCATGATGGTAGTCTAGATGGTCCTTGAGAATCGCTCCTCAACGATCCCTTGCTTCCCATGTGCTCCTTAAGTCTTTCGTTGTTGTTCCGAGTCCTATGCTCTTGGGTTCATCGTAGTTATGTTCCATCTTTGACTGGGTCTTCTCACGCTAATACTTTCGTGCCCTTGTCCTTTCGTGCTTTGTTGGTTCCGCGCTACGGTCTTTTCGTGCCATGCTAGTTCTGCACCATGGTCTTCCTACGCCATTCTCCTCTTGCGTCGTGTTAGTTCTACACCAAAATACCAAAACACTTAGTCAAAATTTGGGGTCCAACAAGCTTCATCATTTACAACTTGGTATTGAAAGAGTTGGTAGGTTGGGGATATAAGAGGCATATGGGAGGTGGTAATAATACTTCTAGCCATAGTTCACATAACCTGTTGGGGTGAGTACTCGCCAAGGGCCCAAAATGGGTAACCAACGATTATTCAACCCACTCGATCGAATAACCAACAAAGGCAAAAAATACTTGGATTTATAAAAATAACATTTTTTTTAGAAATTACAGAAACAAAATAGATGGAATGAGTCTATAAAATATAGTGAAAGTGTTTTCTATTAAATTTGAACACATAAAATGTACAAAATCGTATAATCATGCTAATACAAGAAAGCCACAAAGTACAAAGTTACGAACTACAATAATACTTATAAACTTATAGTCTTATACAAGAATCTACAAGACTACAAGTACATGTTGACCATTTTTTGCCCAACAGGCCAAAAATCGGTCCCCCTTCTTTTCCTGCTATCCTGAGCCAGTACTTTTTGATTTTGCATAAGTCTTGCAAATTTCTACGGGCTCTGCAGGTTTTCTACGGACTCTACAGGTGAAATTTCTACGGTCTCCATTTCTACAGACTCTGCAGGCGAGTCTTTCGGTGCATGAAGAACCAATCAAAGAGCGCAAGGTTTTACAAAGCTTCTTCGAACTCTTGTCTGAAGAAATTCACAAGGAAAGTTAGCATCTTTGAACCGTTGAAGCATTGAACCAGTTCAATGCTTCGGTTCAATGCCTTGGTTCAACGTTTCGGTTCAACGCTTTAGTTCAATCGGCAAAGTTCATCGCTTTGGTTCAATCAAATGGTTCGTCGGCTTGGTTCAATTAGTTGGTTCAATGCTTTGGTTCAATCACTCGGTTCACTTAGTTGGTTCAACAACTTGGTTTGGCCGGTTTGGTTTGAAGCTTGGTTCAACGCTTGGTTCAAAGCTTGGTTCAACGTTTGGTTCAAAGCTTGGTTCATCGGCTTGGTTCGAAGGAGCGGTTCAATCAAAAGTTCAAGTCTCCCGAAGGACAAGTGCCCTTGCGGAGCGCAGTTCTGGGTTCAAGAGCCCTTGCAAAGGGCAGGGAACACTTTCGAAGAGGCCACAAAGAGAAAGCCGCAAAGGTAAGTTCTTTCGAAATTTTGTTAAGGCAAAGGCATAATTCCTTCGAACAAAAAGTCCGAAGGAATTCGAAAGGGCACTTTGAAGGTAGCTGAAGGAATTCAAAACGCGCAGAAAAGACCAAGGCAAGAAAAATAATTTCTTCGGACTTTTTGTCCGAAGGAATTCCTTCGGACAAAAAGTCCGAAGAAATTCGGAATGGAAGATAGCCGCGGGGAAAGGGGCCGGGAAGAAAACCCGAAAGAAATCAAAGCGGCCAAAACAATTCTTGCGTACTTTTTGTCCGCGGGAAAATTGTTTGCGGAAAAAAGTCCGCGGGAAAAAGCCCGAAGGAGAAACCCGCCGAGGAGCCGAAGGACCCCGAAGGGCAGGTGCCCTTGCGGGGGACTCAGCCAAAATGAAGGACGCTTTCCAAAAGCCGAAGGGTCACCTTCCCTTCGGGAAGGTGCAAGGAAGGAAGTCCGCAGAAAAGGCTGAAGCAAGAAAGCCGAAGAAAGTCCAAGGGGTGACGGGCCCGAGGACGTCAAAGTCAAGCACGGTGAACTAGCCGTTGGTTTTCAAGCAATGATGGGTGCGCGAACGTCAATTTTAAGACGGTGACATAGCCATTTGTTTTTAAAATGCTTGAGCGCCAACCAGAAAAGAGCCCAAGGAACTCAGCGACCCGCCAAGGAAAGTCCCCGAGGGCCAAAGGAGCTAGAAAGAGACAAAACTAGGATGAGACAAGGTAAGGAAAAGACAAGACAGTGCAAGTGGCGAGAGGTGTTAACTCAGGGATTTATTCCTGTAGTTGGAACAGCGCTTGCCAGGTGGTCACCAAACGGCGCAAACAGTAAGCGGCGCGGCTTGTTTTCTCCAGTTTGCATTTATAAGCAGACAAGCTGCGTAAATGCCTTGAAGGGAGCAATCTGTTCGCGGGCCATGCTTCCTCATTAATGTTGGGACACCAAAGTCAAAGCAAGAACCGAAAATCAAACGGCTTCCTCTTCCCAAGGCTTGAGACGCACATGGGCCAGCTTGTCAAGAGCGCCAAAGTTTTTTCAAAAGAAGCGTCAAGTTCTCTTCTCTTTCTATATATTGTAAAACTTCTCATTTGGAGAGGGATCCATCTCTCAACCTTAAGGCAAAACTCTGCCCAAAAATCTCTCGGGGCTTGTAAGGCAGAACTCTGCCAGATTTTACCTTGAATCAGGACTTAGCATTTTTACCTCTATTTGAGCTTGCATTTTTGGATATGTCTATGCCTTTGTTTTGTGTTAAGTCATTTTCCTTATGCTTTCGCAAGGTGATTTCAGCATGTCTAGTGCATTGTGAGTTTCTCTTTTGCAGGTTTCCCAGAAGTGTCCCTAGAGGAGTGTAGGTGCCTGTGAATAGGCTGCCATAAGTGTGTCTGAGGACGCCTTTGGTAGTTTCTTCCTCCCTATATCTCTACGGGCCCCTGACTCACTGACACAAAAGAGTTTCCCACATCAGATGAAGTGTATGGGCGCTTCTCCTTGGTGAAAAGTGTATGATCGCGCTGAGTGGGTCATCATTTTTGGTGTATCACCTTTTATATTTATAGGTTTAGGTTCTGTTTCAACATCTCTCTCCCTTTTCATCGCCCCACCTTTTTTTCATTTATTTTTTAGCAGTAGGAAACCAGGGCCTAAAAGATACATCAAAGGGAGCTAGCCCTTATCTAGAGACTCTCCCCTCCAGCTTCGCCGGTCCCACAGGCGAGAGGGGAGTTTCCATTGTTGCGTGTGGAAGGCAAGAGCTCGGCCTCCTGCCAGGGTGCAATCCACTGCGTAAACAGTACAAATTACAATAATTTATAATTTTCTCTTTCCCGCTCTCTAGAAAAATAAGCGAGGCTGAGAAACTCTAGTCCTCTCACTCGGCGGACCCACTTCGCTCTATCTAGAAGGCTGCACTTGGCCTTGTGGTTCCACCTCTGCCTCTGCCTCATGTCCAAGGATGTTCTCCAATCGAATCTTTCTTTCTACTTTAGCTACACCCTCCATAGCTTGCCTCTCGAAACCAACAATCTCCTCCTCTGCGAACATGGGGCCCTCCTCCTGTGCAATCCAATCACTGTGGGAATAGATCTCATCTAGATCGATAGGCTCCTCTGATGCGTTCTTCAACTTCTTTGTGCAAAGTCAAAAGTTGTATTGCACAAAAACCAAGTCATTGAGGCATTGTTGGCTCAACTTGTTGCACTTCTTTATGTGAATGGAGTCAAACAAACTCCAATTGCATTCACATCCAGAAGTGCTACAAGGTTGAGATAAAATCTGGACGGCCAGCCTTTGGAGATTTGGAGTATTTCCACCCCAATCTTCCCACCACGACCCTACCAACAAGATATTCAAAACTTTGTAAGAAATTAATAATTGTAAATTTGTATATATGTAATTGGTAAGGTACGAGTAAAGACTTCATTTTGATTTACTTGGTGACTACGTGGCTCTCCTTCGGATAATTAATGTTGAAGAAAAGAGCCTTCCCCTTGCCTGCTTGTAGTTTTGCAACTCTGCAATAATAAGGTCCCTCACCTCAACGTCCGGTGTCATACTCTCAATGCATGTTGAGAGCCCCTCCATAACCTTTCCATTGGCATCTATGAAGTCATCGGAGTAGAAAAACTTGGGGTTAAGATAGTACCCGCTGCATAGATGGGTTGATGGAGTTAATTGTTCCACCCTCCAATCAAACAACTCGCAAATGAAATCAAATCTGGGACGATCCCCTCTATAATAATTTTGGACTACCTCTTTGGCCCTATCCATGGCCTCATAAATATATCCCAGTGGATTTTGCTCTCCATCCACGAATCACAAAACCCTTATCAAAGGCTCCGACAGCTACAAAGTTACAAACAAATTAAAGTTATTATTACAAACTTATAGATAAATTATAAAATAAATACTTTAAATTAAAAAATTTAAAATAAGAAAAACAACTAGAAATTTAAATTGCAATTTCAAGTTACCTTGACAATCTCATAGCTCTCGTTTCGAAGGGCTCACTAAAAACTATCTTCGAAAGCTTCACTCCATCAGTTTTCTTGGAATAAGATGACTCCATCCATGCTTGAGAGACAAACATTTGTTTAAAATGAGTCAACAAACTGTAAATACTTTGCAATGTAAGAAAGTTCATTGCAAATCTGGTTACCTCGACTTGAACAAGCTCATTTTCCTTGGTGTTCTCTCTCATCGAGCTGAGAACCCAAGGGTGATTGTAGATATATTTAGTTATTTATCTAGTTTCTTCTACAATTGGTCGCACCCAATCAAGTTTGTCTATGTACTCTAAAAGAAGGTCAAGGCAATGGGCTGCACAAGGTGTCCAAAAGAGAGATGGATGTCTCTCCATAACAAGTCTCCCAGCTGCCACATATGTTATTGTATTGTCAGTGATAATTTAAACAACATTCTTGATGCTCACCTCTAAGACAACCTCATCTAGCATCAAACTCAAAGTTTTTATAGTTTTTATTTTACTTATGCATCAATAGACTTCAAAAATACTAGCTCACCATTTGAAGACGCCAAAAAGTTGATGAGCATGCGATTCTTTTCATTCGTCCATTAGAAAGAATGGTGCATCCAAAATTACGTCACCTCTTTTGATATTTGATAATCACCTTTGCATCTTCAACTGCATTCTTGAGCAACTTCTCACTCAAGTCTTTTGGAGAGGGTGCCTCGTACTTTTTTCCTGCAATTGTCAAAGTTGTAACCAAATATTTCCAGTACAGACTCCTCACCATGTTGAAGAGAAGGTTGTTGAAGTACCAAAAAATTGTGCATAGCTTATTTAGCTTCTGCATGTGCCTTCTTGTTCCATCTTGTAGCTTGGAGTGAAGGTTGTGCTAAGTGTGTTTCTAGGCACAAAAAAAAAGAGTGTAATTGAGATGAAGCCGATGTAGATGTGCCATGGTGCTTGCATGGACCACGACTAGAGCCCACAATTTTTGTCATCGTTGTCACTTCTTCCTCTGTTGATGTGGAACCAATGGTCACTTTAAGGGCTGCTTGCATCCTTGTCCTCTCTAGTTTTTTTGTCCAGTGATGCAAACTCTGCCATCATATCTCGTTCTGTCTCTTCAGTGACATTGAGACAAGGCACAACGTCACGGCAAGGAATGCATTAAAGATGGTACTTTATGTGATCGATGCCTTTTGACATCCTCTTCGAGCAAAAGTTGAAAATTGAAATCATCTAAAACGTTCCATCCCGTGTGGCATATTTCTAAGCACTGGTGCGAGCATGAGGTGGAGTCAATTGGCTACCATTGACTGAATCTAAGCCTGATGCACTACTGGATGCCATTGTTTGTCAATGGATAACTTGTATAACGCAAACATGTTAAAAACAATATAAAAAAATTAAAAAAATAAAAACATTCAATACAAATTATTAATTAAAATACGATACAGATAAATAAATGATAATTAAAAACTATAAAACGAAAACTAAAATATATTTATGATTTACAATTTTAGACGATCAAATTATAAATATAATCTATAAGGGTTATTGTTAAAAACAACAATAAATAAATTGTAATGATATATCATGAAAAATAAACATAACACCAACGGTTAAAAAACAACATTTTTAAATAAATACTAAACACAAAAATTTAATGGAATGCATGAAATTCGACAAAATGCATGAAATTAAAACGGAATGCATCAAATTTGTATACTAAGCATCAAAAATATCTATCAAACATCTTTTCAATTAAATTAAAATTCTTTTACATGCTTGGAAATTAAAAAAAAACAAATACACTAATCAGAAAATTTCTTTGCGCAATTCTCCTCAATCCACCCTTGAATGCTCCAAATCTTGTGTAAGTGAAATGGGAGGAGGTGTGTTGCATTTTATAAGACTAGTTTCCACATATTTTTCACATTTTTTTGAGTGTTTGGAGGGAAATCTGCAGTTTCCCAATGGTTCTGCGTGGGTTCCGTGGAACACAAAACCGACGAGTAACTGGCGGTTACTCGCCGGTTATTTTTTAATTAATTTTTTGAACTGTCGGCGGTTTCAAATGACCGTTATTCGCCGTGTGGAATTCCCAGCGAGTAACCGACCAACCGATGGATACTGTTGTACATATGTTTTATGGGTTGCCCCCAAGAGCTAGTAGCATAGGTGGAATAATTGGCGCGTAACTGCCGAACCGGCGGTTACTCGCCAATTACTCCACCTATGCTACTAGCTTTTGGGCAGCCCCCAAAACATAGGTGCAACAATATCAGGGATCCATTTGGAGCTTCTCCTCTTTGAGAAGAGGTTACATGAAGACAAGGCATCATAAGGAGTGTTGGGACACCCTCGTGGATATTGCAATTGCTTGATGACAAACAATTTTGTGTAGGGAGGACTATAATGTCCATCTTTTTGACATAAGCACACATAGGGTCCTTAGCCTTAAGTTGTTCTCAAAAGGCTAAAGGAAAAGAGGAAATGGGAACGTTGGAGGCCCACTTGAAGAGCAATTATTGAAAAGGTACTTTATAAATTCTAATTTGCACTTGAGTTATGAAAAGTACCTTGTTTTAATTTTCACGTAAGTTGGGGCTTTTTTGAGGGTCATGGGTGCCCAAAGTTGTAAAGGGGAATTATAAGACATGCTCTTTTAATGTTTGAAAGAGTGAGTTTCCCTCATTTGGGCACCACTTTTAGGGCGTTGGATATAAAAGGAAAGTGAAGGTTCTATTGGAGACTATGCTGAATTTGGATATTGAATTGATGATCAAGTATGTCAAGCTTGTTCAAAGTGACTTGAGGACTAGAACCTTCAAGTGCACCAAGGGTTTGGGGATGAAAACCTCCGTTCCTTCATTAAGGGCATCTCTATTTAAGGTTTTTAATTATGCTTTAGATTTGCATGGTTGCATGCAATTGATCTTACAAAGGTGTTCTGAAACACCACCTTGATTTGGAAGATTGACGAGCACCCTGGAGAATTTGGTGAATGTGTTTTGCAAGATAAGAAGTGGCGACTTGGCCACTAGGGTTGATGACCCCGTTAAGTGTTGCGCTACAAGGAAATAACTCTCTTAAAGTTTGTGGATTTATTGTTATTTTATTCCAGGTTAGTAATTTTGTTGATGGATGATTTGCATATGTTTTGAGGTGATTTTGTGCCCTAAATAATATTCTAATTTTATTATAATATTTTTGCAAATTGGCAAGGGTTTTTGAGGAGAAATTGCAGTGAACTAAGGGTTTGAGAATTTTGAGACAACTTTTGGTGGACTTCCGATGGTGGGAAAATTATGTTTCTTGTTTTGTTTAATAGCTACCATTTTTATGGTCATTTTGAGCTATCATGGGCATTGTAACTCCTAGTATTTCGGGAGATATGAATTTATAAACTTTTAGCTGTATTTTTTATTAATAAATTACAAAATTCCAAGTTTCAGCTTTTTGAGTGACTATTTTGACTTTTAAAATTAGTGGTTGCAATATTGTAACAATCCTTGCCCAATCCACCCTTAATTGTCTCAATTTGTTGCCTTGTAATTTTTTCTAACACTTTGTAAGCAAAATGCTTCTTGCTGGTTTTTGTCACAGTTTTGATGATTTGTTTAAATGACGATGGATTAAAGCTTCAAGTGTTTATAGAACAATGCAAGAATGACAATGCTAAGTTCTAGATGCAAGAATGACTTCTCTTTTTTTTTTTTTCTTTTCTATGCAATTAGATGAATTCATAAAGCAAACTAATCACTTACAGCGAATGGACATTTAGTCAAACAGTTGGCATGCAACCTACTATCTCAATTCAAATGCTCAACAGATAACTATAAATGACGAGCAACTTGTGATTCTTATTTGTATTGATGATTTGATACAATGCTCCACTAGACTATCCAAGACTCTCGGCATAAACAAGAATTTCAATTATATGGTATGCTGGTATGAAGGACGTACACTTACAGCTGTAGATATAAACTATACTAAAGGATGAATTGTATACAAAGAACCCTAGTAGGATTGAGGCGCCCTTGAGAATAGATGGAGCAAACAATTTCCTAGTGAAAGGATGATCTCCCTAGCCAAATCGAATTTTCCAAGCCAGCCGCCCCTGTTCTGGTCTAATCACAAATTTAAAATAATATGCAATGAATATGCGTTGCCTCAAGCATCTAATATCATCTCCATGCTCCAAGGAAGTGGGCACACCAAGCCAAGCAAAGAATCGATGCAAAATAGAACTCCCACAAGCAAAAACGTCCCTCTTAATGGCGTTCTTCCTTGACTGTAAATATCTGATTTTTATATCAGATTTCTCTACAAAAGCAATCTGCTCTCTTAACCAAGGAAAATCGATCGATTTCTCCAAAATTCGCTCCAATTGATATGACTGAAATATCACCTCCAAAATGCAACCCTTCAAGAGATATTTCACTCCCTCAGTTATGCTATCAATGGGAGTTATCGTTCCCAAAGACAAATTGATTCAATACAGGAAACTCTAGGCTCCACCAGCATACCATAGCAAAGACAACATCAAATCGGGATAATTCATAATGGCAGCCCACACCTCCCTTTATACTCTTTTTTTTTCCCTTCATTTGAGAAGCTTCTAGAAACATCATAATATTTTATTATTATTTTTCCCTTTTAAAATATTATATTTGCACTTGAATATAAAATAATGAATTATATCATAAAGCACAAATATAACATCATCTTGTAACATGAGGTTTCTAAAAATAGAACATTCTAATAAATCATTAGAAAACCTCCAGAATATGTCGAAGTTTCCCCAAAGAAACCAACTACCATTTGGGTAACTGCGGAGAGGACCCTCAAACCATGTCGTATTAGCCTATGAGGGCCACTGATAGGCTAATCATGTTGAAAGTACAATGTCTAACTAGAACGGGGACATTACAAATATAAAATTCATTTCATAATTTTTGGAGGGTTAGAGGTATCAAATCTAATTTTTGTATCTAGGCGCCTAGGGTTTGAAGGTTCATCTCACATTTGCAAGGGCTAATTTGCATGATTGGATTGTCTACTTGGCGTGTTAAGCTTAGCATATTTTTATGCTAATTTTGGGAGTGTTACTATAGCTAGGGTTTGCTATGACAAAAATAAGAATTTTACATTTTTGGCTAGGGTTTCCAAATAAACCCAAAATTCAAAAAATTGTCCTATTTGGGGACATTACAACATTCCATCCTCAAATTGATGGGAAAACCAAAGTGGATAATCACACCCTAGTCTAACTACTACAAATGTATATCAATTCTCATCCGGATGATAACTTGTATAGCTTGCATGCCTAGAAGTAGGCTAGTCATAGCCCATTCTAGACATGTTATGGGTCCCAATTTGCAACACCTCTTGACATTATTTTTCACACCCCTACATTTCTAGAAACTAGTGTGGAAACTAAGGAATTGAAGAAAGAAAAGAAATTACACAAGGTCAAACCATTGTGATATGGTCCTTTGACCATACTTTGAAGTTTTGGTGAGACTGCATTTGTACTCAATCTTCCTTCATCCTTGAGCATGCATCTTGTGTTCAACATTTACTTATTGAAGCCATATGTACTGCCTCTACTCTAGCCTTTCGCAATTTAGCATCCATTCGATTTAGATCCTTCACACTTGCATCCAACAATGAATAATGAACTCATTGACACCACCTCTTCTTGTACTCACCATGGTACTCATCAACTATCTTGAGTTGTGAAGAAGGCGTATTGCCTCTTGTGTTCAACATTTAGTTATTGAAGCCATATGTGCTGCCTCTACTCGAACCTTTCACAATTGAGCATCCATTGGATTTAGATCCTTCACACTTGCATCCAACAACGAATAATGAACTCATTGACACCACCTCTTCCTGTACTCACCATGGTACTCATCATCTGTCTTGAGTTATGAAGATGGGGAGTATGTAGATACGATCTTCAACAACTTCAAACCCAATATATGCAATTGTCTACCCATGCAATAGGGACCATTGCTTTTCAATAAAGGGTGAATGATCCAAGCACATCCAGGTTGGATTCACAATTTCGAGCTCACTCGTGAGATTCACAATGTGTTACATTAACCACATCATAGCTTGTGATGTTCACAACACTTGTGAACTAAAATACGAAGCGCATGCCATTTCATCAGGTTCCATGTGCACTTGGAGACATTGTCGATTCACTGACGGGCATCTATTTTGGGTAACCAAACAAGTTGCACTTTGCCTGTAAGGCCAAGAATCAGTTTGCAACGAAAATGATAGCACATCCACGGTTCTTGGAAATGATCCCTCTTGTGATCGCTTCGTAGATTCTATAATTCTAGTCTACTCGATTCGTATCATGCTTGACATGGTAAAAACTCTATTCTCTGTTACACATTCTCAATGCCACACAATCCATCTCCTGATTTGGCCTAGGAGAATACATAATTTTGGTTTTTAAGTCCGGCATTGTACACATATGTATGATTATACAATTCATAAAAAATAAAATAGCTACGTTTTTGATCTCCTAACCTATTTGAATGTGTAATGGTGTTTAACATTTTTTTCAAATTTACATTGCATGTTCAACATAACTCCGAGGTAAATTAGTTAGGCTCATACATTAATTAGTCTATAATTTTTCCTCCATGCCAACCCCTGTGCTCAACATGGATTAAAACAAATGATAATTACAATGTATGACCTTAATAGTGATGATTTTTATTTTAATCAAAAGGAAGTTTGTAGAAACCTTGATGGGACATAAGGTTGTTTCCAATGAAATGTAAAAAATTGAACATATTATTTTTGTGCGTTTCATGGAAACAACCCAACATCTAACTAACTACTAGCAAACACCTTACACACTAGCAACCAAAAGGATAAAATTTGCAAGTGAATCATAAACTAAATAAATTGATTAAATCTTTTCCATAAAATATTTTACCACACAAAAGCATACCTTTGGTAACTTCAAAAAGTTTTTTGGTTTGGAAGCATCACATTGAAATCTTCATACTAGTTATTTATTTATTCTAGTAATTACTTTTCTGGTATAGTCTATCTAATTTAAATGTCCCCATTATATTGTATATTATTTTGCAGGCAATTGGATATGAACTAGGTCGTCCTCTGAAAGTAAGTAAATTCTTTTCATCAAAGAACAATCTAAAATTAGAGAGATAAATATTGAGTGCTAATGTGTATTGATATTTCATGCCTAGAGATGAGCACAAATTTTCTTCCATGTTTAGCACTAGTTATGGAAATTTGAAATCACAAATTCGCTTTCCTATATACCTTATGAAGCATAAAAAGATGATTTTTTTTTTCCTCACTAGTAGTATAAGGAGATGAGCAACCAAATGATCTACTCGATATTAAATAGAATAGATAGTGAGAAAGAATTGGTTATCGTCTTCTTCGCTCAACTAGTCAACCAATGATTTATGTATGTATGCATATGTTGATCAAATTGCAAATAAATTTTTAAAATCAATTTGCTAAAATTATTTTAAAAACTTGCATCACGAGTCATTTAGATGTAAAGCATATGTAGACTAAGGCTTGAAGCGAACTGTTAATCCAACCATGTCGATTGTCTGAATGAAGTATAACTGAACATCATATCACCTCTTTAAAAATCCTTGAACTCAAACTGGACAGACTAAACTCAAGCTTTGAAAGGAGAAACCCCGTTCAATTAAGTTGAAATTATTTATGGTCAGACTGTCGTGGTGTGAGGAAAAGAAATGCTGGAAAAGACATTCTGCAAATTTGATGCTTATTTCAAAACCTTGTAGCAGAGTGTTCTATCAAGGAGCGTTGATGCTTAGAACACAACGCCAGACTGAAATCTGATAATTTAGAAGGATAGAAGTTAAACCCATTCAGATAGTTATGCTGAAGATTCAGATGTGTAGGAAATTAAAAGTGATGCTCTAGTGGAATATACTCCCGAGATATATGTCTGGCATGTTTCTGTAAATATGTAGTAAGTCCTTATCTAAGATGCAGGAAAGATCTTCAAGTCTCAAGACTTTGGACATATGTCAGGCATAATAAAATGATCTAACTCTATCTGGAAAATGAAGCTCATGAAGCAAGAATACTTCACACAAGCTGATGAGAAAAACTGTTATAAGTAAACATCATCACTGCGAAGCACCATAAATCATGTAAAATATCAATCTTTAAAAAATGATAAATGATCCCCATGGAATGAAATTGATGCTAGGTCTGAAAGTCTTCACTAGAAATATGAAATCGCTCCACGAACATTCTTCAATCAAAAACTTCTTTGAAATAGCTGAAACCAAATCTTTTTACAGGACTGGACTTTCAACCTGAAATCACATCCTGCAACAATAGGCACCTGCTATGGATAGACAAGCCTAAATGCAAACTTACATGGAATGGAGTTTTTCAGATGGCTTGCTTGCTAAACCACCCCATTGGAGAAATATTTATATCCATTAAAAACCTTCCAAGGATATCCCCTCCAAGATTGGGTCTGTTTAAGTTTGTTGTCACCCTTAGCTAGAGCCGACTCCCAAATGGCTTCACCCTTATGTTGTAATCCTATTGTAACATCATGATTGCTTTAGTACCTCTTATCCCTCTTAATTTTATAACCAACCATGCAATTCGGACAGTTATTTTCCAAAGGACATAGGGCCTATCCCTGCCACCTATAACTAGCTAGTATATCACTACCCATGCAACCCTCGCTATAGCTCCAAGCGGATACCATCGAAACCATGCATACAAGTGAAACCATGTAAAGGTATGCAAATGGAGCTTTAAGTGTAATACCTGTATCTATTTTAATATTAACATAATTTCATGCCATCAGCAAATAGGGCGTTAAACAAGTAAATTTATGTGCTCTTAGGCCAGTAAAGCAATTTTCTATAACTATTATTGCAAGAAAACTATACTAGGGCTAATTCAACCCTCTGCATCCATATTATAATTTTTGCTTTCTAAGGTTTAAATCCAAGATCGTCCCCTTCTAGGTGCAGCAAACCATGATCATGGGGATGGCATTTTATTGCTCCTTAGCTGTCTACGTCTATAAGCTATCATTAATTTGACTCCATGTGAGGTGCTCTGATCAAGGACATGTTTTTGTTTGGTTTGGGTTCACATCACTTTAAGGTTGCTTAGTGTTGACAATTCTTCCACAGGACAGATTGTCTCTTGCCATTCAGAAAATTCACATCTCCATCCAAGGAAAGAAAGAATACATTGGGAAAGAATACATTGTTTTTTCTTTTGTGAGGGCCTTTGCTACAACAGGAATTCCTTCGGACTTTTGTCCGAAGGAATGGTTCATCAAAGAAGGCAGAATGTCACATAACTTCGGAGAAGTGCTAAGGACATAAGTCCGCAGGAAATAACAAAGGAAAGGGTCTCCAGCAAAGGAAGTAATTCCTTCAGACTTTTTGTCCGAAGGAATAGTTCGGAGAATCCAAGAGAAAAGTCCGCCCAAAAAGCAAGAAAAAGCCAAGGAATAATTCCTTCGGACTTTTTGTCCAAAGGAATTCCTTCGGACAAAAGTCCAAAGAAATCCGAAGGAATCAGTCCGTGGAATTGCAAGGGGTGTCTTTGGAAAGCAGAAAAGGGCAAAACAAGAAACCCGAAGGGCAAGGTACCCTTCGGAAGGGTCATTTTCAACAAACCCGAAGGGTAGGTACTTCGGAAGGGTCATTTTCAACAAACCCGAAGGGCACCTACCCTTCGGAAAGGTACACATTAAATTCAAGAACCCTTGCAAAAACCTGTGTGCCCTACAAAAAGCTCGAGTGCCCTATAATTTTTCCGACAAGGGTGCAGATGAAGGACATAAGCCCTTGCGGAGGGCACTTGGTCGGTGCCTAGACCTTTGTGCATTTTCCGAAGAGCATTCTCAACAAGGTAAAGGCAAAGTCAAGATAAAATACCTTTGGGCTTTTTGTCCGAAGGAATTCCTTCGGACAAAAAGTCCGAAGAAATTTGGAGAGGCCCGTGCAAAAAAGCCGACAAGAGCAAAGTCCGAAATCAACAAAGAGCAAAGTCCAAAAGGACAAAGGATTAATTCCTTCGGGCTTTTTGTCCAAAGGAATTCCTTCGGACAAAATGTCCGAAGAAATTAGGATAAAAGAACAGAGACAGGAAGCCCGAAAGAATGATTCTTTCGGAAAAGTTCAAAGCCAATGTTTGCGGAAAAGTTGTCCGACAAACAAAGAAATAAACGAGACAATTTTCCCAAAAGAAAATAGCAAAGACCTAAAGGAAAGAATTCTTTCGGAAAGTTTGAAAACAAAGTCACAAAGGAAGCGAGACGTCAAAGTGTTAAGCACAAAAGGGGCCTGATAGAAAATAAGCCCAATAAAATGCCAAAGGGTGACGTCCTGCGAGACATCAAATTTTGACCGCGGGAAGTAACCGTTGAAGTTCAAAGAGGAGTTCGACTAGAGCCAAGAAAGCCAAAAAGAAAAAAAACAAGGGTAAAGCCAGAATTATGAAAGAATTAAACCACCGGAAGTTGACCTCAGATTAAGCGATGGGAATTTGAAAACAGAATATTCGAGGAAATATCCACCAAATATGGATAAGATAATCCAAAAAAATAGAATCCAGCCAAAAATAGACAAGACACAGGTAGACCAAAATAAGAGAAAATACAAGCGAACAAGGGCTATTTTTGGCGGATTGCTAAGTTTCGGTTGACTATCTGCTTTATTGGTGGTTTGACTAGTCATTTTCATGCATTTGAAGGTCCAACTCAGCATATCTCTTCCTCCAACTCAGCTTATCAAACGGTCAACTCAGCCTTTCAAACGTTCCAACTCGGCATCAAGCAGCTCACATAGAGTTCTAAAATTGACATTGGCATTGGATTTCATGCATGATATTATCATCTCAAGCTTTCAAACGTTCCAGCAGCTCACGTAGAGTTCTAAAATTGACATTGGCTTGGATTTCCATGCAAAGAGAGGTGGGCGGTTCAATAAACAAAAGACAAGTTCACTTCCTTGAGTGCAAGGAGCTTCATGCAAAGACAAAGGGAAAACATATTTTATTGAAAGGCTAAGTCTGCCTTGAGTTAATAGACGTGCATGAAATGGCCAATCTTCTATCTGGTTGAAACAATGGGATCTTCTCACGAGGGTGGGTGCCTCAATGGTGAAAAAAACCTCCAGAGAACGCTGATTCCTGTAAGATGTATCAATGAAGATCTCTACACTATGCTGTGGACTACCATGGAAAAGAGAGAAGGAAACTTTAAGGGGAAATCCTACCTAATAAAGGTGATACACCAGAAGATTGATCCACTCAACTTGGAACCTTGAACACTAAACAAACAAGGGAAAAGGAAGACCGTTGATTTCAATCTACCACTATGCATAAATATTTCGTGAGAAGGTTCGATCCAATGACCAAAACATGAGGGAAAACGATGGAGAGAGGTCTGATACAAAACACTTTGTAGCCACCTAAAGTCCACTTACAGCTTTAGCAAATGTCATGTCCCCAATTTCTGCCCTTCCTTAGTGACAACATTTCTAGCAGGGTTGGTCTATTATCTGGTTCCAATAGGCCAGCAGAGCGTAGAGGGAACCAACCCAGGGGCTTTGAGAGTCATGCATGAGCCTTCCAGGTAGTTTGAAGCAGTAGACAACAGTTTCCTACAATTTAGGAGGGATTCCTAATTTGTAGGGATTGACTAGGAGTGGTCTAGGAGGCATTTGGAGACCTCGACGAACGTTTTGGAGACTTAGAGTGCATCTCCTATTTTTTAGGAGGCATTCCTATTTTTTAGGAGGAACTACCAGTTCGGTGATAGTTCTCTCAGAGGTGCACACATTAGGGGAGAGTCATTGGGACTCAATTTTGGTTATTCAGTGTTGGGACTTGGTGTTCTAGCAGTTATTGATTAGTTGGGAGACATTTTTTGTTTTTAGGAGGCAGTTCCTACATTTATGGGGGTTATTCCTACTTTTTAGGAGGTATGATCATGCCTAGGGTTGGTACTCCATGAGATTACTCTTTGGGTTCAGTTTCAGAGGGATAGGGCTTGTTTCCTAGATTTTAGGAGCATCACTAGATTTTAGAGATGAGACTGCCAGTGGATCCTTGATTTTCGACTTCAGTCACAGACAGGTGACAAGATGATTTGTTGGTTCGTGATGTCAGTTGGACAATTTGTAGCTACTTGGGTTATATTTTTAATATTTCCTAAGTTTCCGTCTTTATATTTAAATAAGGCTAAGTTGTTAGCCATTTTGGAGTAATAAGGGGTTTTTGGCCTCATCTAGATGCGCACCCTATAGTATGATAGCTCGTTGGAAAGGTCTCGAAATTCTCTAAATCTTTCTCTTTGGTCTGAGGGCAATTCAGTGAACGGATTTCTGTCTATGAGAAAAAAGGTCATTTCTAGTAACATGACCACTTTAAAATAAGAAATTATAACACCTTCACTTCCCAACGCCACTTGGAGACACTTAGGGTTCGCTTTGCATTTGAAAAGGGTTATAAGGAGATGGAATCTTCATTGTTGGATTATTTTTTGGCATATTATATTTCTTTTGGAGAAGTGCGCTTTGGAGGCGTTTTAGCATTGGGACGCCAAACCCCAATTGCTGGCCTGTTGGGACGTAGCCCCCATACAGTGGTTTGTGGAGTATTCAGGTTTGTTGGGAGATTTTCTTCTATATTCTTTTGGTAGGCGCTGGACGTTTGGACAGAATTCAACAAATATAAAGGGGCGACCTCAGGTTGTGAGGGTTTCTAATAGCATGGCTGTACCTGGCTGCCTCTGTAAACCGTACGGCTGTACTTGACAGCCATTTCTTATCACAACAGCGCATCATCAAGGGATTCCTTCAGCTGGCCGCCATTCTTTTTCTGGTTTAGATTATCTTCAGCGATTCAGGTTGGCTGTTTGTCACTGTAATTTACCTGAATTATTGAGAATCCATAATTGGTACTTTATTTGAATAAATATCTAGCAATTCTGCCCATTTAAACGAAAATTGGATTTGGTTGTGCTTAGGTTTTAATTCCATAAGTTATTTATGTTATTGCATTACAATTATTTACTTGTTGCAAAAATCCATCAAAACTCAAAAACAAAAGAAAACATTCAAAAAAAAGAAAACACAATTTCAGAATACAAAAATTACAGCAGATCTATAGAAAGGATCAGTCAGGGATCTTTCAGCAAAAGACATAAAGAACACTTAACGTGACCTACATAATATGATAAGCTAGCAACTAGGTACGAATCAGAATTTGGGAAGGGAGAGAAATCTACCACATATGCAAATTGCTGAATGAATATACAGTATGCCAACACTTGAAATTTGAAAGTACAGTCCTTCTATTGATTGAAGAGGTTACACAACTCACCAATGACAAAGTCTGGTCTAGCCAAGAGAGGGATCATTTTTCTAAGGCTGAAAAGCCATTTTATAGAGAATTACAAAAGCCAAAGATTGGTGTTAAAAAAAATTGAAGAGAAGGATAAACTTAGATTAACTCAAGGCAGACTTGGCCTTTCAATAAAATATGTTTTCCCTTTGTCTTTGCATGAAGCTCCTTCTGCTTGAGGAAGTGAACTTGTCTTTTGTTTATTGAACCGCCCACCTCTCTTTGCATGGAAATCCATGCCAATGTCAATTTTAGAACTCTAAGTGAGCTGCTGGAATGTTTGAAAGCTTGAAATGATAATATCATGCATGAAATCCAATGCCAATGTCAATTTTAGAACTCTACGTGAGCTACTTGATGCCGAGTTGGAACGTTTGAAAGGCTGAGTTGACCATTTGATAAGCTGAGTTGGAAGAAGATATACGCTGAGTTGGACCTTTGAATGCATGAGAATGACTAGTCAAACCGCTAATAAAACAGATAGTCAACTGAAACTTAGTAATCTGCCAGAAATAGCCCTTGTTCGCTTGTATTTTCTCTTATTTTGGTCTGCCTGCGTCTTGTCTGTTTTTGGCGGGATTCTATTTTTTTGGATTATCTTATCCATATTTAGTGGATATTTTCTCAGATATTCTGTTTTCAACTTCATGTTTTGGTCATTGGATCGAACCTTCTCTTGAAATATTTATGCATAGTGGTCAATTGAAATCAAAGGTCTTCATTTTTCCTTGTTTGTTCAGTGTTCAAGGTTCCATGTTGAGTGGATCAATATTCTAGTGTATCACCTTTATTAGGTAGAATTTTCCCTTAAAGTTTCCTTCTCTCTTTTCCATGGTAGTCCGCAACATAGAGTAGAGATTCTCATTGATACATCATACAAGAACCAGCCTTCTTTGGAGGTTCTCACCATTGAGGCACCCACCCTTGTGAGAAGATCCCATTGTTTTAACTGGATAGAGGATTGGTCATTTCATGCACGTCTTCAATTTAGGATGCAGATCTAGGTTGACAAGAGTTTTTGGCACGCCCAGTGGGACCACGAAAAGAGTTCTTTACATAAAGTCTTCACAGCAGCAGAAGATATTCATTTACACCCAGTTGAAGAGTTCATAGCATCATTCAGGCAATCCGTTCATGCCAAAGGTTACCACAAGATCAGCAAGCAAAGGTATTCTTTTTGAGTTTGTAATTTATAAAAGAGCAAGGTCTAGGAGGGCAAGTCCATATTCTCAAAGGGAACATTTACCTCCCCCTCATCCTATTGTTCTAGACACTACAATCCCCACCAGTCAGATGGCCATTAGAAATCAAGTATTTGCTCCATTCAATAGGGGAAGTCCACTAAATCTAGCATAGTTAGATGATATACCTGTATCTGCCCTCAAAAGTATTCCATTCTTCTCAGGGGAAAATCAAACAGCGCCTTTTGAGCATATTCAGGATGTAGCTAATCTTTGTTCAGTTCATAATGTAGTTCAGGATAATTTTGCTATCATATTACTAGCTGCTTCTTTCAAAGGAAAAGTATTACAGTGGTATAGAACCCTCCCATTTAGATCCGTTTCCACTAGGGATGAATTGGGTGCTGCCTTAGTCAAACAGTTTGTGGACAAATCTGATCACTTATTTTAAGTTGAGCAATTAACTACCATACAGAGAGCTCCTCATGAGTTCATGTTTGATTTTAATCTCAGATTCCAGAAGACATGGCATAGGATACCGGTTCTTATTAGGCCATCCCTTAAATACGCATTTCTATATTTTTTGAAAGCTCTCAATTCTGACATTAGTGTGATGATACAGTCAATGGGTGGTACTATTTTGCTAGATGCTTATGAAATTGCAATAAGGGCAGAAAATAGTCTGATTCAAGCAAGTAAGCTTTCTCCAAGACCCCCAATGCCAATATTTTCAGAGATAAGTTCTGTACCAGCCCTTCAAGTTCTTCAAATTCCATCCTTGGCTCTAATTCCAGCACCTCAATGTCCTATTGCAGCGTCTACTAGTCAATCTAGTGAGATAAGAGAGTTGAAAAATTTGTTACAATCTTTTGGAAATAAAATAGTACAGCTCAAAAGGCAGCAATTTTAGTCAAATAGGCCTTATCAACAACAAAATCAGAACTATCAACCCTTCAAAGATCAAAGGTCTCTTTATCAAGGTTTCAAAGAAAATAGACCACTCTATCAAGCACAAAGGGTCATAACTCCAACTAAGCCATATGTTGCTCTTGATCCAAATTCTCCTTCCACTTCAAAAGCCATTGTTCTAACCCCACCTCAAAACAATTTGGTGCAGGATTCAGGTTGGCAACCCTCAAATCTCAATGATGTTCAAAACCTGAACTTGGTATCATCAAACAACACCATGCCACAGATGACACAAGAGGAGTTCTCTTTTCAAGTGGGTCAATATCAAAATACAGATTTGGCATCACAAGGAGCGACTCAAGGGTAGCCTGATGCTATTAATGTAAATTGACAGATAGATGATCATGTCACTTTTACTGAAGATGTTAAAACTAATGTTTCAAATGATCAAGTTGCAGTTATAACCTATCAAATAAATAAAAGAAGAGTTGTTGAGGAAGCCCAAGCAGTGGCAAATACTTCAAATGCTCCTAGTATTATTTCTCAAGGTACAAAAGAACAACTTGCTGCCCCCACAACCCAAAAAAATCAGAATGTAGAGTTTGGTAAAGTGCAGCAAATACCTCTAATTCGTGAGTAGCAAGTACCACAAAAAGTGCAATCAAAGGTTAGTCTATCTCAATTTAGTATTGTAGATCAGATGAAAAAGTCTAACATCAGCATTAGCATGTGGGATACTCTTTCAATTCCAGACCAAAAGGATAAACTCATTCAAAAACTTTCAGCTCTTGAATTGTCTTCAAAATCAGTTGATAAAGGTGTTGTCTTGACAAATTCGGATTAGCCAACTAAGCAACAGGTACAGCAAGGAGATAGGATATCAAAGGTGGACAAAACTGAGGTAAAAACAAAGAAAACTCCCATTTTTTATCTTTTTTTTATAGTGGGTGATACCTTAGTTCATAATTGTATGGTGGATAGTGGAGCCAGCAATACAGTGATGCCCAAATAGATTGCAGACAAGCTCGGCCTTGTTTATGAGCCAAATACTAAAGGGGTACTATAGTTGGATGGTTCACCCGCAAAAACGGTACGGATTATCAAAGATTTGAAATTAACATTACATGTCTGTCCTAACGTGACTATTCAGCAGGACGTTGTAGTGGTGGCCCTGCCTCCTTATTTTGCTATGTGCCTTTCAAAAGACTTCACCTTAAAAATTGGGGGATATTTATCAACTGATTGTACAACTTGATGTTCAGGACCAGATATGGCACAAAGGTAACAATTCATTCAGAACCTATTGCACGTTTTCACATGGAGCCTTATACGCCAAGTGTGGTCAATACAAATTATATCATCTCAGATGAAATAATACAAACTAGTGATGTAGAAAAGGACTCACCTTTGGATGGAGTTCTTTCTTGATGAGTGGGCTTCCATCTTGCATGAGCATGATCCCTACAAGCTGATTGAAGAAGAAGGTCTTGGTGTGTATTGTCTTCATGAGAACGATGCACCAATTCCAGCCATGTTCAAAGAGGACGAATCTAATGAAGGCTTGTGGCAATTATACTTTGATGGATCAAAAAATAAGCATGGGACTGGAGCTGGAATGATGTTAATTTTTCCTACAAAACAAAGGTATATCTCCTCTATTAAATTTCAGTTTCGTTGTTCAAACAACGTTGCTGAATATGAAGCACTAGTTCACGGTTTGCAGTGGGCTAGGAAGATGAAAGTAAATTGTTTACAAGTGTTTGGAGATAATGAACTTGTAGTTCACCAAGTAAGAGGCTTGAATATATGCAAGAATATGTTGCTTAAATCTTATAGACACAGAGTATGGGATCTACTTGAATATTTTCAAGGTTTTAATATTCAGGCAATACCAAGAGGTAAGAATAAACATGCTGATAGGTTGGCTGCTGTTGGGGCACAATTTGATATCCCAGCTGATGTAAAAAGTGACATTTTTCAGTTACATATAAAGATAGTTGTAAAGCCTTTTGTCTCAGATAATCAAGAAAATTGGCAGGTGTTTGAAAGTGACAATCAAATTGTGAGATTTTTGCAAGAAGATGCTGAGTTTTCTTCAAAAAATCAGTCAAAACGCTTACAACAGTATGGTCATCAGATTATACAACTAAAAACTTATAAGCTACGCAAAGGATTGGTCACTCTTGAAAATATTTTCAGTGAAGATGATGAGGTAAGGAAAGAGAAACCATCCTTGTCAACAAAGGAAGAGCACTATGCCAAAGTAGAGATTGCAGCTGGTAAGATTCTGAAATTGGGCAAGGTATGCACTCCTCCCCAAAAGAAAGCTTTCATTGAATTATGCACAAATTTTGCTGATATATTCGCATGGCAGTATAGTGATCTCAAAGGTTTTGACTCAATTTTGGCTCAACACACTATTGAGTTGGAAGACGAAACTAAACCAACAAGACAAAGACAAAGGCCAGTCAATCCAAAGCTTGAGCCTTTGATGAAAGCTGAGCTTCAAAAGTTCATAGAATCGGCTACCATATTTCCAATCAAGCACTCAACTTGGGTGGCGAACCTCGTTCTAGTACGGAAAAAAATGGTGAGATTCGTTTGTGTGTTGATTTTCGTGATTTAAACAAGGCTTCACTTAAAGACCACTATCCATTGCCATCAATGAAATAAATTTTACAGCGTGTTTCAGGTTCAGAGAGCTTTTCCTTGTTGGATGGGTATAGTGGTTATAATCAGATTTTGGTCAAAGAAGAGGACCAATTCAAGACAACTTTCACAACTAAGTGGAGAACATTTGCATACAAAAAGATGCCATTCAGTTTGTCTAATGCTGGAGCAACCTTTCAGAGAGCCATGGATATGGGCTTCCAAAGCCTTCTTAACAAATTTGTGCTTGTCTATTTGGATGACATAACAGTATTTTCAAAAGATGCAGAAGATCACATGGTTCACCTCCAGCATGTTTTTGAAAAGTGTAGGCAATTTGGGATATCTATAAATCCCAAAAAGTGTGTATTTTCAGTTCATGAAGGTAGCTTCTTGGACATGTCGTTTCAAAGCACGGTTTAAATATAGATCATGAAAGGATTCAATCCATTCTTGAATTCTCTTTGCCTAAGAGCAAAAAGGCTTTGCAAAGTTTCTTTAGAAAGATCAATTTTATAAGGAGATACATTTCAGGGTTTGCTACTATAGCTAAACCACTTACAGCCATGTTAAAGAAAAATCAGAACTTCAGCTGGTCCAAGGAGGGAATAATAGGGTTTGAAGATGTTAAGAAAGCCATAGCAAGTGCTCCCACACTTTTAAATCCAGATTTTACGAAAGACTTCATTCGTATATATATGCTAATGTGGACACCATTTCAGACATTCTTATGTAGCAGAATCATGAAGATTTGGAGCAGCCAATAGCTTTCTATAGCCAAGGCTTGCAGGAGTATGAGACAAGGTACTCTTGTTGAAAAACATGTCCTTTCAGTAATAAGATCTCTAAAGAAATTTGGGCACTTGTCTAATAATAAAATACATCTAATGATTGCTCATCCAAGCATCAAAGAATTTCTTTTGAACAAAGACATAAATGAGAAGAGGGTTGGTTGGATAACCGAAGTGATGGAATATGACATAAAAATTAAAATCACAAAGCTGGTTAGAGGCAAAGGACTTTGTGAGCATCTAGCTCAGGACTTACAAGAAACTAACGAAACTGTTTTAGTGTCAAATGATTGCTGCTGTTCACACCTCACCTTCCAACTGGTTTCGAGATCTGGTAAGCTATCTGCAAGAAGGTTGTTACCCTTCTCACCTAAGTGCTTCAAAAAGAAGGTATTTCAGATTGCAATCAATTCCATTCTTGCTCGTTGACGGTGTTTTGTTCAAAAAAGATATCAATGAAACGTTACTAAGGTGTGTGGAGCCAAGCCAAACTCAAAGATTACTTGAAAAATTCCATGACGGACTTGGTGGACACTTTTTCGCAAGAACTACAGCACTTAAAATCATGAGAGGTGGGTACTATTGGCCTACTATATTTGGTGATTGCTATACATGGGTTAGGAAGTGCAAACAATGTGCTATGTTTGTAGGAAAGGTTTAACTTGCAGCGCTGCCCCTTTAGCCAATTACAGTGGATCAACCATTTGTCTAGTGAGGATTGGACTTTATTGGTCTCATTAACCCTCCTTCCAGTTCAGGGCGTAAGTGGATTCTAACAGCTATGGACTACTTAACACGTTGGTCAAAAGCAATTACTTTGAAGGAAGCAAATGAAACTAGCATCTTTGATTTCTATGAAGAGTTGATCACTAGGTTTGGAGTTCTTTCGACCATTATTTCTGACAATGCAATGGCTTTTGTGGGATCTAGGATTAGCGAATGGGCTGTCCAACATGGAGTTTATCTCAGCACTTCATCGAATTATTATCCACAAGGAAATGGACTTGCTGAGTCTACAAGCAAGAACCTCTTAAGTATCATACAAAGGACTATTGAAGACAATTAGAGATCATGGCATCTCAAGTTGAAGTCAACACTATGCGCTAATAGGATCACCTACAAGAGGTCAATAGCCAACTCTCCCTACAAGCTAGTCTATGGTAAGGAAGCAAGGTTTTTCTCTTGAATTTTCAGCTTTAGAACTAATGCATCAACTTGAGTTGTTAGAGAATGAGCCTATGGAGATCAGGAATGTAGAGCTTATGGAGTTGGAAGAGACAAGAAATCAAGCCATGCTAGCCATGAAAAGTCATCAGGCACAGGTGAAAAGAACATTCGACAAAGGAGCTTCCTCACAAAGCTTCAATGAAGGAGAATTGGTCCTCAAGTGGGATGAGGATCGGGCCAAACCAGGAAGGCACACAAAGTTTGATTCCCTTTGGAGTGGCCCATATATGATCTCCAGCTGCAAATCCCACAATGCCTTCCAACGTGCTAAGATGGACGGCCAAGAGCTTCCAATCCCAGTCAATGGGATACATCTGAAACATTGCTCTTGAAGAGCAAAATTTTATGTACATATTTAGTTGTTTCTACTTTCCTCCAAGTTCTATTCAAGCATAGTAGTCTGCTTCAGTTTTGTCCAATAAGTGCTTGTTTGCACATTTGCTTCTTAGTTAGTTTTTTGCTTTCGTGTGTTTCCCTTCTTATTTTGAAGGAGGTTACTTCAGCCACGATTAGAGGAGATTTTCAGTCAAAAATCAGGTTCACCATTGGGGAATTCAAATAGCGTCTATATATGGTCTGAGTTCTCAAGCATAACAAGCATGCTGAGCCAACTGAGTCGCCAGAAATGTTGACAATTCTTTCATAGGACAGATTGTCTCTTGCCATTCGGAAAATTCACATCTCCATCCAAGGAAAGAAAGAATACATTGGGAAATAATATTGTTGACGCAGTGGATTGCACCTTGGATAGGAGGCCGAGCTCCTGCCTTCCACGTGTCAAAATGGAAACTCCCCTCTCCCCTGTGGGACCGGCGAAGCTGGAGGGGAGAGTCTCTAGATAAGGGCTAGCTCCCTCTGATGTATCTTTTAGGCCCTGGTTTCTCCTACTGCTAACAAATAAATGGAAAAAGGGGGGGATGAAAAGGGAGAGAGAGATGCTAAAAACAAAACCTAAGCCTAAAAACAAAAAGGTGATTCACCAAAAAAAGTTTGATCCACTTAGGCCCAAACATACACTTTTCACCAAGAGGAAGCACCCATACACTTCATCTGACGTGGAAAACTCTTCTGTTTCAGTGAGTCAGGGGTTCGTAGAGATACAGGGAGGAAGGAACTACCAAATGTGCTCTGCGACACACTTAGGCAACCTATTCACATGCGCCTATATTCCTGCTGTAGACACTTCTGGCAGACCTACAGAAAAGAGACTTCACAATGCACTAGACATGCTGTAATCGATCTGTGCAAAGCATGAAAGACAATGACTTAACACAAAAGAAGAACATAGACATATACTTTAAAGTGCAAGTCCAGATGTAGGTAAAAATGCTAAGCCCTGATTCAAGGTAAAATCTGGTAGAGTTCTGCCTTACAAGCCCGAGAGATTTTTGGGCAGAGCTTTGCCTTAAGGCTGAGAGATGGATCCTTTTCTCCAATGAGAAATTTTGCAATATATAGAGAGAGGAAGAGAACTTGGCCCTTTCTGGGAAAGACTTTGGCTCTCTTTTTGCAAGCTGGCCCATGTGCGCTCTGAGCCTTGGGAAGAGGAAGCCGTCTGATTGTCAGCTCCTGCTTTGACTTTGGTGTTTCACATTAATGTGAAAATATGGCCGTGCCTCTTTTCTGCAAACAGACTGCGGTTTGTCCCCTCATAAATGCCAAATGGAGAAAGCAGGCTGCGTCGCTCACTATTTGCGCCGTTTGATGACCATCTAACAATAACTCACCTCTCCTCGCCACTTGGACTCTTTGTCTTTTCCTGCACCTTTTCTTCTTCCTTGCTTTGCATCGTTCTGGCTCCTTCAGCCCTTGGGGGCTATCTTCTGGCGGGTCGCTGCGTTCTTTGGGCTCCTCCTGGTTGCCTTGGCCACTTTCCGTTGATTTTCAAATAAGTGACACGTGGCGCATTCCGCTGCGAAACGGGCAGGACACGTGGCAGCATCTGCTTGACTCATAGAAGCCTTAGGCACCCCTTGAAGGTCCTCCGGAAGAGGACATGTGTCCGCTTTCGCTGTCTTTAGCAATTCGTCCGGGGCCCACCATAGTTCTTGCGAGACAAAAGAGAGACTGCGGGTGCTAACACTTGTCAGCTTCCGCTGAGCCTTGCAAGGGACATGTGGCACATTCCGTTGCTCCTAGAAAGCATGTCAAAGCCTTCCGCAGTTGCCACTTGGCGCTTTCCACGCTCTAGATTTTCTGGTGTGAAATTCAACGTTCGCAGGCCTGTCACAGTTTGAAAACCAACGGCTAGTCTGTCTTCTTGAATTTGACAGCTTTCGGGACATCACCGTCCCTGGCAAATTCTTTTGGGCCTTTTTTGCGGGCTTTCTTCCATTGGGCTTTTGCGCGGACATTTTCCGAATTCCTTCGGACTTTTTGTCCGAAGGAATTCCTTCGGACAAAAAGTCCGAAAGAATTCGTTTCTTTGCCTTAACAAAATTTTCGAAAAGATCTTACCTTTGCGGCTTTCTTTCCTTGTGGCCTCTTTGAAGTGCTCTCTGCCCTCCGCAAGGGCTCTTGAACCCAGAACTGCCCTCCGCAAGGGCACTTGTCCTTCGGGAGGCTTGAACTTTTCGCGTTGAACCGCTCCTTTGAACCAACCATTAAACCAATCCATTGAACCGGGCGTTAAACCAAGCTCGTTGAACCGTCCGATGAACCCTTTGATTGAACCAAAAGCCGTTGAACCAACGGATGAACCGACTGAGTGAACCGAAGCGTTGAACCAAAGTGTTGAACCAGCCGATTGAACTAAAACAATGAACTTTGACAATTGAACTTTGTGATGAACCAAGGCATTGAACCAAGTCATTGAACCAAAGCGATCCAAGTCATTGAACCAAAGCGATGAACCAAGGCATTGAATCGAAGCATTGAACCAGTTCAATGATTCAAAGATGCCAACTTTCCTTGTGAATTTCTTCAGAGAAGAGTCCAAAGAAGCTTTGTAAAACCTTGCACTCTTTGACTGGTTCTTCATCTGCCCAAAAGACTACACTTGCAGAGTTCGTAGAAGTCCCTGTGAAGTCCATAGAAAACCTGCCGAGTCCGTAGAAATGGACCTGCAGAGTCCGTAGAAACTTCACTGCTGAGTCCGTAGAAATGGACCTGTAGAGTCCGTAGAAAACCTGTAGAGTCCGTAGAAAACCTGCAGAGTCCGTAGAAACTTCACTGCTAAGTTCGTAGAAATGGACCTGTAGAGTCCGTAGAAAACCTGCAGCGTCCGTAGAAATTTGCAAGATTCGTGCAAAATCAAAAGTACTGGCTCAGAACAACATGAAAAAAGGGGGGACCGATTTTTGGCCTGTTGGGCAAAAAATGGTCAACAAATACATTGTTTTTTCTTTTGTGAGGGCCTTTGCTACAACAGGTATTCTTTCGGACTTTTGTCCGAAGGAATGGTTCATCAAAGAACACAGAATGTCACATAACTTGGGAGAAGTGCTAAAGACATAAGTCTGCAGGAAATAACAAAGGAAAGGGTCTCCAACAAAGGAAGTAATTCCTTTGAACTTTTTGTCCGAAGGAATGCTTCGAAGAATCCAAGAGAAAAGTCCACCCAAAAAGCAAGAAAAAGCCAAGGAATAATTCCTTCGGACTTTTTGTCCGAAGGAATAATTCCTTTGGACTTTTTGTCCAAAGGAATTCGAAGGAGTAAGTCTGTGGAATTGCAAGGGGTGTCTTTGGAAGGCAGAAAAGGGCAACACAAGAAATCCGAAGGGCAAGGTACCGTTTGGAAGGGTCATTTTCAACAATCTCGAAGGGCACCTACCCTTCGAGAAGGTACACATCAAATTCGGGACCCCTGCAAAAAAGCTGAGTGCCCTACAAAAAGCCCGGGTGCCCTACAATTTTTCCAACAAGGGCGCAAATGAAGGACAGAAGCCCTTGCGAAGGGCACTTGGTCGATGCCTGGACCTTTGTGCATTTTCCGAAGGGCATTCTCAACAAGGTAAAGGCAAAGTCAAGAGAAAATACCTTCGGTCTTTTTGTTCGAAGGAATTCCTTCGGACAAAAGTCCGAAGAAATTCAGAGAGGCCCGTGCAAAAAAGCCGACAAGAGCAAAGTCTGAAATCAACAAAGAGCAAAGTTCAAAAGGACAAAGGATTAATTCCTTCGGGCTTTTTGTCCAAACGAATTCCTTCGGACAAAAAGTCCGAAGAAATTCTGATAAAAGAACAGAGACAGGAAGCCCAAAAGAATGATTCTTTCGAAAAAGTTGAAAGACAATGTTTGCGGAAAAATTGTCCGACAAAGAAAGAAATAAGCAAGACAATTTCCCGAAAGAAAATAGCAAAGACCCAAAGGAAAGAATTCTTTCGGAAAGTTTGAAAATAAAGTCATAAAGGAAGCGAGATGTCAAAGTGTTAAGCACAAAAGGGGCCTGATAGAAAATAAGCCTGAGAAAATGCCAAAGGGTGACGTCCCGTGAGACGTCAAATTTTGACTGCGGGAAGTAATTGTTGAAGTTCAAAGAGGAGTTCGACTAGAGCCAAGAAAGCAAAAAAAAAAAAAAAGGGTAAAGCCAGAATTCTGAAAGAATTAAACCACCGGAAGTTGACCTCAGATTAAGCGACGAAAAGTTGAAAACAGAATATCCGAGGAAATATCCACCAAATATGGATAAGATAATCCAAAAAAATAGATTCCCGCCAAAAATAGACAAGACACAGGCAAACCAAAATAAGAGAAAATACATGCGAACAAGGGCTATTGCTGGCGGATTACTAAGTTTCGGTTGACTATCTGTTTTATTGGCAGTTTGACTAGTCATTCTTATGCATTCGAAGGTCCTACTCAGCGTATCCCTTCGTCCAGCTCAGCTTATCAAACGGTCAACTCAGCCTTTCAAACGTTCCAACTCAGCATCAAGAAGCTCACGTAGAGTTCTAAAATTGACATTGGCGTTGGATTTCGTGCATGATATTATCATCTCAAGCTTTCAAATGTTCTAGCACCGCACATAGAGTTTTAAATTGACATTGGCGTGTATTTCCATGCAAAGAGAGGTGGGTGGTTCAATAAACAAAAGACAAGTTCACTTCCTCAAGCGCAAGGAGCGTCATGCAAAGACAAAGGGAAAACATATTTTATTGAAAGGCCAAGTCTGCCTTGAGTTAATCAAAGTTTATCCTTCTCTTCAATTTTTTTCAACGCCAATCTTTGGCTTTTGTAATTCTCTATAAAATGGTTTTTCAGCTTTAGAAAAATGATCCCTCTTTTGGCTAGACCAGACTCTGCCATTGGTGTGTTGTGTAACCTCTTTAATCAACAGAAGGACTGTACTTTCAAGTTTCAAGTGTTGGCATAGTGTATATTCATTCAGCAATTTGCATATGTTGTAGATTTCTCTCCTTTCCCAAATTCTGATTCGTACCTAGTTGCTAGCTTCTCATATTATGTAGGTCATGTTAAGTGTTCTTTATGTCTTTTGCTAAAACTGTAAGTGGATTTTAGGTCGCTGCAAAGTGTCTTGTATCAGACATCTCTCCATTGTTTTCCCTCATGTTTTGGTCATTGGATCGAACCTTCTCACGAAATATTTATGCATAGTGGTCGATTGAAATCAAAGGTCTTCCTTTTCCCTTGTTTGTTCAGTGTTCAAGGTTGCATGTTGAGTGGATCAATCTTCTGGTGTATCACCTTTATTAGTTAGGATTTTCCCTTAAAGTTTCCTTCTCCCTTTTCCATGGTAGTCCATAGCATAGAGTAGAGATCCTCATTGATACATCATACAGGAACCAGCGTTCTTTGGAGGTTCTTCTCACCATTGAGGCACCCACCCTCGTGAGAAGATCCCATTGTTTCAACCGGATAGAGGATTGGCCATTTCATGCACGTCTTTGATTCAAGGTGCAACTCCAGGTTGACAACACTTAGATTAGGAAACCAAAGGTTGAATTAGGGTCACTTTGGATAGTCTCATTGTGAGGCTCACATGTTCCTTAGAGGAAAAGTCTGAACTCTATGCAGGTTTATATCTCCACCTTCTATACTAAGACCCTAAATATCTCAAGACTCTTGCTTCTCCTAAGTTTTGTCTTGGTAGTATTCTTCTTACCGTGTAGCACCATGTGACTCTCTCCCATTTTAAGTTCATCCATCTTTGCATCGTCCTTTTTGCTTTAACATATCTTTTAGGGCACTGATTTTTCTAGGTTTTTCTGCCTTTCTATAAGCGCTTCAGCCTTGAACTTTGGTAAATACATCTGCCATGTCTAATGACTTGACTTGTATATAATGGGACTTATTCATTTCAGAGCCCCATAATTGGGATATTTATTGGAGAAAATCCAAACCAGATGATGATATACATGGCATTCATGACATTTAAATAGGAGACCCTTGTAATCCAATTACAGATCCGAACAGATCTGTAAGAATATATATGGCAATATTAGTGCAAATTTAGAAAAATCCAAATGCAAGTAGTGATCACAAGATTTTCCACACATGATAACAATAATGTACACTTATAGAGAGCACAAAATAGTTTTATTATGATGCTGCTTCGAGTGGAAACCTCCAGTTACAATAATTTAATACCATGCAGCATGCCTAGCAATGAGTCCTAATTCCTATATTTATAAAAGGATAGAATAATGTTGTATTCTTGAGCTGGCATCAGAATGGGAGCTACAACCAGAACAGAATACTTATTTAGAAGAAAGAGATGAGAGAGAGAATAGGAGCTAATATGAAAATTATAGGGCATAACATACCCCTTTGAAAAATCTTCTTTGTCAAAGCCTAGGAGTTGATATTGTTTCTGCATGAACTTCTAATCTTCTTGGGTGGCATTTTGTAGAGGAACATGCTTTGACTTGATAAGGAACTCTACAATCACCATGTTGCAAAGCGGTCAAACTCGATGATCAATCAAAGCTTTAGGCTTGAGGAGTAGGTTCCCTTCCTCATCTTTGTGGGAACTCTTTTTGTATTGGAATTTTCTTGCCAACAAATTCCACAAGGAAAGAAACATGAAATACATAGTAAATATGTAAAGAATCATTCCAATTTTGTGATAGATCATTTAGGTATCATAAATTTTGGGCAACAATATCTAGTATTTTTGCTTCTTGAGACATCATCTCTTATAAGGGTGGAGCCTAAGGAAAATCCATTCACGCATGGAAAAATGATGCTCACTTATGTGTTAGCCTATTTATTTCATCCAATTCTATGACATCCAGAAGTTCTTTTTGAAAAGTTGGAGAATATATTGTCTCTTGGAAATGAGCCTCAACTACATGAACCTCAAATAATCATACAAATACAAAATGACATTGGAAGGAGGGTAAGCATAAAGAACTGAAAAAGGCTTCATCTTCACGGATGCATAGAATGTTGTATTGTACCATCATTATGCCAGTGGAAACCATTTGAGCCACAACAATTGTTTGTCAAAAGTAAAGCAGTGAAGGTAATCTTCAAGGCACATGTCAACAATTTTTTCCAACCATTCAATTTGTTGATGATTGTAATATCTCATGGCCGATATAGTGTTATTGAACTTAAACACATGCACCTGCTTCTTAACATCTTGGATTGAACTTCAGCCACTAGGGGGGCTCCCTGAGTTGACACCATAGTACAGATATAATCATGATCACTGACAAAGATTCATGTTGTACTGTGAGCCTATGAATGTTCATCATAAAGACTGTTGAACTGTACTAGCACTGAAAGGAAATTTTAACCCACAAAAATGTGCATATTTAGTATGCTTGTTGAACACCATTAGTATAGCTTTCCCTTGGGAAGCTCTATAATAAATTCTATGGATTTCTTCCCACCCCTGACTTGAAATGGGCAAAGGCTGCTACAGTTTCAGATTCTTAACAATGCAAACCTTATTCAGGTTAGATAAAAGAAAAATTCAATGCCAAATTTGTCCATGCCTCCTTTTAAGCATTACTAGAAAAATTCCCTCTTGGATCATTAATATTTTTAAAATGGCCCATTGCTGGTGATGCATGAACTTCAAGGATGAGATTATGCTTCAAGTAAGAATTGGGACCCAAGTATAACCCATCTTTGCACCAAAAGAAATTTCTAGGCAAAGATAACTTATTTGAGGTGGTACAAGATGTTTTGTGTTGGTGAATTATATACCAAGTAGTATGTTCTTTTTTCTACCTTGCAGGTTTCTTCAATCAGCTTAATATTCACCGAAGATATGAAATACAAAAAGGATGTCTTCTATTTTCCTTGAGCAGGCACCAAAAACATTATCTTTACCCATTTTGTAGATGACTTGAAAGTTGTAACTCATCATCTTAGTATTCCATTCCTTTGTTCTTACTGAATGACCCTTGGTCTAAAAAGTATTAAAGAAGTTTTGGTTGTTCTGAACCTTAAAGTGCCTACCAATTGGATACTGACGTTATTTCTTAACAACATGCAATATGGCCAACTCTTTATAAATCGGCTTGACCAAGTTCTTGTTGATAAGCTGTTGATTATGAAAAGAAATAGGCATACCCTCCTGCATCAAGAAAACATCAATAACTTTTGCCCAGGGTATCATACTCGACCACAAATGTCTTGCTAAAATATGGAGTTCCTGAAACCAGTGTAGAAGTCATGGCCTCCTTGACATGCAAAAATTCCTAATTGGTATTAGCAGGTTTGGAAAATTCATTTTTCTGAAAAAGCCACTAGGGCTGCAATATGGGCACAATTTCAACAAATATATTGTAGCAACGAATCAAGTATAGAATATTGTGAAGTCCTTTGATGTTCATTGGAGGGGCCAATCTACCATTCCTTATCTCTTGGGAGTCCACACCTTCATTCACATGTCCCAAATACTCGACCTATTAATCCCCAAAAGCACTCTTGGTCCTCTAGGTGTATAGTTGTTTATCTTAAAATGTGCATTGCATTATACACATTGGAGGTGGTCCTTCCATGTCTTACTGTACACAAGGATGTCTTCAAAGAAGGATGATGAAAATTCTTTAGAGGCTTGAAGATTGAATTCGTGAGCTTCAAGAAATATTCAATTAAAGAAAAAAATAAATCATATCAACGTCCATAGATGACCAAAATTAGGTCAGTGAGACTTGAAGAGTACATTCAATTGCAATAGAGAAGGATAGGCTAAATGAGACCCTGGATTACGAAAAGTCTGCAAATGTGAAGCACTTAATAACTATAAATAAACAAGAGGGGTGACCCTAAAGTGGTTAATCCCAAATCATAAGAACCAAGTTCAAGTACATATAGCTTTGTGAGAGGCCTAAGTGAAGCATCGCATTGAAGAAGATATGGAAGTGTGAAACCATAGCAGGAGACCATGAAATATCCCCAACCGAGAGATATTGTACCAAACTTGCAAAATTCCTGATTTTTAACGTGTAGGCATTTTGTCAAACAGCTTGTATGCAATTGATTATTAAATGTTTCAGCGTGTAATCATTAGGAGAAATACAAATACCCACTGCTCAAATCCCACATGCACTAACAGATTTTGGAATGGGGTGCTTTGCAAGGGAATCTATGTATATGATGATTAGGGGGCTGCAATTGTAACTTTTATCCTTGCAATTGTTCTTGAGAAATTACGTTCCTCACTTTCCTCTTGCCCCTTGGTGTGCCAAACATGTATGCAATTCTAAGGGAAACAATATTGGAGTCATGTCTTACCATAGATGAGCTGAATTTGTCATACTAAACATGACAAGAAGAGATGCTACAGCTGCCTTTCCTCTTTGTTTTCTCATGCCATATCATATAATCTTCATGACCATGCCCCCAACTTTCCCAAACATGCTTCAAACTTCCCCAAACATGTCCCCTAAGGGCTGGAAGCTCCCAAATTGTCACCAAAGTCCAAAGTCCCTTCATCAAGGAGATTGCCTTCTTGTAGCCCAAATTGAACTCATTGTTATCCATGAACTTGGAGGATGTCCTTAAAAGCACAAACTTCATATAAAAGGAACTAGATTTGCCAAAATAAAAACATTTGGAAAATGATACCTTACTGCCCCACATGGAAAAGTCCTTTTGTCCATTCTTGGTGTGCAAACTAGCATAGTCTCCTTCCAACAAACCCTTGATCACTCTTACATGCCATTGTAGGTTTTTCCTTCTTGTTAGGGGCTGTAGTTTACCCCACTTTTCAACTTTTTTACCTTCCATAGGTGGTTGAAATGTCTTCATCAACTAAGAAATTTTTGAGTAATAAAATTCAGGCCTTGAGTTTAACTTTTTGGAACTCGCCATAAGCTGTAGCATGCTCCAAAAATCAACATTTTTGTCCTCATAAGGTGGCTGGACCTGCCCTAACCACTTAGAATTTTTTGAGTACCAAAATTCAGACTTTGTAATGACATTTTCAGAATGGGTGGGGCTGTAAGGTGCTTAAAAAAAGTAAAATTTTGACCTTAATAGTCAGCGGATTTGTCCCTCCAAACTCGCCATTCTTATAACCCAAAAGACTGAAATTTCGCAGCCAAATCTGATTTTTGTTTCCATCCTTTAAAGTGGTCTTTTATGCAAATTTCAGATCTGCCCTCATGCCTTAGAAACCAGTTCATGCAAAAATAAATTTGTTAGTTTTTTACATACCTTAAGGGCTACCTTATGACCAATATATTGATTTATTTGTAAGGTTAATTCTTTTCCATCTTCGCTCTACTCAACAAGCCATGTATGTGACCAATTTTATCCATGAGAGTTGGCTGTTCCAACTTAGGAAAAACAACTTGCTTTGCTGCCCCTATCAGAGTTCCTTCATGAATCATGCTCTCCATCCTTTTGGATGTTGTATCATGCAAACCATGTAGAATCACTTCTTTCCCATTCACATCAATCTTGAGTTCCATGGTTTGGTAATTTTGAATATACTCCCTAAGGGAGTGCAACCATTGTATACCAAGTACTAGGTTGGTCTCCCCAATACCAACCACATATAAATCATCCTCAAGGAGATGTGTCCCCATCATGATGCTCGACTTGGGGACTTTAGTGGTACAAGGGATGGTGAAGCCATCCGCCATAGTCACCCGAAAACCATTAAAATCAATAGATTGCAACCCACACAAAACAACCAAATTTTTTATCAATGAAATTATCAGTAGCTCCACTATCAATGAGAATGGTGACATCCTTACCTTTCAAATTACCTTTCACATGAAAGGGATAGTATCTAGGAGTCCATGATAAAGAAGCAAAGGTGTCATCTGAGTCCTCTCCTCCAAGGATCTCCAAGTGCTCTTCTTCATAGGTGGCTGCCCCCTCATCTTCACCCTCATCTTCTTCATTTGAATGCACTTCAATGTATTGCACTTAACCCTTCCCATGACAATGGTGACCCGGTGTCCAAGGGTCTTTACAATCAAAGCACAACTTCTTCCTTCTTAATTTGTTTTTGTCTCATAATTCCCTCTTGGCAAATCTCTTTGGTGCTCCAAACCCTGCTGGTTTGGCCTAACAAACTGCCCCAAACCATGCTGATTTGGCCTATCAAATTGCCTCAAAGGAGATGATCTTGGTTGTCCAAAAGTGTTGCCCCCACTTATTGTCTTTTAGCTGTCCAAAAGGTTTGAAAGAATTAGTTTTTTGTGAATTAAATGGCAAAATTTTACTTTGTGGTGCCGAGGACTCAAGATCGACGGCCTTTTGAATGGCTCCTTGGAGAGAAGGGTCAAAATCCTTGATCAAACCCCTAATAGAATCAGCGAAGCCCTCCATGAAAAGAACCAACGACCTTCTTTTTGAAATATTTGTTACTATGACTAAAAGCATCTAAAATTCAATCACATACTCCTCTACATTATCCTTTTGTTTTAATTGTGCCAACTCTCTAAAATGTAGATTTAGATCAGCCCTATCAATTCTTTTAAATAATTCTCTTACTTAATTCTTCATATGATGAAATGAGTTGGTGCCCTTGAGTAATCAAACCGTGATACCACCATTGGTGGGCAGCCCCTTCCAAGTGCAAGGTAGCAAACTGAATGGCCTCTTTTCCATCATAGGCTTAAGAGAAAGGTATGTATCCACCTTTTGAATCCAAGCTCTAACTAAACTCTTGGGAGAACCATCAAAATTTGAAAGTGAGAGCTTCCCCAGTGCATGGTGGAGTCCTCCTTGGTTGCCCTTGTGCTTTTGGCCAACCCAATTGCCACTTGTTTGGCTATGCTTCCATGAAGTGAAAGCTGAAAAATCCATTTGATTCCTAAAAAGAGCTAGATATGTCATGTATTCATTATAGTTTATTTACAAATTGTCCCTCAATGTGGGTTGCTCTTCCCCATCCAGAATGTCAACTTCTTGCAAAAAAGTACGCTGGTTAGGTCTACGTGTAGCTCCTCCAACCCCTTTAGAAAGTTGATCTATGAGGTTGTGACTTCCATAAGCACTACCATCCCCATTGGATGGTTTGTCACCCCTAATCTCCTTCATAGTACGGACAAATTCTACCATCATAGCAGTCATTTGTTCCTAGGCTTGTGTGTACCTGTCAAACCTTTGTTCTTCTCTATTTTCTACCTCATCCCTTTGTTGATCCAAGTAAGACATTGTTTCTGTTTGTGGATTTTCTTCCACTTTCTTCTTACTCCTCAAGTAATACCTTACATCTTTGTCATCCTCTTAAATGTATCACCTTGAAAATCCATGGCTAGCCAAGATATGGCTCTGATACCATTGTAATGTCCCCAAATTAACGATATCCTTTGAAATCTAAATTTTTGCAAAACCCTAGGTAAATAGTCAAATCTGATTTTTATTTTCATCGAACCCTAGCTACCAAATACTTTTAAAAATAGTACAAAATTATGCTAAACTCTAAACAACAATTCACTGATCCAAACAAATAATTTTTTCCTTCCAAAATCATGAAATAATCCTCAAACCCTAGATGCCTCCAAGATGGAATTTAATAGCAATTTGCAGATGAAATATTCCAATGAAACCCTCATAAATTTGCATAAAAATTACAAAATTTTAAACAGAATTTATGATGAAAATATGAATGTATTTGGAGCCACAAGCCCCTCAAATCAAATCGCCAAAGCTAAAAAATACTTATAATATTTATTGAATATTTTTATTGCAAGATGACCCCCAAAATATATTGAAATACCTCACAAAACTAGTCACCACACTGCAAAAATATTGGAAAAAAATCAGAATATATTTTGACCCAAAATAGATCTCAAAACACTCTCAAATCTTACAAACCAGTGTAATGTCCCAAATTAGGACGATTTACTGAATATTAGGATTATTTGAAAATCCTACTTCAAAATGAAAAATTCTGATTTTAATTGCAACAAACCCTAGTTGCCAAAAATCCCTCAAATATACCTAAAAAATAGCTTAAAAATATGTCAAATCCCAAGCAATCATTAGTTGATCCAAACAAGAAGTTATGGTCTCTGAAAAATAGAATTATTCTTCAAAACCCTAGGTGCCCTTGGATGCAATATTAAACTGAAAATTATAGATGTTTTATCATGAAACAAATCTCTTGAAACTCTCAGTAAATTGCATAAATATTATTGCAATGAAAGGCAAGATTTTTAGTGAATTTTCTAAATGTTTTTATGGCTAAAAAATCCCAAACAACCAATTGCCCAAGCTAGAAAATTATAGAAATTAATCCAAGACAATTTGACCTTCACATGAGGTCCAAACCTCTCTCAAAGCAAGTCGCAACTATGCATAAAAATAGGATAAATTCCAGAATTGTCTTTAGGGCACAAAAAACCCCAAAAATATGAGAATTAACCTCCAAACCGAGTCACCACTCCCCAAGAGCAAATCGTCAACCTGAGAATGACCAAATGGTGTGTAAAATATCCTTGTAGGAATAGATGACTCCAACGGTAACCTCTAAATGAAGCTGCCTCAAATAAGGAATAGGGTCTTCATCCCCTAACTCCATTGCTTGAAGGGTTTCGTCTTCAAAAGAATTGACTTAACATTTACATGCTAATAGACCAATTTTCAATATCAATATCATAACATAACATCTCCAAATGCATCCTCTTTACTTTTGTAGCCATCCAAGTGTGGCACCCAAAAGAGTTAGGGAGACAAAAATAAATTAAAAGACCTTTTTTTAAAATCACTTAAGCCTTCATGACCTTTAAAGGTCCCCTCTTTAAGTGAAATCAAAAACATAAAGTAACTTCCAAAAAGGTACTTTATTACAAATATTTAATCAAAACATTTAATACTCTTTTGAGTCTTTTCTCTTTATGCTTGTCCCTTAGCCCCTGAGAATAAGTTAAGGCTAAAGGTCTTCCATGATGTCCCTATCAAAAGAGGAACATGACAATCCTTCATGTTGAAAATTACTTGTCCTCAAGCAATAGAAGTAACCAAAGTGCTTATTTCCACCATGAGTTTTGTGCCAAACTTGAACGTAGGCCATTCCCAATGGAAAGACCCCTCTTGATGATGTTTTTTAGAGCTGTAGATGAAGTTCTGTTGTTACTTAAGTAACCTAAAAATGAAAAAACAGAAGCAACTCATATTTTTACAAGCCCAAGTGTTCTGAAATTGCCCATAAGATGCTGAAAACAGGAAAATCTTCAAAGTTGGCATTGCAAAGGTGGCTAAAAAATTGTATTCCAGCTAGAAGGTCTTCAAGTTTTAGGGCCTTGATTGCCTTTGTATCAACAGCTGCACATGAAGCAAACACATTAGTCCAAAAAATTATCTTCCCCTTCACCCTTGTATTTTTGGTAATGCTTTCTTTATGGGGTATGGCTGCAAACTACTCCTTGCTAGGCACGGTGTAGCCCTTAGCATCCTCCTTATCCACCCAAAAAATGATTTTTCTTTTTAATACCTTGCTGCCCTAAGCGTATTGCATCTTATGCAACTCATAACAGATGCATATGCTTTTGATTCTACCCTTCAAACACTCAAATTTGAATCTCTCAAGGACTGGAAACTCATGTGTGGAAGTGGTAACTCCACCCTTGACCCATAAATTCACTTGTTCTTGTCTTGGAGTGAACGAACTCTTTTATTAACTTGAACCATTTGTTATGTGGGTTATTTTGATTTTCAACACCCCTACAAATTTGTATTTGTGCCAACCCGTCCATCACCAATGTGGTTTCCAACAACCCCTTTGTCTATACCACATAAAAGAGACACTACGGACATAAAAAACCAAAAAAAACAGAATTGGAAAATATTAAAGAGTTACCCTCTATATATACCTTGATGGTCTTGAAAGCACATGTTGAGTTCCCCAAACATGAAAGTTGCATACCTTGGAGGAGTGATGCATCAATTGGACCCTTGACCCCAAAGAAAAATCTACACTTTCTTGCAAATTCAGACTTTGTAGGGTGTTGTTCATTGCTCTTTTTTACCTTGTTCCATGTGCAAATGTTCAACTAAATCTGCTTATATACCCTTTCATTACTACCAACACCAAGCATCCTCTTGGTTTCAATCCTTGGGGTGTAATTAACAAGTTGAGTTGACACTTTATTCGCCACATTTCCATAATGTATATTGTTGACGCTATGGATTGTACCCTTGAAAGAAGGTTGAGCTTCTCTCTTCCACACGTCACAATGGAGACTCCCCTCTTGTTGTGGGTTTGGCAAAACTAAGAGGAGAATCTCTAGATAAGGGCTAGATTCTTTTGATGCATCTCTGAAGTCTTTTACTACTACTGCTAACAATGGGGGGGAGGTGAAAAGGGAGAAGATATAACCAAAACATAAATTATCTAAACGGTGATGCACCAAATGATTTTGATCTACTCAGCTATTTTAACATTTCAGACCAGAAGAGGGCGGACAGACACTTTATCTGATGAAAAGATCAGACTGTAAGGAGCTTTAACAGGGGGCTTAATGAAGACACAGAGAATGAACTTACCATAGGCGCTGTAGAAAACACACTGTCAAATAACTACTCTTCTGTCTTTGCGTTCTAGATGCAACACTTCTTGTTAACCCGAAGAAATGGTGCTTTGGTTATACTAGGTATGTTGGTGTCAATCTGTGAAAGCATCAAACTAAAAATGACTGAGCAGAGAATTGGTACTATTGACCATTTTGGTCCTGCAAGCCAAAATCGGTCCCCCTTTTTCCTTTGTTGTTCTGAACCAGTCCAAAACTTGATTTTTTGCACAAGTCTGCAGGGATTTCTACGGACTCTGCAGGTATTTCTACGGACTCTGCAAAGAATTTCTATGGACTCTGCAGGCCCATTTCTACGGACTCTGTAGAGAATTTCTACGGACTCTGCAGGCAACAAATGGTTTCCCAACACTTAGGCGCAAAATGAACAAGTGCTTGGTTCAATAGTCTGGTTCAGTCGGTTTGGTTCAAGTGCTTGGTTCATCGCTTTGGTTCAACGGCAAAGCTCATCGGCAAAGTCCAACAGTCGGTTCAACAACTTGGTTCAATGAGAAGGTTCAATAGAGTCTCTCGAAGGACAAGTGCCCTTGCGGAGGGCACTTGGTCGGTGACAGTACCGAAGCAGATTTTTTGAAGGGCACTTTTCGAAGGCAGTCGAAGGAAAAGACAAGGACATAATTCCTTCGGACAAAAGGTCCGAAGAAATTTGGAAGGGCTACGAATAGAAAAAATCCCACGAAAAAGGACTTAAGGGAAAGGCAAAGGCATAAATTGATTTCTTTTGGACTTTTTGTCCGAAGGAATTCCTTCAGACAAAAAGTCCGAAGAAATTCAGAGAAAAGGCTGCGAGAAGAAAACTCGAAGAAAGTTTTTGAAGGTCAAAGTGATCGAGACAATTCTTGTGGACATTTTGTCCACGGAAAAAATGGCCGAAACAAAAGCCCGACCAGAGAAAAGCCGAAGGAAAGGAAAAGACCGAGGAAATTCAAAGGAGTGATGGGCCCGAAGACGTCAAAATCAAGCACGATGAACTAGCCATTGGAAGTTCAAACGCCCAGTGACGGGTGCACAGACGTCAAATTTAAGGCGGTGAAATAGCCGTTGATTTTGAAAAGTGGCCGTGAGTGAACTCAGCGATCCGCCAAGAAGATAGCCCCCAAGGGCCAAAGGAGCCAGAAAAGACAGCCAAGAAGAGAAAGCGCAGAAATGGACAAAACAACCTAGATGGCAAAGGGGAGGTGAGTTACTCCAGCTGTTGACACAATGCCCGCCAAGTGGTCATCAAGGGGCGCAAACAGTGAACAGCGTGCCCTGTTTTTCTCTACTTTGCATTTATGAGCAGACAAACCGCGTGAATATCTTAAAGGAGTAGTCTTGTTGCAAAAAAAGAGGCGCGGCCCGTGCTTTTACATTAATGTCTGAACGCCAAAGTCAAGACCGGCGATTACACATGGTTCTAGCTGGCCTCTTCTAGACGGATGATATCAGCAACAGTGACTTCCTCTTCCTGATGCTCTCAACGCACATGGGCCACTTGTAAAAAGGGCGCCAAAATCTTTTCCAAAAAGCACCTTTACTTCTTCTCTCTATATATTGTAAACTTCTCATTTTTGAAAGGGATCTCTTAGCCTGTAAGGCAAAGCTCTGCCCAAAAAACCTCTGGGCTTGTAAGGCAGAACTCTGCCGGATTTAACCTTGAATCGAGACATAGCATTTTTACCTCTATTTGAGCTTGCACTTTCGTATGTGTCTATGCCTTTGTTCTGTGTTAAATCATTTTCCTTTATGCTTTTGCAAGATGATTTCAGCATGTCTAGTGCATTGTGAGCTTTTTTTTTGAAGTGTCCCTAGAGGAGTATAGGTGCCTGTGAATAGACAGCCATAGTGTGTCTGAGAACGCCTCTGGTAGTTCTTCCTCCCTGTATATCCACGGACCCCTAGCCCACTGATGCAGAAGAATTTCTCATGTCAAATGAAGTGTATGGGAGCTTGTTCTTGGTAAAAGTGTATGTTCGGGCTGAGTGGATCAACTTTTTTGGTGTATCACCTTTTAGTTTAGGTTTAGGTTCTGTTTTCAACATCCTTCTCCCTTTTCATCCCCCCCTTTTTTCATTTATTTGTTAGCAGTAGGGAATCCAGGACCTAAAAGATACATCGAAGGGAGCTAGCCCTTATCTAGAGACTCTCCCCCCAATTTTGTTAGGCCCACAGGCAAGAGGGAAGTTTCCATTGTTGCGTGTGGAAGGCAAGAGCTCAGCCCCCTATCAAGGGTGCAATCCACTGCGTCAACAGGTACATAGACACTCAAAAGTATATCCAGCCAGATAGAGGTAAAACGCATTTTTATTGATCAAAGATAAAATTGTGGCAGGGCTTCGTCTTACCAAATGAGAGATATCTTCCTCAACTGAGAGGTTACAATATATAGCATGAAGGAAAAGACTTTGGCACTTTCTAGAATAAGTGGCCCATGCTACTTTGAATACATTGAAAAGTGGAAAATGTTGAAGGGACCATGTTGCAGGTGTCGCCAGTCTTGACTTTGGTGCTTAACCCATATTAAATGTCATTGCAAGAGCATGGGTCACTTTGTTTGTTTGAATGACAAGGCCGCTTCTTAGTGAAGTTCATGCGATTGTCTGCTCATTACTGTAAAATGAGGAAAAAACGGGCCATTCTATTGAATGCCCGCGCTCCCCTTTGTGGCCACTTTGGTGGAGACTGTTTCATCTGTAGAAATAACTTATTGTGCCGACGCTTCGTGTGCCACCTGGACTGTTATGTTTGCTCCTGCTCTTGGCTTTTGTCTTTTCTGGCTCTAAGGCCCTCGGGGCTATCTTTCGTCATTTTTTGGCTCCTCGGGCTCCTTTCTCTACGGTCTTTTCCTTTTGGCCTTAAGGCCTTTGAATTCCTTCGGGTTCGCGCTTATGAATTCTTTCGGCTTCTCTTCTAACCCATTTCCATGCGCGGGCTTGTCTTTAAACATTTGAGAATCAACGGCTATTTCATTGTCCTGAATTTGACGTCCACGGGGACGTCACCGAACGTTTGAACCTCCAATGGCTGGTTCGCTACGCTGAAGTTGACGTTCTCGGGCCCGTCACCCCTTTGGTAATTTCTTTGGCCTTTTGTATTCATTCGGCCTTTTGCAATTGAAGCTTCTCAAAGGGAAGGTGTCCCTTCAGAGCTTGGAAAAGGTCCTTTTTTGGTCGTTGAGAGCCCTTCACAAAGGCACTTGCCCTTCGAGCTCCCTTGGTCATCTCAATTCCTTCGGACATTTTGCCCGAAAGAAAACCTGCCTTCATGTCTTGGTCTTTTTCTTTTGGTCTTTTCCTTTGACAAATTCATTCGGACAAAAAGTCTAAAGGAATTTGCCTTTTGCCGTGGATTTCCTTCAGACAAATGTCCGAAGGAATCCTTTGCCTTGCTCACTTTCTCGAATGTGTTTACTGCCCTCCGCAAGGGCATCTTGGGTCCAGAATTGCCCTTTGGATCTTGCTTGAACGGTCCTGTTTGCGACCTAACTGCCCTCCGCAAGGGCACTTTGTCTTTGGAGCTTTGTAAAAAACTTGCATTCTTTGAACTAGCCCATCTCTTTGCCAAAAGGGTTGTCCAAGGCAATTGCCCAAAGCGAAATAAGCCCCATATCAAGCCGAGAACCTACAGGTCTTAGATCTTTCAACTTTTCATAAGAATAGGGCTATTGCAAAGGGAAATGGAGCATTTGTAGTAAGGTGGATGCATCCGAGAATGACGCACAGGACAACAGGGAAAGAAAAGAGCGATTTTTTGGCCTGCAGAACCAAAATGGTCAAGATATACTACACTGAAATGACATAAAAAACTTGGAATTTTTTGAGTGCATTTGCAAATTTTTTCCCATGCAATTTTCAGAATTCCTTATTCTCTTCATATATGGAATTTTACTCCACAACACCATTTTAATCACATATTTTCAGAATTCATAAGGTTTAGGAAAAAAGATTAAATAATTCTTTCTATACCTTGGGAACAAACTAGCATTGAATCCCTCCAACAAAACCTTGTTCACTCTAGCATGCTTTAGAAACCACATTTTAGCATACCTTAAAAACCATTTTATGCAAAGAAGAATTTGAAAGTTATTTTCATACCTTAGAGGCTACCCTATGCCCCCATCATTGAGTTTTTTGTGTGGGTATCCTTTTCCCACTTTTCTTCACCCCCATGCCATGTATGTGACCTTTTCCCTTCATGCGAGTTGGCTGTTCTAACTCAGAAAAATTCATTTGTCTTGCTTCCCCTACCTGAATTTCTTTATGCATTATGCTCTCCATTCTCTTGGACATTGCCCCCTTGGGTGCCCTATCATGCAAACCATGTAGAATCACTTCTTTCCCATTGACATCAAATTTGAGCTCTATTGTATGGTAATTTTGGGTATAGTCTCCAAGAGAGGGCAACCATTGTATACCAAGCACAAGGTGGTTTCCCCAATACCAACCACCTAAAAGTCATTTTCAATGAGATGTGTTCCCATAATTATGCTTAACTTGGGGATTTTAGTGGTACAAGGTGTTGTCAAACTGGAGCTACGTCCTGAATCGAAGACGTGCATGAAATGGCTAATACTCTATCCGGTTGAAACAATCGGATCTTCGCACGAGGGTGGGTGCCTCAATGGTGAGAAGAACCTCCAGAGAAGGTTGGTCCCTGTAAGATGTATCAATGAGGATCTCTTCTCTGTGCTGCAGACTACCATGGAAAAGAGAGAAAAAACTGTAAGGGGAAATCCTACCTAATAATGGTGATACACCAAAAGATTGATCTACTCTACTTGAAACTTTGAACACTGAACAAACAAGGGAAATAAATATTAATCGACCACTATGCATAAGTATTTCATGAGAAGGTTCAATCCAATGACCAAACATGAGGGAAAAATGATGGAGAGAGGTCTGATACAAGAGACTTTGTAGCCACCTAACATCCAATTACAGCTTCAGCAAAAGACATAAAGAACACTTAACATGACCTGCATAATATGGTAAGCTAGCAACTAGGTACGAATTAACATCATTCCAGCTCCGATCCCATGCTTATTTCTTGATCCATCAAAGTATAATTGCCACAAGCCTTCATTAGATTTGTCCTCTTTGACCATGGCTGGAATTGGTGCATTGTTTTCATGAAGACAATACACACCAAGACCTTCAATCAGCTTGTAGGGATCATGCTGCTGCAAGGTGGAAGCCCACTCATCAAAAAACAAATTTGGAACTCCATCCAAAGGTGAGTCCTTTTCTACATCACTAGTTTGTACTATTTCATCTTAGATGATACAATTTGCATTGACCACACTTGGCGTACAAGGCTCCCTGCGAAAACGTGCAATAGATACTGAATGAATTGTTACCTTTGTGCCATATCTGGTCCTAAACAACAAGAAGGTCCAATCAACTGATAAATATCCCTCAATCTTTGAGGTGAAATCTCTTGAAAGACACAGCGAAATAAGGAGGCAGGTCCACCACTATGTCCTGCTGAATAGTCACGTTAGGACAGGAATGTAATTTCAATTTCAAATCTTTGATAATGCCTACCGTTTTTGCTGGTGAGCCATCCAACTACAGTATCTTTTTAGTATTTGGCTCATAAACAAGGCTGAGCTTGTCTGCAATCTGTTTGGGCATCACTGTACTGCTAACTTCACTATCCACCATACAATTATGAACTAAAGTATCACCCACTATCAAAAAAAGATTAAAAGGGGGAGTTTTCTTTGTTTTTACCTCAGTTTTGGCCACCTTTGATATCTTATCTCTTTGCTGTACCTATTGTTGATCCGAATTTGTCAAGACAACACCTTCTTTATCAACTGATTTTGGAGACAATTCAAGAGCTGAAAGTTCTTGAATGAGTTTATCATTTTGGCCTGGAATTGAAAGAGAATCCCACGTGCTAATGTTGATGTTAGACTTCTTCATCTGATCTACAATAGTGAATTGAGATGGACTAACTTTTGATTGCGCATTTTGTGGTACTTGTTGCTCACGAATTAGAGGTATTTGTTGCACTTTACTAACCTCTACATTTTGATTTTTTTGGGTTGTGGAGGCAGCAAGCTGTTCTTTTGTACCTAGAGCAATAATACTAAGAGCACTTGAAGTATTTGCTATTGCTTGGGCTTCTTCAACAGCTCTTTTTTTAGTTTTATGATAGGTTATAGCTGCAACTTGATCATTTAAAATGTTAGTTTTAACATCCTGAGTAAAAGCGACATGATCATCTACCTGCCAATTTATATTAATAGCATCAGGGTACCATTGAATCACTCCTTGTGATGCCAAACCTGTATCTTGATATTGATCCTCTTGAACAGAGAACTCTTCTTGTGTCATCTGTGGCATGGTGCCGTTTGGTGATACCAAGTTCTGATTTTGAACATCATTGAAATTTGAGGGCTGCCAACTTGAATCCTGCACCAAATTGTTTTGAGGTGGGTTGGAACAATGGCTTTTGAAGTGGAAGGAGCATTCGGATGAAGAACAACATATGGCTTAGCTGGAGTTATGGCTCCTTGTGCTTGATAGGGTGGTCTATTTTCTCTAAAACCTTGATAAGGAGACCTTTGCTCTTTGAAAGGTTGATAGTTTTGATTTTGCTGTTGATAAGGTCTATTTGACTGAAATTGCTGCCTTTTGAGGTGTACTATTTCATTTCCAAAAGATTGTAGTAAACTTTTCAACTCTCATATCTCACTAGATTGACTAGTAGGGGTTGCAATGGGAATTTGAGGTGGTGGAATTGGAGCCAAGGATGGAATTTGAGGAACTTGAGGGGCTAGTACAGAACTTATTTCTAGAAATATGGGCATTAGAGGTCTTGGAGAAAGCTTACCTGCTTGAATCAAACTATTTTCTGCTCTTATTGCAACTTCATAAGCATCTGGCAAAGTAGTACCACCCATTGACTGATCATCACACTAATGTCAGAATTGAGAGCTTTCAGAAAATATAGAAATGCATATTCAGGTGATGGCCTAATTAGAACCAATAGTCTGGTCCATGTCTTCTAGAATCTGAGATTAAAATCGGACATGAACTCATGAGGAGCTCTCTGTATGGCAGTTAATTGCTTAACTAAAGATAAGTGATCAGATTTGTCCCCAAACTGTTTGACCAAGGCAACACCCAATTCATCCCAGGTGAAAACGGATCTAAGTGGGAGGGTTTTATACCACTGTAATGCTTTTCCTTTGAAAGAAGCAGCTAGTAATCTAATAGCAACATTATCTTCAACAACATTATGAACTGAACAAAGATTAGCCACATCCTAGATAAGCTCAATAGGGGTTGTTTGATTTTCCCCTGAGAAGAATGGAATACTTTTGAGGGTAGATACAGGCATATCATCTAACTGTGCTAGATTTAGTGGACTTCCCCTATTGAATGGAGCAAACACTTGATTTCTAACGGCCATCTGAATGGTGGGGATTGCAGTGTCTAGAACGATAGGATGAGGGGGAGGTAAATATTCTGTTTGAGGATATGGATTTGCCCTCCTAGACCTTGCTCTTTTACAAGTTACAAATTCAGAAGGAATACCTTTCCTAGCTGATCTTGTGGTAACCTTTGGCATGAATGGATTTCCTGAATGATGCTATGAACTCTGCAACTGGATGTAAATGAATATCTTCCGTCGCTACAAAAACTCTATGTAAAGAACTTTTTCGTGGTCCCATCAGTCATGGTACAAGGTGTTGTCAACCTAGAGCTGGGCCCTGAATCGAAGACGTGCATGATATGGCCAATCCTCTATCCGGTTGAAACAATGGGATCTTCTCACGAGGGTGGGTCCTCAATGGTGAGAAAAACCTCAAGAGAAGGATGGTTCCTGTAAAATGTATCAATGAGGATCTCTACTCTGTGCTGCGGACTACCATGGAAAAGGGAGAAGGAAACTTTAAGGGGAAATCCTACCTAATAATGGTGATACACCAAAAGATTGATCCACTCTACTTGGAACCTTGAACACTGAACAAATAAGGGAAAAAGAAAAGCTTCGATTTTAATCAACCACTATGCATAAGTATTTCATGAGAAGGTTCAATCCAATGACCAAAACATGAGGAAAAAACGATGGAGAGAGGTCTAATACAAGACACTTTGCTGCAACCTAACATCCACTTACAGCTTCAACAAAAGACATAAAGAACACTTAACATGACCTGCATAATACAGTAAGCTAGCAACTAGGTACGAATCAGAATTTGGGAAGGGAGAGAAATCTACCACATATGCAAATTGCTGAATGAATATACACTATGCCAGCACTTGAAATCTGAAAGTACAGTCCTTCTATTGATTAAAGAGGTTACACAACTCACCAATGGCAGAGCCTGGTCTTGCCAAGAGAGGGATGAATTTTACAAGGCTGAAAAGTCATCTTATAGAGAATTACAAAAGCCAAAAGATTGGCATTGAAAAAAAGAAGAGGATCAACTTAAATTAACTCAAGGCTAACTTTGCATTTCAATAAAACATGTTTTCCTTTTGTCTTTACATGAAGCTCGTTGGCACTAGAGGAAGTGGACTTGTCTTTGTTTAAAGTTCCTTGGCATTAGAGGAAGTGGACTTGTCTTTGTTTATTGAAACGCCCACCTCACTTTGGATGGAAATCCATGCCAATGTCAATTTTAGCTTCTTCATGAGCTACTGGAACCTCTGAAAGTATGAGATGACAATCGTATGCATGAAATCCAATGCCAATGTCAATTTTAGAACTCTGACTTGATTCGTTGGAAGCCGAGTTGGAACGTTTGAAACGCTGAGTTGGAATGTTTGAACGACTGAGTTGGACGAAGAGAAACGCTGAGTTGGATGAAGAGATGATTCTCCTTTGCATGGAAAACTCCTAGTAGAGTAGCGTTTAACAATTAGTCAATTCTAAACGTCCGAATTTGGAACTCCAGTTGAGCTGTTGGAACGTTATGAGCTTGAGACGGACAAAAGTGCTTGCATAGAAAACTCCTTGCTGAGTGAGAGAAATTCAGGTTGAATTTATTTCCTGTCTATATATTTTTTGTTTCTGTTTTTGTTTCTGTGCATGCGTTGCTCTTGGGTTTATTCCCGCGGACTTGTCTTTGGTCTTGGATTATTTTTGGATCTTTTGTTAGTCCCAGTTTCCCACGTACAATTTGTCCTTCTTTGCCTTCGTACTTCGCTCTTCAGACAAAAAGTCCAAGACTTTATCCTTGGCCTTTTCTTTTCCTTCGGCTTTATTTTCCTGTTTATTCTCCGAAGTATTCCTTCGAACAAAAAGTCCATAGGAATTCCTTTGGCCTTTTTCCGAAGGATATCTTCCTTTGTAATTTCCTTTTCTTTGTTGGCTTCAGTGTTTATTTTGTCGGGTTTTTTTGTCTTTTGAACTCTGAATTTCTTCAAACTTTTTGTCCGAAGGAATTCCTTTGGACAAAAAGTCCGAATGTATTTTTTTTGTCATTTTAGGCTTGTAGCAGAAAGCCCTTCAGGAAAATTGCAAAGGTATTGCCACCAACCATGTGCCCTCCGCAAGGGCTTCTCTCCTTCCTCTGTGGCTTTTCGGAATAATTGTAGGGCACAAGGGCTTTTTGTAGGGCACTCGGGGTTTTTGCAGGGGTCCTTATTCCTTTGAATTTTTTGGATTTTCTAACTTCCTCTCGGATTTCTTCGAACTTTTGTCCGAAGGAATTCCTTCAGGCAAAAAGTCCGAAGGAATTATTCTTCGGGCACTTTATTCTTTGGCAGACCTTTTGGGAGGCTGCGGGTTCTTTATTTACAAATCCTCTGAAGTATTCCTTCAAACAAAAAGTCTGAACAAATTCCTTCGGACTTTTTCCCGAAGGATATCTGTTGTCTTCTCCTTACTCTTGGATTATTTCCCACGGACTTATGTCCTTTGAACTTTTATGAAGCTATGTGAATCAAGCCTTCTTTGCCCGAAGGAAATCTTGTTGTAGCCAAGGCTTTTGCAAATGAGTTATTTCAATTGGTCTACCTTTTACCCAATGTATTATTTCTTCCTTGGCTAGAGACATGAACTTTCCGAATGAGAAGAGACAATCTGACGTGTGGAAGAATTGTCAACACAAGGGATGGTGAAGCCATCCGCCACAGACACACAAAAAACACTAAATATAATAGATTGTAATCCACATAAAGCCACTAATTTTTTATCAATGAAATTATGAGTAGCTCCACTATCAATAAGAACAATGACATCCTTACCTATCAAACTACACTTCACACAAAAGGTATAGTATTGAGGGGTCCCCGATAAGAAAACAAAGGTGCTCTCCAAGTCTTCTCCACCAAGAATTTCCAAATGCTCCTCATGATAGGTGGCTGCCCCTTCTTCATTTGAATGCACTTCAGTGTAGTGCACTTGACCTTACCCATGGCAATAGTGATCCAGTGACCAAGGGTCTTTGCAATCAAAGCACAACTTCTTCCTTCTCAATTTGTTTCTTGTCTCAAAACTCCCTCTTGACAGCTCTCTTTGCTGCCCCAAACCCTGTTGGTTTGGCCTTACAAACTGCCCTATACCATGCTGGTTGGGCTTATCAAATTGCCCCAAGTGGGCTGATCTAGGTGGCCCAAAAGTGTTGTCCCTTGGCTGCCCCATTTGTTGTCATTTGGCTGTCCATAGGGCTTAAAAGAATTAGTTTTTTGCAAATTAAAGGGTAGAATTTTACCTTGTGGTGCCGAGGACTTGTTATAGCTTGGAATTGCACCCTTGTGAGACAGTTTTTCAGGCTCTCTCACTTCCAGCTACAAGCATGGGGACAACCTCAGGATGTAGGTATCTTATGGTAAGGTTGAACCTCTAGGCTTTTTAATGAGGCTAGTTCCTCAGGTGATTCATTTTAGCTCCTTGATTGCCACACTAAAATCTACTAATGGCTAAGGAAAAGGGATAGGAGGATTACTTGAAAAGAAATCTAAGCTAAGGGAGGTGATGCACCAAAAGTAAGTGATCCATTTGGTTTGGGGAGTGACACTAATTCAACATAAGATAAGTTTGCTTACACAACCTACTAACCAGCTAACTTGCATAAATATTTCGTAAACTAGGCTCACTGAACCATACGTGAAGCAAAGAGGGATTTATAAATCCAAATTAAGCATTCATTAATGGTGGAGAAGCTCAAGTTTAGACTTGCAACTAACTGGAAAACACCTGGAAATAAGCAAGAAAGAAAGACAATACAGTTGGAAGGATGCTTCCTCACAACGCTATTGTGCACAAGCTAACTCAACACAATTTTTATTCAAAGAGATAGGTAAAATAATCTTTATTGCTTCAAAGGTCTATTACACAGCGATTTTCGTAGAGTGATTCTATCACCAGTCCCGGGGATGATTTGCTTGGCTCCAAGGTCTCTATTTATATAGAAAAGGGGAGAGAGAGAAGGGAAGAAAGAAGTCGATGATGGCTGGAACTCTGATGTTGTCCTTCCTTGTTGTTCCTAAATGCACCGCTCAGGATCATTAAACAATCCTATCGAGCCCCTCCCGTCTTTAAGTTTTTCTTTGGCGCATCTGAGAAGCCATGTTGTGAGCAGCTAGAATGTCTCCTCTTGGCATGACACATTTAATCTTTGCACTCAAGATTGACGTGTCTTCTTTCTCTTTACATGCCCTTTAGAAAGGACACGGGTCTCCATGCCTGGGAGTTCAAACCGACTTATGTTTTTGCTGCGTTTGGATGGTTGTTTGTTGAGAGCAAACCATATTGAAGGATGAGAGCTTTCATAAATTTTCAGCTATCAGCCGCTTGGACTCTCTCGTGCTCATTTGTCATCCTTGCGCCACTTGTCCTTTACTGGTTGGCCCTTTCTGCTCTAGCTTATGCTACGTGGTAGCCTTTCATTCATTGCATCATGATTCTCGAATTGCTAGACCAAGCTTAATTCAAGCACTTGAAGAATACCGATTTACTCTATGCAGAGTAATTCGGGTTCTTTGATCTCTCCAACTTCGGACTTTCTCAGATTCTTTACTTATAAAGCTTTTTAAGTAAAGTACTTGGAGAAACCCGATTTACTCTATGCAGAGTAATTCGGGTTCTCTAAGCTTACTTCAGACTTGTCCATCTTGAAGTCTTCGGGCTTTTGCATCTAGAAGTCTTCTTTATTCTATGGGCTCCTATTTGTTTCGGGCAAATCCCCCGAAGGAATTCCTTGGGACAATTTGTCCGAAGGAATTTCTTCGGACTTTTTGTCTGAAGCTTCCTTCTTGCTCTCTTCCTTCGGAATCTACCTTTTGGATTTTTTAAAATGGACTTTCCCGAAGGGTGAGAGACCCTTCGAGCTCCCTGTCATCATCTTGGACTTCTACAAATGATCCTCCCAAAGGGAAAGATACCCTTCGGGAATTTTGGAATGGTCCTTCCAAAGGGTAACATACCCTTCAGAAAACTTGCAATTGTCCACTAGAGAAGGAAAAGCCCTTCGGATTTATGAAAGAGACCTTCAAAAAAGTTGACTAGTCTTTCGGGAATGTTGAAAAGATCCCTTTGCCTAAGAAAGGCCCTTTGGCATTTTGAAAATGCCCTTCGAATTTTTGAAGTGTACCTTTGGGTTTTTGAAGAAGACTTGTCCCTTGAAGAACATGGGAAGCACTATTTTTTGAGACCAAATCGGTATTGTCAAGCCCTTCTATTTATTTTGGGCTTCTGACTGCTCACAACTTATGAAGTAATCAAGTAGTGCTCTTTGGAGAACTCGAAATACACGGTTCATGAGTAATTTGGGTTCGTAAACCCGACTTACTTCTTATAAAACATTTAGAAGTCAAGCATTGTTGGAAACCCGATTTGCACTGTGCCCGCAGAAACCTGAAGTCGTCACTACTAGAAAACCCGAAGTCCTCCCAAAGACTTGCCATTTTCTTGCCTGAAAACTCCCTTTTTCATACTTAGGCAAATTTTGATATGTGGGCCAAAAATGGCCAACATTTCTGGTGACTCGCAGAGAAGCATGCCTGCTATGCTTGAGAACCCAACTCATTTGCTTCATTCGATCCATTGGGCATGGAGTCACTGCTTTTGTATAAAGCTAGCTCTATTTGGAAATTTTCCTTGAAGCAACAAAAACAATCGAAACAAAACAAACTGTGCCCAAGGCACTTAGGAAAGGAAAAACACTCAACTGAAACAGATGTGCAGAAGACACTAAGAAGAAAACACAAAAAACTATACAAAAGGTACACTATATATAATGACTGCAAACTCTTTTAATGGCAAGTCTTTAGATAAATCCCATTGACTAGGATGGGTAATACCTCCCCATCTAGTTGGGCAAGCTGAAAAGCGTTATGTTGTTTGCGTTCATGGATCACATAAGGGCCACTCCACAAGCTGTCAAACTTGGTATGGTTGCCTAGTTTGGCCTTTTTTGAATCTCATTTGAGGACTAGGTCTCCCTCGAAGTTCCTTGTCGTGGCTCTCTTGTCAAAAGCTTTCTTGACTTGAACTGGATGTGACTCTAGCGTCTTCATTGCAAGGTCTCTTGTCTCCTCAAGTTCCATGAGTTCTGTCGATCTCACATTCATGGGTTCACCTTCTAGAAGCTCCAGCTGAAGGGGTAGTTCTAATGCAGGCAACTCAAGAGAAATGGGCAGCTTGGCCTCTCTTCCATATACTAGAACATATGGAGAATTGCCAACAGAAGTTGTAGGAGTTACCTTGTCAGCCCACAAGGCTGTCTTTAGTTTGGTGTGCCACACTCTTTGGTTCTCCTCCATAGTCCTCTCGATGATTCTTAGCAAATTCTTGTTTGTGGACTTAGCCAGCTTGTTTCCTTGAGAATAATAATTTGAGGAAGTGTTGAGGCAGATGCCCATTTTGAGAGCCCATTCACTTGTTTTCAAACCAAGGAAACCCAAAACATTATCAGATATGATAGTAGATGGAACACTAAACCTGGTCACAATGTTGTCATAGAAATTTAAGACTGCGCTTTCATTGTCTTCCTTCAATGCAATGGCTTCCACCCACCTAGTGAAGTAATCAGTTGCAGTAAACACCCATTTATGTCTTGCACTTGATGGAGGGTTGATTACTCCAATAATGTCCAAACCCCACTACATGACTGGTTTCTCTACTTGAATCGGGTTGAGAGGGAAAGCTGCTAGCCTTTGCTTACCCGTGAAGAGAGCACATTCCTGACACTTCCTCACCCATGCATAAGCGTCTTTGAAGAGGTTGGGCCAGTAGTAACCAGCCCTCATGATCTTTGTTGTAGTAGTCTTTGGAGCAAAATGACCACCTGCAGGCCCATCATGGAAATGCTCCAAAAGCTTGGCTACTTGATCATCATCTACACACCTCAGGAGCATTCCATTGAGGTCTTTTTTGAACAAAACCCCGTCAACTAAAGCATAAGGTATGGACTAAAGTTTGAAATACCTTCTTTTTGCTTTGTCCATACCTTGAGGGCACTCACTAGTTAGCAGAAAGTGAGTCATATCATGGAGCCAACTAGTGTGAGGAGAAGGTGCATCTGCTTGTAGGTTATCTTGTGCTACCAAGATGACCTCTTTGTCTTCATGAAGGTCGTCAACCATATACTCACATAAGCCTTTACCTCTCACTAGCTTAGTGATCTTGATCTCCATGTCATACTCCATCAACACTTTTTTCGCTCAAATCCTTGTTAAGAAGGAAGTCTCTTACTCCAGGATGAGACACTATAAGGTGGATTTTGTTGTTGGATAGCTTTGGCCTAAACTTCTTGAGGTTCCTTACTGCTGCAAGGACTTGCTCTTTTACAAAGGTATACCTCACCTCATACTCTTCAAGCCCTTGACTGAAAAATGCTAATGGTTGCTCAAGTCCTTCACCATTCCTTTGCATCAGCATAGCTGATATATTATCAATGTTGGCAAAAGCATACAACATGAAATGACTTCAAATATCAAGATTCATAAGTGTGGGTGCTTGAGCGATGGCTTGCTTGATAGCCTCAAATGTTGACTTGCCTTCATTTGACCAAGTGAACACTTGGCTCCTTTTCAACATAGCAGTGATGGGTCTGCCCAAACTTGCAAAACTGGGCATAAATCTTCTCACAAAGTTTATCTTTCCAAAGAAACTTTGGAGTCCCTTCTTATGCTTGGGCAAGGATAAGGCCAAGATGGCACTTATTCTCTCAGGATCAATGGACAATGCCTCCTTTGAGATGATGTGGCCCAGCAGCTTGCCTTTATGCATGACAAACACGCACTTCTTGGGACTCAATGAAATCCCATACTCTTTGCACCTTTCGAAAAACAACCTCAGGTGGTCCATATGCTTATTGGCATTCTTGGAAAAAATTGTGATGTCATCCAAGTATACTAGCACCATTTGGTTTAGCAACCCTTGGAAAGCCATGTCCATGGCTCTTTGGAAAGTTGCGCCAGTAGTTGATAGATCAAAGGGCATCTTTTGGTACGCATACGTGCCCCATTTGGTGGTGAAGGCAGTCTTGTACCAATCTTCATCTTTCATCCAGTCTTGGTTGTAGCTAGAAAATCCATCCAACAGAGAGAAACATTCTGATTCGGCAACTACTTGGAGAAGTTGCTCCATGGATGGCAGAGGGAAGTGATCTTTCAAAGAGAATTTGTTCAAATCTCTGAAGTGATCCAGACCTTATATGAATTTTTATTTTTGAATGCAAATCTAGACTATGCAGCCTTATAGCTATCTATGTGCCAAATTTAAAATCTTATTCCACAAAAACAAAATCAGTAGCTGTGTCATTTGTGTCCAACGCAGGTTTGACACTAACCAGATTTGACTACCGTTTGTGTCCACGTGTTTTTTTTGTACTTCACATCTTTTTGGGTTATGTAAGTTTTTTATTGCTTCGCAATTGGATGTTGTGCCTATATGTACTTGCACTTTCTAGAAATGATGGGCAAATACGTCTAATTTTGCTCTTCAATGCTCTTGTTCTAGCTTGCCACAACCAAAACACAATACAAAAATAGAAGGCAATAAGTAGTTGGGTCGGGCAACCATAAAGGTGTTGCAACTACATATCTTGCATCCTAGAATTAGACTCCTTGTTGTCCATGTGGAATGTGAATGGAGAAATCAATTGAGGTGTTCAGCCTCCTCTTCCCTAAGTGAGATGCAAGTACATGCACATTTGCCTAGGAATTTCTTTCGGTACAAGATTTGTAAATTGTGCCTAGACTTGAAAATGAATGACTAACAATAGATGGGAATTTTTTTAGGAATCTCAATGATGGAGTGTCTTTGTATTGGAACCTTTTATTAAAATGCTCATAGATTATTTATATATATAGGCTTCTCATGTTTGAATTAAAGACCTATTGACACACAAAATTTGATAAAGGAAAACATCGAAAGGATGCAACCACGGGCTAAAGGACTCACAAAAAAAAAGGGGACAAAAATCGTGATCCATTGTTTACACCCAAGGAAAAATCAATGAGACCAACATTTCCATTTTAGAAGAAGAAACATGCACATACAAAGAGAGAATAGAGAAAACAAGCCCATGGGCACAAAACGAATAAGACAGATCGACAAACAGAAGAAGAGAGGACATGGGATCACACAAAGGAGAGATTCATATACACAAAATAGTACCAAAACCATTGTAATAACAAGGCTTGTACAAAAATTAGGTGTCTACAGTTCCAAAATATTATGTGAATTTTCTTTGTTTTGGTATATCTTCTTTTATGGTATTTTTGTGAATTTTCACAACCCTCAAAATTAAATGTTTAATTTATCTAGTTCTAGAGAGTTCCATCTTAGACTTTTCCTATGGGAAAAAATATTAAGTTTTAATTTAGATGGAATGAGATAAATGGCCACTCCTTTGATTTAATTTGAATATTTAAAAGGACGTCTTCAATTGGAATTTTGGGGTTCCACCCCTTATTATATTATTAAGAAGCTTTACTTACTATGCATAAAATTGAGAGGTAGTACCTTTATATTTTAAATGGAGCAAATAAAAATTTCAGAGGCTAGGCTTTAAATATAAACAAGGGCAAGCCCTCATAAAGAAAAGTTAAAAAGGTAGGGCCCTTGAGTATTGAAAAAAGATATTTTCACTAGAATGAAATAGAATATTAAAGAGGCTAGGCCTCATAAAAGGACCAAGGTGGAGAATATTCCTCGTAGGAATACAATAAAAGGTATTGTCTTTAATTAAAGAGTCCATTTTAAAAGCTTTTGTTTTAATATCATTTAGGGCTCATGTGCACAAAAATGGATTTGAATCATTGATCAAGACGAAGAGGATAATCTAGTTAGGATTATTATGAGTATTTCAAATGTCCCTTATGGGTACGTTCCTGAATTATGGTTTTTTTTTCTCCCTAAAATTGGAGCATCAATAAAATATTAAAACAACAATACTCAACAATGATATTGAAGATTAAACTATAATTCTTATTACAATTGCATGAATACACATATAATACTAAGGAAATTATTTATTGAATACTAAATATATCACAACCAAACCTAATGATGTTGAATCAATAAATAATGATTATAGAAAACCTTTACAACACGTTACAACAAAATCGTTTTATAGCAGTAGAGGAGTGCAACAAGGCAGTTGTTGTAGATGAATGGTGGCCAACAAGGTAGGGCGTCACTCTCCCAAGTAGGCAATTTCTCTAAAACCCTTGAAACCCTCACAAATCCCTATGCAACTGTCTTAAGAATAGTGATTTGTGTTCCTCAATTGTAAGTTAGCCTCTCTAAGGTAGGACAGCCCCTAAATAGTAGTAAACTCTGATGTATGTTTGATAATCTTTCAAAAAAATTGGAAATTGATAACAACCTCTAGCCAACTGAAAGTTGAAATTAAATTTGATATGTCAGTACAATTATGATCCTTGGATCGAATCACCTCAATGGATAAGAGGGTTTTCGTCCTCAGATCGACAAGTTGAACATAGAAGCTCCAACCTGGAATAGGGTTTTGATTTCAAAGATGATTAATGAATCCTTTTGAGCCCAACTCTTCTTTTATAATTTCCCTTTTTCCAGTTGCCCTAACCCTAAAAGCATTTAAAACACTTTAAAAAAATATTTTTTTTGGCCCATTTAATAAATATTACCTTTTGATTCACTTAATGAAAATTACTTTTTGGCCCCCTTTATAATAATAATACATAAGTGTCATTTTTGTCATTTTTTAATGTTATTAAATAAAGTAACTTTATGACGACTTAAAAATATTATTAAATTATTTCTCTACTTAATCCCTTAGCCAATGGGCGGGGGTCCTAGTCCGGTTGGTTAAGTACTTCCATTGCGGCTTTGCTGGTCACGGGTTCTAGTCCCCCCCCACCCCTTGGTACCGGACGTCGTATCGCGCCAGCGCCGCCAGTCATGTTAAAAATTTTACCAGGCGTACTGCAGGTTATAGAGGCCCGTGCTGGACCGATTCCTGCAGCCCAAAAAAAAAAAATCCCTTAGCCAATGAGAAATAATGAATAGGCTACAGGCTTCTAATTGGTTTAATTTTCGAAAGAGGACATTATAGTCTGCCCTTCCCAGAATTGTTTGCCCTCAAGCATTTTCAGATTAGGATGCTAAAGAATCTTTGTACCCTCCCATTTAGTATCTTTTTTTGGTAAGTCTTTCCACAACACCAAATATTTTGTTATGCTCATGTTTCCTAGTTTCTTCTCCTAGATATCTATGATGTCTTCTAGAACCAAGATCAATTTGTCTTCATCATTCAAAGTAGGAAACTTTGCCGAATGAATGATATGTTGACCCAGTGCCCTTTTGAGGCATGACACATGAAATGCGTTATATATCTTGTTGTGCTCTAACCATTCATGCTCATAAGCAGCCTCCCCAATCCTCCGTTTAATCTTGTAAGGGCCATAGAAGCGAGGCTTAAGCTTTTCAGTTCCACTTTTCTTGAGAGAAGACTGTCTATAGGATTGCAACTCAAGAAAACCCTGTCTCCAACCTCAAAATTTATTTCAATATGATGTTGATCCACATATAACTTTTGCTGATTTTGTGTACGTTGGAGGTTTTCCTTGAGTCTCTGTTATATTTCTTGACTCTGTGTGTCCAAATCTCTTTCCCCTGGCACTCTACTATTTGTGATGACCAAGTCCACAAAAGAAAGAGCATCATAACCATACAATGCTTGAAAGGATTCATACCAATAGACATATGATGTGAGGTGTTGTAACAATGCTCCTCCATATAGAGCCATTTGATCCATGCTGTTTGTCGCCCTACTATATAGTTCCTCAACTATCCCTCAACCCATTTATTCACAATTTTAATTTGCCCATCTGTTTGGGGGTGGTAATTGGTATTGGGAGTCAACTCGTTTTTTATCAAGTGAAAGAGTTCCTACCAAAATAGGCTAAGGAATTTGTTGTCCCTATCCCTTACTATGTTTTTAGGCAACCCATGAAGCCTAAACACTTCTCTAAAAAATAAATCAGCCACCTATGGTGCCTTGAACGTAGATAAAATAGTAAATAAGTGTGCATATTTAGTAAGTCTGTCAACTAAAACATAATTACAACTCTTACCCTGCACTTTTAGAAGAATAGTAATGAAATCCATATAAATACTCTCACATTTCTGATTTAGAATTGGTAAGGGCTGCAACAACCCTGTTGGAAATACCTGTCCAGATTTGTTCTAATGAAAGGTAATACACTCTTTGATGTATTGGAGGACCTCTCCCTCTAGTCCTCTCTAGAAAAGCCTTTCCCTGATTTGCTTATAAGTCTTGAAATACCATGGGTGACCAGGCAATGGTGTATCATGTATTGCTCTCAAAACTTTATGCTTCATTTTTTGATTTAGGGACAAGATAAATTCTATCCTTATAAAGGATGAAATCATCTACCACCTTGTACCTATCAACTTGTATTCTGTCCTCGAGGATATCAAATGTAAAAATATTCTTTGGATACTCTACTATTATAGTAAATTTTCAATCAGTAGAGATTTCAAACATTGAGCATAGAGTTGGTTTTATGGATAAAGCATCAGCTGCAATATTGCTTTTACCCTTCACGTGTCTCAAAAATATCATCCGAATCCCATATCTGATTGCTTACGCTACCTTGAGCAAAAAGATCTATGTGCCCATTCACATTTTCACTTTTATTAGATTGCTTCCCATGATGACAGGTGTTTTGGCACTTATGTTCATAGGCATGTGTAGTATCATATGTTGGTTTACACCAAGACGCATTTAGTGAATCACATTCTTGACTATTTACCACAAATGGTGGTTCATAAGGATTACCAATACCTTCTTCTTCCTTAGCGTGGTTAAGCAGAATCTTCCTTAACTTCGACATAAATATAGTGTATTACACATGCTAAATGTCATGCCAATGTTGAATGGTAAATTAGCAATTCTAGCAATTGAATTAAAACCATTATGAGAAAATGAAACTGTTGCTGCCCCACCAAGCATGCCATTGACTTTGTATGGAGAATAGTCATCTCCCCACTTACAACCAACCTTAATGACAAATATCATGACACGTGCATTTGCAAATATGACCATGGTTCGGGCAATTACATTCTCTATCAAAACATCAAATTTGAATCCAAACAAGATGGCGTATGTATGAATATGCTTAACTTGTAATTGGACTCATATCCTATAATCCATGCATTCCATGATACTTCCTCTTTACAAGTAATAACTTGAATGCTTTCTTTGTTGGAGAGTTCTCAATGATGTCATGGTGATGTCATAGAGATATCCATGGGAGTGGATGAAGTGCCTTGATAGTCTAAGTGACAATGACAAAGTGTGCAATGTGCTTATCCTAGTATGTTTGAAGGAGGCTTGGTTAATCTTTAGTTTTGGCATGGTTAGAGATGTTCAGGGATGAGTCTGAAGTATTGAGCATGTACAAGAGGTCCCATAAGAATTTTTCTCTGCTTTGAGTGCTTGTGTGCATGAGTGGATTTCATTTGGTTGATCATTGTTTTCATCTAGACATTTTGGGTCTAGTGGCAGAAAATCTCAATAAACAGTTTGCTGACATCATAATTGCCACGTGTGGATGAGTTAGGGGGAGTTGATCATATGGTTGTGATCACATTAGTCCCTAGTTGCTATGCGCTAAATTTCAGGTCATGTGATGAAGAGTGACAAAAGTTATGCAAGTGCAAAGTTGGGCTCTAAAGGGGATGTCTTCAATGGAGATAAACCAAGCATTTTGTGCTCAAACTCAAAATTCAATTTATCAAACATGGTTTCAAAAATGAACCTCCTTTCCTTTTTTTATATCCTCTCAAAAAATCAGTTCCATTAATTTTTAAATTAAGGACTGATTTATATCAAATTAGAGGAGTCCCCTTCTTTATCACAAATCAAAATAGAAAGGAGTTGCTAACATATTCACTTTTGGGAACTAAGACATATTATTACGTTTATTTAAATCATTTAAAAATACTTTTTATTTTAATAATAATATTATTTTATTTTTAGAAAGTGGGACTTTACATGCTGGCATTCAATCTTAGAAGTCAATGAATTTTTTTTTTTGATAAAATATCCGTACCTTCAACTTGCATGGCAGATTCCTCTGTAGCCTATTGGACCTCTGTTTATGTTCTCTCCTTTTTCTAGAAACATATTCTTTGGCTTCTGCGTATTAACTTCTTTCGGTTCTTAATTTTCCTCTTTCTTTCTCAACTGTCTTATGTATTCATGCAAATCTTTTTTATTTGGATACCACACTTTGAGTAACTCCAAGTAATCATCAAAGGAAGCTTGAGATTTAAAACAATTAGAAATCCTTTGATACCGGTCAACGATTCTGGTGGCCTCACGTTTGTACTTTTTCTTGTCCTTTTGTATTTTAATCAACACCTCTATTTTATTCCCTTTGTAAGAACTTTGCTTGAAGAAACATGGCTCAATTAATTGCTGAAGGACTCCTTTGGATAGCCTCATTCTAATTTATATTTTGCAAGGCTTGTATCATCTCTGTCATGGATTCGTTCATTGTCCTTTGTATGGCCCTTGTCAAATTTCTTTGACTTTGATTGATGGCTTCATGCAAGGAATTCATTTTTTCTGTAGGTATTTTATTTTTTCTATCTCCCATGATGTCCCACCTGATTCACAAGCTGGCAAGATCGCAACTCTGATACAATTGAAATGCCTCTTACGGGTAATTTTTTGAATTATATGTTTTTTTTATTTTTCCTAAAACTGGAACATCAATTAAATATTAAAACAACACTCAACAATGATATTGAAGATTAAATTGTAATTCTTATTGCAATTATCTAAATACTAATGAAACTATTTATTAAATAATAAACATATCACAACCAAAGCTAATGATGTTGAATCAATAATTAATGATAATGAAAACCTTTACATCCGGATTACAACAACATAATTGTTTTACAATAACAAAGGAGTGCAACAAGGCAGTTATTGTAACAAGGTAGGGTGTCACTCTCCTAGGTTGGCGATTTCCTTAAAACCCCTTGAAACCCTCACAAATCCCTACGCAACTATCATAAGAACAATGATTTGTGTCCTTCAATTGTACGACAACTTCTCAAGGTATGACAACCCCTGAACAACAATAAACCCTAATATATGTCTCTAATAATTGTTGACAATTTTGGCCCTGCAGGCCAAAATCGGTCTCTTTCCTTCCCTACCATTCTGAACCCTCAGTCTAGTCATGTACCCACCTTCTGCAAAATTCATTTTTTCTTTGCAATAAGCCCTGTTCTTATAAAACATTGAAAAGATTTAAGGACCTGCAGGTTTTGGTTTAGTATGGAGCTTTTCGCTTTGTGCAAATGCCTTAGACAAACTTTCGGCAAAAGGATGAACTAGTTCAAAGAATGCAAGGCTCTTGCAAAGCTCAAAGGTTAAACAGCCCTTGCGGAGGGAAGTCAGGCACAAACTAGACCATTCCAGCAGGCTGCGGAGGGCGATTCCGGACCCAAAGGTACCCTTGCAGAGGGCAGGAAAGCACTTAAAGGAAAAAAGCAAAGGCTGAATTTTTTCGGACAAAATGTCCAAAGGAATTCCTTTGGACATTTTGTCCAAAGAAATCCTTTCGGAAGAAAATCCCGCAGCTTAATCCTTTGGACAAAAAGTCCGAAGGAATTCACCCAAAAGAAAGGGCCGAACATTCAAATGAACATTTCCTTTGGACATTTTGCTCGAAGGAATTGGTAGGCCAAGGCCGCCTGAAGGACCCCGAAGGGCAGGTGCCCTTGCGGGGGACTCTCGGCGAACAAGAAAGGGACCTTTCTCAAAGCCGAAGGGACACCTTCCCTTCGGGAGGGTTAAAAGACAAAGGCCCAGACAAGGAAAGGAAAGTCCAAAGAAGGAAAGCTGAAGGAATTGCCAAGGGGGTGACGGGCCCGAAGATGTCAAAATTGAGCATTGTGAACTAGCCGTTGGAATCCGAACATCAGATGACGTCTCCGTAGATGTCAAATTCAGGGCAATAGAATAACCGTTGGCTTTCAAATGGCGACGGGCGCGCGAACGTCAACTTTACGGCAATGAAATAGCCGTTGATCTTGTTGGGTGAATATTTTGTCGGCCAACTAACTGGTGACCAAAATAGTTTCTATCACCACAGCATAGGGAGATGGGTCGTCCTGGTGTGCAGGTTTACTACATCAACAGGGGACAAATCTCTTCTCTCATCAAGGGGAGGTTCCCTATTAAATATGCGGAGGCTATATACTATATAAATAAGCAGAAAATAAGACAGGGGTGGGATAAACCATCCATCTCTCTTTTTTCAGAGATGATGCTGACAAACAGAGGAGAAATACTGGGTGATTGGTGATGGCACTTCTCTTCTTTCAGAAGTAAAATTCAGCCAAGAGCTAGATCCCTTCCTGGATAGTAGAAATCCTGGTGAAGCGACATAAGGCACTTCTCTTCTTTCAGAAGTGCTTGTTCTTGCAAACAGCAGGACTCTTTCTGGTAACCGGGTCCAAAGTAACCAACAATCTATGATGTAGCACAAAGTCTCCACCTTGACTGCCCTAGAGGGAGATACGAAAGACAATGAGGGCACAAAGTCGTCCCAAAGTCTTTTACATAGAAACAAAAAAGAAAAACACACACTGAAGACAACTATGACAGCGCAAAATCTGAAAGTAGTTGTCTTCGGGACACCTTCCTTATCACCTCCACTAGTTCTACTTGTTAATTCAAATAAACAAGAACACTTTCAGAAGACAGACATACGAACAATCTCCTAAAGTAGCACAAGCTATAACAGTACAAAGTCTGCAAGTAACTTGCTTTCTCATTCAATCAAAGAAATATGAACTACAATCTGAGCTCAAAGTCTCAGTAATGCCTTTCAATTTGGGCAGAGTTTCGCTTCTAGTAAGGGGAAGATCTCCTTTCAAATGATAAAAGAGATTACATTATATAGAGGCCTGAGGGAGGCTTGGCACTTTGTCCCATGGAGTGACCCATTCGGCACATTCAATGCCTTGGATGCATTCTGGTCTTGTCAGGAAGGGCCTGTTGGAGCAGGGTGGTTGCCTTGACTGTGGCGTGTTGATTCATCTTTAGTGCCTCCTCCCGAGCCTGAATCTCATTCCATCACTTGCTTAGCCGCGCAACTGTCTATTCTGCCTTTATCTCACAGGGGACAAACAGACGGCGCTTTCAATGTTTGCAGGCCCCAAATAACCACCTGGCGAACTACTTCACCTACTGGAATTAACTCCTGCTGAGTTTCCCTCTTTGTCTCTTCCTTCTCTTGGTCCTGGCCTTAGGCTCTTTTGAATGCATTCGGGTCCGCACTGTAAGTCTGCTAAAATCAACAGACACTTCATCACGACAAATTTGACGCTTGCGGACCTGTCATTCTTCTTAGCAATTCTCCCATGTCTTTCTCGCTTGCTATGGCCGCTTTTCGCTGTGACGTGGATGCAGACACGTGGCAGCATCCGCTGCACTAGGTCGAGACACGTGGCAAGTTCCGCACTTTGAGGCTTTATTCGAAATTGTGTCTCGGCTTGTGACACTTGGCAGCTTCTGCTGCCCTCTGAGGCTCAAACCTTTTTTCGAAGGGAACATGCCCTTTGGTGTCTTCTAAGTGGCCTTTGGACTTTGATTTTTCGATGGGCTGTTATCCCTTTCATTTCCTTCGAACAAAATGTTCGAAGGAATTCCTTCGGACAATTCGTCCGAAGGAAACCTTTCCTTGGCTCTATATGTGCCTTTGTATTGCAAGTGCCCCTTTTCTTTGACATGCGGCGTCTTCTGCTCTTTGAACAAGTGCCACATGGCGTCTTCCGCAGGAACAGGTGAGGGCACGTGGCATCTTCTGCTGTTGACACTTGGCAGCATCCGCCTTCTCAGGCCTTTGCGACATCGTAGAAACGTTTGGGGCTCAGTCGGGCTCTCGCAGACGATGACACTTGTCGGCCTCCGTCGATCTCTGCAAGGGACACGTGGCGCAGTCCGAATACATTTGTTAGTCACGCGGATGCAGACACTTGGCGCATTCCGCTTCATTTAGTCACTCATCCCCGGGCCCACCATGGTCTTTGCTCGAAACAGTGAAGCTAAGGGAAGAGACTGCGGATATTGACACTTGGAGGCTCCCAATAAGCTTCAAGAGGGACACGTGGCAATATCTGCCAATTCGCAGAAACAAAGTTTAGTGGGGCTCGGCCGTCGACACTTGGTAGCATCCGCCTGACTCTTTCTTTTGCGCACGCTTCTTTTCTTAACTAAGGCGGCCCTTGAACCTTTGAACCCGGCGTGTTGAACCGATTGAATGTTGAACCCGCTAATCCTTTTACCAAAAAGTTGAGAAAATGATGAAATTGAATGTTCAGAACAAATTTTTGGAAAGGGGACGGACAATTTTGGCCATGCAGGACCAAAATAGTCATATGTTGTCTGAAAAATGAGGAGTCATTTTTCAGGGACAACAGATCTTTAAATGCTTGAAGGCGAACCCGAAGGAATTCGAAGGCCTTAGGGCCAAAAGGAAGAGCCAGCGAAGGACGATAAGATAGCCTCGAGAGCTCAAATTCCAGGAAAAGACAAAGCCAGGAAGAGACAAAATAATGAGATATGGACAAAACAGTCCAGGTGGCAAAAGGGAGGCGTCGGCACAAGGAGTTATTTCAGTAGTTGAAACAGTCTCCACCAAGTGGTCATCAAGGAGCGCAAATAGTAAACGGCGCGGCCTATTTTTCCTCATTTTGCATTAATGAGCAGACAACTGCGTGAATGTCTTGAAGAAGGGGTCTTGTTAGTAGACAAACGGCGCGGCCCATGATTTCATACATGACGTTTAATATATTTTAAACACTAAAGGTCAAAACTGCCAGCTGACACAGCATGTTCTTCCAGCGGCTTCCTCTCCCCGATGTTCTCAATGCACATGGGCCACTTGTAAAAAAGGCGCCAAAGTATTTTCCAAAGGGGCGCCATTGCTTCCTCTATATATATATTGTAAAACTCTCATTTGAGAGGGATCTATCTCTCATTTTTGTATGGCGGAGCCTTGTTAAATTTTCACCTTGAATCAATAAAAAATGTTTTACCTCTATTTGGTTGGATATATCTCTGAATGTACCCGAGTATTAACTTTGTGTCCAGTCACTGTTCCATGATGCTTTCACAGGCTTGATACTAGCACACCTGGTATAGACAAAGTGCCATTCTTGCAGGTAGCAAAAAGAGTTGTATCCGGAGCACAGAGATAGGAGAGGGTTATCAGACAGTGTGTCTTCCTATACAATTGTGGTAAGTTCATCTTCTGTGTGTCTTTATTAAGCCTTTCTGTTAAGTTCTCTATAGTCTAGTCATTTTATCAGATAAAGTGTATGTATGTGCTCTTATGGTTTGAAGTGTGAGCAAATGAGTAGATCAAACTTTTTTGGTGTATCACCGTCTTAGCTTAGGTTCTGCTTCAGTAATCCTTCTCTCTTTTCAACCCCCCCTTTTTATATATATATATTAGCCATAGTACTGGAATAACTCAGAGATGCATCAAAGGGAGCTAGCCCTTAGCTAGAGATTCTCCTCTCAGTTTTGCCAAACCCACAGGCAAGAGAGGAGTCTCCATTGTGCCGCATGGAAGAGAGAAGCCCAACCTTCTCTCAAGGGTGCAATCCATAGCGTCAACAGTTTTTGGCACGCCCAGTGGGATCAGTTTTTTATCCAAAGAGTTGAAATTTTTTTGGTGTGTTCTTCAACTAGCCAACATTTGGAGGCTTTTTTCATCAACACCAATGGCGACTCCGAGTTGAATCAGCTGGTTAAGCAGTCCTGGTGCCATCAACAAATCGTATTTTGGTATGTATAATTCCATTGCTCAGAACCATGGGTCTTGTGTTCATATAGTTTTGATCAAGCTCAGGTTGTTCATGGAATCATCTCAAGCAACAAGGATGCATACGGTTATGAGTTTTGCCTTTTGCAGGCTGGTGAAATATTTCGGGCTTTGCCTCTTCCTCAGTTTGAGCAAGTCCTTGGCCAACCTGGGTATGATCCTTACCAGCTTTGTGTTGATCCTTATTGGGTCCAATATGACCAGTCTTAGCCCTGTCATGAGCTATATCAGTCTTGTGCCCAGTCTTCTCAATGTGTTACTTCTCCTACTCAACCTAATCTTTTTGCCAATCAGCCCATTTCCACCTTCAAACAAGAACTGCTGGGATATGAAAAGTATGTATTGGAGCTTGACACTAGAAGGGGATGTGGGCAAGAAATTCCTGATCATTCCATTCATCAAGTGAGATATGCATTAGATCTGGTTAAGAGTGAATGGACTCCTATTGAAAGAGCCAATTGGCAAAGGCTTACACGTGAGATGCTGGATGTGAGTGGTTTGATTGCATCTTTGGAAGAGAAGCTGAGTATTCATGAGATGCAGCCTTACCAAGTCTATCAACCTGCATACCCGCTGCCCCAAGTTTCATATCAGGCATACGCAGCCCCTGCTCATGAGCCAAGTCAAGCCTGTTAAACTTCTTTCCCCAATCATGTTGAGGGGAGTTCTGAAATAGTGAATCTTGTGTTTAAAGCCAACCTTGATAGGCAGATTGAGTTGGCAAATCTTCACATGCAGCAGTCTATGTTGGCAGCAAGGGAAGCGGAATCCAAACCCTCACTACCCTCTCACATCGCAACCCCATCACCCCAAAATGAGACTTCCAGTCCTAAGATCATGAGCTGGGATAAAGTAGTCGAGTCATGGAACAAGGAGGAGAAAGACATTGTCCGAAAGTGTGAGGTACAAAATGAGGCTAGTCCTTTTCAAGTCCCTCCCACCCTTCCTCAAGAAGCTTCTTGTACCCCATGGCAGCCTTCATGCACTCCCCATTTCCATGATGATTCCTATGAGCTCCAAGAAAGACTCTTTCAGGATAATCTAGCTAAGCAAATTGAGGAATTAGAGGCTAAGGTGAGATTGCTTAGTGAAAAAGAGATGGAAGTTTCAGACCTTGTAGAGGAGCCTATGCCAAAGGACACCCCTTCTACCAATTCTCAAGCTAATTTCGATATTGATGAAGTGTTGGTCAAGTGGAGAGATGAAAATCAAGTGATTTTGGCCCAAGTTCTGCCTCCGTTTTCTCATAAGTTTTCAAAAAGATCCCCTGCTTTCCATTCCCAACCTAATTTTGACAATCCTTGTGTTCCACCTCCTTACCTGGTAAATAAAGAATGTTTTTCTTGTGTTGAGGAATCCATCTTAAAGGAAGCAAGTGAAGAGGAGTATGCTCAGTCCATGACTGATCAGGGAAGCTTCATGAATGCAGATGAGGAGGAGATCATCATGGGTACCCCCTTTGATGAGCAAGAAGACAAGTCACAAACTTTTGCCTCTATCATTGATGAGGAAGAGATGATCTTTGAATCTTCTCTCACTTTGCAAGACGTCATGGAGGAGCATGGACAGATTATTGATCATGTTTTGAATGATTTGTTTGAAGTCATTGAGGCAGGTTACACTCTTCTTCAAGGAGGCTATGAGCTGGCTAAGGGTGGAGAAGGCAGTATTGGGACTCAAATAAGTATTCAAAGGGGCTGCAAGCTTTCAGATTTATCCTTTCAAGAGGTCGGTGAATCTGAAGATGATATTTTCGAAGTCATCAAGGAGGATGCCCATGCCATTGAGCCCGAGTTGGAGGAGGATTAGGAGGATGTCTTTGAACAACTAGAGACTCTGGTCTTTGAGCAGGAAAAGGAGAGGCCTGTTCATCTTGAGAAAAACTTTGAAGAAGAGAGCCTTGCAAAAGAAGGTGACGTTCTGTGAGATGAGCAATTAGTCTGTGATCTCATTTCAGACATCACAACAGTCACCCTTCTTCAAGAAAGCCATGATCAAGCAGAAGATGAGTTTGACAACGTCTTCAATGAGGCAGAAGGGGACAAGTCAATCCATGATACATATCAAGGGGCTTATGGTGATAAGCTAGAAGCCATTGATTTCTTGATGAAACACACCAGCATGAAGGGCTAGCATGAGGCAGTCTCCAAAGAGCAAAGTGAATACACAGATGTTGGAGACATGTTTGACCCTGATCCACTCGGATACAAGCCAATCAAGGCGGCAGGCAAGAGCAAGTCACCAGATCTCCACTCCATTCAGCCACTTGTCTGGCACCATAAGTTTTCTTGCCATGAAGGAGACTTAAGAAGTTTTCCTTTTGATCCAGGAGGGATGCAAATATACCTGGTTAGCTGTACATAGTAGTTTGCTTTCAGTTTTTCTTTCCCTATTTTCCCTAAGTGTTGTTTGCACAAGTAGTGTTTTTAGCCTTGTGTGTGTTTTCCTTTGTGTTTGGGGTAAAAGGCTTCATGATTGATTCTTGGATATCTCGAGGCTGTTGCTAATTTTTTCAAGCTGTGTTCTGACTCCGTGCCCAATGGACTTTGAGGCTACTGGTTTCTTAAGCATAGTAGGCATGCTTCCCTTGGGAATCGCCAATTTGTTGACTATTTTGGCCTTGCTGGCCAAAATCGGTCTCTTTCCTTCCCTACCATTCTGAACCCTCAGTCTAGTCATGTACCCACCTTCTGCAAAAAAAATTTTCTTTGCAATAAGCCCTGTTCTTATAAAACATTGAAAATATTTAAGGACCTGCAGGTTTCGATTCAGTATGGAGCTTTTCGCTTTGTGCAAATGCCTTAGACAAAATTTCGGCAAAAGGATGAACCAGTTCAAAGAATGCAAGGCTCTTGCAAAGCTCGAAGGTTAAACAGCCCTTGCGGAGGGCAGTCAGGCACAAATTGGACCATTCCAGCAGGCTGCAGAGGGCAATTTCGGACCCAAAGGTACCCTTGCGGAGGGCAGGAAAGCACTTAAAGGGAAAAAAAAAAAGGCTAAATTTCTTCGGACAAAATGTCCGAAGGAATTCCTTCAGACATTTTGTCCGAAGAAATCCTTTCGGAAGAAAACCCTGCGGCTTAATCCTTCGGACTTTTGTCCGAAGGAATTCGCCCGAAAGAAAGCGCCGAGCATTCAAATGAACATTTCCTAAGGACAAAATGTCCGAAAGAATTCTTTCGGACATTTTGCCCGAAGGAATTGGTAGGCCAACGCTGCCCGAAGGACCCCGAAGGGCAGGTGCCCTTGAGGGGGACTCTCGGCAAACAAGAAAGGGACCTTTCTCAAAGCTGAAGGGACACCTTCCCTTCGGGAGGGTTAAAAGACAAAGGCCCAAACAAGGAAAGGAAAGCCCAAAGAAGGAAAGCCGAAGGAATTGCCAAGGGGGTGACAGGCCCGAAGACGTCAAAATTGAGCATCGTGAACTAGCCGTTGGAATCCGAGCGTCAGATGACGTCCCTACAGACGTCAAATTCAGGGCAATAGAATAACCGTTGGCTTTCAAATGGCGACGGGCGTGCGAACGTCAACTTCATGGCAATGAAATAGCCGTTGATCTTTAAATGCTTGAGCGGGAACCCGAAGGAATTCGAAGGCCTTAGGGCCAAAAGGAAGAGCCTGTTGAGGAAAGAGCCCAAGGAGCTAGCGAAGGACGATAAGATAGCCCCGAGAGCTCAAATTCCAGGAAAAGACAAAGCCAGGAAGAGACAAAATAACGAGATATGGACAAAACAGTCCAGGTGGCAAAAGGGAGGCATCGGCACAAGGAATTATTCCAGCAGTTGAAACAGTCTCTGCCAAGTGGTCATCAAGGAGCGCAAACAGTAAACGATGCGGCCTATTTTTCCTCATTTTGCATTAATGAGCAGACAACCGCGTGAATGTCTTGAAGAAGGGGTCTTGTTAGTAGACAAACGACGCGGCCCATGATTTCATACATGACGTTTAATATATTTTAAACACTAAAGGTCAAAACTGCCAGTTGACACAACATGTTCTTCCAGTGGTGTCCTCTCCCCGATGTTCTCAATGCACATGGGCCACTTGTAAAAAAGGCGCCAAAGTATTTTCCAAAGGGGCGCCATTGCTTCCTCTATATATATATTGTAAAACTCTCATTTTAGAGGGATCTATCTCTCATTTTTGTATGGCACAGCCCTGCCAAATTTTCACTTTGAATCAATAAAACATGTTTTACCTCTATTTGGTTGGATATATCTCTAAGTGTGCTTGTGTATTAACCTTGTGTCCAGTCATTGTTCCTTGATGCTTTCACAGGCTTGATACCAGCACACATGGTATAGACAAAGCGCCATTCCTGCAGGTAGCAAAAAGAGTTGTATTTGGGTCGCAGAGATAGGAGAGGGTTATCAAAACCATAGTTACCATGTTCAGTTCGAACCGAACAAATGGCATGGACCGAATTTGTGCGGTCGAACTTGACCGAATAACCTTTTTTTTTCCAAACCCACAAGTATATTAATAAAATAAACATTTATAATGGACATCTAGTTAATGGACATCTAGTTTCTTATACTTTAAGTTATATTTTATTTATATACTTTCAGGATGTTTGAGAGGGGTTTCGGACCGCTAGGAGCTATAATGCAAATTCTAGGTTTTGGAGGATCCTATCATATTTCAGAGTTAGTCAGATTCCAGGGTTTCAGGGTTTCAAACTTAGCCATATTTCAGGGTTTCAAGATTTCAAGGAGACATCATAGGAGGTATGAAGGCTGCATGAAGGGATGTATGCATGATAGAATAGTATGAAAATATCTCTCGCAAAGTGCCACAAGCCGATCCCACCCCATTCCCAGTGCACCCCTTAAGGCATGCACTCTGTGAGATTCAATGCACCAATGAGCCCTTGTGAGAGAAAGTGTCAGTAAATGATAAAGTTGAAAAATAATGGAAGTGGCATTCATGATTTTGTGGGCAATCGAGATGATTTATTCTAGATTTGAATGTACATTTTGTCTTTGAAGTAATGAATGAATGAATGAACGATGGTGCTAGTGCTAGTGCTAGTTTTGATTTTGAAGCTGGGTTTGATGTTGCAAATGTTTGAAACTTAAGTTCTATATCAATTTTGAGCTTAGGCTCTAAACTATGAATATTTTGCTATCTTTTAATGTAATTCAAGTTTGAAATTCTTATGCATTTCTCATTTTTGCAAGTGTTAAACTTAAATAAATGTTCATTCCTTAGTAGATTGAAATATTTTGCATATATATATATATATAATTCCGAACTTCCGAACTTACCGAACCGAACTTTTTTCAAAATTCCGAACTTCCGAACTTTTTCCCCCTTCCGAACAAATCGAATTTTTCGAACATGGTAACTATGGTTATCATACAGTGTGTCTTCCTACAACACCTGTGGTAAGTTCTTCTGTGTGTCTTCATTAAGCCTTTCTGTTAAGTTCTCTGCAGTCTGATCCTTTTATCAGATAAAGTGTATGTATGTGCTCTTATGGTTTGAAGTGTGAGCAAATGAGTAGATCAAACTTATTTGGTGCATCACTGTCTTAGCTTAGGTTCTGCTGCAGTAATCCTCTCTTTTCAACCCCCCCTTTATATATATATATATATATATATATATTAGCCATAGTACTGGAATAACTCAGAGATGCATCAAAGGGAGCTAGCCCTTATCTAGAGATTCTCCCCTCAGTTTTGCCAAACCCACAGGCAAGAGAGGAGTCTCCATTGTGCCGCGTGGAAGAGAGAAGCCCAACGTTCTCTCAAGGGTGCAATCCACAACGTCAACAATAATCCCTCACAAAATTTTGGAAACTGATAACAACTTCTAGCCAATTGAAAGCTGAAATCAAACTCGATTTTTCAGTGCAATTATGCTCCCTGGATGGAATCACTTCAATGGGTAAGAAGGTTTTAGTCTTCTAAACTTGTACATCGGAGGGCTTTTGTCCTCAGATAGGAAAGTTGAACACAAAAGCTCCAACCTGGTATAGGGTTTTGATTTCAAAGATGAATAATGAATAATGAATCCTTTTGAGCCTCTCTTCTTTATAATTTCCCTTTTTCCAGTTGCCCTAACCCTGAAAGCATTTAAAACATTTAAATAAATATTATTTTTTAGCCCATTTAATGAATATTACTTTTTGGCCTCCTTTATAATAATACCTAAGTGTCATTTTTCTATGTTATAAAATAAAGTAAATTTAAGATGACTTTAGAATATTCTTAAATTATTTCCCTATTTAATCCTTTAGTCCACGAGAAATAATGAATAGGCTATGAGTCTTTCGATTGCTTTAATTTTGGAAAGGGGACATTACAATATTTAGCATTTGTATTTAGGGGTTTTGCTTTATTTTTGTGCGGTTTTGATTTGTGCATGTGGCACACCTTATTCCACGGCTATAGAGAGTGTTAGATTTTGGGTTTTTCTATTTTATAGCTTGTTTTACCAGTTGTTGCTTTCTTCTATTGTGAATTTTCTTGCCTAGGTAATTGTTTTTTTTATATTTAATAGGTCTTCTGACCCTTGAAGAGCCTTGGTACTATGTAAATTTAGAATCATTTAATAAAATATTATGTAGTTGTTTTCATTTTGTCCTTAATCTCTAGTTTTATGTGAATGGCTCGACTTCATTGTAGTGTTGAACTTATTACCTCTATCATAGTCAATTTTTTGTGCCTTACCTCTTTGCTAAATATTCAGGTTTATAGTTATTTTTTGCATGTCTTGTTCTATTGGAAGTGACCACACACTATTTTGGTGTATCACCCTTTTAATTTTGTATTTGTGTTACTTTTCCCTCACGTTCTTCACCCTAAGCATTTGTAGATAGCATTGAAACAGGGGAGCCAACTTGGTCCAAAGGTTGTCTTAGTTAAAATGCTTAAGCTTCCCATTGTGGCACTTCAATTGTAGGTGCATAATTTTCATACTTACAATCAGTCAATTAAAATTGTTGACAAGTATTACAACTATTTGGCAATCATTCAATTTTCTAGCTAGGAAACCTACATTTTGGCCATCGTTTGCTATTCAAACCCAATTTTATGCGAGGTGGCGTATGTTGGATATAATTGTTCAACTAGAGAATTAATAAATAATTTAAGGATAGGCAATCAATTGCATGGGCAGAGGATTTGTTTGTTTGAAATCCAACCAAGAACAAAAGATGGCTTGGCAGAAGACTTGTTCTCCCTGTTAAACATTATCATGCACGAGTCGGATAGGTATTTGCCCTTCCTATAGGAAGAGTGTACTCTACTAAAAAGGTGCCACAAGCACTTGAGTCTATAGAGATTGTATAGTTGTGGTCAGATTGTCTTTTGGACGAGGAGAGATCTACTTTTAGATAAAATATTCAAAGCATTGCGCGGAAAATCACTAGCAGTGAAGAAGCGAGGTTTTGCACAAGCGAAGAAGATGAGGTTTTTGTATGACTCTTATGTTAGGTGCCCTAAGTCTGGTGGGGTTCAATTTTTATGACAAATACACCATAGAGGGTGGCGATGGTTGGGGAACTAACGAAGGTGATTTTAATGAACATACAATGGATGTATATGCCAAGGCCCAAGTTGCAATAATTTCCCTAGGCAAGGTAGCTGAGGAATGAGGTGCCTCTTGCGGTGTTGAGGATAGGAGATTGACATGGGAGGAAGCGTTTCTTGTGTATCAAAGGAAAATCATGCAGCAATAAGGGGAGAGGTGAAGGCAAAGTCTTACTTGAATAGTCAAATATAAAAGTTTTGCCAAGCTTGCAACCGAAAGAGTCACTGAACCCTGAACTAGGACCAAACAAAAAGAAAGAACAAGGATGGAAAGTTTGACTCACCATGACTTGCATGACAAGTTTAATGGTGAAGGAAAAGAGGATCCTATTCAACATTATAGGACCTACATCACCATATGGAAAGCCAATGGGAAAATAGATGAAGAGGATTGGCTAAAATTAGACATGTGGAGTTGACTAAGGAAAAGTACCTATTGAGTGCAGGGAGACTAAGTTGGTAGGTGGAGAGACAGACATCTTTAGTGGAAAGAAAATGTTTTGAGGATGAGCTCTAGCATTAGAAAACTAGGAACACCCACTACATTGTCTTGTTGAATTCCAAGACTACAAATTTTGATAAATGACAAAGGGATCTAGAGTAGCTCCATGGGCAATTATTGGCAATGCTGAAGATAATGAGACATGGATGACATTTCTTCACCAAAATGTAAAGAGGACTATGAAATAGAATCGAGGGTAAACGCAATAGGTGAAAAGGATGGAGATTTGGAGGAAAAAAATCCAATTGGTGACCTCTCAAGCATAGCTCAACCAACTGAAGACTTTGGTGGAAAATTCCCACAAGTTGACGGTAGTAAAAATTTGCCCTTCCTAGCTACAATAATCTACAACTTTAGAGCCTATTCCAGAGTCTATTAAGTGCACTCCACTTTCTCACCGTCCAATGGCTTCATGAGTGTCAACAAGGATGTTGACTAGTTTTATGGGGGTATATCCAAGTGTCTATTTTGTATTAGGAATTTACATGTAGTACGTAGCTCCCAACATTTTGTATTAAGTAGGCTATGATTATAGGATTTCTTTATGATTGAATAAAGTAAAGTTGTCTTAGTTTAAGTTGTGCTTGTGTACTATACAAGACCTATTTTTTTTTTTTTGGTTAATTCTTGGTTAGTTTCATGATTGGCGACCATTGGTTTCAACCACCATTCCCATCTGACCAACGTGGTATTTATGGCCATGTATCAAACATATTAAGAGATCGCTCATGTGCATTCTCCCTCATTAATTGAGGCTTTGATTGACTTCAATTTTAAAATAATTTTTGTTCCAAATATCTTGTGAGTTCTTTATTTATTATAAATTTGTTTATGGTACTACAACTTTTTGGCAATCATTGAATATGCTCATTAGGAAACCTACAAATATGAGCATAAGAACACCAAGAGTGTGTTTGGATATATGAATCTTTAATCACCATAGGTGCATCGCTCCCTCACTTTTGTTATGAATCCTATACCTCCAAGCACCTTAAATCCAACCACCTCTCATAAAGCTTCTCTAGACATATTTTCATCCGTCCTAGGGTAGTCATTGGAGATGATGACTCAATTTAAAATGGGTATAGATGTAGATCATGCTTTTGTATTTGGAATCTTGATAATTATTGTAATGAAGTATGAATAAAAGAGTACATTTCAGAGTGAGATGTACGAGATTTGTTATAATTATTATTGTTAATTTCTTATTATGTTGTATTTTTTGGATAAGATGGGTTGTTACTTCCTCAACTATTGTACATGGCCTGAGTTTATTTTTTGCTTAGTTATTGATTCAAGTTTGGGTTTGAAGAACCGGGTTCACCAGTATGGAATTTTTTTTTGTTGTTGTGGGTGTGGCTTGGGTCTGGCCGTGCAAAAAATAATAAAAAATATATAAATTTTAACCTAATAAATAGGAAACTAGTAACATTAAATAAATAGTATGCATATAAAAAACAACTCCATGGTCAACATCCTAAGAGCGCATTGGCATTACAGTCAACTACACTAATATAACACTACATACAACCAGTTAGTACCCTTTTTGTGTTTTACTTAACTTTTAGGGTTTGCAATGTGTTTTTAATTATTTTTCATCATTGCTTTATGTCTAATTTTGAGATTTTTGTTTTGCCTTGGATTATGCCTAGGTTCAAACCAGAGTCGTCCAAGACGAACACGGATCTGTACTCAGACTCTGTACAGACCGGGCTAGGGTTATTTTGCATAATTGGTAGTCAGTATCTTAGATTTTCTATATAGTTGAATTGTACTTGATGGAACGTGGTCTCTAGAGGCTACATCATAGTTAGGATTGTACACTATATTGTGATAGTATTGAGAAGACTTTGTTATGGAATTATATGCATGTTTTATTGTTCTTTGTTGTGTTATATTTCTATACGACAATATGTGTGTTTATGGCTCTTTCTCATAGTATAATCTTTGTGTTTGTTTTCCATCTACAGGGTTTATCTTGTGATCTCTAGTAGTATCATAATTTGCATCACATTTTGTCATTGTATCATTTAAATCCTAAAGCAAGTATCCTTTTGTGAGAACTCATCAAAATGACCTTCCAGAACAACTATAGAGTTAGACCTATGAAGGAGGTCCACTTGGTGTGTCACTAGAATATTTGTCTTGTCCCTCAAAGCCTCTTTGTGCATTCTTTGAGTAAATGATTACTTGTTTGGGCATCCAAATCACTTAACATTCATCAAGAAGGAAACTTTTTGGAGTTTAATAGTAATCTCACAAATCAAGAAAGGTCAATATTTTTACCATGTTGGCCATCTCATTGGCTAAAGCATGTAAAACCACTAAATATTGAAAGAAATTCTAGCTAATAATAATTATTTTTAAATTGTTGATGAGATGTGGATGAATTGGTAAAGTGGCTTGGATGTTTCTAGCTCCACCCAAGTTTAAATCTTGTTGGGCGTGTGAGGCCGGTTGTGGCCGTTGATGGTATACTCAAAGCTTGTTGGCCGTAAATCTGGTATTCATAGTGGTGGTTGATCACTTGGGGATTTGGGCCCCCGTTGTGTCCCATAGCAGTTTGTAGCTCTAGTCAACAGCGATTACTAAACTAAAGAAAAAATAAAAATCTTTAAATTATATTTTTCTTTTGAATATCTCCATGTGAATATTGGAAATTTGTATTGCAAGATCAGCCCTTCTCAAATTGGGCAACTACTTGCACAGAACTTGTGCTTACCTGCTTATCTGAAGTTGTCCTCCATTGTCATTATTATCTTGCTCTATTATTTTTTGGCAGAAATAATTATTCATCATTGTTGTGCAATCTATTGTAAGTTATGCACATAAGTGCATCAAATTTGTTGCATTTCGATCTTAATCCAACTAGACGATGAACTCATAGCTGTCCCTCAAGAACATTCACATCAATTTTTTGATAGAGAAAACGATCTCGTGTATTGAAAAGGCTTCTTCAATTGAAACTGATTGGTCTCGAAAAATGTCTTAAAGTAAATTTTCCCGCCAGGTATCTAAATTTGTTTTTTAACTTAATTCTACAATTTTTGAACATGCTTTAGTTCTATAGAATTTTAAGAAATTCAGTCTCATTTTGCTTCTCCTTAAATATTGTCAGGTAATCCAATCTAACAAGTGAGACAACTACAAATTCCAAAAACTGCTCATGGGTTTTAGTTAAACTTTTAATATGTGCTTCTTTGATAGAATGTTGTATTGACATTGTTCTTCAAGTAATTTTCTATCTTGCGTTCCCACCATTGCTTAATTTGTTATAAAATATTCTGCCTTGTCCAGCATTTATTTATTCCATTTTACTCATATATGAGTGATCTTGGCTCATGATTAGTGTTGACGCGGCGGATTGCACCCTTTACAGGAGGCGGAGCTCCTGCCTTCCACACGCAACAATGGAAACTCCCCTCTTGCCTGTGGGCAAGGCAAAACTGGGGGGAGAGTCTCTAGATAGGGGCTAGCTCCCTTTGATTTATCTTTTAGGTCCTGGATTTCCTACTGCTAACAAATAAATTAAAAAAAGGGGGGGTTGAAAAGGGAGAAAGATGCTGAAAACATAACCTAAACCTAAACTAAAAAGGTGATACACCAAAAAAGTTGATCCACTCAGCTCAAACATACACTCTTCACCAAGAACAAGCTCCCATACACTTCATTTGACACGAGAAATCCTTCTGCATCTGTGAGCTAGGGGTCCGTGGATATGCAGGGAGGAAGAACTACCAGAGGCGTCCTCAGACACACTATGGCAGCCTATTCGCAGGCACCTACACTCCTCTAGGGACACTTCTGGCAAACCTGCAAAAGGAGAACTCACAATGCACTAGACATGCTGAAATCATCCTGCGAAAGCATAAAAGAAAATGACTTAACACAGAACAAAGGCATAGACACATACGAAAGTACAAGCTCAAATAGAGGTAAAAATGCTATGTCTCGATTCAAGGTAAAATCCGGCAGAGTTCTGCCTTACAAGCCTAGAGGTTTTTTGGGCAGAGCTTTGCCTTACGGGCTAAGAAGATCTCTTCTCAAATGAGAAGTTTACAATATATAGAGAGAGAAGAAGTAAAGGCGCCCCTTTGGAAAAGACTTTTGGCGCCCTTTGACAAGCTGGCCCATGTGCATTGAGAGCATCGGAAAGAGGAAGCCGCTTGATAGATAATGTTGTGTTGGCTCCTGCTTTGACTTTGGCGCTCAAACATTAATGTGAAAGCATGGGCCGCACCTCTTTTTTGCAAACAGACTGCTTCTTTTCAGATATTCACGCGGTTTGTCTGCTTATAAATGCAAAGTGGAGAAAACAGGGCGTGTCATGTCCCCACTCTAACCCAGTCTAGCCGTGACATGTGAGTCAGCCTATTATGGGGTCTTGTAGGTTGACAGGGAGGTATAGAGACCCAGTTTGGTTATTCAGTGTTGGGGTCTTGATGTTCTGGCAGTTATTGATCAGTTTGGAGACATTCCTTGTTCTTGAGAGGCAGTTCCTACATTTGTGGAGGTTACTCCTACTTTTTAGGAGACATGGTCAGGCCCAGGGTTGGAAATCCATGAGATTACTCTTTGGGGTTCAGTTTCAGGGAGATAGGGCTTGTCCCCTAGTCTTTAGGAGCATCCCTAGATTTTAGGGATGAGACTGCCAGTGGTTCCTTGATTTCCGACTTCAGTCAAAGATAGGTGACGAGATGTTTTGATGGTTCGTGGAGTCGGTTGGGCATTTCTTGGTTACTTGGGTTATATTTTTAATATTACCAAGTTTTCGTCTTTTATTTAAATAAGGCTAAGTTTATAGCCAAATTGGGGTTTTAAGGGATTTTCGGCCTATTCGGGATGTGTGTACTGGCGTGTAATATCTCGTTGGAAAGGTCTCGAACTTTCCTAAATAATTCGTTCATATGCCAGAACCTTTCAATGGACGGATTTTTGTGAAAATGGAAAAAGACAATTTTCTATGCAATTGGCCTCTTATAAAAGAATTATTCTAATTATGACTTGAGCACTCCATGGCCCACTTTCTTGGGGGGGGCGGATAAGTATGAAGTGGATATAAGAGGCGAGGAGGGGAAGGAAAAAAGGATGGACTAATATATTATTTTCTCTTGAGAAGGTGCGCTTGGTAGCGTGGGGCATTGGGACGCAAACCCCAATCGCAAGACTTGTGGGACATAGCCCCCACAAGGAGGTTCGATTATACTTTGGGGCTTGGCGATTTGACACAACTCTTTGGCAAGGTGCTGGTGGGTCCATGGAAAGAGCGCAGCATTGGAAAAGAGGGGGGCGATCTCAGCTGTGAAAGATTTGGCGCTGCTGTCTTTGGCGGATTGGAATTTCGTACATGCCGTACTTGACAGCCATCATTGTTTCCAATAGCATTTCTATATTGAAGATAACCAGCTGGTCAATTTTCTGCCCTGTCTCAGTGAATGTTCAGCGATTCAGGTTGGCTGTTCAACATTGCTTTCCACCTGGATTTTATTAGCTTTCTGTAATCAGCTAGTTTAGATTAAATATTAATAAATTCTGCTCCTTTAAATCTGGATATCGATTGTACTTAGATTTAATTTCCAGACTTTGTTTATGTATACGCATTTCAATTATTTTCATTTTGCAAAATTCGTCAAAAACCCAAAAACAAAGAAAAACACAAAATTCCAAAAGAAAATACAAAAAAATTACAGCAGTTCATTAGAAAAGATCCATTAGGGATCTTTAAGTGGTATCAGAGCTTCTGTCCTGCCAGCCTGAGGGGTTCAGTGAATTTGTTTTCTATGCATCCGGGAAGAGCTGATTTAAACAGATATTATACATGCAGAAGAGCTCAGTACGAGCGAGAGTGTGGAACAGAACGAGAGCCTATTATGGTAGAAGAACAGAGGGATGCTCAGAGGAATCAGGATGATGTAGAGAGAGAAATGATGAGGACTCTCATCACCACTCAACCCAGGATAGCCCAGACCTTAGACCGATTACAGGATACATTGGAGCGGTTGGAGATGGATAGACATAGAGGAAGGCGGAGTAGATCTGTTTCAGTAGCAGGAAGTCAACGTAGCCATCATTCCCACTCTTCGGCAGGGAGTTCCGTTCAGTCCAGTAGGAGGCATCGTCATCATACGCCTACTCCGAATAGGCCATTGCTACCCCAATTCATACCAGGAGAACAGGCAACGCAGGTGGAACCACCAGAGATTGGATTTCAGGAGTCAGTTTTGGCAGTTACAGCGGAGTGGAGAGCTCTACCTTCTGAGGTTCGGGACATCTTTCCTCTCCCTCAGTATTGTGCACAGCGGAGAGATGCAGCCAGATTCAGGGGAGATAGGGGTAATAGACCACCCCAGTAGCAGTAGAATCATGACCTCAATAGAGCTACTGGGAAGATTACATTGGCTCCATATAATGGCTCTGGTGACACTAGTGCAAGAGCGTGGGTCCACAAGCTGGACATATATCTTTCCTTGAGGCCCATGCCTGAGTGTGAGGCTATTCAGTTTGCAGTGTTGCACTTAGAGGGGGTTGCATATGATTGGTGGCACCATGGATTGATCACCTAGGATCACGCATTAGTTCACTCTTATGCTGAGTTCACTGAGCGGCTCATTGCACGATTTGACCGTAAGGATCCAGAACTTTACTACAGGGAGTTGGCTCATCTAAGACAGACTGGTCACGCAGAGGCTTATATTAATGAGTTCCATCGTATTGCGATCATGGTACCTGACATGCCTCAGAGACAGAGCGTGATGTTATTTATTGAGGGGTTACAAGACAGACTTAAGGGCCTGGTTCGTGCTTTCCAACCAGCAACTCTTAAGGAGGCTATCGAGGTGACATTGAGATTGGACACTGTTCCCACTTCTTATTAGGCAGATAAGAAACCAGTTAGAGACTCGGCCTTTCCAGAAGGCCAATTCGACACAAAACAAAGGAGGAACTTCATCTAAAGTCCCTTGGATGAATCAGGAGACGAGGAATGAACTGAGAAGGAAAAAGTTATGTTTTTCCTGCAAAGATCCATGGGAACCCGGACACCGTTGGATGGGCAAAGGAAAGGTTCACTTGATTGAGGTGACTTCCGAGTTAGGGGATGAGGAGTTTCCTGATACTGATTTTGAGGATAATACAGAGGATGTTGAGCAGGTTCAGACACAGTTGGAGCTAGACACCCCTGAGCCTTTGGCATCCGCCAAAGTAGCCATGGCTACCCTCTCCAGTTATCCTAAGTTTCACGCCTTCAGATTAAAAGGGACACTTAAGGGTAAGCGGGTCACTAGCCTGGTAGACACTGGGGCTACACATAACTTTATTGACCAGAAATTAGTTGAGAGGCGTGGTTTACAGTATGAGGAGTTTGGCGGTTTTGGAGTAAAGGTAGCAGATGGTGCAATTTTGAGTTGTACCAAACGAATTCCGCAGCTTAGTATTCAGATGGGGGACCATACTTTGACTGATGATTTCTATGTACTTCCTATAGAGGATTATGATGTGGTGTTGGGTATGCAGTGGTTACAAGGTATTGGACGTTACATTATTGATCACCGTCTTATGCAATTAGAGTTTCTTTCTGGAGGAAAGAAGGTGATTTTGAGGGCAGCTTCTGATGGTGGGCCTAGAGAGGTGACTTCTCGTAGGATGGAGGCTATCCTTAGACATAATGATTTACTCTGGGCTACGCATTGTTTGGTTAAGCCCAAAACACCCACATCTCAGGACGGCCGCGTGTTTCATGTGGACATTCAGTCAGTGATGGATCGTCATGGTAGAGTCTTTGGGGATATACCTCCTGGAGTGCCTCCAGACAGAGGTTTTGAGCATGGAATAGAGTTAGAAGAGGGAGCAAAGCCAGTGATTACTACTCCATATCGTCATCCTAGAGCTTACAAGGATGAAATTGAGAAGACTATTCATGAATTGTTGGATATGGGGTTCATTCGGCCTAGTTCCAGCCCCTTTGCTTCTTCTGTAGTGTTGGTTAAGAAGAAGGATGGGACTTTAAGGATGTGTGTTGATTACAGAGCTTTGAACAAAAAAACAATCAAAAACAGATATCCTATTCCTCGCATAGATGAGTTGTTGGATGAACTTCATGGGGCTCAATATTTCTCTAAGATTGATCTTCGCTCTGGTTACCATCAGATTCGTGTACGAGCCGAGGATGTACACAAGACTGCTTTCCGTTGTCACTATGGGCACTATGAGTTCCTGGTAATGCCATTTGGCCTTACCAATGCACCTGCTACCTTCCAGTCCTGTATGAACCATATCTTCAACAAGCAGTTGAGGAAGTCAGTTCTAGTATTCTTTGATGATATATTAATTTACAGTGATACTTGGGAGGATCATCTCCGACATCTTGAGGAGGTACTTAGCATAATGGAGGACCAGTCTCTATTTGCTAAGCTCTCCAAATGTGAGTTTGGATTGAGGGAGGTTCTATACTTGGGTCATGTAATTAGTGCTGATGGGGTTAAGGTGCATGAAGAGAAGATTCAGGCAATTCAGAATTGGCCGGTCCCTCAGAACATTACTGAGTTACGTGGATTCCTTGGATTGTGTGCTTATTATAGAAGATTTGTTAAGGGGTTTTCTCAGTTGGCAGCACCTTTGACAGATCTTACTAAGAAAGGAGCCTTCAGATGGACAGAACTTGCACAGGGGGTCTTTGATAGACTCAAAGAGGTTATGAGCACTTGCCCTGTTTTGGCACTACCTGATTTTTCACAGCCATTTGTTCTAGAGTGTGATGCTTCGGGATTGGGTATAGGAGCCGTGTTGATGCAGGACAAACATCCTATTGCCTATGAGAATAGAAAGTTGCAAAATAATGAAAGGTTGTATTCTACTTATGACAAGGAAATGTTGGCTATCATGCATGCGTTGGCCAAGTTCAGACAGTACCTTGTTGGCAGCAAATTTGTGGTAAGAACTGACCACAATAGTTTGAAATATTTCCTAAATCAGAAGGAGCTCAATGATAGACAGCAAAAATGGATTAGCAAAATTCAGGCTTATGATTTCGATATCGAATTCATAAAGGGAAAGAATAATATTGTGGCCGATGCACTCTCTCGGAAACCTTCATTGGCTGCCCTTTGCTCATTGAGCGAGATTTCGGTGGATTGGAAGGCTCAACTTTTAGTTGAGTATTCCAAGAATCAGTATGCTTGTGAGATCATGGAGGGTGTGGTAGTAGATGACAGATATAGTGTGGTAGATGACATTATCTACTACAAAGGCAAGGTTTATCTTGTTCCAGGTTCACAGTTGAAGGAACAAATTTTGCAGGCTTATCATGATACTCCTATGGCAGGACATCCAGGATATGTGAAGACTTATAGGGCGATTCGAGAGAGATTCTCATGGAAGGGTCTCAAAGATGATGTTTTGAGGCATGTTCGGGAGTGTGTGACTTGTCAGCAGAACAAGTCGGAACATACTTACCCAGCAGGATTATTGCAGCCCTTACCTATACCAGAACAGAAGTGGACAGGGATTTCAATGGATTTCATTACAGGTCTTCCTCGGGTTCAGGGGAAAGATTGTATTTATGTGGTTGTGGATAGATTAACAAAGTACGCCCACTTCTTTTCCATTGCACTAGATTTTACAGCATCACAGGTGGCTGAGTTATTTTTCAGAGAGGTGTTTAGACTCCATGGTCTTCCCAAGACCATTGTGAGTGACAGGGATAGCAGGGTCATGAGTTCCTTTTGGCAGGAACTTTTCAGGCTTACAGGCACCATGTTGACACCTAGTACTAGTTACCACCCTCAAACGGATGGGCAGACTGAAATAGTTAATAAGTGGGTTGAGGGATACTTGCGTAACTATGTGTCAGGGCAACAAAAGGCATGGGTTCGTTGGTTGTATTTGGGCGAGTATTGTTATAATACCTCGCACCATATGTCCATTGGCATGACGCCTTTTAGAGCTCTCTATGGATATGAGGCATTATCTTTCACAGATTTGGCACTTGGTGACAGTAGAGTTCCCTTGGCTCAGGATTGGTTACAAGAGAACCAGGATATCATGAGATCCCTCAGGGAGAATTTACAGCAGGCCCAAAATCAGCAAAAGATGTACGCTGATAGACACCGGATTGAGAGAGCATTTGAGGTGGATGATATGGTCTTTCTGCGCTTACAACCATATCGACAGAGCACCCTTAAAAAGGGAGGAGCTGAAAAGCTCAAACCACGTTTATATGGTCCTTACAGAGTGCTCCGACGAGTAGGAGAGGTTGCATATGAGATTGAGTTACCAGCAGACAGCAGAATTCATAATGTATTTCACGTATCTCGCTTAAAAAGGGCCCTTGGACAGCATATAACAGTTTCACCCGGGTTACCTCCTATGGATGAGGAAGGTAATTTGATTATGATTCCTGATGAGATTCTTGAGGTAAGGGAACGGCAATTGAGGAGACGGGTGATTCGAGAGTATTTGGTTAGGTGGAGAGATCTTCCCATAGAAGAGGCCACCTGGGAGGGAGAAAACATTTTACAGCATCCAGCATTACAGTTGCTTGTGGGCAAGCATCTCCGAGAGGGGAGGACTGTCATGTCCCCACTCTAACCCAGTCTAGCCGTGACATGTGAGTCAGCCTATTATGGGGTCTTGTAGGTTGACAGGGAGGTATAGAGACCCAGTTTGGTTGTTCAGTGTTGGGGTCTTGATGTTCTGGCAGTTATTGATCAGTTTGGAGACATTCCTTGTTCTTGGGAGGCAGTTCCTACATTTGTGGAGGTTACTCCTACTTTTTAGGAGACATGGTCAGGCCCAGGGTTGGAAATCCATGAGATTACTCTTTGGGGTTCAGTTTCAGGGAGATAGGGCTTGTCCCCTAGTCTTTAGGAGCATCCCTAGATTTTAGGGATGAGACTGCCAGTGGTTCCTTGATTTCCGACTTCAGTCACAGATAGGTGACGAGATGTTTTGATGGTTCATGGAGTCGGTTGGGCATTTCTTGGTTACTTGGGTTATATTTTTAATATTACCAAGTTTCCGTCTTTTATTTAAATAAGGCGAAGTTTATAGCCAAATTGGGGTTTTAAGGGATTTTCGGCCTCTTCGGGATGTGTGTACTGGCGTGTAATATCTCGTTGGAAAGGTCTCGAACTTTCCTAAATAATTCGTTCATATACCAGAACCTTTCGATGGACGGATTTTTGTTAAAATGGAAAAAGGCAATTTTCTATGCAATTGGACTCTTATAAAAGATTTATTCTAATTATGACTTGAGCGCTCCATGGCCCACTTTCTTGGGGGGGGGGCGGATAAGTATGAAGTGGATATAAGAGGCGAGGAGGGGAAGGAAAAAAGGATGGACTAATATATTATTTTCTCTTGAGAAGGTGCGCTTGGTAGCGTGGGGCATTGGGACGCAAACCCCAATCGCAAGACTTGTGGGACGTAGCCCCCACAAGGAGGTTCGATTATACTTTGGGGCTTGGCGATTTGACACAACTCTTTGGCAAGGTGCTGGTGGGTCCGTGGAAAGAGCGTAGCATTGGAAAAGAGGGGGGCGATCTCAGCTGTGAAAGATTTGGCGCTGCTGTCTTTGGCGGATTGGAATTCCATACATGCCGTACTTGACAGCCATCATTGTTTCCAATAGCATTTCTATATTGAAGATAACCAGCTGGTCAATTTTCTGCCCTGTCTCAGTGAATGAACAGCGATTCAGGTTGGCTGTTCAACATTGCTTTCCACCTGGATTTTATTAGCTTTCTGTAATCAGCTAGTTTAGATTAAATATTAATAAATTCTGCTCCTTTAAATCTGGATATCGATTGTACTTAGATTTAATTTCCAGACTTTGTTTATGTATACGCATTTCAATTATTTCCATTTTGCAAAATTCGTCAAAAACCCAAAAACAAAGAAAAACACAAAATTCCAAAAGAAAATACAAAAAAATTACAGCAGTTCATTAGAAAAGATCCATCAGGGATCTTTTAGGGCACGTCGTTCACTATTCACGCCCCTTGATGACCACTTGGCAGGCACTATTCCAACCGCTGGAATAACTCCTTCCCCTTTGCCACCTGGACTGTTTTGTCCGTTTCTGCACTGTGTCTCTTCCTGGTTTTGTCTTCTCTGTCTCCATCGGCCCTCGGGGGCTATCTTCTTGGCGGGTGGCTGAGTTCACTCGCGGCCTGTCCTTAAGCTTTTCAAAATCAACGGCTATTTCACCGCCTTAAATTTGACGTCTGTGCACCCGTCACTGGGTATTTGAACTTCCAACGGCTAGTTCGCCGTGCTCGATTTTGACATCTTTGGACCCGTCACCCCTTTGAATTTCCTCGGCCTTTTCCTTTCCTTTGGCTTTTTCTCTGGTTGGGCTTTTGTTTCGGCCATTTTTCCTGTGGACAAAATGTCTGCAAGAATTGTTTCGCTTGCTTCCTTTCCTTCTGAGTTTTTTCTCGGGCTTTTTTCCTGCGGCCTCTCCCAAATTTCTTCGGACTTTTTGTCCGAAAAAATTCCTTCGGACAAAAGTCCGAAAGAAATCATTTTATGCCTTGCCTTGTCTTTGTTTATTTCCGCGGAATTTTTTTGAAGGATTTCTTCGAACAAAATGTTCGAAGGAATTCCTTCAGACATTTTGTCCGAAGAAATTCTCTGTTCACTTTTCCGAAGGAATTTCAACTTGCCTTGTGCATTTTTCTGAAGGAATTCCAACCCTTTCGGCCTTCTCTTTGGTCCCTTTGCAAATGTTCCATGCCCTCCGCAAGGGCATTTGGAATGGTCCATTTTGCGCCTAAGTGGGAACTTGTCTCTTCCTGCAGAGTCCGTAGAAACGCCTACAAAGTCCGTAGAAAACTTCCTACAGAGTCCGTAGAAATAGGCCTGCAGAGTCCATAGAAATAGGCCTGTAGAATCCGTAGAAATCAGACTTGTGCAAAATTCAACAAATGAACTAGCTCAAAACAACAGGGAAAGAAGGGGACTGATTTTGGCCTGTCGGACCAAAATGGTCAACAAATTGGTGACTCTTTGCCTTAAAGTCCATTGGGCACAGAGTCAGAATGCAGCTTTGAAAAAAGGTTAACAACAGCCTTGAGAGATCCAAGAATCAATCACGAGCTTTTACCCCAGACACAAGGGAAAACACACACAAGGCTAAAAACACTACTTGTTCAAACAGAACTTAGGGAAAACAGGGAAAGAAACTGAAAGCAAACTACTATGTATAGTTAACCAGGTATATTTGCCTCCTTCCTGGATCAAAGGGAAAATTTCTTAAGTCTCCTTCCTGGCAAGAAAACTTATGGTGCCAGACAAGTGGCTGAATGGAATGGAGACTTGGTGCCCTGCTCCTCTTGCCTGCCACCTGGATTGGCTTGCATATGAGTGGATCAGAATCAAACATGCTCCCAACATATATGTACTTTTCTTGTCCTTAGAAGCTTGTCGAATGCTGGTCCTTCATGCTGGTGCGCTTCACCAAGAAATCAATGGCTGTTGGCTCATCACCATAAGCCCTTTGATACGCATAGTCCCTTTGTAGTGCATCATGGTTTGACCCGTTCCCTTCTGTTTCATTAAAGACCCTATCAAACTCATCGTCTGCTCCCTCATGGCCTTCTTGAAGAAGGGTGACTATTGTGATGTCTGAAATGGAGTCACAAACTGATTGCTTATCCCACAGAACATCATCTTCTTGTTCAAGGCTCTCTTCTTCAAAGCTATCCTCAAGATGGATAGGCCTCTCTTTTTCCTGCTTAAGGATCAGAGTCTCTAGTTGTTCAAAGACATCCATCTGATCCTCCTCCAACTCAGGCTCCATGGCATGGTCATCCTCCTCATTGAAGCAACAAGTTCATCAAACAAGGGAGGAGAGAGCTCATCATGCTTACGTTCCTCCTCATATTGCTGGAACATCTGCATGTATCATGACCTGCGTCTTCTCCATTGCTGATGATGTCTTCAGAAAGAGCCACCATGATGATTTCCTCTTCATTGTCGCTCATGATAGCCTCTTGGGAAACTGCAAATTGGATCTTCTCTTCCTCACTCGCCTCCTGCAAAACAAGTTCCTCCTTGAGAAAGGATGAAGTGGAAAAACCATGTGGTAGAGGAGGCAGTCCTTGAGCTAGAATCGAATGATTCTCCTCTTTCCATTTGGCCAACACTTCATCTATATCAGGTGTGACTGGATAGCTCTCTTGGAGGTGTGTAGATGGGGTGTGTTCAGACATGGAATCAACTATTTGGTCTGAACCATCCATCACACATTGGCTGAGGAAAATCGCTCTGGACTCCAACTCTGCAACTCTCCTGGCTAGATCTTCTTGGAAGAGCCTTTCTTGGAGGTCACAATCATCATCACGATGAGTAGGAGCAGCTTCATCTTCTTCAAGGTTTTGAGCATAACCTTTCTCCTCCTCCTTTCTGCCTCATGATTCCATTGTTTGCTTCCAGCTCATGACCTTGGGATTAGAACTTTTCCCTTGGGAAGAAGCAACAACTTTGTATTCTTCAAGGCCCTGAGCTGGTTCATGATTTTACTTCTTCCAACTTGGAATTTGGAGATCATGTTGAAAGACTTGAGGCGCTTGGGGAAGATTTGGGAGGGTCTGCTCATGTACAAGAAGAGCTGCTTGAAGAGAGGCGTGCTGAAAAGATAGGCGCACGGGATTAAGAGTAGGATCGATTGATGCATCGGATGAGCTAGAGTGAGCAAGTGCCATCTGATAGAAAGGATTTGGTGCACAAGAGGGGGCTTTCTTTAGAATAGGAGGGGGTGCGCAAGGCTGATTGCCTTGCATGAATGGATTCTTCCATTTTGCTACCTCCTCCTCCATGGATTGCAAGCCCTGAGCTTGCCTGAACAAACACTCATCTTTATACATCAGCTCCTGCTGATATCTATACTGCTCATCCGGTCTATCAATCTCCATTACTTGCTTTTCAAACTCCAACGCTACTTCCCTTATGGTTGTAAGGCAACTAGGAGAGCTGCTTGAGGGGATTGCATGAACAGTCTGAGCTTGATCAAAACCATATGAAGGAAAACAATCCATGATTCTTATCAATGGGATTATACATACAAAAATAAGATTTCTTGATGGCACCTGGATTGCTTAACCAGCAGATTCAACTCAGAGTCGCCATTGGTGTTGATGAAAAAGCCTCCAAAGGCTGGTTGGTTGAAGAACACACCAAAATTCTTCAACTCTTTGGACAAAACTTGTCCTAGTTGGTCTCACCGGGCGTGCCAAAAACTGTTAACGCGGCAGATTGCACCTTTGACAGGAGGCCGAGCTCTTGCCTTCCACACGCAACAATGGAAACTCCCTCTTGCCTGTGGGCAAGGCAAAATTGGGGGGAGAGTCTCTAAATAAGGGCTAGCTCCCTTTGATGTATCTTTTAGGTCCTGGATTTCTTACTGCTAACAAATAAATAAAAAAGGGGGGGTTGAAAAGGGAGAAAGATGCTGAAAACAAAACCTAAACCTAAACTAAAAAGGTGATACACCAAAAAAGTTGATCCACTCAGCCCGAACATACACTCTTCACCAAGAACAAGCTCCCATACACTTCATTTGACACAAGAAATCCTTCTGCATCAGTGAGCTAGGGGTCCGTGGATAAAAGGAGAACTCACAATGCACTAGACATGTTGAAATCATCCTGCGAGAGCATAAAGGAAAATGACTTAACATAGAACAAAGGCATAGACACATATGAAAGTACAAGATCAAATAGAGGTAAAAATGCTGTCTCGATTCACGGTAAAATCCAACAGAGTTCTGCTTTACAAGCCCAGAGATTTTTTGGGTAGAGCTTTGCCTTACGGGCTAAGATCTCTTCTCAAATGAGAAGTTTACAATATATAGAGAGAGAAGAAGTAAAGGCGCCCCTTTGGAAAAGACTTTTGGCGCCCTCTGACAAGCTAGCCCATGTGCGTTGAGAGCATCGGGAAGAGGAAGCCGCTTGATAGATAATGCTATGTCGGCTCCTGCTTTGACTTTGGCATTCAAACATTAATGTGAAAGCATGGGCCGCACCTCTTTTTTGCAAACAGACTGCTTCCTTTCAGATATTCACGCAGTTTGTCTGCTTATAAATACAAAGTGGAGAAAACAGTGCGCGCCGTTCACTATTCACGCCCCTTGATGACCACTTGGCAGGCACTGTTCCAACCGCTGGAATAACTCCTTCCCCTTTGCCACCTGGACTGTTTTGTCCGTTTCTTCACTTTGTCTCTTCCTGGTTTTGTCTTTTTTGTCTCCTTCGGCCCTCGGGGGCTATCTTCTTGGCGGGTCGCTGAGTTCACTCGCGTCCTGTCCTTAAGCTTTTCAAAATCAACGGCTATTTCACCGCCTTAAATTTGACGTCTATGCACCCATCACTGGGCATTTGAACTTCCAACGGCTAGTTCGCCGTGCTCGATTTTGACGTCTTCGGACCCGTCACCCCTTTGAATTTCCTAGGCCTTTTCCTTTCCTTCGGCTTTTTCTCTGGTCGGGCTTTTGTTTCGGCCATTTTTCCCATGGACAAAATGTCTGCAAGAATTGGCTCGCTTGCTTCCTTTCCTTCAGAGTTTTTTCTCGGGGTTTTTTCCCGTAGCCTCTCCCAAATTTCTTCGGACTTTTTGTCCGAAGGAATTCCTTCGGGCAAAAGTCCGAAAGAAATTGTTTTATGCCCTGCCTTGTCTTTGTTTATTTTCGCGGAATTTTTTCGAAGGATTCCTTCGGACATTTTGTCCGAAGAAATTCTCTGTTCACTTTTCCGAAGGAATTTCAACTTGCCTTGTGCATTTTTCCAAAGGAATTCCAACCCTTTCGGCCTTCTCTTTGGTCCCTTTGCAAATGTTCCCTGCCCTCCGCAAGGGTACTTGGAATGGTCCATTTTGTGCCTAAGTGGGAACTTGTTTCTTCCTGCAGAGTCCGTAGAAATGCCTGCAGAGTCCGTAGAAAACTTCTTGCAGAGTCCGTAGAAATAGCCCTGCAGAGTCCGTAGAAATAGGCTTGTAGAGTCCGTAGAAATCAGACTTGTGCAAAATTCAACAAATGAACTGGCTCAAAACAACAGGGAAAGAAGGGGACCGATTTTGGCCTGTTGGACCAAAATGGTCAACAATTAGACAATGAAACCAATGTTAAGTAGTTTTTTATGAGACACATTCTCAACCACGCAACATTATAGACTAGTTAATTAAATAATTATAAATTTTTGAACAAAGTATATGCACTAGCTACTAGCATACATGCATATGAAATTACTTCCATGACTACATTTTAGATAGGAGATTGCATAAGATAGTAAGACTCACCCACTTTTGTGACATAGAAGTCAAGCTATGTATCAGGCATAGAGGTGGTTACAATCCATCCACATATCTAATGTGATGCAAAATATCGAGGCAACTAACTAAAAATGAAATTGGAAAGAAGATATAGAAAATTAGTATTACTGTATCAACAAGTACATGTTGACAAGTTGGGTTTAAAATGTCAATAATAAATGCAAATCTTATTCTAAGCATAAACATTCATAGAATGCAGACACTAGTCAAGTCTTTGCTAAGTTACTAGTTTCATAATTGATTTTACAATAGACGCCTCTCATAGGAACTTCATACTGTGGCTTCCAATGTCAAGCATACATATGGAATGCAAAAAATTATGTTAACAACATATAAATAAAAAATGCATGTTTTTACATTGCTTTGTGGCACATAAACTTAACAGTGAAAGAAAAGCAAGTATAAATTTGAAGGACAAGATACACATCACTTAAAACTTTGTTTGTATGCCACAAACCTACAATATACTTTCTACATAGATGCTTAAAATATAAATAAATTGAATATTCCCAATTATATAACCCAATCAACAAAACAGGCTTAGTTTTAAAGGGTTATAAGGTGTCTAGAATCTATGAACATGCTCAAACAACGTTTAATGTCTTAGTTGACCCTTACAAAAATATGATATTATCTTTGCATGTAAATACAATTTTGAAAAAATTAATCCGAGCCATATAATCTCATTATTGATCATAAATTATTATCACTTTATGGGGTTCCAAAGGATCTTTGGATCTAAAAATACAGTTTCACCTCATCTGTCCCCTCAAATCAATACACTGCAACATTCTGGGTAAATGTATAGATCTTATTACATAGTCCAAACAACTGTCCTGCATATAAACTGATTTTAAATTCATCAATGAAACAATTTACCACATTTTGTGGGGCTCCCATTGCTTTGAAACATAATGAGGGATGCACACTTGCAAAAAGAAATGAAGGCACAATTCTTAGCCAAATGAGTTCCTGCCCAGGCATGACTAGCATATATTGAAGGTAATGCAGCTATGAAATGAAGAAGATTTAGTATTTTAGCTTACAAACGAGTTGTCCTAGTCGAAGATGAGGTTGTTAGTGTTTAGAATATGGACACCCCTCCAAAATCAGTCCAGACTCAATCTAGGAACCTCATGTCTCAGTGCCTTCCTTGAGGTGAAAGAAGGTAAAGAATGTTTGGACCACTTTCTTGCAAAGATTTTGTTTTCTTAAATGCCCACAAACAATATAACAAACCTTATTTTTTTCAGATAAGACTGCACAAACTCAGTGGCATGAAATATATAAGCTCAAACATGTCAGTTTTATTGATTTTGAGACAGATAAACTCAAATATGTTGCAGGAGGCGTGAGAATCCAATTGCCAGAAACCTGAAAATCTGGGAACTAGGGTTATTCTTTTCTCCCTTCCTCAATTATATATCTTAGTCTCCGTCTTTTCTAGCGGGTTATGATAGTTCACCAAGGAATGATATGATTATGTAAATTTATAAGTTTGGAAATGTTTTTATTACTTTCAAACTCCATTTTTGAATCCAAGTGTTAACCAGTTATTTCTATAATATCATAATTCGAGTATGCTCCTTATATATGCCAATCTCTAGTAGGATTCAAGGCTTCACTAGCCATTGAAATTATCCATTTAGTTTCCTTTGGCATCCACTTTAGTTGTGTAACTCATGTCCTCTAGAGCCAATCAAATGTCCTAGTATTAATCATAGATGTCCTTAATCTCTTACACTTGTTTTCTTTAGGACATATTTTGTGGCCAAAAAATTCTTGTCAATAAGAACTATGGGCTGCATTACTTGTGATCGATCTATCCAATCACTATATATATATATATATATATATATATATATATATATATATATATAAAATATATATATATAATATAGGATTTTCTTTCTATGTTGATCTGCCAGAGATAATGCCATAAGTCTCAGAAAATGATCATTTATTATTTCTAGTTTTCCATTTATTGACTTATGATGGTGAAAAATCGAGACTTGATTCTTGAGAGGTCCATTGTAGATGGTCAAATATCAACCGCCAATTTAACTAGAAGTCCTTGCATGTGCACATTCCCTAGTTTTTAAGTAATTATACTTTTAATAATATCTCTAATGAATTATTGGACTAGTTTCTGAAAATTTATGCTTACCGAAGTAGTAAAAGTTAAGTCTAGGTTGAATGATACTATCTCCTCTCCTTGTGAATTATGGCACATAATGTTTTTCCTTCTTTTTATGGAATCAAAATTGCGGTATGTTATGTGAGAATTACTGTTAAATGGAATCTTCTCTTGTACTAGTTTATATCTTGGATTAATAAATACACAAAATTAGTGAGCATGCGTCTTACACAATAAACAATTATAGATTAATATTTTTAGATATTCAAGTCTATTTTGAAATCTTTTTTTCTCTTGATCGATTTTAGATCCTTGCATTCATCTTGTTAATTTGGGATTGCATATGATTTGCAAAATTCAGGTTATAAACTGTGCGCAATTGGTTTCAAAGGAAAATAGCTCAAACACTAGCTCCAATGTTCGTTCAGCATTTAAAGATGCAAGACTCATGGATGCTATTCTTGTCTTTGATGACTTCCAGGTTCAGCTCTTCCATTTATCATTAAATATCATAATATGTGTGTCAATATTTTCTGCGCCTTCTTGTACACATCAATATTGTGTTTTGTTTATGCTGGTTTCCTCAAATTTTACAGATATTAGGCTCTGAAACTGGCTCTTCTAAGGGCAACAACAGCAGTATTTCAGAATGGTCAAATGGAGTAATTGGTTCCCTTTTGCATGAGCTAGAAAGTTTTCCAAGCATGTGCATCCTTATTGCAAACATAAAACAGGTTTGATAATAATTTAATATGTACTTTCATCCAATGGTGCTCATTAACAAATTCTAGCATTTCTTGAAAAATGTTTTTTTTTCTAAAATCTTAATCAAACAATGGAACAAAACTTCTTTGTTGGGTTTATATGTAGTGGATCAAGTTTCTAGCCTTGGTAAGGTCTGTAGAACTATATTTTCAACCTCGCTACATTGATGAAGAGGTTAAGCTAATTTATGTTGCTTTTGATCTCATAGACAACCATAACATAAACACTGAAATCGGATTTATTTATTTATTCTTCAACACTAAAGATCAGAAAAATATCCACTGAATGTATACATCCATTTTTTGACGAATGGCATCCCATATATATGGAATAGACCAAATGATGGCCCTATAGACTGAAAGAAGTGATGAAAATCAACTATGGGTGATGTCAGACCTGAAATACTGCCCTCATTGTGATGTCTTCCCTTGGGATGATGATGTCAATTCTTGAGATGATGCCCTAGCTGTTGTAGATGATACCCAATGCAGAAATCCTGACAATGACGCCAAAAACATGTCCTAGATGATAAAACTGAATTGAAAACAGCAATTCTCTGACTGGAAGCACAAATGCAACTCTTAGATGGAGTCACCACTAAATATTGGAGGATTTTCATCACCAAATCTATTTGCAATGGAGGGTTTTCATCCTCAAAAGCAGAAGTTGAAGCAGTAACTCAAACTCTCAATGTAAAAAGAGATAATGGCAAGAGATGATTTTCAAATAACTCTCCTCTCACCCCCCCAAATGCATTTTTATAAGTTCACTTGACACTTTTCTAAGGAAAACTCCCAAAAGTAACTTTCCATCTTCTAATTTGATGTTGACTTGCGTTTTTTGGAAAGTCACCTTTATTTTATTTATTTATGATAATAAATTAATATTAAGTTGTCACTTTTTAATATAAAGTAAATATTAACTTTATTATTTTTACTTTATTTGAGAAAAAGGGGTCATGATAGTCCACCCTTCCTAAAAATTGCTTGTCCCAAGCACTTGCAAGCTTAATTCTCAAACTTTTCCCAAATGCTCATCTCTGTAATGCTTGGATCCCAATTCATCTTTAGGCACTTGTAATTCCAGGTTATAAATAAACTTTGCCTCACCAAGTTGTTTCACTGTGAGTTATCATAAAATTGTTCCCCATGATGGCCACAAGCATGTCTAACATTATATGTTGATCTATTTAGTGAACTATCTTCTTGACCTTTGTCCACAAACAACGAATTGTGAGGATGCAAACATAACAAGTTACCATTACCTTTTTTGTGATGTAGTTGGCTTCTACTGTGCCACTCTAATATACTTATGAATTGAAAAGTCGGGATCCTCCCTTGAATTATGAAACATAATGGAAATGGGCAAGATTGTTTCCAACAGATCCCATGGCTGAAATCTTTCACAAATAGCATGGTGTAAGGAAAGTTTCTCAAATCTTGCAAACCTGAAGCTATATTTGGCTGCTAACAGAAGTCCAAAGTCTAAAATTTCACAAATCAGCAGTGTGAAAATGATATAACAGCAGCAATACTGAAAATTGTTTGCATAAATCATTGCTATCAACAACTTAAAGGCTGGAAATAGACAATCAATGACTAGAAATCGTCTCATAATTTTCAGCATATCTCTGTTGAGACCCTGAAAAATCAGCAATCCTGTGATTGAAAACACTTTTAGGGCTGTAATTGGTATAGTACAGCAGTTGAAATCTGTGATGACAGCAGTCCTAAGGCTGAAAAATCTGATAATGGCAGCCCTTGCTCTGTTTCCTTTGCTAATTGGCTATTATTACCTTTGATAGATCTCGAGATATCACTCATATCCCATACTTTTATGTGTAGACAACCTTGAATGAAAGGATATACTTCTTCCATATGATTTGCTTGAAATTCTAGATAAATGGCAAAGAAGTACGAATACTCATTTAGCCTATCCACAACAACATAAATGTAGTCTCTAGCATGTAGCTTGGGAAGACTTGTGATGAAGTCCTTGAACATACTTTTCCAATCTTGATGAGGAATAAAAAATGGTTGCAACCAACTTACTAAGAAGACATGCTCTACTTCATTCTACTAATAGGTGATGTATTCCCTGATGTGTTTAAAATCCTCCTCAAAGCTCCACCATGAGAATCTCTTTCTTATATGTCTACAAATTTGTAGTATCTAGAGTGTCCCACAATTGGTGTATCATGCAAAGCTTTCAAAATATTATGTCTTATCTTAGATTAAAGTACTAGAAAGATTCTATCCTTGTTCAAAATGAGACCATCTACTAGCACATATTTTCCATCCTTCACATTTCCATCTAAAATGTTAACAACAAATGTATTCTTGGCATAATCTACCATGATTGAAATCTTCCAATCACCATAAATGACAAAAATAGAAGAAAAAACAACCATTCTAGAAAAGACATCAACAACTACATGTTTTTTCCATTTTATATCAACATCATAACCTTGGATTTTTGTTTCCCACCTTTGTGGTTCATCATTAAAATCATGTTGATCCAAGAAGAACTTCAAGCCATTGCAATCTGTCTCAACCGCACATCTACCATAAACCAAGTGATGTTTGAATTTTACCAAAACATGCTTGATGGCAAGAATCTCCTTGTCATAAATAGAGAAACTATTTTCTGTATCTTTCAACTTTATGCTCTCCATATTAATGGAGTCCCCCTTTTGGATTAATATGGCCTCAATACCTACTCTTGAAACACCACATTCTACCACAAATGGTGGTGATAAATATGAAATGGACAATATAAGACATGTGATGATTGCCCTCTTAAGCTTATCAAAAACTAGTATTATATCCATCCATGCAAAAGCTCCTTTCTTTGTCATGTTGGTTGATGATGTTGCTATATGTGAAGATCCCTTAACAGACCTTCTATCATGGCTGCATAAACAACAAAATCTCCTCAATAGAGTTAGTGTGGTAGGGAGTGCCTATTGTCATCAAATTGTGCACCCTAGGACATTCTATGAAGCTCCTTCAATTTGATGCAACATTGAATCATCCCTCAAGTTTGTGGGAACTTGTAAGAGAGATGACTCTCTAGTATTGAAAAGGGCTAGCTCCTTGAATTCTTCTCTAAGTGTCTATTAGCTAATCTAATATTTGTTTATGAAAAGAGTCAAGAGTTTACTTAAAACATAAACTATGCTAGAGAAGTGATCCACCAAGAATATATCCCACCGACTATCACACTTCTACTAAATAACAATGCTTTTTAAGACTAATTTCATGCATTGAAAGATCTTAACATAGTGTTTCAATGTGAAGGTAACATGCTTGAGACAATCAATAAGATACTTGACCTAAGGGGTAGATTGCACACCATAGATACAATTGCATACTTGAAAGAGAGTTTAGTGCATTTAACACACTTCACATGACTTGTTAACATCAGAACCTTTGTTCAAACATGAAGGATAAAGGGAGTGAGGATGATGTTATCACGTGGCTCCACTATACATCACTCACATACTCAGACAAAAGTTCATAAACTCAGAATTGGTCTTGTATTCAATGTTCAAAAGCAAAGTGCAATGTCATTTTAGCAGGGCTTTGCTATACCAAAAATGTGGTCCCCTTACAATAGCCAAAATGTCTCAATTTATAGAATTTTGAAGAAGAGGTAGAGAAGAGAAGTTGAAAAGGCATAAGGACATGTGTCATCGATATAAAGATCAGTTACAGATGCATAAGAGAGATGGATGGGGCGAGCCATGCCATGTTAGGAGATTTACTTGTCCAAAACAAGTCATGAGAATGGTGGCAAGTGGCATAAAACCTTTAGGAGTGGCACAAGAAACTGCTTCTATCGAAGATCATCCATGAGCGTTCGAAACTGAAAACAGAGAAGCCGACACATAGCACTGCTAAGGGGGATGGAACTCATGACGATAGTTAGAAAATGTTCTTTCTAACTGCTAGCTATCCCCTGAACACCTGTAGTTGTCAATTTCATGGAAGCAATGACTCGAACTGTCAACTTGTCCATTTTGCTTGCTTTGTCTGCACCAGATGCTTGGGATTCAACCATTTGTTACCTCCATGTCTGCTCTCATGTTCCCACCAAGTCTTTTGAATAGCAACGGTTATTCTCCGCAGTTTAAAATTGACTTTTTGCGGGCTGCCATCTTTGTTTGAATAACAATGGCTATTTTCAGACAATTTTCTCGAACATTTCCTTCGGCCTTTTTGTTTGGTCCTCTTCGCTGTAGAGGGGTGCCCTTCGAAAAAATTGTGGACACTTCCCCGAGAAAAGTACCTTTCGTGGAAATTGTTTTGGGCGCTTTCTCCGGAAGAATTTGGCACTTTTTTCAGAAAGAATTCATTCAGGCTATCTTTCTGAAAGAATTCCTTTGGACTTTTTGTTTGGCCCTTCGGACTTTGTGAAATGAGCCATTCAGAAAGGACACTTGCCCGAAAAATACCCTTCAGAAAATTTGTGGAGGATCATTTCAGCTGCAAGGTACCCTTCAGAATTTTTGTTTGGTCCATTTTATTGCGAAAGAAGCCTTCGAAAAAGTTGAATTGGACTGTTCAGAAAGAAAAAGTACCCTTCAAAAAATTTGCAAAGTACCCTTCGGCTTTGAAAAGATATTTTTCGAAAAAATGCGTAGGTTAACTACTCGAAGACTTATCTTTCGAAAAAGTTGTAAAGTACCTTTCGGAAAAATTGAAATGATCCCTTCGAAAAAGTTGAATTGGCCTGTTTGAAAGGAAATACCCTTCAGATTTTTTTTTTAGGGCATCCTGCTTGAAAAGTGCCCTTCAGAGAAGTTGCAAGTGTCTTCCGAGAAGTTTGTTTTGGACAAATTGTCCAAAAGAATTTGATACTTTCTGAAAGATAACACTTGGTCAAAAAACAAAAGACCCAAAAGATTACTATGCATAGGCTTTAGTAAAAGACCGAAATCAAACTTTTCGAAAGAAACAACACTTGGTATTTTTTCGCTGAGGCTCAATGAGAAATACTCCTTCCGAAGAAAATTTTCGAATATTATACTTGACCAAATTTGAAGATGCAAGCTTGGAAGTGAAATTTGACCAACAGTGCCCAAACTAGAAAATTTTGAATCCTCTTTTGATCCCCCTGCGTAGCCTGAGCAATAATGACATGGCCCAAGTATAAAATATTTGCGACCCCAAATTGACACTTAAATTCTTGTACAAATGGAGCCTATTTCTCTAGAATCCCAAGGATCAAATCTAGGTGTCTCATATGATCCTTCCATGCTTTGCTACACATCAAAATATCATAAACTTTTTATCAAAACAAACTGTCTTAGCTGACCACTGAATACCTGATTCACCATGAATTGGAATGTAGCAGGAGCATTAGTCAAGTTGAATGGCATGACCAAGAACTCAATGTGCCTCGTAAGGCATCTGAAATTTGTCTTGTGCACACCTCCCTTACAAACCCAAATCTGATGGTGGCTTGATCTCAAATCAGTTTTTGAGAAATGAAGAGTAATAATGGCATGCTTACAGCCAATTTTCAATTCTATGGCATATTGGAAACCTCAACCTGATAACAATCTTAGGGACATATTATTGAACATCGTACTATGTTGTTTTTGAAGCATTTGAATATCAACATAAAGACTATGTTGCTTACCAAAAGATGAAATAGTTTGCATGCTCTCCACCACAAAGAAACTTTTCCTTTATGAGAAGAAGTTCCTTTAGCCATGACTACTCTTAAGTATTCATCAGAGATACTTCCAAGCACCATATCTTTTACTATGAACTTTAGCTCCTTAGAATTTTGATTCTATATTAACTCGCCAATGAAATGCAACCCTTCTATCTCCATAACCATGTTAGTTCTCATAACATAAAATTCATTCCATACCTTATTCCCACCCATGGTTATCTTAAGTTTTCTACTTATCTAGGTGCATGGAATGGTGAATCTATCTGCAATTATGATTTAAAACCATCAAACATTTCAGCCTTTATGTGCTTCTCGATATCTTCTTTTTGTAGCTCTTTGTTTATAACACTTAGATCCCACACGATCATACATGAACAATTTCGAATTTGAGAGGAGATCCTCTTTCCATTTGTACCCTTCATCTTTTCACCGATCTTGTTGCCCATTTTTTGGCCCACATCAAAGTTTGCCTAAGTATGAAAAAGGGAGCTTTTAGGGAAGAAAATGTTAAGTCTTTGGGAGAACTTCGGGTTTTCCAGCAGTGACAACTTCAGGGTTTTTGAAGGCATAGTGCAAATCGGGTTTTCAACAGTGCTTAGCTTTTAAATGTTTTATAAGAAGTAATTCGGGTTTTCAGCAGTGCTTAGCTTCTAAATGTTTTATAAGTAGAAGTAATTTGGGTTTACAAACCCAAATTACTCATAGACAGTGTATTTTGGGTTCTCCAAGGGGCACTACTTGATTACTTCATAAGTTGTGAGCAGTTAGAAGCCCAAAATAAGTAAAGGGGCTTTACAAACTCGATTTGGTCTTGAAAATGGTGCTTCTCGGGTTCTTCAAGGGACAAGCCTTTTTCAAAAATCCGAAGGGGTTTTTTAGGGCAAAAGGGACTAGTTAATTTTTCAAAGGAACACTTCAATTTTTTCAAAGGGTTTTTTCTTCTTCAAGTGGACAGTTGCAATTTTCCCGAAGGGTATGTTACCCTTAAGAGGGACCATTTAAAAATTATCGAAGGGTATCTTTCCCTTCGAGAGGATCGTTCATGGGAATCTGAAGGGTCTCTTACCCTTCGGGAAAGTCCATTGTGAAAAGCTCGAAGGGTAATTTCAAAGACAAATTCGGACAAAAAGTCTGAAGAAATTCCTTTGGACAAATTGTCCGAAAAAATTCCTTCGAGAGATTTGCCCGAAAGAAATAAGCCAAAAAAGAAACCCCAGACCAAGTGTCCAAAGGAAATGACGGGCTAATGGATGTCAAAATCAGGATAAAGGACTAGCCGTTATAAGTAATCGGGTTTGAAAAGCCCGAAGTCTTAAGGCTTGAGAAACAACAAAGTGAGAAGACTTCAAGATGGACAAGTCCGAAGTAAGAAGGCTTGAAGAACCCGAATTATTCTGCATAGAGTAAATCGGGTTTCTCCAAGTACTCTACTTAAAAGGCTTTATAAGCGAAGGATTTGGGAAAGTCCGAAGTTGGAGAGGCCAAAGAACCCGAATTACTCTGCATAGAGTAAATCGGGATTCTCCAAGGACTTGACTTAAGCTTGGTCCGGCAACGCTAGAGTCCTGACGCAACGAATGGAACGCTGTCACGTTGCGTAACTGGAGCAGAAAGGGCCAATCACTAAAGGACAAGTGGCACAAGGATGTTCAATAAACACGGGAGAGTCTGAGCGGCTGGTAGCTGGGAGTTATGAAGGCTCTCATCCGCCATGGTTCGTTGTTCGCAATCACCGTTTGACACTTAAATGTGTCACGTCAAGAAGAAACATTCCAGCTGCTCACAACATGACTTTTCAAATGCGTCAAAGCAAGTCTTAAAGACGGGAGGGGCACGAGAGTATTGGGCGGCGATCTGGAATGATGCATTTATAAACATCAAGGACAACAGGAGGTTCTAGTCATTTGCGACTTCTTCATTCCTCCCTTTCTCCCCCCTTTTTCCTTATAAATAGAGGCCTTGGAGCCTATAAATGTATCCCCAGACTGGTGATAAAATCACTCTATGAAAATCGTTGTGCAATGGACCTTTGAAGCAATAAATATTATTTTTACCTATCTCTTTGTTTAAAATTGCGTTGAGTTAGCTTGCGCACTAATATCATTGTGAAGAAGCAATCCTTCCAACCTTGTTGCCCTTCTTTCTTGCTTGTTTTCAGGTGCTTTCCAGTTAATTTCAGGTCTGAACTTGTGCTTTTCGGCCATTAATGGATGCTTGGTGTGAGTTTTGAAATTCCTCTTTGCCTCATATGTGGTTCAGTAAGCCTAGTTTAAGAAATACTTATGCAAGTTAGCTAGTTAGGAGGTTGTGTAAGCCAACTTGTCTTACGCTGAATTAGTGTCTTTCCTAGGCAAGTGGATCACTTACTTTCGGTGCATCACCTCCCTTAGCTTAGTTTTCTTTTCAAGTAATCTCTCTTCCCCTTTTCCTCTTCCCCTTTTCCTCGATCATTAGCAGAGTTTAGCGTAGAAACCCAAAGCACTGAAGTGAAGCACCTAAGGAACTAGCCTCATTAAACAGTCTAGAGGTTCAACCTCGTCATAGGACACCGACATTCTGAAGTTATTCACATGCTTATAGTTGGAAGTGAGAGAGCCTGAAGAACTTTCTCACAAGGGTGCAAATCTAGTCTATAATAGTTATGGGACGCTCGATGGAACAAATACCATTTCAATTCCATTTTTATTGAAAATTTGATCAAATTTGATGTTGTTTTGATCAGTTTGCAGCAGTGGTAGCTTTCATCCTTTAGCATCTGGCAAATCCAAAGAACACCTAGCTATCTGGTGGCAGAGCAATAGCTATCTTTCATGCCAAAGGTGACTACAAGATTGACTTCTGCAAGTATTCCTTTTGAATTTGTTGAATTACCTTTAAACTCAGCAAGAAGGTTAAAGTTCGCCCATACTAACCCTTACGTAAGAAGCTATCCTCCTAAACCAGTCATAAAGTATACCTATGCAAGATTTTTATCAGCCCCTCTTGCTGCCATGATTCCCCAAAAAGCTTTTGTGGGCTTCAGCGGCCAAAGCCCTTTGAACTTACCACAGTATGATCCTATGCCAGTAGCAACCCTCAAAATTTTCCCTTATTACACAGGAGACCAAGCTATAATCCTATTGAACACATAACAGACAACGAATTTTGCAACATTCACAATATCACAGTGGAGAATGTCGTTGTTAGGATATTGGTTGTATCCTTCAAAGGAAAGGCATTGGACTGGTATAGGGGTCTAGCTCCTAATTCTATCCCTTCATGGGACGCTCTGGGAATAGCCTTGTGCAAAAGGTTTGCAGATAAGAGTGATCATCTGTCACTTGCAGAGCAGTTGAACATGATCAAGAGAGCTCCTCATGAGGTCATGCAAGACTTCAATACGAAATTGTAGAAGGCATGGGATAGAATTCCAGTCGCTATTAGACCATCTTCAAACTTTGCTTTCTTGTATTACTTGAAGGCTCTGAACAACGACATAGCTGTAATGATTTAGTCTATGGGAGGAGACATACTGCCAGATGCATACGAAGTGGCTATCAAGGCAAAAAATTGCCTAGTTCAGGCTAGCAAGCTTACTCCCAAACCCCCAATGCCTCTTTTTCTAGAAATAAGACCACCTCTTGCAGTCATTCCTCCACTTGATGTTATATTTCGAACGCTAGCAATTGTTGTTGTGCCTTCATCTAAGCAAGATAAGGCCTCTACTAGTGGATCCAACGACTCCCAAGAGCAGAAAAATTACTTGGAATTAAAAAGCATGCTCCAATCCTTGGGGAATGATATGGTCAATGTCAAGAGGCAGCAAGCTTACAACAAGCCTTATCAAGCTCCGTATCAGCCTCAGCAGCAGCCTTACCAAGCTGATAGGCCACCTTACAAAGGAGGTTGACAAGGGCAGCCTAACTATGCTAGGCAGCATAATTGAAATCCGAATGCTGCATTCCCTTCCAACTTCTTGGTCTCAGTTCATAATAATGTGGCTTAGGAAGGTGAAGGGACAATGCCATGGAATCATTCTTTTGGGCAATCCATTGTCTCAACTAATGGCTCCAATCAGGCATTTAATGATCAATGGCAGCAGGTTGTTGCTTATGGATACAACCAGGCTCTTATGGCCCAAAGCATAGAGGTAACTGTTGTCAACCTGGAGCTGTGCCCTGAATTGAAGATGTGCATGAAATGGCAGTCCTCTATCCGGTTGAAACAATGGGATCTTTTCACGAGGGTGGGTGCCTCAATGGTGAGAAGAACCTCCAAAGAACGTTGGTTCCTGTAAGATGTATCAATAAGGATCTCTACTCTATGTTGCAGACTACCATGGAAAAGGGAGAAGAAAACTTTAAGGGGAAATCCTACCTAATAAAGGTGATACACCAAAAGATTGATCCACTCAACTTGGAACCTAGAACACTGAACAAACAAGGGAAAATGAAGACCTTTGATTTCAATCGACCACTATGCATAAGTATTTCGTGAGAAAGTTCGATCTAATGACCAAAACACGTGAGGAAAATGATGGAGAGAGGTCTGATACAAGACACTTTACAGCGACCTAACATCCACTTACAGCTTCAGCAAAAGACATAAGGAACACTTAACATGACCTAACATAATACGGTAAGTTAGCAACTAGGTACGAATCAGAACTTGGGAATGGAGAGAAATCTACCACATATGCAAATTGCTAAATGAATATACACTATGCCAACACTTGAAATTTGAAAGTACAGTCCTATTGATTGAAGATGTTACACAACTCACCAATGGCAGAGTCTAGTCTAGCCAAGAGAGGGATTATTTTAATCAAGGCTGAAAGCCAATTTATAGAGAATTACAAAAGCCAAAGATTGGCGTTGAAAAATTGAAGAGAAGGATTAACTTGGATTAACTCAAGGTTGACTTGGCCTTTCAATAAAAATATGTTTTCCCTTTGTCTTTGCATGAAGCTTCTTGCACTTGAGGAAGTGAACTTGTCTTTTGTTTATTGAACCGCCCACCTCTCTTTGCATGGAAATCCGTGCCAATGTCAATTTTAGCTTCTTCGTGAGCTGCTTGATGCCGGTTGGAACGTTTGAAAGGCTAAGTTGACCGTTTGATAAGCTGAGTTGGACGAAGAGATAGGTTGAGTTGGACCTTCGAATGCATGAGTTGATCCAGAGATGAGCTGGACTTCAACAACCAGGCAACTGAAGCTTTGACCAGTCAATCGAAAATAGCCCTTGCTTGCATGTATTTTATCCTATTTTGGTCTGTCTGTTCATTTTTATTTTTGGCGGGATTCTAAATTTGGATGTATTGTGTCTATATTTGGTCTATATTTCCTCCATTTGACTTTTTTCAACTTCCCATCGCTTAATCTGAGGTCAACTTCCCGTGGTTAAATTCTTTCGGAATTCTGTCTTTACCTTTGTTTTTTTTTTCTTTCCTACAGATTTTGTCCTTCAATTTTTTCTGTTGATTTTATGTTCATCCCCTTAGTCTTCTTATTTCCTTCGAAATTCTTGTTGACTTTACCTTTGATTTCCTTCGGCTTTCTTGGCTATATTATATCTTTCCCTTAGCCTTTGGATCTCCTTGGGATTTTATGCTTGCCAATTTTCCCGAATTTGTTCCTGCAGACTTTTGTTTTTCCTTATGGCTTCATATTTCCTTCAAAATTTTCTGTTTGCAATTTCCTTCGGACTTCTCATCTGCGTCGTCGACTTTTCACCACGGGCTTGTCTTCCTTGTAGTTACTTTGAATTTCTTTGGACTTTTTGTCCGAAGGAATTCCTTCAGACAAAAAGCCCGAAGGAATTAATCCTTTGTCTTTGTCTTTGACTGCATCTTCAAAATGCCCTTCGAAAAAATTGCCATGGTCCAGGCACCAACCAAGTGCCCTCCGCAAGGGCTTGTGGCTCTCCTTCTGTGCCCTTCGGAAAAATTACAATGGTCCTGTCGCTGACCAAGTGCCCTCCGCAAAGGCTTATGTCCTTTGTCTGTGCCCTTTTTGGAAAAATTGTAGGGCACCCGGGCTTTTTGTAGGGCACCCAAGTTTTTTTGGCAGGGCACCCTATTCCCTTGAATTTCTGTGGGGTTTGAATTCTCTCTTGTTTTTCTTCAGACTTTTGTCCGAAGGAATTATTCCTTGGATTTCTTGCTTTTGGCGGACCTTTGTTTGGCTGTGGGTGTTTCCTTTGTAAATTCTCCGAAGTATTCCTTCGGACAAAAAGTCCGAAGGAATTACTTCCTTCATTGTAGGCTCTTTCCTTTCTAATTTCTTGCAGACTTATGTCCCTAGCACTTCTCCGAAGCTATGTGACATTCTGCCTTCTTTGACGAACCATTCCTTCGGAAAAAAGTCCGAAGGAATTCCTATTGTAGCAAAGGCCCTCACAAAAGAAAAACAATGTATTCTTTCCCAATGCATTATTTCTTTACTTGGATGGAGATGTGAATTTTCCGAATGGCAAGAGACAATCCGTCCTGTGGAAGAATTGTCAACAGTACCCACAATGACGAGACAAGAGTAGCCTCCACAAGAGCAAGGCTTGGATCAAGGATTAAACTAGCCAGAAGCCTCAATGGTCATTAGTGAGCAAGATGAGTGTTATGCATCCAATCAGCAAGTCAGTCCCAGTCTAGCTCACATCCCTGTCTCAACAAATACAAGGTTCAAGAGAAGGAATATGGGTAACAATCAGGAAGCTTTCAAAGAACCTATTGTCACCGCTCCTTCATTGACAAAGCCAACAGTAGTAACTCTCAAAGCTCAGATAAAAGTTGGTGGTACGTCAATCAACATTGTGGAGCAAATGAAGAAATCCAGTGTGAGTGTGTCGATGTGGGACATGCTTTCCCTGTCTGGCCAAGTAGACATCCTGCAGGGAGGATTGTCCAAGATGGGTGTTACTATAGTAAGCAGCCAAGCAAGGCCGCTGAAGTCCTCACTAATGCAGTCAAGAGTCATGCGGGAGAAGGGTCAAGTAATGTGACCAAGCGCCCCCCTTTCTGTCTCTTTGATCATTGGCAATTCCTTGGTGCACAACTGCTTGGTGGATAGTGGGGCCAGCACCTTAATCATGCCAAAGTTTATTGCTGACTAGTTGAACCTCAAGTATGAGCCTCACACTAAAGGAGTTCTGCAGCTTGATGGTTCTTCCACAAATCCATTAGGTATCATCAAGAATTTGAGCCTAACCTTGCATGCTTGTCCTAGTGTGTTTGTGGTGCAAGACGTGTTGATCTTGGATGTCACTCTTCGCTTTGCATTATGTCTTTCCAGAGAGTTCACAGCCAAGATTGGGGGTTACCTTGTAGCCAATTGTTCTTACATGGCATTCAGAATAAGGTATGGGACTAAGGTTTCGATCAACGCTGAACCCATGGCACAATTCCACATTGAACCCCATCAACCAGATAACGTAAACCTCAATTGTACTATCCTTGATGAGGATGAGTTTGCAATTGGCCAAGCGCTGAACACTCATCCTGAAGAAGTTCCAGACTTGTTCTTGGATGAGTTATGGGGAGATAACCAAATTTTCAACCCTTTGGAAGGTGTTGAGGAAAGAGACATGAGTGTCTACCTAGTGCATGAAGAGAATCAACCCATGCCTTCACTCATTAGACCTAAAGAAGACCCCAATGGTTTATGGAAGTTGTTCTTTGATGGCTCAAGGAGCAAGAATGGCATAGGTGCTGGGGCAATGTTGGTTTCCCCTTCGGGTAATAAGCTTTTCTCTTCCTACAGGTTCCATTTTAGTTGCTCTTCGAATGCAGCAGAATATGAAGGCTTGATCCGTGGTCTTCAATGGGCCAACAAGAGAGGAATCAAACTGCTGCATGCTTATGGAGACAGTGAGCTCATAGTTAACCAAGTCAGGGGCTTGAACGTCACAAAGAATGCTTTGATGAGGTCCCACAAAAATAGAGTGTGGGCCCTGATTGAAGATTTTGAAGCCTTAAACATTCAAGTTGTCCCAAGAGATCAAAACCAACAAGCTGATAGGTTGGCAGCCGTAGGAGCTCAATTTGACATTCCAAATGAGTTGAAGGAAACCAAGGTTCAACCACATGTCAAGGTGGTGGTGAGACCGTCAATGCCAGATAATGAAGCCCATTGGCAAGTTTTTGAGAGTGACAAGCAAATTGTTTGTTTCTTGCAGCAGGAAGTTGAATTCTTCCAACCAAGCTAAATTGCAACTTTAGTATGAGGATTAGATTGTTCAGCTGAAGTCAAACAAAGTTCCCAAGGCGTTGGTTACACTTGAAGGCCTTTTTCATGAAGGAGACCATATGAAGAAAGAGAAGGCAGTGATATCTACTAATGAGGAAAACTATGAGAGAGTCCTCATCTTCAAGGACAAACTTCTCAAGCTGGGGAAGGTAAGCAGCAAGGATGAGTGGCATACTTTCATAGCACTTTGCCAAGAGTATGTAGATATTTTTTCTTGGGAGTACGACCTAAAAGGTTTTGATCCTAATCTAGCCCAACACACCATAGAGTTGGAGGCCAATGCCAAGCATGTAAAGCAAAAGCAAAGGCCCGTTAATCCCAAGATTGAAAAGCTAATGAAGAAGGAGCTAACCAAGTTGATCGAGTCCAAGATCATCTTTCCTATCAAACACTCATCATGGGTAGCCAACTTGGTGCCTGTAAGAAAATAGAGTGGGGAGATTAGGTTTTGTGTGGATTTCAGAGATTTGAACAAAGTCTCCTTGAATGATCACTACCCCCTGCCATCCATGGAGCAACTTCTCCAAGTAGTTGCAAGATTAGAACGTTTCTCTCTATTGGATGGGTTTTCTGGTTACAACCAAGTTTTGGTGAAGGATGAAGATTGGTACAAGACTGCCTTCACCACCAAATGGGGCACGTATATATACCAAAAGATGCTTTTTGGTCTGTCAAATGCTAGTGCTACCTTCCAAAGAGCCATTGACATGGCTTTCCAGGTGCTGTTGAACCAAATGGTGCTGGTATACTTGGATGACATCATGGTTTTCTCCAAGAATGCCAGTGAACACATGGACCACCTGACTCTGATTTTTGAATGGTGCAGAGAGTATGGGATTTCATTGAATCCCAAGAAGTGTGTGACATGCATGAAGGCAAGCTGCTGGGCCACATCGTCTCAAAGGAGGGGCTGTCCATTGATCCTGACAGGACAAGTGCCATCTTGGCTTTATCCCTGCCCAAGCATAAGAAGGGACTCCAAAGTTTCCTTGGAAAGATAAACTTCGTGAGAAGATTTATCCCTGGTTTGGCAAGTTTGGTCAAACCCATCACTGCTATGCTGAAAAAGAACCAAGTGTTCACCTGGTCAATTGAAGGCAAGTCATCATTCGAAGCTATCAAGCAAGCTATTGCTCAAGCACCCACACTTATGAATCATGATTTCTCAAGGGATTTCATTTTGTATGCTTTTGCCAATATTGATAATATATCAGCTATGTTGATGCAAAGAAATGGTGAAGGACTTGAGCAGCCATTAGCTTTTTTTCAACTAGGGGCTTGAAGGGTATGAGGTGAGATACACTTTTCTAGAAAAACAAGTTCTTGCAGCAGTAAGGAGCCTCAATAAGTTCAGGCCAATGCTATCCAACAACAAAATCCACCTTATGGTGTTTCATCTTAGAGTAAGAGACTTCCTTCTTAACAAGGATTTGAGCGAAAAAAGAGCTGGGTGGATTACTAAAGTCATGGAGTATGATATGGAGATCAAGATCACTAAGCTAGTAAGAGGTAAAGGCTTATGTGAGCATATGGCTGAGGATCTTCATAAAGACAAAGAGGTCATCTTGGTGACACAAGATAACCTACAAGGAGATGCACCTCCACCTCACACTAGTCGGCTCCATGATATGACTCACTTTCTGCTAACAGGTGAGTGCCTTCAAGGTATGGACAAAGCAAAAAGAAGGTATTTCAAACTTCAGTCCATACCTTATGTTTTAGTTGACGGGGTTTTGTTTAAAAGAGACCTCAATGGAGTGCTCCTGAGGTGCGTAGATGATGAACAAGTATCCAAGCTTTTGGAGCATTTCCATGATGGGCTTGTAGGAGGTCATTTTGCTTCAAGGACTATTGCAGCAAAGATCATGAAGGCTGGTTACTACTAGCCCAGCCTATTCAAGGATGCTTATGCATGGGTGAGGAGGTGTCAGGAGTGTGCTCTTTTTGTAGGTAAGCAAAGGTTAACAGCTTTCCCTCTCAACCCGATTCAAGTGGAGCAACTATTTATGCAACGGGGTTTGGATTTCATTGGTATGATCAACCCCCTGTCAAGTGCAGGGCATAAATGGGTGCTTACTGCAACTGATTACTTCACAAGGTGGGTGGAAACCATTGCATTGAAAGAAGCCAACGAAAGTGCAGTCTTAGACTTCTATCACAGCATTGTGACCAAGTTTGGTGTTCCATCCACTATCATATTTGATAATGCATTGGCTTTCCTTGGTTTGAAAACAAGTGAAAGGGCTCTCAAAATGAGCATCTACCTTAGCACTTCTTCAAATTATTATCCTCATGGAAACAAACTCGTTGAATCCACAAATAAAAATTTGCTGAAGATTATCAAGAGGACCATGGAGGAGAATCAGAGGATGTGGCACACCAAGTTGAAGACAGCCTTGTGAGCTGACCGGGTAACTCCTAAAGCTGCTATTGGCAATTCTCCATATGTTCTAGTATATGGAATGGAGGCCAAGTTACCCATTTCCCTTGAGTTGTCTGAATTAGAGCTAGCCCATCAGCTGGAGCTGCTACAAGATGAACTTATGAATGTGAGATTGGCAGAACTCACAGAGCTTGAGGAGACAAGGGACCTTGCAATGAAAACATTGGAGACACATCAAGCTCAGGTGAAGAAGGGTTTTGACAAGAGAGCTACTACAAGGATTTTTCATGAAGGAGACTTGGTTCTCAAATGGGACTAAAAAAAGGCCAAACCGGGCAACCATACCAAGTTTGACAGCTTGTGGAGTGGCCCTTATTTGATCCACGAATGCAAACAACATAACGCTTTTCAGCTCGCCCAATTAGATGGATAGATATTATCCATCCCAATCAATGGGATTCATCTAAAGCCATGTTATTAGAAGAGTTTGCAGCTATTGTATATTATTGTACATTTTGTATAGATTTTCATGTTTCTCTCTAAGTGCTTTGTGCACATCCGTTTCAGTTGTGTGTTTTCCCTTCCCTAAGTGCCATGGGCATAGTTTGTTTCATTTCGATTGTCCTTGTTGCTTCAAGGGAGATTTCCAGAAAGAGCTCGCTTTGTGCAATAGCAGTGACTCCACACCCAATGGATCGAACAAAGCAAATGAGCTAGTTTCTCAAGCATAGTAGGCATGCTTCCCTGCGAATCGTCAAAAATGTTGGCCATTTTTTGGCCCACATATCAAAGTTTGCCTAAGTATGAAAAAGGGAGCTTTTAGGCAAGAAAATGTTAAGTCTTTGGGAGAACTTCGGGTGTTCCAACAATGACAACTTCGGATTTTTTAAAAGCACAATGCAAATCGGGTTTCCAGTAGTACTTAGCTTCTAAATATTTTATAATTAGAAGTAATTCGAGTTTACAAACCCAAATTACTCAGATAATGTATTTCGGGTTCTCCAAGGGGCACTACTTGATTATTTCATAAGTTGTGAGCAGTTAGAAGCCCGAAATAAGTAAAGGGGCTTTACAAACCCGATTTGGTCTTGAAAATGGTGTTTCTCAGGTTCTTCAAGGGACGAGTCTTTTTCAAAAATCTGAAAGGGCTTTTTAGGGCAAAAGGGACCAATCAACTTTTTCGAAGGAACTGTTGACCAATTTTGGTCCTGCAGGCCAAAAATCGGTCTCCCTTTTCTTTCCTTGCTGTCCTGATTAGCCAGTCTCTAATGTCTTCACCTTACTGCAATTGTGGTTTTTTCCCTTTGCAATAGGCCTGTTCTTATAAAGAGCCAAGTGATTTGAGTCCTGTAGGTTTTTCAAGTTGATCTGGGGCTTATTTCGCTTCAAATAAATTACCTCAGGTAAGCCTTTTATCAGCAAAAGAATGGGCCAGCTTCAAAGAGATGCAAGTCTTTTACAAAACTCTAAAGGTCAAGTGCCCTTGCAAAGGGCAGGAAGGTGACAAATGGGACCATTCAAGCAAGCTTCGAAGGACAACTTTGGACCCAAGGTGCCCTTGCAGAGGGCAGAAAACGCATTTCTAAGAGATAAAGGAAGAAAGCCGAAAGGGAAGTTTCCTTCGGAAAAGAGACAAGTCAAATAAAAGATTTCTTCAAACTTTTTGTTTGAAGAAAATCCATATAGAAACCAAAGGCCAAATTCCTTTAGACAAAATGCCCGAAGGAATTCCTTCAGACTTTTGTCTGAAGAAATTTGCCAAAAGAAGGCCGAGACATTGAAGGCACATTTCCTTCGGGCAAAATCTCTAAAGGAATTTGGAAGACAAGGGAACCTGAAGGAACCCGAAAGGCAAGTGCCCTTGCGGAGGGCTCTCGGCTATCAAAAGAGGACCTTTTCCTTTTTTCGAAGGGTCACCTTCCCTTCGGGAAGGTTCATTTTGCAAAAAACCGAAGGAATTACTAAAGGATGATGGCGGGTCCGAGCATGTCAACTTCAACATGGTGAACTAGCCGTTGAGGGTTCAAATGTCTGGTGACGTGCACGCGAATGCCAAATTCAAGACAACAAAAGAGCCATTAGTTTTCAAATGGTGATGGGCCTGTGGATGTCAATTTTACGGTGATAAGATAGCCATTGATTTTCAAATGTTTAAGAACGGGCCCGCGCATGGAAATGGGTTAACAGTTGAAGAAAAGCTAAAGAACTTTTCTTTCGGATAAGATGTCCGAAAGAATTCTAGAATGCCTAAGCATCATCGAAAGCAAGGGGTAAAGCTCGGAGAGAAGACAATTCCTTCGGATGTTTTGCTTGAGGGAATTTGAAGGCTCGAAGACCCGAAGATAGACTCAGTGACCTGCCAGGAAAGGAGCCAAGAGGAGACAAACAATAGCCCCGAGAGCCAAGTTGCCAAGAAAAGACAAGAAGTAGCAAGGAAAGAGAGAGAGAACAGTGAACCCAAAGTGCGGCCACGCACACATAAGACAACGCTTGAAACGTTCCGAAAGATACATCCGACCAAACGTAGGAACGAATAGAGCAGTCCAGATGGCACATGAGAAGTAATTGCTTGCAGATGAAATAGTCTCCACCAAACAACCATCAAGAGAACTGTGCGAGCATTCAATAGAGCAGTCCGTTTTTTCCTTGTTTAGCATTAATAAGCAGACAGTTGCATAAGTTTCATAGAGAGGCGGCCTTGTCATTCAAAAGACAAAGCAACCCATGCTTTAGCAAGAACATTTAATGCAGTTTGAGCAGCAAAGTCAATGTCTGTGACATCTACAACATGGTTCTTTCACGCCCATTTATGAAAAGATGACAGCAGCATGAACGGATTCCTCTTACCTAGGTGTTTAATACAGTATGGGCCCTCTGTTCTTTGGGGGGACCAAGAGTCTTTCTCTAAATTCTATATATTGTAACCTCTCAACTTTGTAAAAAAGATCTCTCACTTTTGTATGGCGAAGCCCTGGACAATTTTTACCTTTTAATCAAAAGAAGCGTGTTTTACCTCCATCTGAATTGTTATATTTATGATGTCTGTGCATTGATTTTGTGTTTAGTCATTTCATCTTGATGCTTTCATAGGTCGACACCAGTATATTTAGTATATCCAAGACCATTTCTGTAGGTTAACAGAAAGTGCTCAAGTTGGAGCATAGAGACAGAAGAGCAATTATTTGACTGTGTTTCTAGAGCACTTATGGTAGGTTCTTTTTCTTTGTATCTCCATTAAGCCCCTTGTTAAAACACCCATGCAGTCTAATCTTTTGTTCAAATGAAGTGTTTGTTCGCTCTTTTGATGTAAAGTGTTGATGAAGCTGAGTAGATCGAAGCATTTGGTGCATCATCATTTTTAGTTAGGTTCTACTTTTGTGATATCCTTCTCTCTTTTCACCCGCCGCCCTTCCCCCCCCCATTATTAATAACAATAGTTAAGGACCTCAAAGGTGCATCAAGGGGAGCTAGCCCATATCTAGAGATTCATTCCTCAATTTTGCCAAGCCCACAGCAAGAGGAATGTCTCCATTGTGCCGCGTGGAGGAAAGAAGCTGAGCCTTCTTTTAAAGGGTGCAATTTATAGCGTCAACAGTTTTTGGCACGCCCGATGGGATCTTTTTTTTTTGATATTCTAAGAAGTTTTAGGATTGGTGCTGGCCCTGTTACTGCAAGAGTGATCAAATTAATCCAGCATCTGACGACTCCATTTTTAAGAACTCAGTCTCTGGTTAGAGATCATCTTGGCATCCCATGCCTAAAGTCACCACAAGAACTTCTTTCAATGGTGTTGCTTTTGAATTTGTTGAGCTGCCCTTAAACTCAGCAAAGCGGCTAAGATTTGCAAGGACTCATCCCTACACAACAAATCAATTTCCCAGACCTACCATAAAATATACCTACACGAGAAGACCCAGGTTGAATCCTGTCATCACCATGGCTTTACCTTTTGTAGCCTTCAATGGTCAGATCCCTTTAAACCTTTTGCAGTACAATCCAATCCCATGGATGACCCTTAAGAGTGTTCCTCTTTTTAATGGAGAGGGGCCTATTACTACTATTGAGCATATCATAAATATAGCCAACCTCTGCAATATTCATAATGTCACTGAAGAGAACATAGCCATCAGGTTACTGGCATTGTCTTTTCAGGGTAAAGTTTTAGACAGGTATGGGACCTTGCCTATGAATTTGGTTGGCTCATGGAACGAATTAGGCACCCTCTTGACAAATAGATTTGGAGAGAAGAGTGACCATCTCTCTCTAGCTGAGCAATTAACTACTATGAAAAGAGTTCCGCACGAATTCATAGAGGATTTTAATACCAAGTTCCAAAAGACTAGGGACAAAATCCCCATTTTAGTGAGGCCGACCTCAAGCTATGCTTTTCTTTACTACTTAAAGGCTTTGAACAGTGACATTGCTGTCATGATACAGTCCATAAGAGGACAAGTGTTACCCATTGCCTATGAAATAGCCATAGCCACCGAAAATTGTTTGGTGCAAGCAGGAAACATAGCCCGTAGACCTCATATGCCGCTCTTTCTTGAATTACAACCCTCGATTCAGACTGCTGCACCCACTTTAGCTCCTCTGCCTGGTGTAGAAAAGCCGACTACTACCTCGCCAAATGACCTCCATGAAGTTAAGAGTTTGCTACAAAGTGTTACAAATGAATTAATGGCTCTCAAAAGGCAACAAGCTCAAAGCTATCAACCAAATCAAGGATACCAGTAGTTCAGACAAACGAATAGACCTCCTTTCCAAAATTATAACCAAGGACAGGATCACATTACCCAGGCAAGACCGTATCAAGGTTATAATCCAAGCGCCCGTTCATCGTCCAAAGCTCTGGTTCCCATTCAAAATAATTTGGTACATGAACAACCTAATTGCCCACCCCTGGGGTATGGTCAAGAACAAGTTGCTTATACTAATGAGTTGCCAAATCAATGCATGAACACTCAAGGCAATCAAACAGCCCAATTCCCAAGTTTTGAGGCATCAGCACAACTTGGGATGGACAACAGGGAAACTCAATCTGATTCCACTCTTATGAACCACCTGGAAGAAGAATTCTATGCAGTCAATTATGTGGGGAGTATGAATAATCAGGGTGATTGTGTTGCAGTCAATACTAGGTCCAAAAAGAGATCTATGGAGGAAGCTCAAACAGCTACTCAAGCGTCTGCAGCATCGTTTTCATCACAAGTGAACTAGAAGTTTTCAAATTATAAGCCGTTGGTTGTAACCTCAACTCCTCGGCTTGCACCTCAGGCTATAAATGCTCCCAAAGAAAATTCAAAAGGGGGCAACCCTCAAATCAATGTGGTGGACCAAATGAAGACGCTGTACATGAATATCTCATTGTGGAATTCCTTAGCAATAGCGGGACAAAAAGATATACTCTAGAAGGAATTGCACGGGCTGAGTGAACAAGTTGTCCTAGCAAAGGCTAATAATGTGTTGATTATGAATGGGCCCCCTTCCATGGCAGGTCAAGCAAAGAAGGATGAAAAGATTCCTCCTTTCTATCTATCCTTAGTCATCGGAGACTTCTTGGTTCACAATTGCATTATTGACAGTGGAGCAAGTACCTCAGTAATGCCCAAATGCATAGCTGACAATCTAGGACTCAAATATGAAGAAATGACCAAGGGAGTCCTACAGTTAGATGGATCACCAGCCAAAACATTGGGAGTGATAAGAGGCTTGAATCTAACGTTGCACGCCTATCCAACCTTCTCCGTCCCCCATGACGTGGTAGTGGCGGATGTTCCCCCTTTGCTCTTTACTTATCCATGGATTCCACATCCAAGATAGGTCGGTACTTAGCAGCAAATTGGTCCCCCTTTGCTCTTTACTTATCCAGGGATTTCACATTCAAGATAGGTCGGTACTTAGCAGCAAATTGGTCTTACATGGTTTTTAGAATCAAATATGGAACTAAAGTAAAGATTGAGTCGAAGCCCATCCACAGAGATCATCTGGAGCCATACTCACTCAAGGAGGCAAACATCAGCTATGCCATCATTGACAAAGAAGAATTCCAAATAGACCAATCCCCACCATCTTCCCTTGAAGGGGTTGCTGACCTGCTCTTAGATGAATGGGGAAGTGACAATTTTGAACATGACACATACAAATTCATCAAAGAGGCAAGTCTTGGAGTTTATTGCATGCATGAAGAAGGTACTTTCATACCAAATTTGGTGAAGGCAAACCAAGAGAGCTATGGTTTGTGGCAACTCTTCTTTGATGGATCAAGAAGCAAATTGGGAGCTGGTGGTGGAGTAATGTTAATTTCACCCTCAAAGGAGAGGTATTTTTCAACTTTCAGGTTTCATTTCTCCTGCACTAGCAATGTTGCAAAATATGAGTCTCTTATTCATGGTTTAGAGTGGGCAAGGAAAAGAGGAATAAAAAAATTGCAAGTTTTTGGAGATAGTGAGTTAATTGTAAACCAGGTGAGAGGTCAAAACTTGACCAAGAATTCCTTGCTTAAGTTTTACAAACACAGGCTGTGGGACCTAATAGAAGATTTTCTGGGTTTCAACATTATTTCCATTCCAAGAGAACAAAATAAGCAAGCAGACAGACTAGCAGTAGTTGGTGCTCAATTTGAAATTCCCAAGGGAATAGGTCAGAGCAGCAGTCAGTGCCATTTAAAAGTGATAATAAGACCTCCATACCTGATAATGTCACCAATTGGCAGGTGTTTGATAGTGACCAGCAGATAGCACTCTTCTTACAAGAAGAGGTTGAGTTTGCTTCTAGGAATCAATCCAAGCTGCAACAGCAGTATGACGGCCATATTGTTCAGCTGAAGAACAACAAACTTCTTAAAGGTTTGGTCACTCTTGAAAGCATCTTCAATGAGGATGACCAACTTAAAAATGACAAAACAAGCATCAAAACCAAGAAAAAAAATTATGACAGAGTCGAAATATTCAAAGATAGGCTACTTGCACTTGGGAAGGTATCTACAAATGATGAAAGACATTCTTTCATTTTGTTATGCCAAGAGTTTGCCGATGTATTTGCTTGGGAGTATAGTGATCTGAAGGGTTTTGACCCAAGCTTGGCTCAACACACCATTGAGCTGGAGGAGGGTGCTAAACCCATCAAACAAAAATAAAGGCCCATCAATCCAAAGATTGAGCCTTTCATGCGGAAGGAACTCACCAAGTTGATTGAGTCCAGAAATATTTTTCCTATCAAACACTCTTTTTGACTAGCCAATCTAGTCCCTATTAGGAAGAAGAATGAGGAGATCAGATTATGTGTCGATTTCAGAGACCTCAATAGAGTCTCATTAAAATATCACTATCCCCTCCCAAGTATGGAGCAGATCCTCCAAATGATGACAGACAATGAACGTTTCTCCCTCCTATATGGGTATTCAAGTTACAATCAAATTCTAGTGCAAAATTGCAATCAGTACAAGATGGCTTTCACTACCAAGTGGGGAACTTTTGCCAACAGGAAGATGCCTTTCGGACTGTCAAATGCTGGAGCTACCTTTCAGTGAGCCATGGACATGGCTTTTCAGGGTCTGATAAATGGTATTGTATTGGTCTATCTTAACGACGTGACAGTCTTCTCCAAAGATGTAGGACAACATCTGAAACACCTGAGGCAAATCTTTGAGAGGTGTAGAGAGTTTGGTATCTCTCTCAACCCAAAGAAATCCGTGTTTGCTGTCCATGAAGGCAAACTCCTAGGTCATGTCGTTTCAAAAAGGGGTTTGACCATTGATCCAGAAAGAGTACACGCCATCCTAGCGCTGTCCTTACCCAAACACAAGAAGGGTTTGCAGAGCTTCTTTGGCAGAATAAATTTTATTAGGAGATTTATCCCTAATTTTGCTGAAATAGTCAAGCCACTAACTTCCATGCTAAAGGACGAGAAGTTTACATGGACAACACAAAGGATAGTTTTGAAGGAATTAAGCAAGCTATTGGACATGGACCTACCTTGATCAGTCATGATTTCTCCAAGGATTTCGACCTTTACACCTTTGAAAACAAAGAGGTGATCTCTGCCATGCTCACTCAAGCAAATGATGAAAACCTTTAACAACGTCTCACATTCTTTAGCCAAGGTCTAGAAGGTTTTGAAATTAGGTACACATATGTTGAAAAGCAAGGACTTGCAGTTATACGAAACTTGAAGAAATTCAGACATATGTTGTCAAACAGCAAGATTCATATCATGGTACCACATCCTAGTGTCAAGGATTTCTTGATTAGCCATGATTTAAATGAAAAGAGGGCAGGGTGGATCACCAAGGTAATGGAATATGATGTGGATATCAAAATCACCAAGTTGGTAAAGGGAAGAGGGCTGTGTGAACACTTCGCTATAGACCTTAGACAACAGAAAGAGGGCATTTTGTTACTCCATGATGAAGCTGCAGCAGAGGAACCTGTAGTCGTAAAGGACTGGGCACAAGACATGACTCATTTCCTTCTCACTGGTGAGTGCTCACAGGGCCTTGATAGGACTAAGAGGAGGTATTTTAGGCTCCAATCTCTTCCTTATGTCTTGGTTGATGGGGTGTTTAAAAAAAAAATTTAGGGGTACTCTTGAAATGCATAGACTCAAATCAAGTCAACAAGGTACTATCCGCATTTTATGATGGACCAACTGGTGGTCACTTTGCTCCTAAGCCTACAACGGCAAGGATAATGAGGGCTGGTTACTTTTGGCCCACTTTGTTCAGAGACACTCATGCCTGGGTACGGAAGTGCCAAAAATGTGCTCTCTTTGATGAAAAGCAATGGCTAGTTGCAATGCCTCTGCAACCTATTCAGATAGAATAGTCGTTCATGCAATGGGGCCTGGACTTCATAGGAATGATCAACTCTCTTTTTAGTATTGGCCACAAGTGGGTCTTGACTGCTACAGATTATTTCATGAGATGGGTAGAAGCTATTGCTTTGAAGGAATCCAACGAAAGTGTAGTCCTAAACTTTTATGAAGGCCTGGTGACAAGATTTGGAGTCCCAACTACCATCATCTCAAAAAACGCATTGGCTTTCTTGGGAACCAAAACAAGCGAGTGGGTGTTAGGATACGGCATCTATCTTAGTACTTCTTCCAATTACTACCCACAGGGAAATGCGCTGACTGAGTCCACCAATAAGAATCTGATCAGGATCATTAGAAGGACAATGGAAGAAAATCAGAGAACTTGCCACGCCAAGCTGAAAATAGCCCTGTGGGTAGACAAAGTTACTCCAAAAAGAGCAGTTGGTAATTCACCATACACACTTGTGTATGGAAGGGAAGCTAGACTTTCTATTTCGCTTGGATCTTGCCCACCAGCTGCAATTGGAAGAAAGCAATAGCATGGAGGTCAGATTTTGTGAATAAATGGAGTTCCAGGAGACAAGAGACCAAGCCATGGTTTCCATGACCAGCCGTCACCAGCAAACGAAGAAGCATTTTGATAAGAAATCCTCATCAAAAGGCTTCTCAGAAGGCGACATTGTCTTGAAATGGGATGAAGACCGAGCTAAACCTGGAAAGCACACGAAGTTCGATGCCTTATGGAGTGGTCCATATGTCATCACTCAATGCAAGCAGCATAACGCATTCCAACTCTCCAGGTTGGATGGTGGAGAACTACATATCTCAGTTAATGGGATATATCTTAAGCATTGTCACTAGGCCTTCTCCTGTTATGTACATATTTTCTCTGTTTTTTCCTCTGTTTTCCCTAAGTGCTTTTGTGCATGTTTGTAGTTTTTAGCCTTGTGTGTGTTTTGTTTACCTTTTGGGGTAAAAGCTTCATGTTGATTCTTAAGTTTCTGAAGGTTATTGTCAACGTTTCAGGTTGTATCCTGACTCCATGCCCAATGGACTTGTAAGCCACCAGTTTTCCTAAGCATAGCAGGCATGCTTCCCCTCTGAATCGCCAAATATGTTGGCCAATTTTGGTCCTGCAAGCCAAAAATTGGTCTCCCTTTTCTTTCCTTGCTGTCCTGATTAACAAGTCTCTGATGTCTTTACCTTACTGCAATTGTGGTTTTTTTCCTTTGTAATAGCCCTGTTCTTATAAAGAGCCAAGTGATTTGAGTCCTGTAGGTTTTTCGAGTTGATCTGGGGCTTATTTCGCTTCAAACAAATTACCTCGGGCAAGCCTTTTATCGACAAAAGAATGGGCCAGTTTCAAAGAGACGCAAGTCTTTTACAAAACTTCGAAGGCCAAGTGCCCTTGCGGAGGGTAGGAAGGTGACAAATGGGACCGTTCAAGCAAGCTCCGAAGGACAACTTTGGACCCAAGGTGCCCTTGCGGAGGGCAAAAAACGCATTTGTAAGAGATCAAGGCAGAAAGCCGAAAGGGAAGTTTCCTTTGAAAAAGAGACAAGTCAAATAAAGGATTTCTTCAGACTTTTTGTCCGAAGAAAATCCATGTAGAAACCAAAGGCTAAATTCCTTAGGACAAAATGCCCAAAGGAATTCCTTCGGACTTTTGTCCGAAGAAATTTACCAAAAGAAGGCCGAGACATTGAAGGCACATTTCCTTCAGGGAAAATATCCGAAGGAATTCTGTCCGAAGGAATTTGGAAGACAAGGGAACCCGAAAGGCAGGTGCCCTTGCGGAGGGCTCTCGACTATCAAAAGAGGACCTTTTTCCTTTTTTCGAAGGGTCACCTTCCCATTGGGAAGGTTCATTTTACAAAAAGCCGAAGGAATTACTAAAGGATGATGACGGGCCCGAGCACGTCAACTTCAACATGGTGAACTAGCCATTGAGGGTTCAAACGTCTGGTGACGTGCATGCGAACGTCAAATTCAAGACAACAAAAGAGCCATTAGTTTTCAAATGGTGATGGGCCCACGGACATCAATTTTACGATGATAAGATAGCCTTTGATTTTCAAATGTTTAAGGATGGGCCCACGCATGGAAATTGGTTAACAGTTGAAGAAAAGCTAAAGAACTTTTCTTTCAGATAAAATGTTTGAAAGAATTCGAGAACGCCTAAGCATCATCAAAATCGGGTGGTAAAGCTCAGAGAGAAGACAGAATTCCTTCGAACACTTGTCCGAAGGATTTCCTTCGGATGTTTTGTCTGAGGGAGTTCGAAGGCTCGAAGACCCGAAGATAGACTCAGCGACCCCCCAGAAAAGGAGCCAAGAGGAGACAAACAATAGCCGCGAGAGCCAAGTTGCTAGGAAAAGACAAGAAGTAGCAAGGAAAGAGAGAGAGAACAGTGAACCCAAAACGCGACCACGCACACATAAGACAACGCTTGGAACGTTGCGGAAGATACATCCAACCAAGCGCAGGAACGAATAGAATAGTCCAGGTGGCACAGGAGGCATTGGAAGAAGTAATTTCTTGCAGATGGAATAGTCTCCACCAAACACCATCAAGGGAACTGTGCGAGCATTCAATAGAGTAGTCCGTTATTTCCTTGTTTAGCATTAATAAGCAGACAGTTGCATAAGTTTCATAGAGAGGTGGCCTTGTCATTCAAAAGATAAAGCAACCCATGCTTTAGCAGGAACGTTTAATGCGGTTTGAGCAGCAAAGTCAATGTCTGTGACATCTACAGCATGGTTCTTTCAGGCCCATTTATGGAAGGATGACAATAGCATGAACGGATTCCTCTTCCTAGGTGTTTAATACAGTATGAGCCACCTGTTCTTTGGGGGGACCAAGAGTCTTTCTCTAAATTCCATATATTGTAACCTCTCAGCTTTGTAAAAAGGATCTCTCACTTGTATATGGCGAAGCCCTAGACAATTTTTACCTTTTAATCAAAAGAAGTGTGTTTTACCTCCATCTGAATTGTTATACTTATGATATGTCTGTGCATCGATTTTGTGTTTAGTCATTTCATCTTGATGCTTTCATAGGTCGACACCAGAATATCTAGTATATCCAAGACCATTTCTGTAGGTTAACAGGGCGTGTCCAAGTTGGAGCATAGAGACAGAAGAGCAATTATCTGACAGTGTGCTTCTAGAGCACCTATGGTAGGTTCTTTTTCTTTGTATCTCCATTAAGCCCCTTGTTAAAATGCCCATGCACTCTGGTCTTTTGTTCAAATGAAGTGTCTATTCGCTCCTTTGATGTAAAGTGTTGATGAAGCTGAGTAGATCGAAGTATTTGGTGCATCACCATTCTTAGTTAGGTTTTGCTTTTGTGATATCCTTCTCTCTTTTAACCCCCCCTATTATTAACAGCAGTAGTTAAGGACCTCAAAGGTGCATCAAGGGGAGCTAGCCCATATCTAGAGATTCATTCCTCAATTTTGCCAAGCCCACAACAAGAGAAATGTCTCCATTGTGCCGCATGGAGGAAAGAAGCTAAGCCTTCTTTTAAAGGGTGCAATCCACAGCGTCAACAGGAACACTTCAATTTTTTCGAAAGGCTTTTTCTTCTTCAAGTGGACAATTACCATTTTCTCAAAGGGTTTGTTACCCTTCAGAGAGACCATTTCAAAATCCCTGAAGGGTATTTCCCTTCGAGAGGATCATTCATGGGAATCCAAAGGGTCTCTTACCCTTCAAGAAAGTCCATTGTGAAAAGCCCAAAGGGTAATTTCTAAGACAAATTCAGACAAAAAGTCTGAAGGAATTCCTTCAGACAAATTGTCCGAAGAAATTCCTTCGGGAGATTTACCTGAAGGAAATAAGCCAAAAAATAAACCCGAAACCAAGTGTCTAAAGGAAATGATGGGACAATGGACGTCAAAATCAGGATAAGTGACTAGCCGTTATAAGTAATAGGGTTTGAAAAGCCCGAAGTCTTAAGGCTTGAGAAATAGCAAAGTGAGAAGACTTCAACATGGACAAGCTCAAAGTAAGTAGTCTTGAAGAACCCGAATTACTCTGTATAGAGTAAATTGGGTTTCTCCAAGTACTATACTTAAAAGGCTTTATAAGCGAAGGATCTGGGAAAGTCCGAAGTTGGAGAGGCCAAAGAACCTGAAATACTCTGCATAGAGTAAATCAGGATTCTCCAAGGGCTTGACTTAAGCTTGGTCCGGCAACGTTAAAGTCATGCAACGAATGGAAGGCTGCCACATTGTGTAACCGGAGCAAAAAGGGCCAATCAGTAAAGGACAAGTGGCACAAAGATGTTCAATAAACATGGGAGAGTCCGAGCGGCTAGTAGCTAGAAGTTATGAAGGCTCTCATCCGCCATGGTTCGTTGCCCGCAATCGCCGTTTGACGCTTAAATGCATCACACCAAGAAGAAACATTCTAGTTACTCACAGCATGACTTTTTAGATGCACCAAAGAAAGTCTTAAATATGGGAGGGGCTTGAGAGTATTGGGCGTCGATCTGGAACGGTGCATTTATGAACATCAAGGAAGGACAACAGGAGGTTCCAGCCATCTGCGACTTCTTTTTTCCTCCCTTTCTTTCTCCCCTCTTTTTCCTTATAAATAGAGGCCTTGGAGCCTATAAATGTATTTCCGGACTGGTGATAAAATCACTTTACGAAAATCGTTGTGTAATGGACCTTCGAAGCAATAAAGATTATTTTTACCTATCTCTTTGTCTGAAAATTGTGTTGAGTTAGCTTGCACACTAATAGCGTTGTGAAGAAGCATCCTTCCAACCTTGTTGCCCTTCTTTCTTGCTTGTTTTCAGGTGCTTTGAATTTAATTGCAAGTCTGAACTCGTGCTTTTTGGCCATTAATGGATGCTTGGTGTGAATTTTGAAATTCCTCTTTACCTCATGTGTGGTTCAATAAGCTTAGTTTAATAAATACTTATGGAAGTTAGCTGGTTAGTTGGTTGTGTAAGCCAACTTGTCTTATGCTGAATTAGTGTCTTTCCCAGGCCAAGTGGATCACTTACTTTTGGTGCTTCACCTCCTTTAGCTTAGTTTTCTTTTCAAGTAATCTCTCCTTCCCTTTTCCTCGGCCATTAGTAGAGTTTAGCGTAGAAACCCAAAGAGCTGAAGTGAAACACCTGAGGAACTAGTCTCATTAGAAAGTCTAGAGGTTCAACCTCGCTATAAGACACCTACATCCTGAGGTTATTCCCATGCTTATAGCTGGAAGTGGGAGACCCTGAAGAACTCTCTCACAAGGGTGCAAATCTAGTCTATAACAAATCTCTTGGTACTTCCCATGATGACAAGAGTTGCCACAAACTTCTACTAAAATCAACACTTTCATGCTTCTTTCTATAATCATGAAGATAGTCAAATTGTTTACCATTAGTCGCTGATCTAAAAATTCCAGCAAGTTGAAAACCACTATTTGTATCCGGTGAGGCCCTTTTCTCATTTTCATGCCTCTCAACAAGGTCTCCCTGGAATTCAACCTCATAAACTTCTTGATTTGAAACATTCCTTTCATATTTTGAGCTATCATAAGAATGATCCAAAATCTTATCTTCTTCTTTCAATGCCTTAGAGAAATTTGCATCAACTCTACTATATTGAAGACTCAAAAATTTGGCAGTAACCACAAAATCCCCTCCAAATTCTTGCACCACTATAATATCCTTAAACGGACATTTTTAAATAATTCTGGATTCATTGGAAACCCTAGGGCAGAATTCATAAAAACTGATTTTTCTTCATGCTCCACCCTTACAATTGGAGAACTTTTTATCTTATTTTTTTGTAAGTGTTGTTTTGCTTGAGCAGCTATCAACTTAGCTTCCTTAGCTCTTCTTAGCCTTTCATCACACCCTTTTTTAGGTCCTCACATTCTTTGCACTTGTCTACAATTTGGTTAGTTTCTTTTCAACCACATTCTTTGGTCCTTTTTAGATAAGATCTCCTTACCTTTGACTTGCACGTTGAATTTCTTTGGTTCCTCTATCGGTTTTTTAGGCTACAATTTTGACCTTTTCATATTCTTTATATATATCCATGTCTTTAAATCCTTTTAATATTCTTGCATAGCTTGTAACATCTCTAACATGGATTCTTGCAATGTCCGCATGATTCACAGGTTGGGAAGATCACAATTTTGATACCACTGTAATGTCCCTAAATGGACATTTTAAAATAATTTTGGATTCACTAGAAACCTTAGGGTAGAATTAATAAAAACTAATTTTTATTGTAAAACCCTTACAACAAAAATCACAAATGCTGGAAAATGATGGAAATAATTTTTAAATCCCAGGAAACATCCAGATTTGTTGCAATAATGACAGCCATAACATAAACACTGAAATCAAATTTATTTATTTATTTTTCAACATTGAAAATAAAAAAAATACCAGTTGGATGTATACATCGATTTTATGACCAGTGGCATCCTAGATAGATGTAATGGACCAAATGATGGCCCTACAGACTTAGGGAAGTGATGGAAGCCAACTATGGGTATGTCAACCATGAAATATTGCCTTTAATGTGACGTCAGCACTTGGGATGATGTTAGCACTTGAGATGATGCCCTAGCTGCTGTAGATGATGCCCAATGTAAAAATCTTGACAATCACGCCAAAAACGTGTCCTAGGTTATAAAATAGAACAAAAAACTGCAAATCTCTAATTGGATACACGAATGTAACTCTTGGATGGAGTCACCACTGAAGATTCAAGGGTTTTTGTCCTCAAATCCTGTTGTGATAGAGGGTTTTTGTCCTCAAAAGTAGAAGTTGAAGCAACAGCTCAAACTCTCAATGTAAAAATAGATAATGGTAAGAGATGATTTTCGAATGACCCCTCAATGCCTTTTTATAAGTTCACTTGACACTTTTCCCAAGGAAAATCCCCAAAAGTAACTTTCCATCTAATTTGATGTTGACTTGCTTAATTTGGAAAGTCACATTTATTTTTTATTTATAATAATAAAGTAATATTAAGTTGTCACTTTTTAATAAAAAGTAAGTCATTTGAGAACTTTAAAATATTAACTTTATTATTTTTACTTTATTTGAAAAAGGGTTCATGACATATTCGGCTATGTTACCTACAGTACAATCAAATATGGAATGATTTCATTTTAAGATTATTTTTCATTTATGGAAAGAAAGAAATAATGCTATCTTTAACCATTTAGTTTTGGAATTTTTTTTTGTTACCAACAAAGTGCAAGTGATCTCAAATGTCACACTATAGATACAAGTGCAAGCAGGGGAAGGTCTGGCTGGAGGTGGAGCATCTCCAAACTTTGTTGGACCATTGGGGTAGTACGTTAGTCGGGTCCTCCCCCTCCCTACCCCCAACTCTTCTCACCAATGGTCTCTCTTAGGGTCATGGTTTTAGAGATTGTGGAAGGCATCATTCACATAGCAGGCACCAAAGTAATGCACTGCAGTTGCGGCAACCCTCCTCATTATACAACTCTCTTGATGGCAGGTTTCTAAACATTGGTGGGTGGGTGGATCCGCAACAAGGAAAGTTTCTTTGGCATGCATTAGCTATTTCCTCATCTAGGTAGAAGCTAGTAGATGAAGAAAATAAGCACAATCAAAATGATAGGTGGGAGCTAGTACCTAATACTATTGATTTGCCTACTAGTAGTGGTTGAGGCTGGGGTGACAAATTGGATGACACTCTGCCTCTGCTTGCTTTTTTTATTTCTCATCTTGCCTAGTCCCTATGCTTTGTTATCCTAGTGCCCTTGGGGCTTTATATTATGTTTATTTTGGGATTTTTTCAAACTTCTTCGATTGAATTAAGTTTTAATAAAAGTTGAACTAGCTTTCTCTTGATACTTCGGATCAATTTGACACATGCCACTCATTTTTTGTAAGATTACCATTGTATAGTTTGTATTATTAATAGAAAACACTTCAATAACAAAATAGATATACAAGCCATTCAATTTCTAATACGGTTTCCCTCCTAGCATGAGAACAACTTGAAGGTTCTCTTCCTTCATGATTGTAACACCTTTACCAATGATTTTCGTTTGTTTAAGAAATGACAATCTTCAAATAGCAAGACTATCTGAAGCATAAGCATAGTTATAATCAAATCATTGAAACAATTAAACCATTAAGACAATTTATGAGACATGTTTGAAAACTAGATTCTCACTGTGGGTACATTGACTACCAAACCTCTCTTTTTAAAGTGCTTCAATTTTATATTAATTTCCTTGAATATAATTGTCAAAATGGCATTGATGTCAAATATAGGATCCATGCCAATTTATTTGGAAATCATAGTAAATCCCTTCCTAAAATTGCTATATTGTTACCTTCTATAATATCCTTGATATTCTTGAAAGATCACAATGCCCCTTCCTTTTCGTGGACATGGTTATGCTTATTTATAAAATTGACTACTTATCTTGTGATTTTAAATATTCCTAATGCAAATTCCTTGCCTCTGCACACATTTCCTTCCTTTCAAAATATACAATGAAGATAAAATATACTTTTGTTGGAATTCATCGAAATCCCGACCCTTTTTTATTTGAGAACCTTGGCCTTGAAATGCCCACTAGCAATGCATGGGTCCACAAATTATTTAAATACCTAGAAAAAATAAACTTGATACTAATTGTTGACTAAGGTGGCAAAACACTCGAAGAACCTCTAAGCATCATCATGAATCCCTCAATGTAAGTTATTCCAATTTCTTACCTAAAATTTGAACATATAAATTTTACTTTTCTTCTCTTTCTAGAAAAGACCACAATTTCAACAGTTCGTTGTCTAATGAATTTTGTTGGAAATATGCTAAAAAATCACTTGATTTTGGATATAATTTTTATTGTTATCTTAGTTGTAGCCTTTTACATATTATTAATTATACTACAACTATTTAAATTCTTTAATGAATTTTAACTATGTATTGTAAAGAGAAGCACAATTTTTTTTAGGTTGGATTGTGAATTATTGTATAGATTGAACTTTGTTGTCGAATTCAAGATGCCAAATCCTATATAGAAATTTTACTCTTCTTCTCTCTCTTTGAAAAGACTACAATTTCAATGGTTTGATCTCTTAATGAATTTTGTGGGAAATGTGCTAAACCTTTACTTGGTTTTGGATATAATTTTAGTGTTATCTTACTTGTAGCCTTTTAAATATTATTAATTTTTCTACAACTATTTCATTTCTCTAATTATTTTTAGTTCTGCATTGTATAGGGAAGCAAAATTGTTAGGTTGGATCATGAGTTATTGCGTATATTGAAATTTGTTGTTGAATTCCATATTCCAAATCCTATAGAGAAATTTTACTTTTCTTCTCTTTTTGGGAAAGATTACAATTTCAATAGTTTGATCGCTGATGAATTTGTATGAAATTTGCTAAACCTTTACTTTGTTTTGGATGCAATTTTAGTGTTATCTTAGTTGTTACCTTTTACATATTATGTTTTTTTCTACAACAATTTAATTTCTCTAATGAGTTTTAGGAATGCATTGTACAGGGAAGCTCAATTGTTAGGTTGGAACATGAATTATTGCGTAGATTGAAATTTGTTGTTGAATTCAAGATGCCAAATCCTATTGTACGGTCTCAAATGTGGAAGAAAATGATTCCTAAAGAGGTAATTATCTTTTGGCTGTATTGTGTATAATGGACAGAGATTTCAATTGTGTTTTCAATACCTATTTAAGCCTACTATGCATTATTGATCTCATAAATATTTGTATCGTCCTTGTTCAAACCTCCTACTAAATGATGAAATCATTATTAAGGAAAGGTATATCATTTTCTTGCATTTTTTTTCAAGTTTTTATTAGAATGTAGATGAAACTCTAGCTTTAGAAGACTAGCGGGGGTACATGTAGATGCTAGACACAGCGAAATTTTGAGAAATTGATGAAGACATTTGGTACAAAAAGAGAAAATATATAAATTATGAACATTAGATTACTATTGGTCAGATTTAATTCCCTTCAGCATGCCTCTATGGATTTTTTCTTTTAAAGAAGATTATATTAAAGCAAAATCAAAGAGTACATATTCTAATATGCCAAGCTTGAAAACTAATAGTCCAAGCTCTGGAATTGAACATAAAGGATAACCAATAATCACTCATTAATGCAAATCCAAATCCAAAATCTTTCTCAAATCTTCTTGCAATTTGCTCGACCTCCAGATTGGATGCACACCATAGCAAAGAGTGTTGTGATTATCCAACACCTAGTTTGCCAAACTATCTGCCACTTTATTACTTTCTCGAGGAACACAACAAAAATAAACCTCCTGAAACTTATCTTGCAAAGTAAGAATGAAAGATTCTTGATGGATCTCTTTGGCTGATCTGCTGTAATTTTGTTATTTTAAATTGATTTTTCCTGTTTGTGAATGTTTTCTTTCCGAAATAGACGGAAGTTGCAGAAGGGTTTGATTGTTTTTGTGTTTTGATGATTTTTTCAGCAAGTAAATAATGAAGTACAAGAACATGAACAACTTCTGAAATTAAATACCAAATATAACCAAACAAATTTGCTTATAGGCAGAATTTTGGATATTAAACCAAATAGGGAACTAGATACAAATTTCCAATAGTTTCAGGAAAATTACAATCATAAATAGACCCAACCTGAAGGCTGAAGGAGAATTGTACACCAGAAGGAAGCTGCGGCAAGATTCCAGCCCTCAATGCACTGCACGTGGGAAGAAAGCTGGCTGCCAGGTACAGCCGTACAGCTGCAAGGGCTGCCAGGTACAGCCGTACAACTGCAAGGTCCTCTCAACTGAAATAATCCCTCAAATCCACGCTGAACTCTGTCACAGTCACTGCGCCCACCAGAAGGAAGCTGCGGCAAGATTCCAGCCCTCAATGCGCTGCATGTGGGAAGAAAGCTGTCTGCCAGGTACAGCCGTACAGCTGCAAGGGCTGCCAGGTACAGCCATGCAACTGCAAGGTCCTCTCAACTGAAATAATCTCTCAAATCCACGCTGAACTCTGTCACAATCACTGCGCCCACCAGAGGGAATACTGAGCAATCTCCAGATGCTACTGAGCAAATCAACAATCATTGAATTGGGGGCTACGTCCCAAACAGGCAAAGCGTTGGGGTTTGGCGTCCCAAATGCTGAAAGCTCTTCCAGAGCCAAAGCACAAATCCCAAAGTAAAATGTCAAGAATGAATTAGACTTTTGTCTTGACCTCCTTATAACCCCTTTACAATCAGCTCGAACCCTAAAAGCAACTCAATGTGGCGTTGAGTTATAAAATGTTATATTTCTCCTTTTTTAAGTGTCAAACACATAGAAAATGACCCTTTTTTCAAATAAAGAGAAATCCGTTCACCGAAAAGATCTAAGTCAAGAGAAATATTTAGAAAAATCCAAGACCTTTCCAACGAGCTTTACACCATGGGATACGCATCCAGATGAGGCCAAAATCCCCTTATTACTCCAAAATGGCTATAAACTTAGCCTTATTTAATTAAAAAACGCTTAAGGAATATTAAAAATATACCCCAAATAGCGACAAAATGCTCCAATGACACCACAAACCCAAAAGTTACCCTGCCACCTGTCTGTGACTGAAGTCAGAAATCAAGGATTCACTGGCAGTCTCATCCCTAAAATCTAGGGATGCTTCTAGAAACTAGGAAACAAACCCAAATCCTCTGAAACTGAACTCAAGGAATAATCTCGTGAAGACCCAACCCTGGGTATGATCATACCCTCATAAAAAGTAGGGATAACCCCCATAAATTTAGGAACTGCCTCCTAAAAATAAGGAACGTCTCCAAACTGATCAGCGACAGCGAGAACACCAAGTCCCCAACACTGAATAACCATACTGGGTCTCTATCCAACAATGTCAACCTACAAGACCCCATAATAAGTTGACTCACATGTCTCTGCTAGACCGAGCTAAAGAGGGGACATGACAGTCCTCCCCTCTCGGAGATGCTTGCCCACAAGCAACTGTAAAGCTGGATGTTGTAAAATGCTCTTACCCTCCCAAGTGGCATCCTCTATGGGAAGATCTCTCCAACTTACCAAATACTCTCAAAACAACCTGCTTCTCAATCGCCGTTCCCTCACCTCAAGAATCTCATCAGGAACCAAAATCAATGTACCTTCCTCATCCATGGGAGGCAACTCGGGTGAAACTGTAATATGCTATCCAAGGGCCTTTTTCAGGCAAGATACATGGAATACATTATGTATTTTACTACCAGGTGGTAACTCAATCTCATAAGCAACCTCTCCCACTCGCTTGAGTATTCTGTATGGACCATAAAAACGTGGTTTGAGCTTCTCAGCTCCCCCCTTTTAAGGGTGCTTTGCCGATAGGGTTGTAAGTGCAGAAATACCATATCATCCACCTCAAATGCTCTCTCGATCCTGTGTCGGTCAACGTATATCTTTTGCTGATTCTGAGCCTGCTATAAATTCTCCCTGAGAGATCTCATGACATCCTAATTCTCCTGTAACCAATCCTGGGCCAAAGGAACTCTACTGTCACTAAGTGCCAAATCAATGAAAGATATTGCCTCATAGCCGTAAAGAGCTCTAAAAGGCATCATGCCAATGGACATATGATGCGTGGTGTTATAACAATACTCGCCCAAATACAACCAGTGTACCCATGTTTTTTGCTGCCCTGACACATAGTTACGCAAATATCCCTCAACTCACTTGTTGACTATCTCGGTCTGTCCATCAGTTTGAGGGTGGTAACTCGTACTAGGTGTCAACACAGTGCCTATTAGCCTGAAAAGTTCCTGCCAGAAGGAACTCATGAACCTGTTGTCCCTGTCACTCACTATGGTCTTGGGAAGACCATGGAGTCTAAACACCTCTCTGAAAAATAACTCAGCCACCTGAGATGCTATAAAATCCGCTGCAATGGGAAAGAAGTGGGCATATTTTGTTAGCCTATCCACCACCACATAAATAAAATTCTTCCCTTGCACCCGCAGAAGACCTGTAATGAAATCCATAGAAATTCTAGACCACTTCTGTTCCGGTATCGGCAAGGGCTGCAACAATCCAGCAGGGTCAGTATGCTCCGACTTGTTCTGCTGACAAGTCATACACTCACGGACATGCCGCAAAACATCATCTTTGAGACCCTTCCACGAGAATCTCTCTCGAACCGCCCTGTAAGTATTAACATACCCTGGATGTCCTGCCATAGGCGTATCATGGAAAGCATGCAAAATTTGTTCCTTCAATTGTGAACCCAGAACAAGATAAACCCTGCTCTTGTAGTAGATAATATCATCTACTATGCTATATCTGTCATCCACTATCAAACTCTCGATGATCTCACAAGCGTGCTGATTTTTGGAGTACTCAACTAAAAGTTGAGCTTTCCAATTTGCTGAAATCTCGCTCAATGAACATAGGGCAGCCAATGAGGGTTTCCTAGAAAGTGCATCAGCCACAGTGTTATTCTTCCCCTTTATGAATTCGATATCGAAATCATAAGCCTGAATCTTGCTCACCCATTTTCGCTATTGATCATTCAGCTCTGTTTGATCTAGAAAATATTTCAAACTGTTGTGGTCATTCCTTACCACAAATTTGCTGTCAACAAGATACTATCTGAACTTGCCTAATAGCCAACATTTCCTTATCATATGTAGAGTACAACCTTTCATTATTTTGCAACTTCCTACTCTTATAGGCAATGGGGTGTTTGTTTTGCATCAACACGGCTCCTATACCCAAGCCTGAAGCATCACACTCTAAGACAAATGGCTGCGAGAAATCCGGTAATGCCAAAACTTGACAAGTGCTCATAACCTCCTTGAGTCTATCAAAGACTCCCTGTGCCTGGTCTGTCCATTTGAACGCCCCTTTCTTTGTGAGATCTGTCAAAGGTGCGGCCAACTGAGAGAAACCTTTCACAAATCTTCTATAATAAGCACACAAACCAAGGAACCCATGCAGCTCAGTAATGTTCTGAGGCCTGGGCCAATTCTGAATTGCCTGAATCTTCTCCTCATGCACCTTCACCCCATCAGCACTGATCACATGGCCCAAATATAAAACCTCCCTAAGTCCAAATTCACATTTGGATAGCTTAGCAAATAGAGACTGGCTCTCCATTATGCTAAGTACCTCCTCAACATGTCTGAGATGGTCCTCCCAAGTACGGCTGTAAATCAATATGTCGTCAAAGAACACTAGAACCGACTTCCTCAACTACTTGTTGAAGATATGGTTCATACAGGACTGGAAAGTGGCTGGTGCATTGGTAAGGCCAAAGGGCATTACCAGAAACTCATAGTGCCCATAGTGACAACGAAAGGTAGTCTTGTGTACATCTTCTGCTCGTACACGTATCTGATGGTAACCTGAACGGAGATCAATCTTTGAGAAGTAGATAGCTCCATGAAGCTCATCCAACATCTCATCAATGCGTGAAATAGGATATCTGTTCTTGATTGTCTTCTTATTCAACGCTCTATAATCTATACACATCCGTAGAGTCCCATCCTTTTTCTTAACAAGTACTACAGAAGAAGCAAATGGGCTAGAACTAGGCCGAATGAAACCCATATCCAACAACTCATGAATAGTCTTCTCAATTTCATCCTTATAGGCCCTGGGATGACGATATGGGGTAGTAATTATTGGCTTCGCTCCATCCTCCATCTCTATGCCATGCTCAAAACCTCTATCTGGAGGTACTCCTGAAGGTATGTCACCAAATACTTTCCCATGACGGTCCATCACTGACTGAATATCAACATGAAATACTCGATTATCCCGAGGTGTGGGTGTTTTGGACTTAACCAAACAATGTGTAGCCCAAATCACATCATTATGTCTAATAATAGTCTCCATCCTGCAAGATGACACCTCCTTAGGTCCACCATCTGACGCTGCCCTCAAGATAGTCTTCTTTCCCCCAGAAAGGAACTCTAACTACATACGGTGGTGATCAATAATGTAACGCCCAATACCCTGCAATCACTGCATGCCCAATGCCACATCATAATCCTCTAAGGGAAGCACATAAAAATCATCGGTCAGAGTATAATCTCCCATCTGAATACTAAGCTGTGAAATCCGTTTGGTACAACCCAAAACTGCACCATCTGCCACCTTTACTCCGAAACCACCAAACTCCTCATACTTTAATCCACGCTTCTCCACTAACTTCTGGTCAATAAAGTTATGCGTAGCCCCTGTGTCTACCAAGCTCATGACCTGCTTTCCCTTAAGTGTACCTTTCAACCGAAAGGCATGAAATTTAGGATAACTGGAGAGGGCAGCCATAGTTACTTTGGCTGACGCCATGGGCTCAGGTGTATCTAACTCCAACTGTGTCTGTACCTGCTCAACATCCTCCATGCTATCTTCAATATCAGTGCCGGGTACCTCCTCATCCCCTAACTCAGAGGTTACCTCAATCAAATGAACCCTTCCTTTACCCATACAACGGTGTCCGAGTTCCCAGGGTTCCTTGCAAGAAAAGCATAACTTTTTCCTTCTCAATTCATTCCTCGTCTCTTGATTCTTCCAAGGGGTTCTAGAAGATGACCCTCCTTTATTCTGGGGTGTGTTGACCTTCTGTGCAGGCCGAGAGTCCCTGAATGGTTTCTTATCTGCCTCATAAGAAGTGGGAACAATATCTAGTCTTAATGTCACATCAATGGCCTCCTTAAGAGTGGCTGGTTGGAAAGCACGTACCAGACCCTTAAGTCTATCCTGTAATCCCTCAATGAATAACATCACACTCCGTCTTTTGGGCATATCAGGTACCATAACCGCAATACGCTGGAACTCATTAATATAAGCTTTTGTGTGACCAGTCTATCTAAGATGAGCCAACTCTCTATAGTAGAGCTCTGTGTCCTTACGATCAAACCGTGTAATGAGTCGCTCAGTGAACTTGGCATAGGAACGTACCAAGGCGTGATCCTCGGTGACCAATCCATGGTGTCGCCAATCATATGCAATTCCCTCTAAATGCAACACAACAAACTGAATAGCCTCACACTCAGGCATGGGCCGCAAGGATAGATATATGTCCAGCTTGTGCACCCAAGCTCGTGCACTTGTATCACCCGAGCCATCATATGTAGCCAATGTGATCTTCCCAGTAGCTCTATTGAGGTCAAAGTTATGTCGCTGGGGTGGTCTATAACCACTATCTCCCCTGAATCTAGTTGTATCTCTACGCTGCGCACAGTATTGGGGAAGAGGGAAAACATCCCTAACCTCTGGGGGTAAAGCTCTCCACTCCGCTGTGGCTGCCAAAACGGACTCCTAGAACCCAACCTCTGGTGGCTCCAATTGTGCTAGCTGCTCACCTGGTACAAACTGAGGAAGCAATGATCTATTCAGAGTAGGTGTACGATGGCGATTCCGCCTAGAGGAATGAAGGGAGCTCCCAACTGAAGAATGGGATTGATGGCTATGCTGATTACCTGCGACTGAAACTGATCTACTCCGCCTGCCTCTATGTCTATCCATCTCCAACCGCTCCAAGGTATCCTGTAATCTGTCTAAAGCCTGAACGATCTTAGGCTGAGTAGTGATGAGAGTCCTCACCATCTCTCTTCCTCATCTTGATTTCTCCGAGCATTCACCTGTTCTTCTACTATAATAGGTCACTGTTGTGTTCCAAACTCACGCTCGTGCTGAGCTCTTTTGTGTGTATAATATCTATTTATATCAACTCTTCCCGGATGCATAGAAAACAATTCTCTGAACCCCACAGGCTGGCAGGGCAAGAGCTCTGATACCACTGAAAGATCCCTGATGGATCTCTTCGGCTGATCTGCTGTAATTTTGTTGTTTTAAATTGATTTTTCCTGTTTGTGAATGCTTTCTTTCCAAAATAGATGGAAGTTGCAGAAGGGTTTGATTGTTTTTGTGTTTTGATGATTTTTCAGCAAGTAAATAATGAAGTACAAGAACATGAACAACTTCTGAAATTAAATACCCAATATAACCAAACAAATTCATTTATAGGCAGAATTTTGGATATTAAAACAAATAGGGAATGAGATACAAATTTCCAATAGTTTCAGGAAAATTACAATCATAAATAGACCCAACCTGAAGGCTGAAGGAGAATTGTACACCAGAAGGAAGCCGCAGCAAGATTCCAGCCCTCAATGCGCTGCACATGGGAAGAAAGCTGTCTGCCAGGTATAGCCGTACAGCTGCAAGGGCTGCCAAGTACAGCCGTACAATTGCAAGGCCCTCTCAACTAAAATAATCCCTCAAATACACGCTGAACTCTGTCACAATCACTGCGCTCACCAGAAGGAATACTGAGCAATCTCCAGATGCTACTAAGCAAATCAACAACCATTGAATTGGGGGCTACATCCCAAATAGGCAAAGCATTGGGGTTTGGCATCCCAAATGCTAAAAGCTCTTCCAGAGCCAAAGCACAAATCCCAAAGTAAAATGTCAAGAATGAATTAGACTTTTGTCTTGACCTCCTTATAACCCCTTTACAATCAGCTCGAACCCTAAAAGCAACTCAATGTGGCGTTGAGTTATAAAATGTTATATTTCTCCTTTTTTAAGTGTCAAACACATAGAAAATAACCCTTTTTTCAAATAAAGAGAAATCCGTTCACCGAAAGGATCTGAGTCAAGAGAGAAATATTTAGAAAAATCCCAGACCTTTCCAACGAGCTATTACACCATGGGATACGCATCCAGATGAGACCAAAATCTCCTTATTACTCCAAAATGGCTATAAACTTAGCCTTATTTAATTAAAAAACGCTTAGGGAATATTAAAAATATACCCCAAATAGCGACAAAATGCTCCAATGACACCACAAACCAGAAAGTCACCCTGCCACCTGTCTGTGACTGAAGTCGAAAATCAAGGATTCACTGGCAGTCGCATCCCTAAAATCTAGGGATGCTCCTAGAAACTAGGAAACAAACCCTAATCCTCTGAAACTAAACTCAAGGAATAATCTCATGGAGACCCAACCCTGGGTATGATCATACCCTCCTAAAAAATAGGGATAACCCCCATAAATTTAGGAACTGCCTCCTAAAAATAAGGAACGTCTCCAAACTGATTAGCGACGTCCAGAACACCAAGTCTCCAACACTGAATAACCATACTGGGTCTCTACAATGTCAACCTACAAGACCCCATAATAAGCTGACTCACATGTCTCTGCTAGACCAAGCTAAAGAGGGGACATGACAAAGAATCTCCTCATTTCTTTAAATATTTGCCAATTCTTACTAGGATCTCCCTTAGGCTCCGATAACAATCCCACAATAACCTTAGAATCTGATTCAATTTGCAATTTTTTCCAACCTATTTTTAAAGCTTCTTGCATCCCTTTGTAAATAGCTTTGATCTCCACCATATTATTGGTAGTACATCCTAGCTTTTCTGCAAAAATAAAGGCAACAAATCCATTCGATGTTTGACCAATACCTCCAATACTAGCCTGTCCCGGATTTCTTGGTGAGGCGTTATCCGTATTTAGCTTCCCATACCCAAAAGGGGGTGTTGTCCAATTCCGTTCTTGTTGAACTTTCTTCTTTTGATTAAAAGCGGTCCTTGTAGATATAGAAGGTTGCATTGGGAGTTGACTACAAAAGCAATCCCATTCCGGTGTTAGTGGTTGAGGCAAACTAATCTTATGCTTTATAGATTCAACAATGTTGATTTTGACATTTTCCCAAACCAAATTGATATCTCTACTTTTCTGCCAAAAGATTCTGTGATCGCGTTCTTTCCAGATGTTCCATAGCAAAAGGGAGATGTTAGACCACAAAGCCAGAAGAAGATTTTGACCTTTGGGCAATTGACATTGCCATTCTCTGCTTATCTGTTCTAATGACTGAATAGGTATCTAGGTAAGATTCATCATTTTGGCTAAGAGCTTCCACGAGTAGATCCCCATAAGACACTGGAAGAAGAGATGAGATCTAGTTTCTTCATTTTTCAGACACATGACACATCGAAAGGGACCATAGAAACCTCGTCTCATGAGGTTTTCTCTAGTTAGGACTCTTTTCTTCAAAAGCAAACATAAAAAAGTAACTTACCTTGGGCCATAAAGCAAGTTGTCAAATTGGAGTGATGATACCCTTAAGAGGATGAGGTTCATGCCTAGTAAGATAATCATATCCTGAGGAAACTGTATAAACACTTGAAGAAGTCTTCCCCTAGGCTAAAGCATCAAGCTTTGATAGTATTGAAAGGGGGCGAACTAAGAGCATCGTACTAATCCATGACCTTTGGTCTTCTCCTATTTGAATTGGCCACTCACTAGGAGGAATCCAACATTTTCCAATCTCCCAAGGCTAATTAGTATCCCTAGAATAATGAGCAACCTTAATCCATCCTTTCTCATGCAACTGCTCCATCATTGTCTCAAGTTCTAGATATTGAGAAATAATTGGTGGATAAGCATCCCATGAATCAGTCCAGAAGTTGGCTTGTTGGCCATCGTTCACACAATCCAAAACAAATTCTTTTTTATTAGATCCTCTCTTGCTTTAAGGACAACAAGAATAGGTGATCCTTTAAGAGGAAGAGATAATCTAATAATTCTCTCTAGAGGATTGTTTTCTGCATATTTAGCTTTAATATTACTAGCCCACAAATCCTCTAGATGCATAAGCAATCTCCAATAGATTTTGGCTGCCAAAGCCCTGTGATGCTTAGAAGAGGAATGAAATCCCAAACCTCCTTTTTTGGATAGGCACACACTTTCCCACTTTACAAGAGACCATTTTCTTTTCTATTGCAAACCACTCCAAAGAAGTTTTTGACAAAGGGAATCCAATTGTTTCAAAATTTTACAAGGAATGTTCAAAATAGAGGAAGCATAAATAACCAAGGCTCAAAGGACTGTCTTGACTAAAACCATTATACCCCCTGTTGACAACGATTTGAATCCACTTCTGAAATTTCATTTCCACTTTAGTAGTAAGCCACTACCAATCTTTGATTTGTTTAGCTCCCAGAGGGACCCTATCGAAGAGGAAGAGATCCTCGTTGAAATTGGAATAAGTTCAGAATTTGTTTTCCTTGTCTTCTAGAACAATGAAAGAATATAATGATGGATTTATCTTTGTTAATCAATTGACTCGTAGCTCTATAGAACATACGAAGAATTCCTGCAACTATTGAGCTTCCGAACAGGTGGCTTGACCCAAAAGTGTAGAATCATCCACAAATTATAAATGAGTAAGAGGGCGAGCCCCTGTAGCTAATTTAATACCATTGATATTGTGTTCTTGACAAGCGGTAGTGACCAGTCTACCAAGGCATTCTGCCAGGATGATAAATAAGGGGGATAAAGGATCTCTTTGACGAATCCCCCTATAGGCCAAAAATATATGAGTGCCATTAACTAAAATAGAAAAGATAACCAATGATAGACATTATTTAACCGAAGCAATCCAATCCTCTAAGAAGCCAAACTAAGTCAAAACTCAACATAAAAATTCCCAGTTCACTCAATCATAAGCCTTGGATAAGTCAAGCCTAATAAACATAGAGGGAGATTTCTAACTATCCATAGAATGTAGGGCTTCTAGTGCTAAAACTATATCATCAAGAATTTGACATCCTAGAACAAAACCTCCTTGTTCCGATGAAATAATCTTATGGACCAAAGGTTTCAACCTCTCTACCATAACTTTAGTGATTATTTTGTATAGAACATTACACAATGCTATAGGTCTAAAACTATATATTTAATTCACTTCCCCAGCTTTAGGAATGTAATGTCCCCATTTTTTCCCTCTTAATTAAACATGTATGAAGACCTTTAGTCTATCTCCCCATAGACTAAAGGAGCCTTTTGTGGGGAAATTTATTTTATTAGTTATTTATTAATTGTCGAAATAGTGATTTTTATCACAAGGCAATTATTAATTAATTAATTAAATATTTTAAAAGTGGGTTTTACCACTAAAGTGCTTAAGTAAAATTAATATTAATATATTGGCGTTAAAGTAATTTTTATTACTCTTTTTAATTAAGGCTAATATTTAATATATTTTCAAAAAGGAGATTTTAGCATGGGAGCTAAAGTGAAGATAAGGAAAGATGATTTATTTTGCCAAAGGGGTTCAAAGTCTTTGGAAAGTTATAAATACATAGCGAAGGCTTCAAGGAGAATACGCTGAAATTGTTATCTTGTTCTTCCTACGTGAACAAGGCTATTGGGATGCATGCCCAATAGAAGTCCTTTGCTTGGTGATTGATCAATCTTACAAAGGTGTCTATTGACACCACCTTTTGCTTTGTGTCCTAGAGGTGGAGCGAACTACTCGGGAGAGTCTTGGTGCTTGCTTTTGAGGGTTTGGTCATATGCTTCTTGCATTTTTGGCTTCTAAATTATTCTATTAATTTTGCAAGTGTAGCGAACCACTTGGAGAGGTGGGCGCTAGGGTTTGAAGGCCTTTTTTGGTCAAAATATTCGCAAATAATTATCTACAATTATTTCTTATTTTTCTGATCATTATTGTGGTCATTTTGGACGATTTTGAAAGGATATTGAAAACAAAAAATTAATAGATAATTTTCAGAACTATTAATTTTTCTAACAAGTTTTTGGATATTTTCTTGCTTGTGGAAGGCTGGAAGAGTTCTATTTTTTTTACTATTTTTTCAAGGTTCCTAAGAGTGGGGCGATTGACCTAGGAGAGTCAAATTGACAATTTTTATGCCAAAATAAAGCGTTGGTATTTTTCCTATATTTTTTTTGAGGTTGGCAACAATTTTGGCAAGGGTTTTGAATATCTTTTATTCTTCGAACAATAGCAAAAAATTGGTGATTAAATCTGATTTTTCTTTCATTATTTCTTGGAAAAAAAGGGAGAAAAAAAGCTATTTATTTAAGAGGATTTAAATCTGGAATTTACTATTTATTTTTAGATTGTTTCAAGATTTTTAATTGGCAAAAATTCCCCTATAAAACCCTCACTTTTCGTGTTTAGGGTTTTTTGCATTAAATTAGGGTTTTGAGAATTTAATTCTCAATCTAGAGTTTATTAATTTTAAGATCAGATATAGAAGAATTTGGGAAAATCTCCTTTGTTTTTCAATTCGTCTCATTTAGGGACATTTCAGTGGTATTAGAGCACTGATCTGTATACATGTGTGTGGGTTGTTGGATGCAAACAGGTAAAGAATACATAGTTTATCAGAAGAAGAAAAAAGAAATATGGGACCAAGAGCAAGGGTTCTTTCTAGAACAGTTTAAGCTTATGCATCGCTTGATCAAGGAAAGCCAGAAAGAACTCCAGCAGAGTTTGAGTGTGCAAATCGCAGCTATGTTGAAAGATGCACTTCCAAAGAAAGATCACTTCTTTAATGGAGGACATTCAAATAATGATGAGAGGGTTTTTATAAATCCACCTTAAAAATTCTTTAGTGCCACTTTTTTGTGAAAAGAACCAACGTTGGAGAAAAGGACACAGATAAAATATTTTGGATACTCACGAAGAGGAATATGCAACCCTAAGCTTGGCCACACAAGGTTTGTTAACTTTTAAGGATTTTTGTGAAATGAAGGAACCAAATCAAAGGCTCCTAATGCACAACCCCGCAGAGACTTGCAACAAAGGTTGGGTAAGATTTCTCTTTCTGTTTTTGATGGTTCTAATAAGCTTCATGTGAGGTCTTGGTTACAAAAGCTAGAAACATATTTGTCACTTCACCCCATGTTTGAAGAAGGGGCTCTAAAATTCGTCACCCTACATTTGGAGGGAATTGCTCATGAGTGGTGGTTTCATAGCCTAATCACACAAGGCCAGGGATCTATTACTACCATGGAAGAATTTGGCCAAAGAATCATGGAATGATTTGATAGAAAAAATCTGGATAGACATTTTCGGGAGTTGGCACAACTCAAACAAGAGCATGATGTTGAAAGGTATGTGGCTGATTTTCAAAAGGTTTCAATAATGGTTTCTGACATTAGTGAAAAAAGATTAATTGTTTTATTTGTTGAGGGCTTGATTGAACCTTTGAAAGGGTTGGTGAGAGCTTTTAACCCTCTCTTTGCAAGATGCCATCACTAAGACATTAGATCTAGAATGTTCAGCCTACAAGGGTTATGAAGGGCCAAAAGGACAGCCAAGAACAGCCATCTATTTGCTGCCAAAAAGAATAAATACAGGGCAGCCAAGGACTGATTTGAGTGGGCAGCAAAGAACACAAGGTGGGCAGTCCAAAGCACCACCAAATGAGCCACCAAGGAAGCCTTTTTCACCATATGTGCCACCGTACAAATCACTTCCCTACAGAAGCAACATGAGAGATGAAATAAATGAATTAAGGAGACAAGGCCTATGTTTCACATGCAAAATCCATGGACCAAGGGCCACCGTTGCATGGGCAAAGGGCATTTCTATTATATAGAGGTAATTGACAATGATTCAGATTTTGATGTTGATACTAATGTTGAGCATAATGACCATGTAGATGAGGAATATGCACATAAAGAGGACGAACAAGATGTGGGCAGCACTCTTGCCTCTCTTTTAGAAGCACCCAAATACTATCCTTTCAGATTAGGAGGGACTATAAAGGAGCACAAGGTAATCATCTTAATTGATAATGGTGCTACACATAATTTCTTTGGCAAAAAATTGGCCTTAATCTTGATTTGGTTGTAGAAGATTTCAAAGGTTTTAAAGTAACCATAGCAAATGGATGTTCTCTTCCTTGTACCAAAAGAGTCACTTAGCTTCCTATTACCTTGGGGGAGCATGAGGTATGTGATGATTTCTATGTAATTGACATTGGAGAGATGGATCTTGTTCTTGGGGTCCACTAGTTGCATTCATCAGGGGAAGTTACCCTCAATTATCAAAGTTTAATGCTCAAATTCAAGGTAAATAATAAAAAGGTAAGACTTCAAGGTATGGTCAAAGGATCACCTCAAATCACTTATATATTTAACAAAGCTTTACAAGAAAATGCAAAAATGTATTCCATGTCTTTTATAACAACAGATTGGAAAGAATTGATCACCATGGAATATGCTAAAAATCAGTGTACCAACAATTTGTTTGAGGAAATAATTGTTGATAACAAATTCAGAATTGTGGATGGCTTCATACTTTACAAAGAGTTTATTTGGTGCCCGAATCCAAGGTGAAGCAAATGATCTTAAGAGCTGCCTATGATACTCCTTTGATGGGCCATCAAGGGTATTTTAAAACTTACAAACTTGTGAGGGAAAGATTTTATTGGAAGGGTTTAAAGAAAGAAGTCCTCAAATACATTCAAGAATGTTTTGTGTGCCAAAAGAATAAAAGTGAGCATGTTTTTCCAACAGGCCTCTTGCAACCCCTTCCCATTCCATCACAAAAATGGGAAAGCATCTCTATGGATTTCATTACCAAATTGCCCATGGTTCAAGGTAAAAGTTGTCTTTATGTTGTGGTTGATAGACTTATGAAATTTGCACATTTTTATCCACTCTCAGTCAACATGGGTAAAATGGTTGCATATAGCTGAGCATTGTTACAATACAACCTTTTATATGTCCATAGGTATGACTCCTTTTAAAACACTTTATGGTTATGATGCCCGTTCTTTCATTGATTTGATTATGATAGATAATAGAGTGCTTGGTGCAAAGGACTTGGTACAACAAAGCTATGACATTATGAGAGCTCTAAAAGAAAACTTGCAAAATGCCCAAAATCGATAAAAATTATATGCAGATCAACATATTGTGGAAAGGTCATTTGAAATTGGAGATTGGGTCTTCTTAAGGTTGTAGCCTTATAGGGAATCTTCACTAAAACAAAATGGTGCAAAAAAACTTAAACCATGATTTTATGGATCATACAAGGTAAAAAGCAAAGTGGGAGAAGTGGCATATGAATTAGAGCTTCCAAAAAAAGGTAAGATCCATAATGTGTTTCATGTTTCTTACCTTAAAAGAGTTCTTGGGCAGCATACTACTGCTTCTTTAGAGCTGCCCCCATTAGATGAGGAAGGCAAAATTATATTAATTTCAGAAACTATCATGGAGGTTCGTGAGAAGAGGTTAAGAAATCGAAGTCTTAATGAATACTTAATCAAATGGAAGGATCTACCACTTCAGGATGCTACTTGGGAGGTAGAAGAAATTTTAATGCATTCAAATTTGCAACTGCTTGAGGGCAAGCAATTTTTAAAGGAAAGGATAGTAATGTTGCCATTTTTTCCCTCTTAATTAAACAGGTATGAAGACCTTTAGTCTATCTCCTCATAGACTAAAAGAGACTTTTTTGGAAAAAGTTTTTGTATTAGTTATTAATTGTCAAAATAGTGATTTTTATCACAAGGCAATTATTAATTAATTAATAAAATATTTTAAAAGTAGTTTTTACCACTAAAGTGCTTAAGTGAAATAAATATTAATATATTGGCCTTAAAGTAATTTTCATTACTCTTTTTAATTAAGGCTAATATTTAATATATTTTCAAAAAGGAGATTTTAGCATGGGAGTTAAAGTGAAGATAAGGAAAGATGATTTATCTTCCGAAAGGGGTTCAAACCCTTTGAAAAGTTATAAATACATAGCGAAGGCTTCAAAGAGGATATGCTGAAATTGTTATCTTGCTCTTTCTACGTAAAGAAGGCTATTGGGATGCATGCCCAATAGAAGTTCATTGCTCGGTGATTGATCAATCTTACAAAGGTGTTTATTGACACCACCTTTTGCAAATGAAAGCTTGTTTTGTGCCCTAGAGGTGGAGCGAACTACCTAGGAGGGTTTTGGTGTTTGCTTTTGAGGGTTTGGTCATATGTTTCTTGCATTTTTGGCTTGCAAAATTATTTTATTAATTTTGCAAATGGAGCGAACCAGAGGTGGGCGCTAGGGTTTGAAGGCTTTTTTCGGGCAAAATATTCACATATAATTATTTGTAGTTACTTATTAATTTTCTGATCATTATTGTGGCCATTTTGGATGATTTGCAAAGGATATTAAAGACGAAAAATTAATAGATAATTTTTAGAATTATTATTAATTTTTCTAACAATTTTTTTGATATTTTCTTGCTTGTGGAAGGCTGGAATAGTTCTATTTTTCTGCTATTTTTTCAGAGTTCCTAAGAGTGGAGCGATTGACCTGGGAGGGTTAAATTGACGAGTTATATTTTTCCAGGGTTTCAACTCTATTATATGCTGAAATCCTCTATCAAGTGGCAATCCTAGAGGTAAAGCACTGAACATTGTGCCATACTTGTCTAAAATAGACTATATGTCCACATGACAAGATATCTGATATGGGGGCAACGTTTTGGTGTTCATCAAACAATGAGTTGTCCAAGCTACTTGTCCACTACGAAAGGATTTCTCCATCCTCTTAGCTTTGACAACTCTAGGGGCTCCATTTGCAATACCTTGAAGCAGTACCTTTTACCCATTTGATTTGAATATCAATTCCATGGTCTGATTATTCTATGTAAATTCCCTAAGAGAATGTAACCATTGCACCCCTAATACTATTGTTTTGAGTTTCATACACACCAGAAAACATATACGAGGTAACCTATAACGTGTTGGGATCTTAGCGAAGATCAACTTCACTCCGGGGCATGAGTTGTAGGTATCGAGTTTTTGTAATGTCCTCAAATGGGACAACTAAGACAAGTTGGAGTTTTCCAACAAACCCTTTGGCGAAACTGAAAATAATCTAAATTTTGCTTTAAAAACCAAAAAATCCTAGTAACAATAGATGTCCAAATTCCAAGCAATAACACTCCACAATAACTCCAATAATTAATGAATATAAAACTACAATAAAGTACCTCTTTTATGGTAATATGGAATGGAGATGTGACTAGAATTTCTTTGCAATAATTTTGATTTTTAAGATGCTGGTACAGCTGCATTTTTTCCTTCCAATCAGCGTTCAAACACTTGCATAAACTCACAATAAATATGCCAAAAATCCCTACAATTTATTGGGGATTCCAAAGAATAAATTAGGGCTACCAATAGTCAATTTAGCCCCTCCAAACAAGTTGCCACACTTAGAAAAATAGGAGAAACAAATATGAAAATCAAACCCTTGTTCTATCCCTTCAACAAGGTCTCCAAGCCCCCCAAATCAATTTGCCCCACCTGAGAAATTATTAAATTATTTTTTGAATTAATTACCTTATTTTCAGCCCTCAATAATTTATTATTTGCCTCGAGCAGCGAAAATTTCATAAATTTGTATCTTTCAGAATATTTGAAATTTCAATGCAAAAGTTAGCTCAAAATGATCACAAAAATAGTAGCTATCAAACAAAATTAGAATTAGAATTTTTCTTCCATGGGAAGTCCCATAAAAATTGTTTTGAAGTTCCAAAAACCCTAGTTACAGCCCTACGTCCCTTCAAACATGAAAACGGAGCTCAATTGCATAGCGAAACAATGAGAAATCAATGCAAACAACTCTCCAAGGTATTTACTTTGCCTTTGAACAAGATGGTGTTATAAAACACCTTTGTAGATTTAATTGCATTAACCATTTAAATCTGAAACACAATTACAGCTTTTGAATAGAGCTGCCCTGAAAGTAGGAATGGAGGTTTTCGTCCCCAAACCCTTGGCACATTTGAAGGTTATCGTCCTCAAGTTATAGTGAACAAGCTTGACATGATCAATAATTCAATATTCCAAATTAGCATGATTTCAAATGAAATACAAATCCCCTTTATATATCCACCTTTTAGTTATGAAGGAAAGGTTAGTGGATTATAAGGATAATTTGCTTTTAAAATCACTTAAGAGGTAAATAAGCCCATGACCCTCAAAAAGGTCCCAACTTGTGAAAAGCAAATTAGACAATTATTTTTTTATTTTAAGTATTTAAAAGTATTTTTTATTTTAATATTTAAAAATACTTTTTATTTTAGTAATAATATTATTTTAATTTCAAAATGGAAACATTACAATCCTCCCCGTCCAAAATTGCTTGTCTTCAAGCAATTGTAATATCCACGGAGGTGTCTCAACATATCTTATTATGCAATGTCTAATTGTAACTTCTTCCCATAGAAAATAAGCTCCAAACTGAACTTGTACCTTGTACCTATGTTTTGGACGCTGCTCCATGGTGTCAAAATCCACATAAAATCCATCTAGTGGCTCTCTATGCTCCCATGCTTCCAACTCAATATTGAGTTGGGCATGATGAAATCTACCATCATGTCAATTCAATCATGGCCTCTGGAAGATGTCAAACCATTGTTCTGTTTGTAGAGGTCCACTTGAATCAACCTCAATGAATGCATACTAGTAAGGTTGTAGTCACAACTCAACTTACTCATTCCTCTATGCTTTGAGGAAGAATCCCAAATGTGCAAAGTAGTCAAAAGAATTATCAGGTGCAACATACCTCTAAAGCAACTCATCACCATATGCAATCCACTATGAATGGTCCCCATCATATGTAAAGCATGTTTTATCCCAGATTGCCCCTTTTCATGACTGCTATGTAAGTTTGTGACCATATAAACATCAAAGGAATATTCAAAGATAAGTAAGGTATATTGTTGTTACATACAAATTTTATCCATTTCTTGTGCAAATCGTGGTCTCCAAAGATGTTATTTCCTGAACTCAAGAACAATGGGAAGTAAGCAATTAAATTAGTCATGTTGTTCTCACCAAGGGCCTGTAGTATAAGCAAAAAAATCTGATTTTTTTGATTGCACAAAATCAAAAATACATAACAGCTATAGATGTGCACAAAATGCAGTAATTCCTTCCCAATAAAGAGGCTGTAGTAGAGGCCAAAAACCTGATTTTTCGGTTTGCAAAAAATCAAATACACAAGGAATAATATCTCTCCTCATGAGTAACAGGGTACCTCCAAAACCAATTTTTTTATATATGCTAGGTGGCTGTAATGAATGACAACTCAGAAATTTTAAAAATAAAATTTTCAGGTTTATCAACAATTTCAAACTTCTTTGTTGGCTGTAGTAGTGGCATAGAAATTGAGTTTTCTAATTGCACAAAATCAGAATTACACCAAGCAACATTTTCCTTTGGTGTAAATGTCAGAATGCTTCCAAAATCAAATTTCTTATACATGATGGGTGGTTGTAATAGATTGCTCAACTCAGAATTTTTAGAAGCAAAATTTTCATACCTTCTAACAACAATTTCATGCCTCTTAGTTGGTTGCCATGTACAAACAATGTGCCCTTTTTGGGGGGTCAATGGCCAAGATTGTTGCCAACAATTTTCTGAATTTTCTAGAAAGAAAGAAGTCAATTTTTTCTTCACCAATTTACCTTGCCAACTGTTGATCATGATTTGAGCCTTTGCCCAATCTATGATGGACCTTAAATCTTCTTCCATGTCCTCCATATCATCCCTTCCAATTGCTTTCCCATGCATGAAAGCCAACTTATTCCTTGCAATCCCTTAGCAAGGAATCTCCAAAATAAATCTACACATAAAACAAGCAAGTTAGAACAAACATTGGTGTTTAATAACACCCTTTTGATCCAATTGACAATCTCAAGGATCATAAGGTACATCCTTTCTTGTTGTCTTGGTCTTCCCTTGCAACTCTTTCTTACTTGAAAACCAAGAGGTATTTTCTTGTTGCTTCCAATATGAATGTAGCAACTTTCTCTTTCCTTTTTTTCTTTCCCCCATGGTGGCTTGGAATTCATTTATGTATCTTTGGACCACCCCCTTCATGTTGAAGGGTGTGACGCTTGAGACCCATGCATAACATGTACATCAAAAATCATGAATGATACAAGCTGGAAATGCAAAAAACAGTAGTCAAATGATGATAAAAAATTCTTGCAATGACCCATGGGTCATAACACTTGTCACCTCTTACCATTCTCATGTCTAGCCAAGTTTTCCCCTTGGCACATCCACTTAAAACACCATAGACAAGGGTTGTATAAGGACTGTAACAGCCTTTAATTGCTTGCCTTTCCCTCCAAAAGACAATGCACACATTGCATAACTTGAAACTTGTGATCCCATATAGCAAGCTTTTACCACACTATCATAAGACAATGCATTATTTCTTATGTAGTGCATCTTTTCGCCTAAAAACTGAATTGTAATTATTTTAGTTGATTTACCAACAACAATACATACCTCAAGCCTTGCCATTGGTTGGATACCCTCCTCTTGCATCGTCCTTCTAAACACAATGATTATATGTAGCATATGAAATGTATCGAACAAATGGTGATGCTTACCAATTTCGTGATGTGTTTGCATGATTTTTGGCATGCCCTTCACCTTGTCCTCACCCTTGGCATGATCTGTAATGTCTCCATTTTTTTATCTAGACCCTCGTGGGACCCTTAGCCCATTCTTGTTTCTGATAGCTAAGGGTAGAGGAATGAAAGGGAGCATTGTGGGCCATTTGTGAGTAGTTAATAATGGAAAGGGTAATTTCTATTTCTAATTTTGAGTTGAGTTATGAAAAGCACCTTATGTTTCTATCTCACTTAACACCTAAAGTGAAATTCCTCTTTTAATATTTTAAAAAGAAAGGTATCTCTCCCCTCCAATTTATGGGTGCCACACTTGGAGGAGTGGTATATAAAGGCAAGTAAGGATTCATTTGAAGGATTATGCTATTTTTGGATATTGAATCTTTGCTCAAGTATGTCAAGCTTGACTAAGGCACTTTGAGGATGAAACCCTTCGAAGTGTGTGTAATGACCCTCACTAGTAGGATCATCAAAACACTGATCTTGCACTATGGAATTTCGTCAAACAGTTGGTAGGTTTACAAAACATATAGCGTTATGGATTTTTGTCAAACAGTTGGCAAACAGTTAAACTACACTGCTGTAAGAGTAAATTGAATATAAAACAAATCTACTCAGCTCAATAATTCAAAAGATTTAGTACCAATATACTTATTTATGGAAATATAGTTCTTTTTACAATAGATGGCGATTTTCAGATTTCAAAACATGAACAGAATGAACAGCATATAAAGGATTTGGTACAAATTCTTGAATCTTTATTCAAAGATATGCAGATGTAAATAGAATCTCCATATAAATTCGCTGAAGACAAAAAAAACCTGGTTTGTTTATTGCTCCTAGATTGTTGTCCGTACACTGTTGCGGGTACAGTCCGTACTGTACGGACTGGTACGATTCTGGTTTTTAATTCCTATCTCCACTAGCAAGTGTTGAATCTGTCTTGAACATGGACACCTAGGCTGGGGTAAACATTTCTCACCATAAAAATTTCAATCTCCCAACCAAGCATGGATTTCGGACAATAATAAAAATTCTGCTGGAAATCACAGTTTGCTGGCAGTGCCCAAAAAATCCTATCGTACTTTATTGTAGGTACAAGCCGTACCTGTACGGACTGTATAAAAATATATATAATTTGGTAAGCCCTCCAAATGGGACACTGATGCAGTTGCCTCACCAAAGGACTCCAAATTGTTTATCTCTCGAACTCAGCCTGAATACTCATTGAAGCTCAACATGAAATGGCTGAATACCACTTCCAATGTGCAACCCTTCAGAAGATCTTACCCTTCCTCAGTTATGCAATCTCTTGAGAGGTATCATTCTCAAGGATTTTGCTGAATATTTGCAGACTATGAAGCCCCACAAATGCTCAAGAAGACTCGAATGAGAAAATAGACTTCGATGCCCAAATGAGAGACCCATGGAGTCTATTTATGCACTTTTTGGGAACTTCTAGAAGTATCCGTAATACATCTTGTAAAACCTCATTGTACTTTTTTAAAAATAAAAAGTAACTTTATAAAATAAAAGTGCATTTTAATTTAAAAATATAACATTTTGGCCCCATATAAAAAGTAATGAACAAATATAAAGTCTTCAAGAGCATAACGAGCCATCTAATCACCAAATAAATGCAAAAATGACTCTCATCACCATCATCTGCCTACGAGAGTCTGGAATAGGCAAATCTACGTAAAGTGTCATGTCGTACTAGTGAGGGGACATGACAGTCCACCCCTCTTGAAATTGCTTGGCCTCAAGCAATCTTAATGCCGGATGCTGCAGAATGGCCTCACCCTCCCAAGTAGCATCCTCAATGGGTAGATCCTTCCACTTAATCAGGTACTCTCTGATCACCCGCCTGCGAAGCTGCTTCTCTCTGCTATCCAAGATGGATTATGGAACCAAAATCAACTTCCCCTCATCATCCAAGGGAGGTAACACTGCAGAGGGCACCACATTCTGACCCAATGCCTTCTTGAGGCGTGACACATGGAATACATTATGCACTCTGCTATCTGTGGGAAGCTCCAACTTATAAGCCACCTCACCAACCTTCCTGATAATCCTGAATGGTCCCTTCTTGATAATCCTGAATGGTCCATAGTATCGTGGTTTGAGTTTCTCTGCACCACTCTTCTTGAGAGTGGACTGCCTTTATCGCTGCAACATGAGGTAGACCATATCATCCACCTCAAAACTACGCTCAGTCCTTTTTTGGTCTGCATACTGTTTCTACTGGTTCTGAACTTTGGCAATGTTGTCTCTGAGAGTAGCAACTATGTCCTCACTCTCTTGTAGTAATTCACCTGCACTAGGTACCCGACTGTCACCCAACACTAAGTACAGAAAACTGGGTGCCTCATAACCGTAAAGTGCCATGAAAGGCGTCATCCGTATAGTCATGTGGTATGTAGTGTTATAGCAATACTCGTAGATATAAATCCATCTGACCCAAGTCCGCTGCTGAGCTACCACATAATTTCTCAAATACCCTTCTACCCATTGGTTTACTATCTCCGTCTGACCATCAGTCTGTGGGTGATAGCTGGTGCTGGGTGTAAGCTCAGTACCACATAACCGGAATACCTCCTACCAAAAGTGACTCATGAAGCGGTTGTCCCTGTCGCTCACAATGTTTCGAGGCAAGCCGTGCAACCTGAAAACCTCCTGGAAAAAGACCTCTGCCACCTGAACCGCTGAGTATGTAGTAGTGATGGGGAAGAAGTGGGCATATTTTGTTAATCTATCCACCACCACATAAATACAATCTCGCCCCTGTGCCTTGGGCAAACCTATGATAAAGTCCATGGAGATACACTCCCACTTCCTGTCAGGAATAGGAAGTGGTTGTAGGAGCCATGCTGGATATGTGTGTTCTCGTTTGTTTTGCTGGCAAACAAGACACTCCCGAACATACTGCAAAACATCAGCCTTAAACCCTTTCCAGGTGAACCTTTGTCATGTCCTCTTCCAGTTGACATCTCTCAAAGTTGATGATTAGCCTATCATGCGACCCTCGTAGGCTGATAGGATGGATAGAGAGTCTTGATGGAGCTTGGCTTGGCTTCGACTATCAGAATTTTTCCAGTTGGCTTTCGTTCGGGCTCTTTCGGACACGTTTCCTTGAGCTCCTATTTTTTAGGGATTTTTGGCACTCAGCGGAGCACCCCTGTTATGGTCTGGTCATGTGCGGAATCACTCTCTTGTTCACCAGCTTCAGACGGTTCGAGAATCGGATATGTATTGAGGGAGATATTAATATTTAATTGGTTTAATTAAATATTAATTATTCGGAGCTATATCATAAAGTTATAATATTTAATATTATAACTTAAGGGTTTTGACTAGGGGGCACTCATTATGAAGGGGGCCGTTTTTAATAAATAAAATTGTGATTTTTGAACTATATAAAAATTAAAAAAAAATCCGAATTTTTATTTATGAAACCCTAATTAGGAAAATCGCATTTTTTCAAGGATATAAGGGTTTCTCATTGGGGAGCGTGCCATTCATGTGGAAGACAAATTTTTTGCTAAGTATTTTTTGAGAAGACTGAGCCAAGAGTTTTCAGTATTCAATTTGCATTGGAGAACGTGCAATCTTCAGTGTGTGCAATTCAGAGGTTGTGAGATATCAGCTGATCTATTGCTAAGTAGAGAGATAACTTCACACAGAGGTTATCACAGAGATTCACAGAGATTTATACATTCAGGATTTTGGTCCGGAAATTATCGAGAAGGATATTATCAATATTGGCGCTTATTTTATCAAGATCTGGCACTCAAAAAACAGACCGTACAGTATTTATTGCTGCTATACGAAATCCGTATGGTTATGTACCAGGCCGTATGTTTCAGAAAAGGGCGTAATTTTCCTTTGAAGCAAATCGCTTGCTTTTTTACTAGTCTGTCGATACCCAGTGGAGCACCTATTCATCTAGTATCATTCGGGATCTTCAGACGGAGGGAGAAAAGTGTTTTTATTGCAGTCGTACCAGATCCAGGGTTTTTTTTTAGATTGCAAAAAAATCAGGGTTTTGAACAAAATTTTATATTATTTTTATATGCATGACAGAGATTATATTGTAATCATCTGGGAAGAATAATAAGAATATAGTTTAGCCAGAAAAAGAGTTTACTGCTTCAATATTTATTTATTTGAATTTATACGAATTTTCCCTTTCAAAAATCGCATTCTTCTTTATTTCATGCAAAAACACCAAAAAAATCAAAATACACAAAAACAGTCTAAAAAACATTCAGTTTCAGAAATCAGGGAACCAAGGGTTTCTACAGTGGTATCAGAGCTAAATCCTGCCATCCTGAGGGTTTAGCAATCTTATGCAGCCACAAGAGTTAGGACCACACAGGTACTACACACGCAAGAGAGCCTTGCTGGAAGGCGACCAGGGTTTAGAATAGCAGCCGGTCAACATGAGTGACAGGGATGAGGGTAGCCCACCCAGGGGCCTCAGAAATAATGAGGATCAGGACACCAGAGACTTCTTCCGTGCTATGGTTACAGGACAGCAACAGATGGCACAGGCATTACAGGCACTTACTACTATGGTAGAGAGGATGAACCCACCTGTTAGACAGAATGGGGAACAAGGAGATAACAGGAGTGCTACAGTTAATCAGAGACCATAGCTGACCCAGTCCAGAACAGCTGATAGGCCTACACGTCCTACGTTTGTTCAGGAGGAACCAGAAGCTCCAGCAGAGGAGGCGGCAAGAGACCCCCTATTTGCAGATGCACTCATGGCTGCAAATGATGAGTGGGACTTATTAGCTCCTCAGGTTTGGGAGAGGATGTCCTTTGATCATTTTGTAAATCAGAGGAGAGAGCATTACAGATCAGTTAGACAGGACAGGAGGCCTAGAGGTCAAAATGGTGAGCTGAAGAAGGCTACATACAAGCTTTCTTTGACTACTTTTGACGGCAGTAGTAAGATGACAGCTCAAGCTTGGATTCATAAGCTTGACACATTTTTGGCATTGAGGCCAATGACAGAGATAGAAGCTATCAAATACGCCACTTTGCACTTAGAGGGAGTAGCACATGATTGGTGGTACCATGGTATAGTAACACTTCAGCATAATCAGGGGACAGAGTACCAGGACTTTGTGGATAGGTTGGTTGAGAGGTTTGACAAGAAAGATCCAGAGGTTTACTTTCGAGATTTGGCACAGTTGAAACAAACATGTAACTTGGAGTCCTTCATTGGGGAGTTTCAGCGGTTGGTAGTCATGGTGCCAAACATTTTAGAGCGTAGGTTGATAGTTCTTTTCATAGAGGGCCTATCAGAACCCTTGAGAGGTTGGATCAAAGCCTTTGATCCTCCTTCGTTACAGGGAGCTATGAAGAAGGCGCGTAGTATGGAGATGGCAGCCCCATCCAATAAATTCAACTCCAGAGGTACTTCATTCAGGGACAATAAGGGCTTCAACAGAAATAGAGAGATCAAATTTTAACAAAGACAAATCAGATTTTAAGAATGATTCAAAGGGCAAACCAGCAGCACCACCTTTGGATCGAGAGGCTCTTAACGATCTACGCAGGAAGAAGCTTTGCTTCTACTACAAAGGTCCCTATGATGCCAATCACGATTGTCCCTTGAGGCCTAAGGGCAAGGCAAATCGTGTGATGTGGGCTTATTATGAGGATTCGGAATCAGAAAATTTCGAACAGCAGGAGAGTTCTGAGGAGTCAGAGGCAGAGGCTTCAGAGCCTAAGGCAGAGGCAAATTCAGAGCTTCAGATTCAGGAGGCACGCCTATCTAGCATCCAGCAGGAGGGTTCATTCAGACTCCGTGGAGTTTTGGCAAGATAGAGGGTCATAACCCTTCTTGACACATGGGCCACACATAATTTTATAGATGCTAGATTTGTGGAGAAGCGTGGACTGATTACCGAGGAGTTTGATGGCATTAGAAGGTGGCCGACGGTTACACTCTTAGGTGTGAGCGGATGATTAGAGATCTCCCATTGCGCTTGAACAACTATGAGTTCAAGGCTGATTATTACATGGTGAACATGGGGGATATCGATTTGGTCTTGGGCATGAGTGGCTTCATTCCCTTGAGGAAGTCACTCTTCGTCTCAAGGACATGGAGATTCGTTTTGATGTTGATGGGAAGACACATATTATGAAGGCAATACGGGACAACAACATCAAAACTATTTATTTTCATCAAATGGAGAGGCTCATGCGACACGACATGGTAGAGTGGGCGGCCGAGTGCACATTGGCACCAATACAGGAGGGACAGCAGAAGACTGAGTATCATCCTGACATTCAGCAGTTGAGAGTCAAGCATGCTAAGGTATTCAGTGATATTCCACCAGGGAGACCTCCAGACAGGGGCATTGAGCACATTATTGAGCTTGAGGAGGGCGCTAAGCCCGTTATGATTACTCCTTATCGGCATCCTAAGTGGTTGAAAGATGAGATCGAGAAAACAATCAAGGAGTTACTTGCTATGGGTCACATTCGGCCTAGCAAATCACCATTCGCTTCTTCAGTTGTTCTGGTGAAGAAGGATGGCACCCTACGCATGTGCATAGACTACAGAGTCCTGAATAAGAGGACTATTAAAAATAGATATCCAATACCTCGTATCGATGAGCTGATTGATGAGCTCCATGGTGCATGCTACTTTATGAAGATAGACTTAAGGCCAGGATATCATCTGATCAGGGTTCGTGAACAGGACATTGAGAAGACTGCTTTCCGTTGTCATTGTGGACACTATGAGTTTGTGGTGATGCCATTTGGGCTCACCAATGCGCCAGCAACATTTTAGTCCACCATGAACAGAGTCTTCCATTCACTGCTAAGGAGATTTGTACTTGTTTTCTTCGATGACATTCTTATATACAACAGGACTTGGCAAGGGCATTTAACTCATCTGGAGACCGTGCTCAGTATTTTGGAGAGGGAATCCTTGTATGCCAAGGAGTCCAAATGTGATTTGGGGATGACCGAATTGTTATACTTAGGCCATATTATTAGTGCAGAGGGAGTGCGGATGGATCCTAAGAAGATCCGCGCTATTATAGACTGGCCTATTCCGGCGAATCTTACACAGTTGCGGGGATTTCTAGGTTTGTGTGGGTTTTATCGTAGATTCGTGAATGGTTATTCACATCATGCAACCCCTATGACAGATTTGTTGAGAAAAGGTGCATTTTGTTGGACTCCTGAGGCACAGGAGTGTTTCGTGAGGTTTAAGGAGTTGATGACTATGTGCTCCGTGTTGGCACTACCTAATTTTTCGAAGCCTTTTGAGCTTCAGTGCGATGCTTCAGGTGAGGGCATTGGAGCAGTGCTTATGCAAGACAAGCACCCTATAGTGTATGAGAGCCGTAAGCTTAGGGGGCCAGAGAGGCTTTACAACATTTATGATAAGGAGATGCTCGCTATAATGCATGCCTTGGCAAAATTTAGGCAATATCTTGTTGGCAGCAAATTTTGCATCAAAACGGACCACAACAGCTTGAGGCAATTTTTGGGGCAGCGAGATCTCAATGATCGTCAGCAGAAGTGGGTGAGCAAATTACAGGCATATGACTTTGACATCTCTTTCATCAAGGGCACCCAGAATGTAGTGGCCAATGCTCTCTCACGCAGGCCTTATCTGAGTACTATGGTTCACATTACAGAGGATTGGAGACATATGATTGTGGCAGAGTATGCCAAGGATTCATGGGCATCCAGCATTGTTGAGGGATCGACGATTGATACCAGATATACGCTTGTGAATGACTTGATCATTTACAAGAACAGGGTTTATTTGATCCCAGGATCAGTGGTGAAGAACATTATCATGCGAGCCTTTCATGATGTACCTACTGCAGGACATCCCAAGTATTTCAAGACCTATAGACAGATTCGGGAGAGATTCACATGGAAAGGACTTAAGGCAGATGTTCTTCAGTATGTGCGTGAGTGCCCTGTTTGTCAGCAAAACAAGCAGGAGAACACGTACCCGGCAGGATTATTGCAGCCACTTCCAATTCCTGATAGGAAGTGGGAATGCCTGTCGATGATTTCATTATGGGCTTGCCTAAAGCCCAAGGACGAGATTGCATATATGTAGTCGTGGATCGGTTAACGAAGTATGCCCACTTCTTTCCGATTACCACCACCTACACAGCTACACAGGTAGCAGAGGTCTTCTTCCGAGAGGTATTCAGACTGCATGGATTGCCACGGAGCATAGTGAGCGACAGGGATAGTTGGTTCTTGAGTCACTTTTGGCAGGAGGTGTTTAGACTTTGTGGGACCGAGCTTACGCTGAGCACCAGTTACCACCCGTAGACCGATGGACAGACAGAGATAGTGAATAAATGGGTGGAAGGTTACCTCAGGAACTATATTGCAGGGCAGCAAAAGGCATGGGTCAAGTGGATTCATTTATGTGAGTATTGCTATAACACGACCTTCCATATGACCATTCAGATGTCCCCTTTTATGGCGTTGTACGGGTATGAGGCGCCGAGTTTTCTGGATTTTCTACTGAGTGACAATAGAGTGCCGAGTGCTGGAGACTTGTTGCAGGAAAGTTAGGATACTATGAGGGCTCTCAAGGAGAATATTGCCAAGGCATAGAATTAGCAAAAGCAGTACGCAGATCAGAGGAGGACAGAGAGATCTTTTGATGTGGGTGACATGGTTTATCTTATGCTGCAGCCTTACCGTCAATCTACTCTTAGGAAGAGTGGGGCAGAGAAGCTTAAGCCACGTTATTACAGTCCTTTCAGGATCCTGAGGCGTGTTGGAGAGGTGGCTTATGAGCTAGAGCTTTCGACAGAGAGCAGGGTACACAATGTTTTTCATGTATCACGCCTCAAGAAGGTGTTGGGACACCGTGTGGTACCTTCTACAATTTTACCTCCCTTAGATGATGAGCGAAAGTTGATTTTAGTACCTGAGTCTATCCTGGAGTACAGAGAGAGACAGTTGCGTAGGAGGACTATCAGGGAATATTTGGTAAAATGGAGAGATTTGTCAATGGAGGATGCTACATGGGAGAGCGAGGATATTTTGCAGCATCCAGAGTTGAGATTGCTTGAGGACAAGCAATTTCAGGAGGGGCGGACTGTCATGTCCCCTTCCAGTTGACATCTCTTAGAGTTGATGATTAGCCTATCATGCGACCCTCGTAGGCTGATAGGATGGATAGAGGGTCTTGATGGAGCTTGGCTTGGCTTCGACTATCAAAAATTTTTCAGTTGGCTTTCGTTCGGGTTCTTTTGGACACGTTTCCCTGAGCTCCTATTTTTTAGAGATTTTTGGCACTCAACGAAGCACCCCTGTTATGGTCTGGTCATGTGCAGAATCACTCCCTTGTTCACCAGCTTCAGACGGTTCGAGAATCGGATATGTATTGAGGGAGATATTAATATTTAATTGGTTTAATTAAATATTAGTTATTCGGAGCTATATCATAAAGTTATAATATTTAATATTATAACTTAAGGGTTTTGACTAGGGGGTGCTCATTATGAAGGCGGTCGTTTTTAATAAATAAAATTGTGATTTTTGAACTATCGAAAAATTAAAAGAAAATCCGAATTTTTATTTATGAAACCCTAATTAGGAAAATTGCACTTTTTTAAGGATATAAGGGTTTCTCATTGGGGAGCGTGCCATTCATGGGGAAGACAAAATTTTTGCTAAGTATTTTTTGAGAAGACTGAGCCAAGGGTTTCCAATATTCGATTTGCATTGGAGAACGTGCAATCTTCAGTGTGTGCAATTCAGAGGTTGTGAGATATCAGCTAATCTATTGCTAGGAAGAGAGATAACTTCACACAGAGGTTATCATAGAGATTCACAGAGATTTATACATTCAGGGTTTTGGTCCAGAAATTATCCAGAAGGAGATTATCAATATTGGTGCTTATTTTATCAAGATCTGGCACTCCAAAAATCAGGGCATTCAGTATTTATTGCTGGTGTACGAAATCCGTACGGTTCTGTACCAGGCCGTAGAGTTTCAGAAAAGGGCATAATTTTTCTTTGGAGCAAATCGCTTGCTTTTTGACTAGTCTGCCGATACCCAGTGGAGCGCCTATTCATCTAGTATCATTCGGGATCTTCAGACGGAGGGAGAAAAGTGTTTTTATTGCAGCCGTACCAGATCTAGGGTTTTTTTCAGATTGCAAAAAAATCAGGTTTTTGAACAAAATTTTATATTATTTTTATATGCATGACAGAGATATTATATTGTAATCATCTGGGAAGAATAATAAGAATATAGTTTAGCCAGAAAAAGAGTTTACTGCTTCAATATTTATTTATTTGAATTTATACGAATTTTCCCTTGCAAAAATCGCATTCTTCTTTATTTCATGCAAAAACACCAAAAAAATCAAAATACACAAAAACAATCCAAAAAACATTCAGTTTCAGAAATCAGGGATCCAGGGGTTTCTACAACCTTTCCCGAACTGCCCTGTAAGTCTTGAAGTACCCAGGATGGCCTGCTGTGGGTGAATCGTGAAGTGTTCTCAAGATCAGCTGCTTAACCTTCGATCCTGGGACTAAATAAATTTTATTCTTGTAAATGATCAAATCATCTACAAGTGCATATCTGGTATCAATCGCTGCCCCCTCCACTATATCAGAGGTCCATGTATCCCTAGCATATTCTGCTATAATTAAATGTCGCCAATCCTCTGATATGTGGATTATAGACGTAAGGTGTGGCCTGCGAGATAGAGCATCTGCAACAACATTCTGCGTACCCTTGACATACGTGATGTCAAAGTCATATGCCTGCAACTTACTCACCCATTTTTGCTGGTGATCATTCAGGTCCGGCTGTCCCAAAAAGTGTCTCAGACTGTTATGGTCAGTCTTTATACAGAATTTGTTGCCCACAAGATACTATCTGAACTTGGCCAGGGCATGCATGATGGCCAACATCTCCTTATCGTAAATGCTAAACGATCGTTCAAGCCCTCTAAGTTTCCTACTCTCATAAGCAATAGGGTGCTTGTCTTGCATGAGTACAGCACCTACTCCTCCGGATGCATCACATTGAAGCTCAAATGGCTTTGAAAAATCAGTGAATGCCAGAATCGGGCATGTGGTCATTATCTCTTTGAATCTCATGAAACACACCTGTGCCTCACGAGTCCACACAAATGCCCCTTTCTTCAACAAATCTATCATGGGTGCAGCAAGTCGTGAGTAGCCACTGACAAATCTGCGATAAAACCCACATAGACCAAGGAACCCCCTCAACTGCATAGGGTTCTTTGGTGGTGGCCAATCAACAATAGCGCAGATTTTTTCAGGATCCATCCGCACCGATGATGTGTCCTAAATATAGAAGCTCAGTCATGCCCAAATCGCATTTGGATTCCTTGGCATACAAGGACTCCTTTTGCAGTATATCCAATACTGTCTCCAAATGCTCAAGATGTCCCTGCCATGACCTGCTGTATACCAAAATATCATCAAAGAATACCAGTACAAACCTCCTCAACTAATGGTGAAAAACCCTGTTCATTGTAGACTGGAAAGTGGCAGGTGCATTAATCAAACCAAAAGGCATGACTACAAACTCAAAATGCCCACAGTGACATCAGAAAGCAGTTTTCTCAATGTCCTGTTCCCTCACTCTGATCTGAAGATATCCTGATCTTAAGTCAATCTTTGAAAAATAACAAGCCCCATGCAATTCATCTATCAACTCATCGATGCGTGGGATAGGATATCTATTCTTAATAGTTCTTTTGTTTAACACTCTATAGTCAATACACATCCGAAGAGTACCGTCTTTCTTTTTAACCAAAACAACAGAAGATGCAAAAGGTGACTTACTTGGTCGGATGTGCCCCATGGCTAGGAACTCCTTAATGGTCCTCTCGATCTCATCCTTTAGTCGCTTTGGGTGTCGGTATGGTGTGATCATGACAGGGTTAGTGCCTTCCTCCAGTTCAATAATATGCTCAATGCCTCTATCTGGCGGTCTGCCTGGTGGAATCTTGATGTATGCCTTCTCATATTTAATTCTCAAGTGCTGCTCCTCATGTGTAGGCATCAAGGTACAAATAGCTGCCCACTCTATATCATTATGCCTGGCTAGCCTTTCCATCCTCTTAAGTGTAATAGTCCTAACATCACTATTACGAATAGCCTTCAGCACATGTGTTCTGCCATCTACCTCGAACCGCATCTCCATATCCTTAAGTCTCAAGGTAATCTCCTCCAACGAATGTAGCCACTGCATCCCAAGCACTATGTTCATGTCACCCATGTTGACCACATAATAATCTGCCTTGAACTCATAGTTGTTCAGGTGTAGAGGTAGATCACGTACCATCCTGTCACATCAAAGAGTATATCCATCATCCACCTTAACTTTCAGTCCCTCAAACTCCTCAGTGGTGAGCCCACGCCTCTCCACGAAGCGTGCATCAATAAAGTTGTGCGTGGCACCAGTATCCAAGAGTGTAACAACCTTTTGACCTGCCAAGACACCTCTAAGTCTGAAAGACCGCTCTCTCTGAATACTGGATAGACGTGCCTCCTGTAAGTGTAATTCTGATTCCTCTTTTTGTACAGCATTATCTTCCTCCTGTTCCTGCTCTGCATCATCAGGATCATGGTACTCTGAGCTGTCTGAATTTGAACCCTCATAATAAATCCACATCATCCTGTTGGCCTTTCCCTTAGGCCTCATAGGACAATCATGTCCAAACTCATAGGGACCCTTGCAATAGAAGCATAACTTCTTCTTACGCAGGTCATTAAGCGTCTCCTTATCCAATGGTGTAGCTGACTTGCCTTTTGTGTCATCAACCTTATCTTTACCTTTGTTGAATCCCCCTTTATTATCTCTGTATGCTGAAGAGCCTTTAGGACCGAACTTGTTTGCTGGTGCTGCAAGTTCCATACTACGGCTTTTCTTCATGGCTTCCTGGAATGTGAGAGGATTAAAGGCCTTAACCCACCCCTTGTGTGGTTCAGTCAACCCTTCTGTAAATAACATGACTAGCCTCCGCTCTGAAATATCAGGTACCGTTGCTGCTAGCTTTTGGAAGTTATTAATATAAGCATCAAGGGAACCATGCTGTTTTAGTTGTGCCAATTCACGGAAACTCATCTCAAGATCTTTGACATCAAACCTTTCAATCAATATGTTGGTAAACTCCTCATATGTAGTGATATGGTTGTGTCCAAGAGTGACTAACCCATGATACCACCACTTGTGAGCAGCTCCTTCAAGATGCAATGTGGCAAATCTTATGGCATCCTCTTCAGGCATTGGTCTCAAAGAAAGATAATTATCACGTTTTTGAATCCAAGACCTAGCTGTGCATTTGTTACTTCCATCATAGTTAGGCATGGAAATCTTACCAAGTGCTTGTTGATAGTCATTCCTTGGAGCGTGGCGATCATTTCTTCGTCCTCTCTTATTCCTTTGATTCATGAATTGATCAAATGTCCATATTTCTCTCATATCAGGAGGGAGAGTGGTATACTCCAAGTAGCCCTGTCTAGCTTCGTCTCCAAATGGAGTAGCTGGAGCAGCATGTAATTGTTCTTCTCTTGGTGTAAAGGTGGGAAAAAGAGGCCTAGAGGCTGATCCTCTAGTGTTTTCAGCACGTTGTATTGACCTTTCCTCATTAACTCCACTATGTTCCGCTGTGTTGATGATTTTGATCTGGAATGGCTTGCTAATCCATTCTTGCTAATAAGCGTCACATCATATCAAGCATATTGTCAAATTTTCTTTTAGTACTTGCATCTCTATCTTCTTCTGCCATATTTTGAACTGATTTGCCGGTGTCTCTTAATGCTTCTGACAATGTATCTCCTATTACCTGAGGATTCTGATTTGGTTGTCTCCGCTGTTCCCTGATATAATATTTGATTTCTCTCGCTCATCTGTTGTTTAGCTGATCACAGGATGGCAAGATGATGGCTCTGATACCACTGTAATGACCCTCACTAGTAGGATCATCAAAATATTGATCTTGCACTATGGAATTTCGTCAAACAGTTGGTAGGTTTACAAAAAATATAGCGTTATGGATTTTTGTCAAACAGTTGGCAAACAATTAAACTACACTGCTGTAAGAGTAAACTGAATATAAAACAAATCTACTCAGCTCAATAATTCAAAAGCTTTAGTACCAATATACTTATTTATGGAAATATAGTTCCTTTTACAATAGATGGCGATTTTCAGATTTCAAAACATGAACATAATGAACAGCGTATAAAGGATTTGGTACAAATTCTTGAATCTTTATTTAAAGATATGCAGATGTAAATAGAATCTCCATATAAATTCGCTAAAGACAAAAAAAAAACCTGGTTTGTTTATTGCGCCCAGACTGTTGTCCGTACACTGCTGCGGGTACAGTCTGTACTGTACGGACATGTACGATTCTGGCTTTTAATTCCTGTCTCCACTAGCAAGTGCCAAATCTGTCCTGAACATGGACGCCTAGGCTGGGGTAAACATTTCTCACCATAAAAATTTCAATCTCCCAACCAAGCATGGATTTCGGACAATAATAAAAATTCTGTTGGAAATCGCAGTTTGTTGGCAGCGCCCAAAAAACCCTGTCGTACTTTACTGCAGGTACAGGCCGTACCTCTACAAATTGTATAAAAATATATATAATTTGGTAAGCCCTCCAAATGGGACACTGATGCAGTCGCCTCACCAAAGGACTCCAAATTGTTTATCTCTCGAACTCAGTCTGAATACTCATTGAAGCTCAACATGAAATCGCTGAATACCACTTCCAATGTGCAACCCTTCAAAAGATCTTCCACTTCCTTAGTTATACAATCTCTTGAGAGGTATCGTTCTCAAGGATTTTGCTGAATATTTGCAGACTATCAAGCCCCACAAATGCTCAAGAAGACTTGAATGAGAAAATAGACTTCGATGCCCAAATGAGAGACCCATGGGGTCTATTTATGCACTTTTTGGGAACTTCTAGAAGTATCCGTAATACATCTTGTAAAACCTCATTGTACTTTTTTTAAAATAAAAAGTAACTTTATAAAATAAAAGTGCATTTTAATTTAAAAATATAATATTTTGGCCCCATATAAAAAGTAATGAATAAATATAAAGTCTTCAAGAGCATAACGAGCCATCTAATCACCAAATAAACGCAAAAATGACTCTCTCGTCACCATCATCTGCCTACGAGAGTCTGGAATAGGCAAATCTACGTAAAGTGTCATGTCATACTAGTGAGGGGACATGACAGTGTGAATAAGGCGTGAGGACGAAAACCTTCATATCTTCTATGTGAGTAGCTCTACATCAAAGGCTACAATTCGTGCTTCATTTGGATTGGAAAAGTGGCTAGTTTTTGGAAGCCATTGACAGGTTAGAGGATTTTGGAGGAGCGCCTTGGTTCCTAGGTTTGAAGATCCTATTGACGCAGTGGATTGCACCCGGGGGCAGGACGCCTAGCTCCCGCCCTTCCACACACAACAATGGAAACTCCCCTCTCACCTGTGGGACTGGCGAAGCTGGAGGGGAGAGTCTCTAGATAAGGGCTAGCTCCCTCTGAGGTATCTTTTAGGCCCTGGTTTCTCCTACTGCTAACAAATAAAATGAAAAAAAGGGGGAGATGAAAAGGGAGAGAGATGTTGAAAACAGAACCTAAGCCTAAAAAAATGAAAAGGTGATACACCAGAAAAGTTTGATCCACTCAGACCTGAACATACACTTTTCACCAAGAAGCAGTGCCCATACACTTCATCTGATGTGGGAAACTCTTCTGCAACAGTGAGCTAGGGGTCCGTGGAGATACAGGGAGGAAGGAACTATCAAAGGTGTTATGAGACACACTTTGACAGCCTATTCACATGCGCCTACACTCCTCTAGGGACACTTCTCGCAAACCTGCAAAAGAGAAACTCACAATGCACTAGACATGCTAGAGTCGTTCTGTCAAAAGCATCAAAGACAATGACTTAACACAAAAGAAAACATAGACATATGCGTGAGTGCAAGTCCAGATGGAGGTAAAAATGCTAAGTCTTGATTGAAGGTAAAATCTGGTAGAGTTTTGCCTTACAAGCCCGAGAGATTTTGGGGCAGAGTTTTGCCTTAAGGCTAAGAGAGTGGATCCTTCTCAAAATGAGAAGTTTACAATATATAGAAAAAGGAAGAGAACTTGGCGCTTTCTGGGAAAGACTTTGGCGCTCTTTTTGCAAGCTGGCCTATGTGCGCTCTGAGCCTTGGGAAGAGGAAGCCGTCTGATTGTCAGCTCTTGCTTTGACTTTGGTGTTTCACATTAATGTGAAAACATGGTCGCGCCTTTTTTATGCAAACAGACTGCTCTTTTCCTACAAACAGACTGCGGTTTGTCCCCTCATAAATGCCAAATGGAGAAAGTAGGCCGCACTGCTCACTGTTTGCGCCATTTGATGATCATCTAGCAATAACTCGCCTCTCCTCGCCACTTTGACTGCTTTGTCTTTTCCTGCACCTTGTCTTCACCTGGTTTCTCTCTTTCTGGCTTTGTCGCTGCGTTGCTTAGGCTCTTTTCTGCTTGCCTTGGCCACTTTCCGCTAATTTTCAAATAAGTGACACGTGGCGCGTTCTGCTGTGAAACGGGCAGGACACGTGGCAGCATCCGCTTGACTCATAGAAGCTTTAGGCGCCCTTTGAAGGTCCTGCGGAAGACGACATGTGTCGGCGTCCGCTCTCTTTAGCAGTTTGTTGGGGCCCACCACAGTGCTCGCGAGACAAAAAAGGGAGAGACGGCGGGTGTTGACACTTGTCGGCTTTTGCTGAGCCTTGCAGGGAATACGTGGCATGTTCCACTTCTTTTAAAGAAAACATGTCAAAGCCTCCTGCGGTTGCCATTTGGCGCTTTTCGCACTCTAGCTCTTTTGGCCCTCAGGGGCTATCTTCTGGCGGATCGCTGCATTCCTTGGGCTCTTCCTGCTTGCCTTGGCCACTTTCCGCCAATTTTCAAATAAGTGACACATGGCGCGTTCCGCTGTGAAACGGGCAGGACACGTGGCAGCATCCGCTTGACCCATAGAAGCTTTAGGCACCCTTTGAAGGTCCTGCGGAAGAGGACACGTGGCGGCTTCCGCTCCTTTTAGCAATTCGTCTGGGGCCCACCATAGTTCTTGCGAGACAAAAGAGAGAGACCACGGGGGCTGACACTTGTAGGCTTTCGCCGAGCTTTGCAGGGACACGTGGCACGTTCCACTGCTCCTAGAAAAGCATGTCAAAGTCCTGCACGGTTGCCACTTGGCACCTTCCGCGCACTTGCTTTTCTTGGTGTAAAATTGACGTTTGTGGGCCCGTCACCCTTGGACCTTCCGTCGGATTTCTCTTCTTGTGGCCTCTTTGAAGTGCTCTCTGCCCTCCACAAGGGTTCTTGTCCTTCGGGAGGCTTGAACCTTTGATTGAACCGCCCCTTTGAACCAATTGGTTGAACCAATTGATTGAACCGGTTCAATGGTTCAAGCGGTCGTTGAACCAAGGCGTTGAACCGAGCGTTGAACCAAAAGCCGTTGAACCGTTTGAACTGAACCGAAGCGTTGAACCTTGCCGATGAACTTAGGCTTTGAACCGAAGCGTTGAACCAAGGCATTGAACCGAAGCATTGAACTGGTTCAATGGTTCAACGGTTCAAAGATGCCAACTTTCCTTGTGAATTTCTTCAGACAAGAGCCCGAAGAAGCTTTGTAAAATCTTGCACTCTTTGACTGGTTCTTCAACTACTGAAAGACTACACCTGCAGAGTTCGTAGAAGTACCCGTGAAGTCCGTAGAAAACCTGCAGAGTCCGTAGAAATTGCCAGATTCGTGCAAAATCAAAAGTACTGGCTCAAAACAGCATAAAAAAGAAGGGGGACCAATTTTTGGCCTGTTGGGCAAAAAATGGTCAACAGATCCGTCATTGAGGGCTGCTCTACAAGGAAACCCTCTTCTAGGGTTTGGACATTAATTTCAAATTTTATTATGACTTCTCCAAGTTGGGGAACTAGGTTGGGAAAGATTGTAAGGCCTTTTGAGTGGCCAAAAGATGCCCTAATTTGAGAATGATAATTCTGAAATTATTATTATATTTTTCTAATATTTGTCACATTGATTTGACGCCATTTGTGGCCTAATAAATTTTGAAAATTTTGTTGTGATTTTTCTAAGTGGAGCGAATCATTTAGGGAGCTTGGAGAGTCCTTTTAGGGTGCTCTTAAACCCTAGAATTGGTACATATATTTTATGTTGAATTTTGATGATTTATTCTAATCATTTTGGCATCATTGGATAAGGGTTATTGGAGGAATTCTCATGCTAATTAATTCTGTAGTTTTCTTGAATATTGGCGACTTCATTGGTAAGGTTATTGAACCATTTGTAACTTCGTTTCATGGTTATTTGATGTTATGATAAATCTGCATTTTTTTGGCATAATATTGGTGAGTAATTGCAAGGGTTTGTGACGCATTTAAGAGATGAAAAACACAGTTGTACTTTCAAATAAAAATAAGATATTTTACAAGAGGTATTTCCAACTACATCAAGTTGTTTGGTCCAAAAAATATACTTATTTCTCTAAATAAATTTCAGCGATTGGTGAAATTATTTGGATGTTTTTTGTTGGGATATCATATATTTTTCCAGCTAGGGTTTGGTTGGTGTTAAGTTTCAGATTTCAGTTGGATTGGATTTGCTAAGGGTTTGTTGGAAAACCATTTTTTTTTACCTTCGTCCCAAATTGGGGACATTACAATGGCATCAGAGCCAATTTCTTGGCCATTTGTGGGATGGAAAGATTATTGTCAAACAAGGACATGGACAATGCTAGGTTTAAGGGGCTTACTCAAGCCCAAGGGCAGTTCAGGGAAATCATGGCCGCATTTTTTCAATTAGTAAAGGGCACAAAAGGAGAGCATCCCTTTGAAGTGGAAGAGGAACAACTCTTTATTAATTGGGAATTGATGAAATTTTATTATGAGTACTTGGAATGCACACCTCGAGTCAAGAGGACAATGAGCTTTAATAAGTTTGTGTGGACTAGGAATTTGACTAAGAAGAGGAGATTAGTATCGTGTTAGTGAATGAAACCAAATCAAGAACACACTAAACTAACATCTTCATGCTTAGTTACTAGGATGAGCTTAGTAACAAAAACAAATGACAAACAGAACTAAAAAGTAAGGAAAAACAAGAATTCTTTCACCTTCCTTGGATGTTCTAAATGCTTTTGTAGTAGTGGCTTGCTCGGTTTTGTGCTCATGAAGTTTTTGGCAATGGAAGCTTGGCTACCTCCATCTCTCCTTGGCACTTTTGACTTTGGTTTGGCTTGGCTTGGAATCAATTTGGCATGGTAACACTAATTGCAATAGCTTTTGGAATCATTTGTGCATTATAACTTTGCACAAATTAAGCTTTTGAAGATATTTGAGCATAATAACTTTGCACCACAATAGTTTAAAAATGATGTTCATGGCCTCTCTATTTATAGATTTTTGCAAATGTCTAAAATCAACCTGAACTATCCATTTCAGGATTGAGATGTGTGGCTAAGGATTAATTCAATTATGCAATTAAAATTGATAAATAAGCTCATCAATATTTGGGATAGAGGAGCAATTAAGAGGCATGGAGGGCTTTGATGAGGCATGGGAGGTATGAATCCTGATATTTGTGGCATTTATGGCCTAAGGATGTCTTCTCAAGAAATGAGGTCACCTGATGATGCAAATATTCAATATTTATTTTTAAAACAAATTATTCAACAAGTTTCTATGGAATTATTAATTATGTCTTGATTTGGGTTAGTTAGCTCTTAAACATGTTTAAGCACTTTAAGCACAAATTACTCAAATTGATCAAAATGCCTTGTTATTGGTTCAAAATTCGACTGGATTGAAATTGGAAGGCAATGTCAGATGTGTTGAATGCGTTATCCCATTTAGAATGTTGTCAATAACAAATAATAAAGGCATGTGTCTTGTGCAAGAGATTTGATAGAAAGGAGCAATTCAGAGCACCTAAGTGCAAAATTGGCATTTTGACTCAAAATGATTTGATCAAAGTTAGTTGGCCCATAAATTGCATTTCCCTATTTAGTGATGCTCTAGTCAAAATTGGCACTTAAATATGTCAATTTCACATCTTTTAACATGTTTTTAGGTCAAATTGTGCACTTTAAGTGGAAATTGGTCAAAAACTTGATTGGAGGTTATGGTGGCCAGATTTAAGTGTCTACAATTTGCCCCTGTTTGGAAAGATGTTGCAAACCGTAAGTAAAGCAATGTCTTCTCACATAATGAGAGAACCTATATGCCTAAAAGAAGATGATGACTGAAGAACAAAGCTCCAAATGGTTTTTGAGATGCCTATGATGATGCCCCCTCAAGGGAATGGTCGTTACATTTATTGATGGATGGTCCCTAAAAAAAAAGCAAAAAGAAAGGTGAAATTAATCCCTGGTTGAGATTAATCCAAAGGAGAAAATGCTTGCATGCATTAATTTAAAAAGAATGTTGATTTGCCCAAAGTTGGTTATAATTATGAATAAAAGTCAAAATAGTGATTTGCCCATAGGCAGTTATAATCATTTAAGAGGACTTGGATTCGTTAAAGATGATTGTGCCCTAGTTAGGGTTGTTTAACAAGCATAATTCAAGGATATAACATGTAATATAGATAAAAAATGAGTGGGTGCAAAGTGATGAAATAGATGAATAGAAGAATAAGATTGATCAATGTGAATGATTCAGTTATACCTACCAACAAGGAGATGCTCGTCTTGATTAACAATGACACAACTAGAATGGCCAATGGGTTAATTTGATCAAGGGCGGGATGGAAGGATTTGCCAAGGTGCCAAGGAGAAACTTATGCAGCTCCATTGATTGCAAACCTTCTTGAAGTTGATTTTTGCTGTAGCATGTGACGGTAGGCATCATGATAAAACACCATGAAGACTTGGCCAAAAAATGTATAAGGATTGACTCTCGATCCAATAAACACACAAAAACAAAACATCAATGATAAAAACCACGATAATAATGTTAACATATGAATATGGATGGACTCAAGTATAGGTGCGCATAAGGAATCACCCAATGGATGCACATAGACTGAGTCAAGGCAACCGTGCTGAAAGCAAACAAACAAACAAACAACCAACCTAAAATAAACAAACAAACCGAAAGCCTAAAAGCACAAGAAAGCATCTTAATAATGACCATGCCCCAATAAGGTGGATCGAGGATAATTGACTAGGCTTAGACAGGACAAATATTTTTGGATTTTTGAAATGTTATGATTGTTTTTGGTTTTTTGAGGTATCTTAACTCGTTAGAGAATGACAAGATACTTGCTTGCAAAATGGTGACAGCGTTCAGCTCAGGTTGCTCGCAAAATGGCGAGAACGTATGGAAATGGGGACTAAGCTGACCTCAACATGAATTGAGCACAACCCACATAGTCCTGAAATGACCTCAAGTCATAGTAATTGCATCCACACAAAAGGCTAGGTCCCAACAAGTTCTCAAATCCGGCAAATAGCTAGTCAAATGAAAACAATAATGGCAAGGTGATGCGACAATGCATGATAAACAAGTGTTGCCCCTAGTTTGCCCATGAGCGGTTATAACTAGGATACAACGACATAGGTCAATGATACTAATTTGCCCATAGATGGTTATAATTAGTAGCAAGACTGGTGAAACACTGATTTGCCCATAGGCGGCTATAATCAAGCTCACATAAACAAATCTGATATAGGATGAAAAATGAAAGATATCTTCCCAGATCAACTGTCACACTACTTTCATAGACTGTCATTGTAAACACGAATTTGATAAGAGTTGAACCCTGATCGGAATCCCCTCGCAAAAAGTGCAGGAAGAATTAAAGTAGCCAAGATCAAAATAGGATTGGGTAGGATGACTAAAAATAGGGTTTGGTCAAGATAGGAATGGAATGATAGGATGACATGGTCTTGCTCTAGGATAATGATGGTTTGATAAAATGGTAAAACGGTAAGAGGGTTGCCCCCAAGTGGTAAGGTAAAAGGCTGATATCTAAGAGCATTAGAAAGTGTAGCATGGGTGCCTCTTGGGGTATCTTCTTCCTTCTTTCTTTGAGGTTCTGGTTCTCTCTCTTCAATTTTAGGTTTAGGTTCTTCTGCTTTTAACTCTGCATCTAATATTACCTCTATGTAATGTACCTGACCTCGCCCAAGACATAGGTGACCAAGTTCCTGTTGACCAAATTTGACCCCAAGTCAAATTTGGGCCATCTGTTATAAGTTGAAACTTCATAGAGGTGTATAATGTTTGTCATGGCCTGATAATAGTCTTGTGTGGTCCTAAGTAGTCCTATATGGTCATATGTGTCCTAGTTAAGCCTTGTCCAAGTTCTGGTCTTATGTTTACTTGCCTAGTCCTATGGTCAACTACAAGGTCCCATTGAGTCAAACTTGGTCAAAGGCCTAAAATGGTTATAAGTCTGGTCAAAAAGTTATTCAAGTGTATTTAATGATATATTACCATGCTTTAACTTTGTTTTGGCTTTTTGAGACAAAAAATCACTTTTGGCCACTTTTGGACCCTTTGAGAGGAATGGGACATATTGTTGTCAACCTAGAGCTGCGCCCTGAATTGAAGACGTGCATGAAATGGCCAATCCTCTATCTGGTTGAAACAATGGGATCTTCTCACAAGGGTGGGTGCCTCAATGGTGAGAAGAACCTCCAGAGAAGGCTGGTTCCTGTAAGATATATCAATGAGGATCTCTACTCTGTGCTGCGGACTACCATGGAAAAGGGAGAAAGAAACTAAGGGGAAATCCTACCTAATAACGGTGATACACCAAAATATTGATCCACTCTACTTGGAACCTTGAACACTAAACAAACAAGGGAAAAGGAAGACCTTCAATTTCAATGGATCACTATGCATAAGTATTTCATGAGAAGGTTTGATCCAATGACCAAAACATGAGGGAAAACGATGGAGAGAGGTCTGATACAAGACACTTTGCAGCCACCTAACATCCACTTACAGCTTCAACAAAAGACATAAAGAACACTTAACATGGCCTGTATAATACAATAAGCTAGCAATTAGGTACGAATCAGAATTTGGGAAGGGAGAGAAATCTACCACATATGCAAATTGCTGAATGAATATACACTATGCCAGCGCTAGAAATCTGAGAGTACAGTTCTATTGATTGAAGAGGTTACACAACTCACCAATGACCGAGTCTGGTTTTGCCAAGAGATAAAAAAATCTAAGGCTAAAAAGCCATTAATATAGAAAATTACAAAAGCCACAAGATTGGCATTGAAAAAAGAAGAGGATCAACTTAGATTAACTCAAGGCTGACTTTGCCTTTCAATAAAATATGTTTTCCCTTTGTCTTTGCATGAAGCTCCTTGGCATTAGAGGAAGTGGACTTGTCTTTGCATATTGAAATGCCCACCTCTCTTTGCATGGAAATCCACATCAATGTCAATTTTAGCTTCTTCATGAGCTAATGGAACGTTTGGAAGTATGAGATGATAATATCATGCATGAAATCCAATGCCAATATCAATTTTAGAACTCTGACTTGATCCGTTGGAAGCCAAGTTGGAACGTTTGAAAGGTTGAGTTGGAAATTTTGATAGACTGAATTGGAACGTTTGAGAATATTCTCCTTTGCATTGAAAACTCCTAGTAGATGTGGCGTTTAACAATTAGTCAATTCTAAATCTAGAATAGTCAACTCGACGTCCGAATTCGGAACTCCGGTTGAGTTGTTGGAATGTTACAAGCTTGAGACGGACGCAAGTGCTTGCATGGAAAACTATCTTGCTGAGAGAGATAAATTCAAGGTGAATTTATTTCCTAGCTATCGATTTTCTGTTTCTGTTTCTATGCATGCGTTGCTTTTGGGTTTATTCCCGCGGCTTGTCTTTGGTCTTGGATTTTTCTTCCGATCTTTTGTTAGTCCATTTTCCCGTGGACAGTTTGTTTTGCTTTATTTCCCTTTGGATATCTCCTTTGGCTTTATGTCCTCACTTTTCCTGCGGCTTTATTTCCCTTGGCTTATCTGTGCTCGGATTTTGCCTTTTCAAACCCTCCATAGGATTTCCTTCAGACAAATTGTCTGAAGGAATTATTCCGCTTGAATTGTCTTTGACTTATCTTTTCCCGTGGGCTTTTGTCTTTTAAATTTCCGTGGGCTTTTTCCATTTGTTCTTTTCCCGAATTAATCCTTTGGACAAAAAGTCCAAAGGATATCCTTTGTTTTTTCTCTTTTTGCCTTCGGACTTTTTCTGTCGGTTTTTTTGCTTTGTAAACTCTCTGAATTTCTTTGGACTTTTTGTCCGAAGGAATTCCTTCAGACAAAAAGTCCGAAGGTATTTTCTTTGTCTTCTTTGGCCACCGGCAGAATGTCCTTCAGAAAATTTGCAAAGGTATTGCCACCGACCAGGTGCCCTCCGCAAGGGCTTGTGTCCTTCCTCTGTACCCTTCAGAAAAGTTTGAATGGTCCAGTCACCGACCAAGTGCCCTCCTCAAGGGCTTCTGTCCTTCCTCTATGGCTTTTTGAAAAAATTGTAGCTCACCCGGGATTTTTGTAGGACACCCAATTTTTTTGTCTTCTTCGGCCATCGGCAGAATGTCCGGAAAATTTGCAAAGGTATTGCCATCGACCAGGTGCCCTCCACAAGGGCTTGTGTCCTTCCTCTGTACCCTTCAGAAAAGTTTGAATGGTCCGGTCACCGACCAAGTGCCCTCCACAAGGGCTTCTGTCCTTCCTCTGTGGCTTTTCGAAAAAATTGTTGGGCACCTAAGATTTTTGTAGGGCACCCGGGTTTTTTGCAGGGGTCCTTATTCCTTTGAACTTTTGGATTTTCTGACTTCTCTCTTGGATTTCTTCGGACTTTTGTCCGAAAGAATTCCTTTGGACAAAAAGTCTGAAGGAATTACTCCTTGGGCTTTATTCTTTGGCAGCTGCAGTCTTTCCTTTGTTTATTCACCGAAGTATTCCTTCGGGCAAAAAGTCCGAAGGAATTCCTTCGGACTTTTTTCCGAAGGATATCTTCCTTTGTAATTTCCTTTGTTGTAGGCTCTTTCTTTGGCTTATACCTGACTGTAGATGGCTCCTTGGGTCGCTATAGATATGCATTTAGGCCTGATTGAACTTTTCAAAACTTTTTCCTTTTCATTATTCAGTACCCAAAACTGATTCACAAGACAAACTAGCACCTAAGACCATCTTCCAAATAGTAAGGTTGACAATTTTGCCCTGTGGGGCAAAAATGTCAACACATACCACTTCAAAAGAGAATGTTCCAAAGAGGTCACAAACATCCCTGGTGTCAGAAAGAGGTTAGGAAAGGTTCAAGAATAGTCAAAGTTTGATAGATCTGCAGTTTCAACCAAGAAAACAAAGAAAATGACACTTTTCAAGCACTTTTGGGCACTTGTACGGCCTTAGATGATCAGTTGTCAACTAAAAACGGTTTGGAAGTGTTCCTTGAGCTCCTCCACATCATTTCCCAACTCTGGGTCAAGTTTCAGGTCGAATTGACACTCCAAGCTACTTCTCTTCTCCATCGTTGCCTTCACAAGCTCAAAAAGATAAATTTAAAGTTGATGGTACGCCCAAGAGAGAGAGTTAGGAGCTGAAATTTTGTCATTGTTATGGGTCCAAGTAGGCTTCAAAATGGCCGAATTTGTTTGCATAATGATGGCCTATTCTTTATGAACCATTGCTAAGAGTGACAGCAGATCACTATGGCTATTGGATCCGAGAAGGGTTTGTTCTTGCATCTATTTCTCCAGCTCAAAAATGGATGGAGAAGAATTCTTTTGAGGGTGTTTTTTAGAGGTCTTGGAGCTCCCTTTCGTGGTGGTTTCATTGGCCAATTTTTCTCTATGAGAGTTTCACTTGAAAGGTCTTAGTGCACGCGCTGTTCCAATGAAGTCTGCTGCAAATCTTTGTTTTCTCTTCACGGTGGTCACTCACAAAGGTTTCCATCACTCATGGAGGATCCTTCAAATTCATGGAACTCATATGTTTTGTTTGAAATGACTATCTTTCTCCATAATCTCTAAGTAGCTTGTTGCTTGAGAGACTTGTATAGAATGTGGGTGATCTTTCCAGGTCTGAACTCCATGTTTGAACTAAATAGCAATGATTAATGTCATGGATAAGCAAAAGAGACACTCTTGAGTTATTGGAAGTCAAGACTTAATGGAGAACATCGTCCAAACTTGTATTTTGAGCAAGTTCATGAAATGTCTCAAGCATTCACAGGTTTGCAAATCTATCAAATGTGTTGGAAGACCCAAATCCATACTAAGCATGTCTTGATATCATAGAGGATGTAAATGAAGCTCATTCAAGCTCAGTAATTTCATCAAAAGCATGAAAAAATCATCAAGAAACTTCATTCTCAACCAACAAAGCTCCATAGTCCATACACAGTCCGTACACCAAAGAACATGTGAAAAAGGTGGACAAGGTTTGGTAATAACTTTCATGACTCTAGAAGAGAAGCCACATGATGCAAGGTTCTTGAGAATGAGAGAGACAAGGTAGGTGGTTGAGGAACAAGAGAATGTTTTCCAAAGGTACACACAAAGATCAACACCTACAGGTCCGTACAGTTGTGTCAGACCTTCACCTACAGCTGAGTGTTAATAGGATACTTCAAGGTATGGTTAAGGAGTTTCTTGGAGATCAAGACAAATGAGAGAAACAAGATTTGTATGGTAAATGAGATGAAATTCAAATATCCAATGGACACCATGAATCCCCTCCAAACCTCACACTCCATACACCATGCTTGTACTCTGTCTCTATCAGTACAGTGTGGTTAGTAAGCTTTTTAGGAGCTAAATGGCTGGATGTGACTCAAGCCTTCACTTTGAGTGAACACTCCAAGAGTGAAAAGGTTTCAAGTATGAGTAAGAGGGTTTCCTAGGTTGATCCATGACTAACCTATCATACATCCCAACATTGCAACAGTCCATACAGAGGTGTCTCATGATCACCTACAACCATGCTTAGAAGAGGTGAACCAAGTGCAATACAAGAACCTTGAGACCTTAATGAAGATCTTGAAGTGAATGGATCATTGAAAACCCCTGATTAGCACTAGGGTTGATTCAAGATCTTCTCAACAAGATCATTAGGTTGATCTAAAGTCAAGATCCTAAGAGAGAGACCTACAGTCATCTACGAACACATTCAGTCATAAGCCCAAGAAGTGGGCAAAGCAATGATTGAGTATTTTCAAGGGAAGTGAAGCTTCAAATGAGGTTATGAACTACATGGAGACCATTGCAATGCAAAGGATGGTGTCTCAAAATGCAAAGGACAAATATGACCTAACCTTCATGTTTGAAACATCACCTACAGCTAGCATAAAGTGCCACTCATAGTGATAGGGTGAGGAATGAAAGAAAATAGAGGACTGAGGGTTAGATATTGGTCTATATATAATAAGATGAAGATATGCTCTTGTGATATGGGATTTGAGCAAAGAATGTCCTTGAGAAGTCTTAGAGACCTAAACCATGATGCATTTAAGTATTGGATCCACTGAGTTGAAAGATTCACCTACAACAGTGTTAGGCTTGGGTAATGGAGGTATGTGTAACATGTAGATCATATATGTACTTGTGTATGCATTGATGTTCTTGGCAAAGGTGAAAAAGGGTTTCGCAATGATTTTTGGAGGTTTCTAAGTACTAAGTAATTGTGGAGAGGATAGAACCTATTCCAAGTTTCCATAATGAGATTGTTACCTTCAGCCAGTGTTGGTGGAGTGTAAGCTAGAAGGACATGAAGAGAGATGGTGCTTTGATAGGGTGCATAGGACTGAGAAGTGACTAAGGAAGGATAAGGACCGTTATAAGAAGGCTCCTAGAACATCACCAAAGCTTTATTGGCACTCTCATGCCACAGTGACAAGGTTGAAAGAAACAAACTCAGTCATGGACCCATGAAGCATAAAAACTCAGGGAACCAACTAGCTAGTTTTAGGAAAAATAAGTTGAGGCCTCTATAGGCATGATCAAGTTTTAAAATTTGGTACAATTGGTGGTCATGACTGGATTGAAATGTGCATGGTCTTAGAAAGGTCATACCAACAGTTTAAATATCCACTGTTTTGTCTCAGACCTGGGCCGTTCCATTTGCAGGGTCTATTCAAGAGACCTAGAGGTT